>JAZHRO010000024.1:97281071-98481428 GCA_037157565.1 Thalassia testudinum
AAGAACACAATTCTAAGATTGAATATAATATGCAATGAAAATCAAAGTATAGTGCAAAAAACACAATGTCAATGTATAAGGGAGAAGCACAAAAAATATGGACGTCTGATTTTGAGAATCAGACATCCTAAATATGAAGTTGCTACAGTGCTTCTATCTGTCTCTAATTTCTATCTCTGTCTCTGATCTCCTTCTTCTTCTTTCTTTTCTTTCTTCTGTTCTCTGTCTCTGACGACCTTCTTTCTTCTTGGCTTCTTCTTCTTCTTCCTTCTATGATTTCTTCTTTCTCTCTTCTTCTTTCTTTGCTCTGACCCTTGTCTTCTTCTTCCTCTTCTTTCTCCTTTCCTTCTGTCTCTGACTTCAGCTCCTCTTCAGCTTTCTCCCCTTCAACCTTGCCTTCTCCTTCCTTAGCTTCTCTGGCTGCTGCCCTTTCCTTCCTTGGCTTCCTCTTCTTCTCCTGAGAGCAAAACCTACCCCTACCCTCCCTCGCGATCTCTCTTCTTCCTTCTCTCTTAGGATCGCTCTCCCAGAGCCTTCTCGGGTTATTGAGTCGGGTATGCACGCCCAAGAACAGGCCCACCAACGTGCGTGGTGGGAGAGGAGTGCAGGCAAATCGGGTATACAGGTCAGGGCTAGGTCCGCGGGCAGTGGGGTCACGGACAAGGCGGTGAGGACGAGTGGGACCTCACCCTGTGGTCAGGAGGCGATAAGCCCCTGTCACTTTTTCACTCTATTCGGCTACTTCCGCTCCTACACTTCTGAGGTGGGACTATGTTGTCCCACCTTCTTTGTGAGCACCCGTAGTAGATGTTCCCTCTAATTGCAGCAGCTGCATGGGCGTTGATGCTAATTGCTGGGATGAGGATGTGCGTGAAGGGAACCCGCGTGACCTGGGACTGATTTCCTAGAGCGAGGAGTCTTGGGTGAAGCTTCCAAGCAAGCATCGTGCTGCGTCAATGGCGGCGAAGGCCTTAAACCTTGTCAGCAAGAAAATGTACTTGCGGTCTCGTTAGAAAATGCAGGGAGCTTCGCCTGAACATGGCAAAGGTGGTACGGTGGTCGGCGTGGAGTGGGGTGGCTTGAGCGTGTGTGCCTAGGTCACCCTGTGGGTGCGAAGGTGGGTGTGTTCGGGGGGCATTCTAGGGGCTTGGCACGGTGAGTGGAGTGAGGGTTTAGGGTCAGTGAAGTGCGGTGATGCTCGTAAGGTAGGTGGTGAGGGGGATGGAGGCGTGGAGAGGCAGGAACACCTTTTTGGAGGTCTGGCCGGAGGTGGAAAAGGTGGTGGTGGTTTGCGACCATCGGGGCGTGTTTGCAAAAATAAAAGATAGAAAAATGATGAGAAGAGAGAGAGGACTTAACTGAGAATGGATAGACGAAGGGAGGTGCAGAGGAGGCGACTGACTCGTATTGCCGTTGCAGGAGATGAAGTACCCAGTGGGAGGAGGATGGTGATGACGAGGGGGTTGTAGGGATGTCGGCTGGTGCGGCGCGACGCGGATAAAGAGGATAAAGGGAACTCTGCTACTGGTATTGTGGCAGAGCGATGAGAGAGAGAGAGATAAGGGTCACCGGAGCTTGCTGGGTGGTTGACTGGAGGGGAAAGGAAGAATTAAGGGTATCTCAGGCCAATTTAAAGCTTGGGAGGTGAGGAATGATCTGGGCAAGCTTTTATAGGCCCTGGCAGGAGGTCTTGTGCTTGGAAGCTAAGCTTCCAAGCACGGTCATGTCACCGGCGATGGAAACTCAGAGAGACCCAAATCTCTCATGCGAACGCATGAGAGATTTGGGTCTCTCTGAGTTTCCATCTCCGGTGATCGCATGAGAGATTGGATAGGAATTAGGCTTGATAATGGGTTCACATGAGAGGAGATTTCTCAGAGAATCTCCCTTTCAATTTTGAAAGAGATTCTCTGAGGAATCAGGGAGTTCTTTCCCTTGATACCTCACCGGAGTAGGATTCCCTCCGCTGTAATGGCAGAGGGACCTAATTGCAAGGAATGACGAGGAAGTTAGGGGGATTTCTGCAGAAGTTTTTAAAAGTTAGGGGTAGAAATGTAATTGGGCTAGACCTGTTTGCAAAGTAGGTCAAGGTGAATTCCCCTTAGGGATAAATTTTGGTACAAACCTAATTTGGACCTAAGGAATCCAATGGTGAAGTTGGATTTTAGGTTTGACCATGTTTGACTAGGCAATTTACACAAAAATCCAATTTATGGCAAACATTTGATTGGGGCCCCTATTTAGGTCAAAATAGGTTCTAAGGGCCAAATTGAAGGTTCTAAACCTTAGAGGATATTTTTCCATGAATTTTAGAGGGTTTAGGTAAATTTTATCCTGACCAGAACCTTGTTAAATTAAGTGGGTTTATTTTAGGGTTACAAGAAGTCATTTAATTCCCAAAATTCACATGAACCCTTTTCTATTTGAACCAACCCACTTTTTATCTTGTTAAGATCATTTGACCTATGTTTAGCCCATGAGAAATCTCGTTGTTGCACTACAACGGTAAAATTACAATTTTACCCCTTATTTCTTACTTTTCTTTCTGAAGGGTTATTCCTTGAGTTAGGACCTCCAATTGGTTATGTAGGAGCTTTTGTTCTCTATTCTGGGTCAAAATGAGCTAGTTAGGGCTCATGATGGTGTTCCCATCATGGACCTTAGATGATCTCACTAGCATAAGTCCTTACTGTACCCACTGCATTTTTACAGAAGAAGGCTCACGACCTACACGCGAAGGACAGCGTCGACTTAATCCAAATCTTCAAGAGGTCATGAAGGAGATAATTAAATGGCTTGATGCGGATATTATCTATCCCATCTCTGATAGGCATTGAGTTAGCCCAATTCATGTGGTACCTAAGAAGGTTGGGCTAACCATTATCAAATCTGAGTCTGGAGAATCCATCCCTACTAGAATTGCAAATTTGTGGAGAGTCTGCATAGACTACAGGAAATTGAATACCTCCACGAAGAAGGACCATTTCCTGCTACCTTTTATTGATCAAATTCTCAAAAAATTAGTAGGAAATCCGTACTTCTGTTTCTTGGATAGATACTCAAGCTATAATCAAGTGGCCATTCATCCTGAAGACCTAGAAAAAACCACATTCACCTATCCCTACGGGACATTTGTGTTCCGTAGAATGCCTTTTGGACTTTGTAATGAACCTGCTACCTTCTAACGGTGAATGTTGGCAATATTCTCGAACATGGTGGGTGAATCCTTAGAGGTCTTCATGGATGATTTTTCTGTCTTTGGAAAAACCTTTGATAAGTGCTTGGGCCACTTGACTAAAATCCTCCAACGATGCATCAATGTAAATCTAGTCCTGAGCTGCGAAAGAGCCATTTCATGGTTCCTCAAGGCATCGTTCTTGGACACCTTGTGTCTGAGAAAGGTATCTAGGTTGACTGAGCAAAGATCAATTTAATATCCAAACTCCCTCCCCCTTCCTCGGTCAAAGAAATTAGACCCTTCTTCTGGCACGTCGGATTCTATCGACGTTTTTTTTCTGACTTCTCAAAAATCACCAGGCCCCTGACTAACTTATTATCGATGGATATTCCCTTTGATTTCTCCGATGATTATGCCGAAGCCTTCAAAATCCTTAAGGATCGAGTCACCAAGGCACCGGTATTGCAACCCCCTGACTGGTCTCATCCATTTGAGATCATGTGTGACACGTCAGATTTTGCTGTGGGGGCAGTCCTTGGTCAAAAAGTTGACGGGAAACCCGTAGTGATCTATTGTGCAAGTAAAATGTTGGACGACGCCCAATGGAATTATACGATCAGTGAGAGGGAACTTTTGGCTATTGTCTTTGCCCTGGAAAATTTCGGTCGTACCTTCTCGGGTTTTGCATAATCATATACTCGAACCACACGGTGATATGACACTTGCTCACTAAGAGGGACGTAAAGCCTCGTCTGATTCGTTGGATCTTGCTTTTGCAAGAATTTGATTTAGAAATTTGTGACAAAGCAGGAAAACAATGTAGTTGCAGATCATCTGTCCCGCCTTCCCTCATCTATCATTGATCCATCAGTACCTATTACTGAGCATTTTTCGGATGAGCATCTTTTGAGGGTAGATGCTGGGCTTCCTTGGTATGTAGATATTGTCAACTACTTGGCATCAAACCAGATTCCGTTTGATTGGCCCAAAGCCAAAAAGAACAAATTGATATCATATGCCAAGTATTATTTCTAGGAAGATCCATATCTTTTTCGCATCGAAGCTGACCGGATCATCCGTAGATGTATTCCTGACATAGAGATCAATGATATTATCTCATTTTGTCATGACCAGGCCTGCAGTGGCCATTTTTTTGGACATAAAACTGCAGCCAAAATCCTTCAAAGTGGCTTCTATTGGCTAACTTTGTTTAAAGATGCACACAAATATTGTAGAGCATGTGCTCGTTGCCAAACCTTAGGCAACATGGGCCATCATGATATGATGCCCTTAAATCTGATCATCGTGTGGGAAATTTTTAATATTTGGAGGATTGATTTTATGGGCCCATTTCCAAATTCGAATAGTTTCGAATATATTCTTCTTGCTATGGACTGTGTTCAAATGGATTGAAGTTGTTCCAACTCGAACCAATAATCATAAGGTTGTTATCTGATTTATTCACATCTTCTCCTGTTTCTGTATTCCTAAAGTAATTATCTCTAATGGTGGGACCCATTTTGTGAATGTGCATTTCCAGTATATACTTAGAAAATACGAGGTGTCTCATCGCATTTCTACCCCGTATCATCCACAAACAAACGGATGCACCGAGCTATCAAACCGGGAAATCAAAAAGATTCTGCAGGTCACTGTTCAACCTGATAGAAAGGATTGGTCAACCCAGCTTTTGGAAGCATTATGGGCTTATAGAACCTCCCATAAGACGCAATTAGGAATGTCTCCCTTCAAGACTATTTACAGGAAGGCATGTCACCTTCCTGTAGAAATGGAGCATAAAGCTATTGGGCAGTACGGAAGTGCAATCTGGACTTGGGAAAGGCTAGTATTCACCATCACCTGCAAATAAGCGAGCTCGATGAGCTATGCAATGACGCGTACGAGAACTCACAAATTCACAAGGATTTAATTAAAGACTTGCATGATAAGCACATTTCACGTAAATCATTCAGTCCTGGTCAAAAAGTACTTCTATTTAATGCATGTCTTAAGCTGTTCTCGGGCAAGCTCAGATCTAAATGGGCTGGACCTTTTCTAGTTAGGAGGATTTTTGGTAATGGAGCTGTGGAAATCTCACCTCCCGATCATGACTCTATACCATTTGTTGTTAATGGCCAACGTCTTAAACCTTTTCTTGAACTTCATGATTTGAGTCAGATCGAGAAATCTCTTGACCTCCATTCCACTTGAGCCACATTGCACCCAGCTAATGGCAGTAAACTTAGCGCTTAACGGGAGGCAACCCGTCATTCAAAAAACTCGAGACCTTTCTTATCTTCTTTGAGCAAATCATTCTTACTGCACTTTAGAGTTCCTAATTTAAGAACGGTCGACTCCACCTCCAATGTTCGCATTGGAGCTAGAAATTGTCTGCAACAACCATTTCCGAACCACCAACATCCCTTAAACCTATTCTAAAATTATTAACTAAGATAAATATGAACCCATCCTATTTTCAATGAGGGCATTGCAAAGCTTAGCCATGGGGGGGATTAAAGTGAAATTATCTGAAATTCATGATTGAAAGGTTCTCACAAAAATACACAGATTCTCACAAAAAAAAGGGAAAGGAGACAAAGGAGAAAAAGAGAAAAATAGAGAGAGGAATAAAAAGAAAAATCAATAGACATCTTTAGTTTGTCGAAGCCCTTAAACATTCAGTTATGGAGTCAGGCAAAATTTTCTTCCATAAGATCCACCAAATAATTGTAAGGTGAGAGAAAAGTGTTTATTGATGCTCTAAGTCTAGTATGAAGACTTGGACGTTTTGGATAATTAGATAATGAAATTCAGAGTTAGGCACAGTTTTCGCTCTCAACTCCTTTGTGCGAATATTTTGTGTGAATCCCTGAGAGCCACCAAATAAGGCAAATATGCAGAGAGCGGGTTCTAATAAAATGATGACTAAGGTGGATGGTTATGACCATTTTTTATGGAATCCTCGACTGAAGGTGGGTACTAATGTCAAAGGTCAGAAATACACTGTCCTATCCATTCTTTCCCGGTGCCGAGAGTAGGCACTTCCACCAAATAAACCACATAATATCCTCTTGAACACACCCATTTCCCAATAATGCCTCATTAATAAATATTGTGTTGTGTTGAGTTATATCTTTATTAAAAAAAAAAAAGAGAAGAGAAAAAATATATATACATAGATCCTTTTGATCCAGCAAAAAAGAAAGTGTTTAAATTGCATTGAGGCAACATTACCCGTCATACTTTATGCCCCACCAAATACAGCCTTTACCTAGCTTCCTGTATTTCTGCCTGCCTGAATATAGGTTGAGGAGTTCCAACTTAGTTATTGGGTTATCAGAACTTAATCAAAGCATCAATCCTTGAGAGACCACCAAACATATTGACAATCTGAAAGAATTGTGTGCTCTTGACTCATATATATATAAGAAAGGGCAGAGAGAAGAAGAAAAAAGAGAAAAAAAAGAAAAGGAAAAGAGAGAAAGTACAAAGGGACTAAAAAAGAGAGCATAGTTTTGAGCATTTCTCCGAATGGATTCATTTAATAATCTAGACATTCAGAGTTTGAAATACTAGATTATATGTAGCACCAATTGAGTGTGAGCCACCAAAAATAAAATCCTTTTAACTCAGACATCTTCTACCTATACCTAAAAGCCGGGGTTGAACCACAGATCACTTGCTATCCCCAAGGGAAGAAAGTTTTTGCCTATCCTGATACATTTATACTAAGGGTTGAAAACGAACTTTAATTGAATATTGAGAAATGACAAGGGGAAGGAGGAGAATAAATTCTTTAGAACTGCATAACAGAAATACCCTTACACCAAACATGTGGACTAAAAACTCTAAAATTTGCTAAGGGACTAGCAAATGATAGGCATGGGGGTTTGATGGCAGTGCCATCATGCTCTATAACTCACCTAATTTAGCTAAGTCCTAAGGTAAATTGGCCTAAATAATACATAAAAAGGGAACAATATCATATGGAGGAAGATTCATCAGAATAAACCCAAAAGATCACAAAACATATCAAAATAACCAATTTAGGGTTTCCTTTGAAATTATGTTATTAAAGAGAACAATTAAATCCTATGTTTGATTTGACCTAGTTTGATAGGATTCTGATGAAAATATTGCAAATTAAATCTTCTAAAAATTATAAATAAATATTCCACAAGGTTTAATTTGATTAGATACGCCAAAGAAGCCAATTAAACCTAAAACAATGACTTAGGTGAATAATTAATGACAAATGAGTTTAAATGGAGGATTTACCAACCAAACACCTTCAGAACTCAAAATTGACATGAGCACCAGATTCCCTAGATCCTAATTCAGCTTCCATAAAAAGTTGGACCTAATTTGATAATATTCTCACTTATTTTGCATTTAGGTCCCTAAATTCCTAAAAATGTTTTCAAGAAGGTCCAATTTCATTACTCTTAGGTCCCTCCCTTCTTATGAATTTGTCCCTGGCATCATCTTCCTCCTTCAGTAACCATGGAACCGTTGACTGAACTGACCGACGACTTTCCGGCGCCATTTGCGGTCGCTTCGAGCATCAGCTAAGCTCGACCTCTGAGGCGAAGTTCGCTGTTCCGTTCTGCGTCAATCGATATACATCTCGCCGGCTGTTGTCGTTGCAACAACCCATGATCTCTGGTAAAAAACAAACGCGTAGATATGAGTTGTTGGAAGGTCTTCTCACTACCTCCTACAACAAATTCACTTACGGTCGAGGCTCTACAAAGTCTTGCGACGCTCCTCCGAGTAGAGTTGTCTAGAATCTGAGTGCAACCACTGCCTTCTCCTCTTCCTCTGTGCGTCGCCATTGCTATACCTTGAGGTCTTCTCCGCCCCTTCACTCTGCTGCCTCTCGCCATCAAATAAGGGTGCAACCACCTTCGTCTCTCTCTCACCGAGCTTCTCAGCCCAGCAGTCGGTTCTCTACCTCCTTCATCGGCCTCAATTCCTTCTCCAATTTTTCACCGGTGGCCTACCACCGCCATCGGTCTCCATCTCTCCTTCCTCCAAATTAGGTTAGGGTTTTTCTTTCCCTTTCTTCCCTCTACCTTCTCATCTCTCCAATTTTAAGTTCCAACCCCATTTGAGCCATCACCGACCGCCATCTTTAAGGGCTCTGGAGAGCATCTTCGCCACATCACTGAGCCCCTTCGCACAGCACGTAGAAATAGGGAAAAGCTTCGGGGATCTTCCCTGAAGCTTCTGGATTGATCTAGGATCGAGAGGTTCTTTTTGCTGTGCACAGGTACCTGCTGGTGCTACCCTTCGTCTTCACCTCTGGTGACCCCTCCGCTGAGGACTTCCGTGCGCTACACACCTCCATCCTCCTCGTCGACACACCCATAACCTCCGCCGTACTCCACCCATCAAAGCCCCTTTCTCTATTCGCCTTCCCATCCACCCAAAACACCCACCGAATAATCCACCTTCCTCCAGCCATCTCCGCCTTCATCCAGCTGCCACACTCACTCTCACACCACGAAGCCACCACTGCCATGTTTGCCGTGCAACAACAAACCTTTTGAACTGGTTTAACATGGTTAAAAGATCGCCTTATTGATTT
Source organism: Thalassia testudinum (assembly GCA_037157565.1). Taxonomy (NCBI): domain Eukaryota; kingdom Viridiplantae; phylum Streptophyta; class Magnoliopsida; order Alismatales; family Hydrocharitaceae; genus Thalassia; species Thalassia testudinum. Next base: position 97,289,840 of record JAZHRO010000024.1, read on the forward strand.
CAGGTACAGGACCTGCTTGCGTCATTGTTGGAGCTTCTTCGCAAAGTTCCAGACCCTGTTCTTGAGGTACTCGCTCCAGGTGTTGTCTTCAGACATTGCGGAAGAGTCCAAAGAAGTGACCCAGGCCTCCAATTTGGAGCATCGTGCACTCCTTCAGCTTCGATTAGGAGAGCACTCCATCGGCAGGCATGCGTGAAGAAGCTATGGGATTTAGTTCCACCTCGTGGAGCACAGCGCCTCCTGTAGAGCATAAATTGAATTTATCATGCCAACTATTCGCCTCAAGTCACATAGGGGGTTGAGGTCCCTCGCACCCCTCACACCTCGCCCATGATACTACTACATGCAAGCCTGGTTCGATAACCCACCTCAGCTACTACCCTTTGCAGGCAGCCTTGGTCCTGGGTGTACGCTCTAATCCAAACCCGAATACCTGGTTATCCCTGGAAGAAGGAGAGAAAGAGAGAAAGTGTGGGGTAGGGGAGGGCTTTGCAACGTGGAACAGTACCCACTACACCCTCGCCCTTAAGACTTAAGGCGTCTGTGCCTGTTCTCTGTCATTTGAGGGTTAAGTGCTGAGTTAACTTAACCGTTGATAATTGATAATTGTGCTGAACTTGGTGGTTTAAACCCCCACTTTTACTCTATTTTTTATCTCTATAAAGAAGCACTTTATTTACTCAGCATATATTACCTTTTTGATAGTGATAAATTGTGCGAATAACTGCTCCCAGAGACGACCTCGAATTTCTTTTTATTAGAGTTATAAATTTAAATGCTTAATTCGATTTGATCACCATATTACGATACGACAATTTTATAGTACGATCGAAGTGAGTTTAGCAATTAGCTAGGCCTCCAACTGTCCAAGTGGAGTAATTGGAACATAAATTCCGAGCTTCGATGTTGGCTCCTTGGGAACACCCCTTGTGATGTTTGTTAGGTTGGCTTGCTTTGCATTGGAAGGTTGTTGTTAGTGGAATTTGCGATAGCATCCTTCGAAGCTTATGAAAAGGAAGATGATCAAACTGAAGGTACCATAGGTAGCTAGAAGCCCCTTCTGATGGAAGAGAAACATGACCTGCATAGGGTGATTGTAGAAGATGATAGATACCACCTTCTTTACGGCTATAATCGATAATATGACTTGTCCGAATGTCTTGGGATGTCAGAGATACTGCATCAAATACATCTTTGCAATTCAACTCCTTCATGATCCAACTAACGAAGAGTAGGCTCAAATGAAAAATTGAAGCTAGGACATTCTCCAATTTCATGTGAGGAGCCACATGAACTTCCCCCTAACTAGCAATAGGGGAATGTTGTTTATTAGCTACTAGTATAGTCTTACCCGATGGGATGGTTTGAGAGTAAAAACTATCTTGCATCGCCATATATGAATCGGGATGCACCTAGATCAAATAGCCAAATTGCTTCCTCTGCCTAGCATGCAATTCTTACTTGAGGCGTATCAGACAAACAAAGTCTTTGGATTGGTGTCTCATACTCGCTTCTGGGAATGGTCACAATATCTTGTACCAATCTTGATGCAACAAAGTCTTGATGCTTGATATGAGCCTCCACATGGTTAGTATCTTAGGACCTAGTGTGTCTCTGGCTTCCAGACCATGTATGGATGCTTATATAGCTCTACCTTTTTCTAGAGAGGCATCTACACCCTTCGTAGTAGCTACACACTTCTTCTAAGACTTTGATTTAATGTGGATGCGATCCTTTCCACATTCCTCAACTCTTTGAGAAAATGATTGTAACAGTGACACATAATTGGACCCCTTGAGCGATAGGGAAGCCAAGAGGGTGGATGCAACCCCCTTTAAGCCTTAGATGGGTGGAATAAGGCCCTCGATTAGCCCTTTTCTCTTAACAGGAGTTGGGTGGTGTTGGTAGGTCAACCCTTACTAGCGATGCTCCTATCGGTGAGGGTGATCGGAGGCGGTCCAATCAATCGGCCACGAGTTTGCAGCCCTGCCGTTAATGGATTGGAGATGGTTGCTGGTGATGATGGTGGAGCATGACCTCTGACAGTGGTTGCAGTGATGGAGGGCATCGGTTGGAGTTCCTTAGGGCATGAACTCCAATGCGATTCAGAGAGGGTTTCTTCTCTTGATGGATTTATAATCCCAATCCAAGAAAGGAGACCTTATACTTATTTGTTGGAGAAAGAAAGGGAATGAGAGATTAAGTAGGTATAACGCTTTGGCCTGGGATCGCTGCTTTAATATCATGTTGAGAAAAAAAATGATTCATTCATTTCAATATGAAATCCTAGGTCTCTGTTTATAGAGGAGAGACCAAGGGAAAATGTTGGCTTTTGTATGCCTTTGGTGAGCATTCCAAGTATTGTAATATGACTATATTCTTCTTTTGAATAAAAGAATTTGTTTGATTTCTAGTAAATGAATTAGGTCCTTTAGTGTGAATAGGGTGACGTACTTAAGCAGATTAAATAAATTCGATGTGTATTTATTCAGAGATCTAAATAGTTTAAAGGATCCAATAACACAATAAGAAATCATTTGATTCGATTATATGTTTTTAGTTTGAGTTAGGTGACAACCTTCTCTCGAGGCCATTGCCTGACTGATATTCTTGAATGGAGATTTGAGGACTGTAACATGGTTTGGTTTAAGGAGTTAACCTGATGAAATAGAAGATATTGAAAGTCCATCAATGTTATAATGGAGAAGGTGTATTTGTTGACCTGAGTCAAATATGTGTCTCTGTTCACAAACATGTACATTTGTTGGACTTTTAGTAGATACACCCATTGTAGTGTTAATACTAGAAAGTTGGTGCATGTGGGAAGGGATAGGAGATGCATGATCTCTTGAAGGGATCGCACAAGTCTATGTAATAGTTTGGAGACATAAGCTTGCTCTGCGTATGTTGGAAATGACAATTCCACATGTGGTCGTAGAGTCTTAATTAGACTTAAAGTAAGAAGAGAAGATAGACCTTTGGTAAAGGTTCTGGAATTTTTTCTTGTCTTAATGATATAAGATGTCAAGAATAATATTATCCAAGGAGGAATGATGGTTGTCTAATGGGATTATACCTCAGGATAATATTTTTCTGCATGTGTGAAGGATTTATGAGCATTTGGAATATTTGGGAGGGTGTTGTGTCAATTTTTCATGTAATTTAAAGCTTCATATTAGAGTGATGGAACTGATAATGATTTTGATGGTTTTCTACTTGATAGAGGAATCAATTGTAATTTAAGGAGTCAAATTACAGTTGATTTGGTATTTAATTGCATCTAATATGATTGCAAGCAGGGGGAAATCTCGATCTGCTCTTGATGGAGAGGAGAAGAGGAGCTAGGGTTTGGGAGGTCGACGATGGTTGGAGGGTTTGGAGGTCTAGGAGACAGTGTTAGAGGGAGAGGATGGAAGAGGCATGGGCAGCCCTACAGGCGACCCAAAGGGTTGGTGAGATGTGGAGGCGAAGGCAAGGAGGGAATGCGGAGGTTGTGTGTTATCGCTGCAAAATGAGAGGGCATATGGTGGCTGTATGCAGGTTGCCGACCCTATGCTTGGCCTGTGGGGGGTGGGGACACAAGAAGGTTGATTGTAGAGCGAAGGGGAGGATGGCTCAGCATGATGGTGGGCAAGTTAGGGCTCATGGAGCAAATGAGCCGTCACCGTCGCCACCGCCACCACCGTCGAAGGGGTTGGGGTAGGTGTATGATGTGGAAGTGCCTCCATCGGAGGAGACCAGGGCAACAGAGCTGGCGATCAGGGGGGTGCTTGTCGGTGAGATTATGATTGGTACCTATGCCTTTGAGATGATCCAAGGCCTAGTAAGGTCTCTCTCGCTTTCCTCTCAGGGGTGGAAGTTGGCTCATTTGGGGGGGGGGGGGGGCGCGAGGTTTGTACTTTTTGATTTGGGCATGATGGATGTGGAAGGGCTTCATTTTCGCACAACTAGCTTTGATGGGGTGACAGTGGTATGGAGATTGGTATCTTCGTTTGACGGTGCCCTTCGTGATTGTCCACCATAGAGGGCTGAGACTAGAAGGGGGGTCATGGAGATCTAGGGTTTATCATTGCATCTAAGAACAAAGGGGGTGGTGGCAGGAGTGATTGCCAACTTTGCGACTATTTCGGAGGGTGCCATGGTTGGTCTTTGTAAGGGAGATGGGAGATTGATTAAGGTTGAGGTGAAGGTGACAAGGGGGGGTCCAATCCCGAACAAAATTATCCTTAGGTGAGGGGGCAGTTCTTGGCTTCTTTGGATGAAAGTGGCTTTATGTAGAGAGGTTAGTGTGCAAGAGGAGGTTTTAACTACGCAGGTTGAGGAGATGGACACCCGGACTAACACACAGGAGGATAGAGCCAGGAGCTTTGGTAGATAAGAGGCAAAAAAGAGGAAAGAGCTTCATTGGTTAGAGGTACCAGATGCTGAAATGAAGGAGAGAAAGGAGCTGGACCAACCACTATCGATGGCATTGTTGGAGCAAGAGGAAGGTGGGGGAAGGGAGCCTGTTGTTGTGCATCCTGATGTATAGAGGTAGCAAGAGGTCGATGAGGCTACCCTATGGAAGCCACATAGCTTATCTTTTTTGACACCAGGGGAGTTAAGCTATGGGGTGAGTTCTTTGTCAAGGGGGAAGTCTGTGAGGTTGCCATATAAATTAAGCGGAAGGAGTGTTGTTGGAGTCCAATCTTACAGTGAAGGGAAGATAGCAGACATTTTGAAGGTTGAGAAGATAGTCGGGGGGTAGCAGGGGGCCTTGAAGCCTCGGGGATGAAGGTGCTCACTTGGAATGTGCATGGGTTGCGCGATAATGTGCGAAGGGCGTCGTTGGCTCGATATCTTCGCAAGTGGGAGGTGGATTGTGCTTTGGTACAGGATACACACATAGAAGAAGGAGGGGATTCTCTCTGGCAATCGCTGTTACAGGGAGGGCAAGCTGATTTTAGAGTTGTGAATGTGGTTGGAAGGGCAGGAGGGCCGGCTGTGTGGTGGAAGAAGTCTAGTTTGAATTTGAAAGAGATTTGGAGGGGTAACTCTATGCTCTCGTGCAGATTTCAAGCAGCTGGGGATGCATAGGAGTTGGTTCTTTCATGTGCGTATGGTCCTTGTGCAGATAGTTTGAGGAACAAGCTCTGGCAGGAGTTGCGTGTGATGGCGAGCAATATAAATGGGCTGTCGTGGCTTGTAGGCGGGGATTTCAACAGTGTTCTATCTGTGTATGATCGTGGGAACGGAAGGGTGGACAGGACCTCACTTGGCTTTCAGTTAATGGTGTCGGAGGTGGGTTTGAATGAATATCCTTGAACGGGGGTTGAGTTCACTTGGTGAGGGGGTAATGGACTGGTTTCTAAGTTCGACAGGTTCTTTAAGAGTGTGGAGATGTTAGAGCGATATCAACTCTCGTCGGTCATGGGGTTGGCTCGCCCTTTTTCGGACCACACCCCATTACTTTGGGACAGTGGGGAGGAATCTCATGTGGGCACTTACTTTAAATTCAGAAAGTCTTGGTTGAGGGAGGAAGGCTTCAAGGAGATGGTTGGTTGCTGGTGGGTGCAGAAGAAGGTGGAAGGAACAACCACCTATCGTCTAGCTATGAAATTGAAGGACCTGAGAGTGATGTTGAGGGAGTATAGGTGAACAATAGAGATCATGAGAAATTAGAGGAGGTCTGAAGCTATGTCTATGGTGTGTCTGCTAGATGAGAAGGAGAATAGGGAGCAGTTGACAGTAGATGAGGAGGCATAGAGGAAGCATTGGCAGGGAGTGATTCAAGCTGAGGACAAGACTAGGGAAATGGACTGGTGTGAAAAGTCTAGGTAGTTATGGTTGAAAGAGGGGGATGCAAACACAAAGTTCTTTCATATGGTAGAGAGTGCTAGAAGGAGAGTGAACTTCATCTCTTCTTTGAAGAGAGGGGATTCGATGCTTACTTCTTCGGATGAAATTAAAGAGAGACGGCTAGGTACTTCAAGGAAGTTTCGAGAATGAGGAGAGAGGGTGGAGAATGACAGCATCAAATTTTCCCCGGGTGGGAAGTTCAGCTGCTGCTAAGTTGACTGAAAATATTTCAGAGCAGGAGGTGGTGGAGCCCATGGCTGGGTTGAACGCAAAAGGTTCTCCAGATGGATTTTAGGTCCTATTCTATAGGGAATTTTGGCCAGTGGTCAATGGGGATGTGATGGAGGCTATTAGAGAGTTTCAAAGGGGCAATTCAGGCATGAGAGAATCAACAAATCTTACTTGTTTCTATTACCTAAGTGCAGTGGGGCAGAGACTCTGTCTGATTTTAGACCCATTGCACTGTCGAATTCAATATACCTGATCATTTGTAAGGTTTTGGCAAAAGTGGCTAAAGTGTGTGCTGTCTAACTTGATCGGTCCGGTGCAAGTGGCTTTTCTCCTGAATAGATCTTTACAAGAGTCATTCATAGTGGCACAAGAGGTGATCTCTGGATGGAAGAGGAGAAAGGCCAGAGCTTTCATGTGGAAGGTTGAATTTAGCAAAGCTTACGATTCGGGAGAATGGCCAATCTGTGAGAGATTTTTAAGAGGAGGGGCTTCCCCCCCCTGTGGATTCAGTGGATGAAGAAGTGTATTGTCACTTCCCCCTTCTCCCTTCTTGTGAATGGGAAGTCTTGTGGAGTATGGATTCAGCCACAATGTGGGGTAGAGCAAGGATGCCCTTTGGCCCCGCTTATCTTTAACTTGGCAGTGGACAGCATTGCACCGTTCAACTTCAAGTTGGCAGATGTGGGTGTGGTTAGGGGATATTCGTTAACAAACTCTAGCACTTGTATTGTAGTACGCTGATGACACCGTGTTTTTTGTAGAAGGTGGGCTCAGTGAGGTGGAGCCTTTATATATTATGATTAGTATTTTTGATGAGATTTTGGGCTTGCGACTAAATGGGGCAAAGTCTTCCTTGATCCCTTTTGGTATGACAGCCAGGGAGACCGAAACAATTTCAGCCACCTTACATACTTCTTCATCCACATTGCCGGTGAGATACTTGGGCTTACCCTTGACAGACAAGAAGTTGAAGAAGAGTGATTGGGCCTCTCTCTTTCAGAAGGCAAATGCAAGATTGGAGTCGTGGAGCAGTAGGTTTCTGTCGAAGGGTGACGGCTAATCTTGCTAAATTCAGTTATCACTTCGATTCCAGTTTTTTTCTTCTTGGTATTTAGATCTCCGAAGTCTGTTTGGATGAGGTTGGATGTCATGCGGAAATGCTTCTTCTGGAAGGGTGTGAAGATGGAAGACAAGTTCTTACATCCGGTGAAATGGCAGCACCTTTGTAGGCCTCGGTCAAAGGGAGGATTGGGCATCCGATCATTGAAAGAGTTCAATGATGCTTTGCTTCTCAAGTGGGAAATAAAGTTAACTGTGGAAGATGGCAAGCTATGGTCCCAGTTAATTAAAGAGTCGTATGGCCCTACATAGGTGCAGCTGTGGAGTAAGACCCCTAGCAAACCTTCATCGTTCTAACAATCAGTGAGGAGGGCAGTCTGTGATCATTGGTCAGAGCTTGCACCTGCACTAGGGGATGGTAGAAACTTTGCATTCTGGGAATATGTGTGGTTTGATCTAAGCAAGATAAATGAGAAATACCCAAGGATCTTTGCTGCTGCAGCAGATAGCAGGGTGTCGGTCAGGGAGTGCTGGGACGAGGCGACTGGTAGGTGGGCTCTTAATGCAGTTGCTAGGCATGAGGGGGGAAGAACTCAAATAGAGTAGGAGTGGCTGCTTGCTGATATGGCTGTGTTCTAGCCGGTAGAAAGTGAGGATGGCTACCGGTGGATACATGGACAGTTCACATCGGCCAAGGCATACAAGAGGCTGGTGGCTAGCATGGCTGGTGCTCCCACATCTGCAGATTCTAATTATGCCAAGGTGTGGAAACTGAGAATTCCTCTCAAGCTTAAAATCTTCCTCTGGTTGTGTAGGCAGGATGGGCTTGTAACTGGTGAATTAAGAAGTAGGAGGCTGGGCGCTCCACCGCAAAATTGTCCATTATGTGAGTTTGCTACAGATAACAGGATGCATTTGTTCACATCTTGTTTGGTGACAGATCAGATCTGGAGGGGAGTATGTGGGGAACCTTTACCCACGTGGGACAACCTTTGGAGGAAAGTGTTGATGATCGGGAACCTGTAGACGAAGATGGTGGCTGTTATGTGGTGTGTTTGGCATGCTCGTAATGAGCATCTCTTTAGGGGGGTTCTTGTAATGTGGGAGCTATTGTGAGGGATTGTTGGGTACATGTGAAAGAGTGGAATGAGTGTATGTACTGGCTCCTTTTGTTTATGAATAAAAGTTTTCTGGTCTGCTATCGTCTTCGATAGCATTCCTCATCCTTTCAAAAAAAAAAAAAGATTGTAAGCAAGTTATTTTTGTGTATCAGATAAAAATATAAGAAAGGTTGTTGTGGGCTTATCTTGTAAATATCAAGTAGGATTCAGTCTCCACCCTTAGATGGAGATTCAAGGGTTGCTATCAAATTAGGTTAGTGGTAGAAATCGTATAAATATCTCCCACGTGCAACCTTAATGTCTCCACAAGTTCATAAATCCCACTGCCCAAAAGATCCACAATCGTTAGGAAGAGTCGAAGGGTTGTTCTTGTTGTAGCAAGTCAATTAATTGATGTGTTGGAAGACTTGCTCCATAGTAGCAAGTTGACTAGCTACAACTGTGGGGCAACTTCAGGGTGCAAATTTGTGCGACAACCACTTTCCTTCAATAGTAGGTCTATTTATCTCCTTGATTGGTTTACTTACGAGTACTATGGTGATCGGGCTCCTTCGTAAACGGAGGATCCGACTCAATAATCACACATAAGCAATCATAAAAAAGAGACAAGAAAGTTGGTGACTAGTTCCGCCGCAAGAGGTGTACGTGTGGGGGGAGTGCAATGCCTCTGAATCTCTACTAGAATTAGTAGTAATACAAATTCTCTATTTTTCTCTCTCCCAGATTGCATGAAGAGGATCTTTTAGGGTCTCTCCTCCCTATTTATAGCATAGGAAATATCCTAACAATGTAAGATCTTCCACGATGGTCCTCACGAATTCTCCAGCATGTCCATTATTTGGCTATTAATAGTGCTGGTAATGCCATCATTATTGTCGACGTGGGTGTAGTGGGTGTTATTACTGCCTCTTTGACTTCAGTCAACCCGGGTCCTTCGACGGGCCGGTCCTATCTGGATTTGCCTGGATAAAGGTGGATCTGGACCAGTTTGAGCGTAGGTGGGTCATATGGATTTGGATCCACATGTTTGCCCAGTATTCGGGTAGCTAGATTCTTCTTTGAGCTTCATGCGGAGTTTTAAGCCTGAGGGTATTTTTTTCCCCTCATCATATAACTCCACTCTCTAGCTAGCGGATGCTGCTGAGAAAGTAATCAAGATACTTAAAACTTCGTAGTATACGATGCCCTCAAATGATTTCCCGACTGTGTGATGTGCATACATCTAAATAGCCAAAAATGTCTATTAATGCATGTTCTTAGTGTCATATTAGCGTCATACATTGTAAATATTGCATAACATGCATAATCATGCATTTAGGTTAAATTGTATAAATTATATAGTAATTGTCTCCTTTTATGGCCAGGGACAGGGTAACTTTTAATCGAGGCCTCGGATCGAAGATCCAATTGTACAGATCTGATCAGGGTGATGATTGGAGTTCAACGACTCCAAGATCGCCTTGATCGGACATCCGTAGCACCAAATATAGTCTGAGGAAGCCTAGAGATCAAGGGACAAGATGGTGCCAAACTGTACTTTAGACGACAAATCCAACCACACGGATGGGTTCGGGTCGATGATTGCAACCTAACAGTGCAAAAATTGACTCAATCTGACATCTGTGGCACCTTCTACATGTCACAGAAGATGGACGGCCATGATAGCACCACATGGCGCCATCATAGCTGCCCAAATCGGCCGCAGCATCACTTCTCATTTTCTGAAGGCGCGGCGAGGTCAGATATGGGCCGTTGGATCTTGATCCAATAGCTGTAAGCGCGAGAGCTTAAAACGTAAGTGTGACAAAGAGGAGGCGTTAGCGTAGTGATTGAGCAGCATTGTGCGAGCGCAGGGTGCATGTTCGACTAGCAATCTGCAGCATACACTCATTTAATCTCGACCACACGATTGGCTGCGGACGACCCAGATCACCCAATCGGGTGTACGCGCGATCAGACGCATTGCCTTACACCCGATCACACTCATAGGCGGCATAGCTGAAGTGGGCGAGGAGCAATCTGAGCCATCCGATCGTTTTGAGGACGTGGGCAAGAGTTAAGCGCGTGGCAGGAGAGGAGGCGGGCATGCGCGCGAGGCTACGGCGACGTGGGGTCTTTAGTGACACTTAAATTTATCACTAAAGACCCCCTCATTTAATGTTTTAACAATGTAGTGACTAAATTGCCCCCAATCCTTGCAACTATAAAAGGAGACCCCTACCCTACAAAATTCTCATCCCTTCCTTCACCTCTCTCTCACTCTAAAGCACAAGAGAAGCTTGTCCCACACCCAGGATGCTATTTTAGAGCCAAATCTAATTTTCTCGCCCCTGTTTCAGAAGTGGATCCTGCGACGATGATGACGTGCTGCCTCGTTCACGCTTCTTGCTGCTTCGTTCTCCTTCTTCTCGCTCAGTCCTTTGTCTTCCAAGCGTCGCTTCGTCCAGCTCGTCCTCCAAGCATTCGTCAAGGAGGATAACATCTCTCTCCCTCCTTTTTAATCGCTTTCTAGAATAAAATTTTCTGCTTTCTAGTTGTAATCATTTCCCGCTTTCTAGTTGTAAAAACATTATTATTTCATCAAGTGATTATTCTCTCTCTATCTCTCTATCTCTTATTGTTTATATTCCATTGTAATTATCTCGCTTTCAAACAAAAAAAGAAACAAAAAAATATAATCGCGGATTTAAGATCGATGTAGCCTCCTTGTGTTCGACCTGGAATTTCTTTACAAATTTCAGTTAAATTTATCTGTTGACGGATTGTTGAACATTTACGAATCGCTACGCTTACGTGTTTGGTTTTGGAAAACTTGTCGTTGTAGTTCGAAAGCGAATAATTCGTGTTTAGCAAATAAAATTTATACTGAAAAGAATTCCAGGTTGAACACAGGGAGGCTACGTTGATCTATATTCGCAATTATATTTTTTTAGGATTTTTTTTTGATAAGCAAGGCGAAATAATTACAATGGAGCTATCAGACTAAAAGAGAGAGAGAGAGAAAGAGAGAGAGAGAGAGAGAGAGAGAGAGAGAACATTCATTCAATATTCAATTGTTTATATAATCAAACTAAATAAAAGTTATACTAGAAAGCGGAAAATCAATTACACTATAAAGCAGGAAAATTCTACACTAGAAAAGCTGTAAATAAGAATGGGAGAGAGAAGTTATCCTCCTCGATGATTGCTTGGAGGACGAGCCGGACGGGACGACGCCTGGACGAAGGAGAACGAAGCGAGACGAAGGAGGACGAAGCAGAAGAACGGGAATGGAGCAGCACGCTGTCGTCGTCGCAGGATCCACTTCCGAAGGGGAACGAAAATTGGACTTTATCTCACGAGAAGCATCCCGGGTGTGGGACAAGCTTCTTTTGAGCTTTGGAGGGGTAGAGAGGAGAAAGAAGGGATGAAAATTTCGTATGAAGGGGGTCTCCTTTTATAGTTGCAAGGAGTGGGGGCAAAATGGACATTACAACTTCAAAATAATAAAAGAGGGGTCTAAAGCCCTCAAAGTGGGCGTCGTGGGCGGCTCGTGCGCGCCTCCTCGCCTGCTCGCGCTCTCAATGGCTTGCGCACGTTCGTCGATTTTCAACCGTCCGATCGCGAGATCGGACGGCTTAAGATGCATCTTCGCCCGCTGCGTTGCACGTCCGCCCGCGTGCGATCGCGCGTCCGCGCAGTGCGTTCAATTGCGCGTGGATGCTATCGGGCACGCGCGGCTGTCCGATCTCCATCTGACGCTCCACCCGCGCCCAATCGCCCGCGCCTTCCAACCCCTCGCCGCGGCTCGATCCTGCACCTGCCGCTCGCGAAAGCGCGCTCGACCACTGCGCTATGGGGCGCGGATGGTCGAGCGGACGCTTTTAAGCGCGAGCGACCATAGCCGTTGGATTAAGATCCAACGGCGGAGAGCGATCGGGCGCAGGGCCTTCACAAGATGCAAGCGGCCGTTTGGGCGGCTGAGATGGTGCCACGTGGCGCTATCTTGGTCGTCCATCTTCTGGAAGTTGTAGATGGTGCCACGGATGTCGGATTGACTCGATTTTTGTGTCGTTGGGCTGCGATCGTCGATCCAAATTCATCCGTGTGGTCGGATTTATCATCTGAAGTGCGGATTTACACCATCCTGGCCCTTGATCTTCTAGGGTTCCCGGGTCACTATCTGATGCTACGGATGCCTAATTAGGGCGATCTTGGAGTCGTTGAACTCCAATCGTCGCCCTGATCACATCCATACGGTTGGATCTTTGATCCGAGGCCCCGATAAAATGTTTGCCCTGTCTAACCACATAAAAGGAGATAATTAACCTCCATTTTATTCAAACTACTCTAAATGAAAGATGATGCATGTAATGCAATATTTATATCATGAAATGCAATCCTATGCTTAAGAACATGCATAAATAGACATTTTAAGTAGTGTAAATGTGTTTACATCACAGATTGCTTCGCAAATCGAACTACAATGACAGGTTTTCAAATCCAATTTCGGTCGCGTAGTTTTCCACTCGACTTTTCGACACCGTTGCTGGGGAGGTGACGCTCTTTGATTTTTCGCATTTTCCCGCCTTACTTATCTTTTACCTCACTTTTCTCCTCTTTTATGGTGATTGCAGGTATTCTCACGAGGCGAACAAAAGCGGTAGATTGAAGTAAAGTGCTCTTGAAGGGTTTGTAAGTTTACCCCTACCTCGCACCCACTAGATTTCATTTCATTACCTAATAACACAAACCCTATTTAACCTAGGAGCCTACATAAACTCTAAGGTTAGTTTTGATTGTCTATTTGACACCTACACCCGCCTCACCCTCTGCATATAAAAGAAAAAATTCTAAAAAATATCTCACTGAGGTACACAACCTCTTCTGATTTTCAAACTCAACTAGTAAACCTATCTTTGGAACCGGTACACACACTCAAACACATAATTGAGTAGAAATCAGATTAAGTAATCATTTGTGTGCCTAACAAGTGGTGCATTAGGCCAATTGTTTGAGTTGTTTGGGCTACACCACTTCAACTAAAATTAACTCATCAAGTAGTTGCCACATAGGTTCAACTTTTAGGATTTACTAGGCACTCCACATTCTTTTAAGTTTCACAGGAAAGCATCTTCACCTGTGCTTTTAAAACCTAGTATGCCAACTGAACTTGATTGAATATACCTAAAGTTGAATTCTAAAAGCTACTAAACAAGATTTGAACCCTAAATTTCACCACATCCAAAAATAATCTTGCTTGAAAACCACTGGTTGTGCACGTACACACATATCAATCAATCAATAATGGCACAACCCAGATAAAGGGCCCATCACATTCCAAAGCACATTCAAACCTAACCTTAATTAAAACAGAGTAGACATTGGTCTTAAGGATTGGACTTGCTCTTCGGAGCCTAGACAGTGATTATTTTTGATTAGTTTGTTTCTACTATTCAATCTAATGTCTAGTTAGGGGAGCAGAATATAATGATTGTGGCTGGGGGGTGCACTAGGAACCTGAGCCGCAAGGCAAAGGAAGAACCTTCTCCTCAATCCCTTCCTCTAACTGGTTGGATTAACCGGAAAGAAGCAGATCAAATTGTTTATTAATCTCAAGATGGGTTCTGGGAGTCTGTAGGTCTTTAGGCTAACCCAATTAAGGACATGTTTGTTTGTTTGTTTGTATTGCAGGGCACCTTTCTTCCTCCTATTCTATCATGGATCCTTCCACATCTTATTCGCACTTCAACTCCTACCCTTCTACTACTAATTCTCAAAATGATTATTATTCCAACCAGACTTATTCTCATATATCTTCTAGTTGGGATAATCTTGATTGGGAATACACTTCTGGATCTCCGTATTTAAGGTTTAACCTTGGACACCATGATCTCGATTCTTATCCTTCTCCAAGCTACACTGATTATAGATCATTGCCCTCATTTGGACAACCTAATATGATCTACAATCGAGAAGGATGCATTGATCTTTACCCCTCCTCAGTATACACTTCCTTTAGGTCATCACCACCCTATGAACAACCTGAAATGACCTATTATTAGGGAGGGTATCAAGATCCTCAATTCATTGATTCCCCTGCACTGAACCCAAACCCACCCAACCCTGAACCAAACCATGTGGTTCAGGTTAACCAGGTCCAAGAAAAGGTGTTGGCTAACTTGAGGAAAATCATACAATCTTTAGAAGCTCAGTCAACACCTTGCACTGAAGAATTGGAGCCCATGATTGAAATGATTGACGATCTGTACAAGTATTTGTTGGATTGGCTCCAGGATGTTAAGGATAAGGGCCCGGGTGAGGTTTTACTTGGGAAATTGTCGAAATTGAGGATGAGATTTGTGGTTGCTTTAGTTCAATCTTGGGATGATTTCTAGGATGAATCTCTTTCAGGAGAGCCAAGGTCAGAACCTGCTCAGGTACCTGTTTGGGGGGATACGTGTTACGAGATCGGGATTGACCAGATTAGTCTAGAGAAATCAACTAAGGATGAATTGATTACTTCATCTACGATCCTTAAGCTGGGGTACGAGGAAATGTATGTCTCCATAGATCAGAAAGTGATTGATGATTTTGAGACACATTAATATGGATTTAGATTTCTTTGATTATGAAGGTGAAGAATCATTATGCAGAGTCTCACATGAGTTTACAGAACATGAGTTTAGTGAGACAACTGGGCCTGAGGAATTTGATAAATCATTTGATGGCCCTAAAATTGAGGAATTTGATCCTGTTGAGGTTCGCATGGCAAATTCAGATCCTGTTTTGAAGGATTAAATTCATAGACCCGATCATCAATCACACCCCATAGAGTTCATTGACAATTTTGATTTTGAAATCACTAAACCCAAGTCCATTATGATTCAGTCACATCTTTTAGACTTGGAAAATTCAAATGGGGTGATTAATTTGCAGGAGGTCCCAGAATTTGAAATTCTGATTGCGGAGAATAGAAAGTGGGAAATGATGATATCGGAAGTCGATTCCGGAGGAAGCAGAAAACCAAGTATAAGGGTTTCAACTTGTCTAAAACTCCCAACCTTCTACCAAGACCCTTATGTTATATTTTTAGAGGACATTCAACCCAAGCACACATTCATTAATTATCCTTTTGAGTTTGATTTCCCTGTAACCCAACTTTTTGGTCTCAGGTTGCATCCTTATAAATCGCAGGCTCGACCCTGCTTGCATACTGATCTCAGGTTCTGGGTAATTTTTATCCAGAACCTTAGATATACTTGACCATGGGGTATGGGTTTGCATCACAATCTGGTCCACATCTGTGGACATCTGCTGGCAGGTCTTGAGGTGAATCTTTTTATTTTGATTCTGACCTATACCTGTGAATACTTTATTTCTTCTTTACTTGTATAGGGTGCCTAGCTGAAGGCACTAACTTCAGCACATATATAGGTTCTTTTCATCTCAAAGTGGACCCGTTATTCTTGCAATTCAGGTGCTTTATACTATACTCCACTTTGTTTCACGTCTTTTTAATACAATGAGGAATTGCATTAGGTAGGCATGGGGGGGTGGATATTTATCACTGAATTATTTTGTCAACTCCGTAGATTCTTTTTGTTTTCTTTAAAAAAATAATTGAATTAGGAAAGAATACTTGGGCATTAGGACTTTTCAATCTTAGGAAATATTACAGTAGGATTTGAACACTAAGACCCTTCAGGTCTTTGGGCTTAATCAACTCGGGTATCCACTAAAATGTGGATTTGTTTATCGAGTCCTCACCATCTTGAATTCCATTTCAATTTTATTAAATAAGTTTGGGTGATAAGTACATGACTTATCAACTCGCCCTCTGATTTGAGGGAACTTTAAGTTTAAGCATCTACACACTATTTACACTGACTCGTTGTTCGACGGTTTTAATGGAAATTGGGTAGCTAATGAACCTTCTAGGGTGGTATGGCGGGCAAGTTATTGTGGGTAACAGCCCATAGGTAGGTTGTCTAGAGCCCAGCCACTGGACCACTCTTTTCGTGTTACCTTTAGGTAAATCTTAGACCAGGGAAGGCAACTACTTAAAAAAAAAAAAAGAAAAGAAAAGCAGAAAAGAAAAGAAAAAGAAACAAAAGAAATAAGCCACACTTCACCGCACGAGTATGACTGGCAAGTTATCGTGGGTAACAGCCCATAGGTAGGTTGTCTAGAACCCAACTCAAGAAATGCACGTAAAAATTCCTAAAACACTTAGGAAGAAGTGGAGAAGTAGAATAAGCCGGGGAGATATACACTGGATTCACTCTTGTATTGACCCCATAAAAAATAAAAGTAGGGAGAAAGCTACTGGTCGTATTGATACACCTTTAGGTAGAATTCTTTTTAAGGTCACATAGGGGCGTAGAAATCCGAAGTCTGTTCTGATTGTCGATCAATGAATCTATCACATTCACAAAAAGATGCCTAGAACTTAGGGTTCTCATCAAGTCTTGGGTGGGTTGAGTAGTCGTAGAAAGCCGCTCTATAACCCTAAACTCAAAAATCCAAAAAGATTAGAAAAGAAGAAAAAGGAGAAAAAGAGATCCTTCTTTGAATAAGGTGAGGGCTTGAGGCAGTCTGCATTTTGGCAGATACCCGGATGCTGTTGTGTCTTTGAAAGTTCAGGTCCTAAGTAAAAATTCCTTAATGTTGAAAATGACTTTCGCCCGAGTAATCTAACCCTAATTCTTTTATAAATAGCATGTAGTTTTTGCTTGGGACTAGCAAAAGATAGGCATGGGGGTGTAATGTGCATACATCTAAATAGCCAAAAATGTCTATTAATGCATGTTCTTAGTGTCATATTAGCATCATACATTATAAATATTGCATAACATACATAATCATGCATTTAGGTCAAATTATATAAATTATATAGTAATTATCTCCTTTTATGGCCAGGGATAGGGCAACCTTTAATTGGGGCCTCGGATCGAAGATCCAATCATATAGATCTGATCAGGGTGACGATTGGAGTTCAACGACTCCAAGATCGCCCTGATCGGACATCCGTAGCACCAAATATAGTCTGAGGAAGCCTAGAGATCAAGGACCAAGATGGTGCCAAACTGTACTTCAGATGACAAATCCGACCACACGGATAGGTTCATGTTGATGATCGCAGCCTAACGATACGAAAATCGGTTCAATCCGACATCCATGGCACCTTCTACATGTCGCAGAAGATGGACAACCATGATGTTGCCACGTGGTGCCATCACAGCTGCCAAAATCGGCCGTAGCATCGCTTCTCATCTTCTGAAGGTGTGCGAGGCGAGATCTGCGCCGTTGGATCTTGATCAAACGGTCGTAAGTGCACGCTCTTAAAATGTAAGCGCGACAAAGAGGAGGTGCTAGCGCAGCTGTCGAGCGGTGTTACGCGAGCGCGGGGCGCACATTCGACTCGCAATCTGCAGCGTGTGTGTGTTTAATCTCGATCGTGCGATTGGCTACAGACGACCCAGATCACCCAATCGGGCACACGCGCGATCAGATGCACCGCCTCACACTTGATCGCACGTGCAAGCGGCGCAGCTGAAGCGGGTGAGGAGCAATTTGAGCCATATGATCTCGCGATTAAACGACTGAGATTTTGAGGACGTGGGTGAGCATTAAGCACGCGATAGGCGAGGAGGCAGGCTTGTGTGTGAGGCTGCGGTGACATGGTGTCTTTAGTGACGCATAAATCTGTCACTAAAGACTCCTTTATTTAATGTTTTAACAATGTAATGACTAAATTGCCCCCAATCCTTTTAACTATAAAAGGAGACCCCCACCCTACGAAATTCTCATCCCTTCCTTCACCTCTCTCCCTCTCCAAAGCTCAAGAGTAGTTTGTCCCACACCCGGGATGCTATTCTAGAGCCAAATCCAATTTTCTCGCCCTTATTCCAGAAGTGGATCCTGCGACGACAACGACATGCTGTCTCGTTCCCGCTTCTTCTTGCTTCATCCTCCTTCCCGCTCAGTCTTTCGTTTTCCAGGCATCGCTTCGTTCGGCTCGTCCTCCAAGCATTCGTCGAGGAGGATAACATCTCTCTCCCTTCTTTTTAATCGCTTTCTAGAATAGAATTTTTTCACTTTTTAGTTGTAATCATTTCCCTCTTTCTAGTTGTAAAAATATTATTATTTCATCAAGTGATCATTCTCTTTCTATCTCTCTCTCTTATTGTTTATATTCCATTGTAATTATCTCGCTTTCAAACAACAAAAGAAGCAAAAAAATATAATCGTGGATTTAAGATCGACGTAGTCTCCCTGTGTTCGACCCGGAATTTCTTTACAAATTTTGGTTAAATTTTCTGTTGACGGATTGCTTCACAAATCGAACTACAACGACGGGTTTTCAAATCCAACTTCAATTGTGTAGTTTTCCACTCTCAACACTATGTTTCAAGTGGGATAAGCATTTGTCATAAGGGAAAGTTTTAACTTCAGGTGGGCAAGGTGCCTCTAAGCGTATGATGCATGACCATTGAAATATGTATGGAATGTGGGCGTATCTCGCCTGGGTTCCTGTTGGCTTTAAGAGGTCAACATATAATAATTAAGGAGAACGTATGTGTGTTCCGCTTGTCTTTCTGTCGACCTTAAGAGGTCAACATTTGGTAAATGGAGCATGGGTGCATCCACCTAAGTTCTTGCTGGCCTTTAGAGGTCAATATTTAAGGAGGGGAATATAGGCATATCGCCTCCTAAGTCCCTACTGGCCTTAAGAGGTCAGCATCCCAGGTAGTAAGGTGACGTAAGTGCCACCTTCCGTGAGTGGTGGCCAATTACTGTGGAAACTGAGTTTTGTTGTGTTGTGTGACAAGACTGGCATTAATTGCCGTCATGATGAGGCGTAATGATCTCAAATATCGTACTTGTCAGCGACGTGACCGCTATTAGTGTGGCGAAATGACAAGTGCATAGGGGCATTTAATGCCCTAAATGATGACCAATGGGCGTGTTGGTTTTGGTAGGATATTTTGAAATCCATGCTACAATCTATGGGATTTCATTTTTTCGGAATCCACGCCCCTTAAGGGGGAACCGTTATCTAGGGGGTTTATAAATAAGGGGTGGGGCACACTTAATGCCCCACCTACCCTCTTTTCTGTGGTAGAAAGCCTTACGCGCCAGCCTCTGCTACTTCTCCAGCGAGCTGTGAGAGGATCCATATGTTGGAATGCCATGTCTGGAGGATTAGCAAAGACTAATCATGTCTGGGCTCGTGGGCAAGGGTAAGTCCACCTCTTCCTTGTCTGGCATCTCGCCTAAGATGAAGGAGTTGTATAATTTTTCTTCTGACTTTTGTAGCCTGAGCATAGATATAAGGAGGGCCATTAAGGCTCGTGGGGAAGACAGACTATCAGAGCAGGCCAAGGGGAGTGAATCTTCGCACTCCATAGAGGTGAAGAGGAAGGGGTGATGGGTGAAGAGAAGGCAGAGGTCCCCCTGAAGCGCCTGAGAAGGGGGCCCATTGTGAAGCTTCTGAAGGGGGAGCTGAAAGCACCCGTGTCTTCGAGACTGAGTGGGGTTAAGATAGAGGATGTCCCAATAGACCCATCTCGCTTGTCTAACTTGCCTGGGGCAATCGTGTTGAGCAACTCCCTGCTCGAGGCATATACAAAGGTGGCTCAGACGGGGGCAACCAATCAATCCATCCCGTTCCCCGACTCTACTGGTGCCTTCGTGTAGCTGGCGCAGGAGGTGGCTACCACCGGAGTTTTTTGAGCGGTAGCGTCTTCGTGCAGCCTTACTCCAGGTGGAGCTCAATGGGGGCGAGGGTGCTGGTGGATCCTACTATCTGGGGAAGCCACGGGATAATAGGCCAAACAGTTGGCTCCATTAGAGGATCCGGGCTGGAGGTGGCCCCTGAAGGCCCTGCACCCAGCTAGACAGGGCCAACTTAGGTGGGCACTTCAAGTAGTGCCTCACACATGGAGAGACAGGTGCTCTGGCACTTGAATGATGCCTTATTTTGGGCGACTTTATATTCGGGAGGGATGAACTTCAACCACGTGTTTTTCTACTGTTCATGCGTGGTGAGTGTTCTTCTGTTGTAATTTCAATTCCTACTTTTTATAAGACATTGAGTCTTATACCCTCATTTGTGCTCCTTGATAGATTGAAGCTCTCGGGACCTTTGTCCTGAGAGAAGACTTGCAAGTAGACATCGCCGATCCGTGCACCCGGTCTAAGGCGGCTGAAATGGATGCCAAATGGGTCGTGACTACGAGGGCAGAGCATAGGAATTTTGCCTGTCTGCTCGCAGATGCTACTACTGCCCGATAGAGGGTGGAGAAGATTGCTAAAGAGGTGACATGAAAGCTCCACTTGTAGCAATAGGTGGCCAGTCAAGTGACCTGGTTGCAGGAAGAGCTAAAGAAAGCCTGCCATGACCTGCGAAGAGCCGAGTACACAAGGCAGAAGTTGGAGAGTCTCATGGTGACCTACAAGAGGGATCTTGTGGCACTGCAAGACTTATTTAAGCACCTACAAACCTCTTATACTAATGTGCTTTTACTGAAGGAGGAAGTGCAAGTGCTCAAGGTTGAACACTCTTCTACCATGGAGGGGTGTGAGGTGGCTCTTAAAGAAAAGTGCTTTCTCCTGGGTGCAACTATCAATGAGCTTGCCAGTCTGAAGGCAAGTCATGAGAAGGCAGAGGCAGTGTGGAAAGCCTGAGAGCCAGCCTCACCAAGGCTCAGTAGCTTGCTGAGGATAGGGGCAAGAAGGTGTTAGAGCTGGAATGTACTACACAGCTGGAGCTTGATCTTGAGACAGTGATGGCATTCTTCACCTCTGCTCCATCTATAGATGAGAGTCGGGACACGATCTCAAAGGAGATCAGCAAATATACCCTACCGGCTGTGCAGTCGTTGCTGGAGGGCAAGAAGACATCGGTGGAGCTGTGCACTTGGTCTATGGATCGATTCCTGTCTAAATTCGACCATCAAAAAGCTAACGGTCTAATCGTGGACAAGGCTCCCATAAAACCATCTGAGGACCAGTCAGCTTCTAAAGAGGAGGCAGACAAACCGAGTTCGTCAAGAGCTGTGGAGCCACCTACTCTCCCCGTCAACCCTTCTCACACAGTTTCTTCACCCCCTTTAACTCTTGGAGTTGATATTTTTGAAGACTGGGAATGAAATCGCCTGTTTTTGTAGTAGTGTTGTTTCTATTTCCCTTGTTCACTGTTTTCTTTTTTTTGTGGGTCATTTGAGGGGAATGATCCTGAGAAATGTAACAAATAACACTTACAATGAAATGAAAGGAAAAGTTTTTATCTTTATTATCTTTTCTCTTTCTTTCTATACATTATACAAATGTAGATTACTCACTGGTGGACTTGATTATCATTGGTGGTGGGGTCATACAGTTGTGTCCAGTAGGTGGGGAGGATCGTCTGTACAAGTAGTTGGACTTTCATGCCATACACAAGACTGAATGGTGTGTGGCCTGTGGAAGCCCTTTGGCAAGTCCTGTAGCCTCACAATACATTTGGTAGCTCGTTCGCCAACCTTCCTTTGGTTGAATTGAGTCGGCGTTTCATCACTAAGATAATGGTACGGTTGGTTATCTCTACTTGTCCATTTGCTTGGGGGTGACCCACGGATGTGAAGCACAGAAGGATATCCCAGCTGGTGCAAAATTCTTCGAACTTTTTGCAAGCAAATTGTGTACCATTGTCTATGACAATGTACTGAGGTATCCCATATCGAGCTATAATATTTTTCTGGATGAACGAGACGACCCTGCTGGCTATTTGGCTAGCCATGACCTCAGCCTCGACCCACTTGGAGAAATAGTCTATTGCCACCAGTATGAACCACTTTTGAGTTGGGACTGACAGGAAACAGCCTATGAATTCCATGCCCCATTTGGTAAAAAGGATGGGTGACATGATAGGCACTAACTTTCCAGGCGGCAAGTGGTGTAGGGTAGTAAACCACTAGCACTTATCACACTTGCGTACGAATTCTTTGCATTGCTGCGTCATCTGGGTCTAGAAATAACCTTCCTGACATTGCTACGTCTCTGTGGGTTTCTTGGAGAGCTTGAGATGCCTTCTCTTTTGTAAGGCAGCACAACAAGGGGTGGAATACTCTTACTTGTACAATTGCCCCTTTATTAAGGTGTACCAAGAGGCCTTTAGGTGGAATGACTTGGGCCGTGGTTCCTTTGAGGACAGCTTGCCTGTGTTCAGGTAGGTGATGATAGGCATCATCCATGATGTGGATTGCTCTATCATGAACATCTTAGGAGAAAGTACTGTTGGCTCCTTCAAAGTTTGAAGACAGATATCCTCCTCTTGCTCAAGCAGGATCGCTGAGGCTAGGTGGGCTAAGGCATCCGCTAGGGGATTGTTGGATCTAGGTATCCACTTGATTGAGATGGTTCTGAAATTCGACAACTCCTTCTTGACCTTGTTGGCATACAAGATCATATTTGGATCTCGAGCTTGGTACTCGCCATTGATTTGATTGGTGACATACTAGGAATCCATGTAGACTTCCAGCGAGGAGACACCTCCTGATTTTGCTATCCAGATGCCGACTAACATGGCCTCATATTCCGCCTAACTGTTGGATGCTGGGAAGACAAGTTTAATAGCGTACTTATGAGTAATGCCATCTGGGGTGGTTAAGGTTATGTCGACCCCAGACCCAGCTATCATGGACGAGCCGTCAACATACAGCTTCCAAGGCAGAGTGAAGAAGGCATCCGAGTATGTAAATTCCACCACAAAGTTCGCCAAGACTTGATCTTTGATTGATCTCTTTGGCTAGTATTGGATGTCAAATTCCACCAACTCCATAGGCCATTTTATCTATTGTGGTAACCCTGTGGGTTTATGTAACATTCGCCGCAGGGGGTAGTCAGACAGGACTACCATGGTATGGGCTTTGGAAGTACGGACGTAGTTTTTTGGCGGCGGTTACCAAAGCTAGCCCGAGTTTCTCAATGATCGTATACTTAGTTTCTGCGCCTTGATAGGTCTTGCTGATGAAGTATACTGGTTGTTGCCCCCCTTCTTGTTCGCCGATTAAGATGGCGCTGATGGTGGACATGGACATCGCTCGGTATAAGTAAAGAGATTTCGCAGGCTTAGGAGTAGTCAGGATGGGGGGACTTCTGAGTGCTTCCTTTACTCTCTCTAAAGCCTTCTGGCAATGAGGAGTTCAATGGGTGGCCATATAGCCTTTGCCCTTTTTTATACACTCAAAGAAGGGAAGGCATTTGTCAGAAGATCAAGACAAGAATCGGCCTAAAGAGGCGATTTTGCCGACTAATGACTGCATCCCTTTTAGTGTACTTGGTGGTTCAAAGGCCACAATCACCTGAATCTTGTCGAAGTTGCCTTTGATTCCTCTGTTCGAAACCAAGAACCCTAGGAATTTCATGGCTGAAACCCCAAATACATACTTCTCGGGGTTCAGGAGAAGGCGGGTGTTCCTTAAGACATGGAACACCTTTGCCAAATATTCTAAGTGTTGAAAGAAGTTTGGTCCCTTCACTAACATATTGTTTATGTACACTTCAAATGATTTTCTTATTAAATGAGAAAAAATCATATTTACAAGACGATGGTAAGTTGCTCCAACATTTTTCAAGCCAAGGGGCATGACTCTATACTGAAATAGACTCCTATCTGTTATGAACGAGGTATGAGGTTTGTCTGCTGGAGGAAGGCTAATCTGGTGGTACCCGTTGTAGGTGTCCAGGAAGGACATGAGTGACTGACCACTATAGGAGTCTACCAAAGCATCCACCCTTGGTAAGGGAAATTCATCCTTTGCGCAGGCTTCATTCAGGTTGGTGAAGGCTACGCACATTCGCCATTTTTTGTTGACTTTCTTCACCATGACCACATTTGAGAGCCATATTGGGTACAAGGACTCCTCGATGAAGCTAGCTTCAAGGAGCTTCTAGACTTCAGCCTCAGCAGCTTGCCACTATTCAGCTGACTTATGTCTATGCACTTGTTTGACTGCCCGGGCTCCTTCCTGAATATTGAGGTGGTGCTGAATTAGGGACGGGTCCACCCCCGGCAAGTCATTGGAGGACCAAATGAACACGTCCGCGTTGGTCCTGAGCAGGAGTAACAACTCCTGAACCTCGGAGGGATCAAGGTCCGCTCTGACCTTGACGAGCTTGGAAGCGTCATCAGGATACAGCTAGATAGCCATGGCTGAAAAGTTTGTCTAGAGTTCTGAAGTCGCTGGCGGATCAGTCGGAGTTGTTTCCTTCTGGATAGCCTGGACTTGGCTTCTCTTCTTCCTCAATATTTGAGGCTTGTGTGGTCTTGGCTCCATGGATCGTTCCAGCTTGATCCTTAGGAGTTCTCGCCTAGCCGTTTGATCCCCATGTACTATTCCTACTCCTTGAGGAGTTTGGAATAGCATGAATTGGAAATATGATGAGGGGATCGGGCGGAAGGCGTGGGTTGTTGGAAGACCGATGATGCCATTAAATGCTGCCGTCAACTCAACCACTATGAATGTGGTCATCTTGTTGAGATGTTTTCCCTTGTCACAAACGGACAAGGGAAGGTTGATGTCCCCTTTTGGCATCACCTTGTGATCGATGAACCCCACAACCGGGTGAGTTGATGGTGAGAGATGCTCTTCTTTAAAGCCCAACTTAAATAGCATCTTCAAAAGGAGGACATCAGCGGTTCTACCTTCGTTCACCGGGAGCCTAGGCTGTAGCTGGCCTGCCAATAGGAGAGGTAGAGAAGCAAAGAGCCTAGAGGCTGCCTGCTTGATGGAACCTCTCTTGCCTCACTGAAAAGTGGGGAACACACTATGAGGAGCTAATCTAGAGGGAGTGGCTTGCTGACTTGGAGCAGCGTTAACCTTGAAAATGACCTCAACCTCCACGCCCTTGGGTTCAGGTGGTAGGAGATGAGCATTCTGGGGTAGCGCGGATATTGCCGCCAGGACCTGGCGGTGGTACTCTACCAGGGGAAGCGAAGGAGATGATGCCTGCTCAATCTGGTGGGCCATTGACTTATCTGGCTCTTGGTCCGTGACAAGGGCCATGTTGACTCCTTGAAGCTGCTGGAGCTTCTCCTTGTGGTAGTCTTCTGGGCCCTTCATTAGTCTTTTTCCATTGTCTTGGCTCTCATTTCGCTTGACGAAATAGGCAAGTTTCCATGCCGGATCTGGGACTCGATCTGGTTATGCAAATTATGGCAGTTTTTAGTAGCATGCCCTCGAGCCTTGTGGTACTTGCAGTAGGGTCCAAACTCATCCTTCTTCTTGAGAGGCTTTAGCAGGGGTAGCAGGTCTTTATCCGTGGACCAAACCTCTGCCAACACATTTGCCTGGTTCACGGCCAGGGGAGTGTATTCTTCAAAAAGCTCTCGCCTCGGTTAGAGGGGTCCAGTTTTTCAGCCCTTGGCGGGCCGGTCGCTTCTTTGGTCGTGGAAGTTAGCCTTCTGCTTGTTGAAGCGACTACCTCCACGGATGGATATGGAAGCTGACTCTCCTGAGGTTGTCTTCTCTTCAACGGGACCGAGATTGTCTCCGTATCCTTTCGGCAGCCGGCTACGGGAGCGGAACGAGTTGTCCTATTCTGCAATCTTCGTAGCCTTGTCCCACAACTCCACTATATCTCTAGATGGGAATTCGTTGATGTCATACCAAAACCTCTAGATCATGAGGCCTGACTTGAAGTATTGAATGGTTATGGCATCGTGTGGCCTCTTGGACTTGAAGTGCTGGGCCTTGAATCGGTCCAGGTAAGACCAGAAAGATTCATTCTTTCGCCGCCGTATTTCCGACAACCTTTTTGGGTTGTCTCTAACTCTTTGCTGCCTTGCAAAGTACTGGAAAAACTTATCTGCCAGTTCTTAGAAGCAGGTGATTTGTCTAGCCAACAGCTCATTAAACCACTCATGGGACATATCGGACATGTAAGACGGGAATACCTGGCATAGTATTCCGTTTGGGCAGCCATGCACCAACATCATTTGGTAGTAGCTACCCACAAAACTGTTGGGGTTCGACGTCCTGTCATATTTGGCCATGACGGGCTACTTGAATTTCTCTGGCAGGGGGGCCGTCATCACCTCCTTTGTGAAGGGGTAGGTGGTGACGTAGGCACGTGGTCGTATGCTCCTCATTGCTCAGGTGACCTTTCAGAGGATCTCAGGTATCGAGCCTTCGCCACTGGTCGCCAAGGGTTGAGCTCCGAACTGCTCCCCCGATGAAAGTAGACAGGGAGCTTTTGGTAGGCTGAGAGGAACTTCCCCTTTTTGGCTACTGAGCTCACGTTTTAGCTTTTCGACCTCCGAACTGCTCCCCCGATGAAAGTAGACAGGGAGCTTTTGGTAGGCTGAGAGGAACTTCCCCTTTTTGGCTACTGAGCTCACGTTTTAGCTTTTCAAGCTGTTCACGTAGGTAGGTATTCCCCTCCACTGTACGACACCACTTTAATTGTTAGTTTTCAGGGCTCGAACTTTGGGGCTCTTTCGACTGGATTTGGATAACTCTTTGATTTGCTTGATCTCAAGGAATTTATTGGTGACTGATTATTGTTCAGCCTGCAGAGCCGCTAGTCTGGCCTCATACTGCTCTTCCCTTGTTTGCATCTCGAGGAGGGGATCTTGCCTAGGATCCTCAAGTAGCCCGCTAGGTTGAGCCAACTTCTCCTTACTGGGCCTGATAAGCTGGGGATGTCTCTTGGATGCTGAGATGCTCGATTCCATCTGCGTTAGCACCTTCTCAAGATCACCGCGAGAGGAATTGCGAGTTGTATGGGCCATTGCTATTTATAGTGCGGAAACGGTACCAAATGATAATTGTTTCCCACAGACGGAGTCAATTGATCTGGCTCCTTCATAAATGGAGAATCCGACTCAACAATCACATACAAGCAATTACAGAAAAGAGATAAGAAAGTTGGTGACCTAGTTCCACCGCAAGGGGTGTACATTTGGAGGGAGTGCAATGCTCTTGAATCTCCATTAGAATTAGTAGGAATACAAATTCTCTATTTTTCTCTCTCCTAGATTGTGTGAAGAGGACCTTCGAGGGTCTCTCCTCTCTAGTTATAGCACAGGAAATGTCCTAACAACGTAAGATCTTCCATAACGGTCCTCGCAGATTCTCTAACACATCCATTATTTGGCTATTAATAGTGTCGATAACGCCATCGTTTGTTGATGTGAGCATAGTGGGTGTTATTGTCGCCTCTTTGACTCCAGTCAACTCGAGTCCGTCGATGGGTCGGTCCTATCCGGATTCGCCTGGATAAAGGCGGATTCGAATTCATCTGAGTGTAGATAGGTCAGGCAGAGCCAGTTTTGCCTGTTTGCCTAGTATCTGGGTAGCTGGATCCTTTTTTGAGCTTCGTGCGGAGTTTTAAGTTCGAGGATGCTTTTTGCCCCTCATCATATGGTGAGTCATTTTGGCCCTTTTTAATGGTTGTTTGGCATGCGATCGAGGAGCGAAGCGTGGGCCCGCTTTGAGATCGTGAATTGTTCATGGAT
This sequence comes from Thalassia testudinum, assembly GCA_037157565.1. Taxonomy (NCBI): domain Eukaryota; kingdom Viridiplantae; phylum Streptophyta; class Magnoliopsida; order Alismatales; family Hydrocharitaceae; genus Thalassia; species Thalassia testudinum. The sequence goes on from JAZHRO010000024.1 coordinate 97,317,575, forward strand.
CTCATCTAGGATTCTCTCCATGAATGAGGGGTCATATCTGCTTGTCGCGGAGAGGGTGTCCAGGGAATTGCTAGGACTTATTTCAGGAGGTATCGCATGTGAGGTGCTGCATCACGCCACCCACAAGGTATAACCTTCATACTCTTGGCATTCTAGAATGGGAGGAAAATAATTCCTCCCATGTGGTTCTAGGCTATTTTATTTATGTTTTCATTTTCCGATTGGATTTTGGCATCGATTCAATCTTGTGACTTGAAAAATTTTAGAATACCTATTTTCATACTATTGCGATGCCCTCGTTCGATTTGATCAAATCCTTTCAGAAAACTGTAGACTTTGGTACCATATGGTGTTAGGACAAAAGAGCGATTCACTTCTATTAAGACCTATGTGCCTTTATCTAAAGAGGCACAAAAGGGTACATTACAAGCACATATCCATGCATTAACGAAATAATGTAAAGATGACATAACTCAACACTTCCCCACAAGATGGAGCATACACATTTGACATGCTTAGCTTGGAACACAACTCAAGACGTTTCTTGAAGAGTGCTTTGGTAAAGATATCAGCAATCTGATCTTCGATGGCAATATATAGGGTGTTGAAATCTTCCGAGCCAGGATGACATCTCTAATGAAGTGGCAATCCACTTCTATGTGTTTGGTTGACTCATGGAATGCAGGATTGTTACCGATGAAAGTTGTTGCTTTGTTATCGCAATACATGGGAGTTGGACTTGGGATGGGCACTCCTAAATCCTGTAGAATGCATCTCACCCACAATAACTCATAGGTAGTCTAGGCCATTGCCTTATATTCAGATTCTGTACTGGATTTGGAAACTATATTCTTCTTCTTACTTCTCCAGGTGACAAGATTGCCACCTACATAGGTGTAATAGCCTGTAGTAGATCTCCTATGCTTATGGGTCCCTGAGTAATCAGCATTCGAGTAATCCTATAAATCAAGATGGCCATGTCTTCTGAAAGAAAGTCCTTTTCCAGGAGCCTGTTTAAGATAACGTCAACACCTGACGTACACCATCCTAGTGTATTTCTCTAGGTGACTGCATGCACTTGTTGAGTCTCCCAACAGTAAAGGAAATATTTGATCACGTAACTATCAAATACAAAAGCTTTCCCACCGTTGCATGGTACCTGGTCACATCTTCAAGCAGTGGACTCTCTGAGTCTGCAAGTGATTTAGATGAGTCCATTAGGACACTAGTAGGTTTGCAATCTAGCATTTCTGCCTCCCTCAACATATCTAGCATATATTTCCTTTGTGATAAAACTAGACCACCATACATATGCTGCACTTCAGTGCCCAGAAAAATAATTTATAAGCCCTAAGTCCTTAGTTACAAACTAAGAATGTAAGATCTTTGTAGCTTTTACTCCTCTATCACTCCCTGTAAGTAGAATATCATCAACATGAACAATAATAATAACAGAGCCAGTAACTCTGTGCATAGTAAAAACAGAGTGATCTGATGTGAATCTAGTAAATCCACATTCTTGAATTGCGTTACTAAAACTCTTAAATCAGGCCCATAGGCTCTGCTTAAGACCATAAATACTCTTCTTCAATTTGCACACCTTCTGATTTTGACTCTCCTTTTTAATCACAAAACTTGGGGGTTGTTGCATATATAATTCTTCCTCAAGATCACTATAGAGGAATGCATTTTTGTTGTTCAACTGGAAGATCGACGCCACAGAGAGTAAAATCTTGACTGTGTTGAGACGAGCCACAAGTGATAAAGTCTCAAAGTAATCAATGCCAAAGGTTTATGTATAACCTTTAGCAACCAACCAGGCCTTGAAGCTCTCGACCGAACCATCTGGATTATACTTGAGGGTAAACACTCACCTACACCCCACTACAGTAGCACCAGGGGGTAGGTCAACAAGTTCCCAGATTCCTTTGAAACGAAGTGCTGCCATATCCTCCATGGTAGAGGTCCAAGAAGGATCCTAGAAGGCCTTTACATGATTCCTACGAATATGATGACTGTCTACTGTGAAGAATTTCCCTTATTACGTTATTTAGGGATAAATATTCCACAAAATCGTACCAGGGATTTACTTTTGGAATTAACCGTTTCAAACTCGCCGGCAAGTTTGGTATTTCCCACCCCCCTTTTTTGTTTGCCTCTATCAGGGAAAAAAATTGGAAGAGTTGCATAGGGGAGTTTTGTGCTTGTGAGGAGTGTTGCAAAACTTGCCTCTTAAAAAGGTGAGTTATATGCTTAGCAAATATCGTCTCTTAAAGAGGTGAGTTTGCCTGTTTATTACTTTCTTTTTTTATCCCCAGCTGCTTGCTGCTGCTGCTGATATGTTGCTGCAGGTGGTTGCTGCTGCTGCTGCAGCTGGTTATTGCTGCTGTTGCTTATATGCTGATGCTGCATCTGGTTGCTGCGGATATTTGTTTGGAAGATATTCCATGCAGGATGCTATTATCATCCCGAAGCTACTCACCATCAAGGTTTTTCTCCTTTGAATAGAGTGGAATATACCGTATACCACTCTATACAGTATATACCATATAGAATATATGGTATATTAAAAAGAATTATATACCACATAGGTATTATACCGTGATGGTGGTAGTTATATACTTTTTTAATGAATTTAAGCTGCCATTTATTCAAGAGAAGCAATTTCATATTTCAAACAATGTCATAAATATATCTTAGTAAAATATTATGCCTAAACAAAATACAAATAGCCTGCCGTGTGCATTCAGATTCAAAATTTGGTTGGTTGGTTCTTGGGTTTCTATCACCGTCAGTTCAGAACACTTTGTTTTGTGATCTATGTTTGAACAGGGGTATAGCATTATGATTCCCATCTTAATCCCACAGCGATACATCATAGTGATCTATGATGGGGTTACCACACAGACACATTAGACACTGCCACCATCCTAATCCTTCGTGGGTCGTATCTGCAGTTAAACTCCATACAAGCAAGGCATCTGGGAGTAACACATCTTTAATAAGTATAACCGGCCGTGCCTCTGGCAATACTGTTTATTTATTATTATTTTTTTAAACTTTGGTTGCTACGGTACCGACGCTTTGTTTTCTTTTTCCCTTCTAATGCGGCTCTCTCTTTCTCCTCTTATTTTATTTTTCTTGTATATTATTTACCACGTCTGATTTAAATTTCGTCTCTTCTATTTGCCTCTTTCACTTGTACTCTTGCATTAGAAATTAATTTTAAATACATTTTTACAAAAATATAAAATAATATGTGTATAAAATATTGTAGTGTAAATATAATCTAAGATATCGTTGAAAATCAAAATACATTAGATAAAAAATTTTGCAACATGTAATTATTTTGATTTACAAATGTTATTTTATTCTTTTTTTTACAATATAGTTTTTCACTTTTGTTTGATGTTCAAAAAATGAAAAATCAAATCAGATAGTGGAAGAGTTTTAATTAATGTTCAATTTTTACGTGGATGATCAAAATATATCAATTGATTTAGGTAAAAAAATTAAAATATATAAAAAATTAAAATACATCGATTAACATCAATGAAAAATTAAAATATTCATTTATTCTATTTTTTGAAACTTTTATTTGATACGAAAAAGTACTGTAACGTTCATCGAACTATTTATCACTATTTTTTTTGAACTTTCGTTTCGTGTGGTGTCGGAAAGTAATGTGATTTTTTTTTTTCGCCCAATTGACTTTCGTGATCCTACACCAATGGGCGGACTCAAAGCTAGTTTACATAAATGGAAGCTCCTATGAAGAGCATTTGCTAGATAGGAAAAATTTTAAACAAGCTAAGGAGAGCATCAGAAAAATAAATAAAAAGGTTGGATTAAGTTGTTGCAACAGATTGATCATTGATAATAACGTCCTGTATGGGGTCCTTTGCCATTTTTTGGGAGCTTTGGGGTGATATTCAAAGGAGAAAAACCTTGATAGTGAGTAGCTTCATGATGATAATAACGTCCTGCATGGAATATCTTCCAAAAACATATCTGCAGCAACCAGCTGCAGCAGCAGCATATAAGCAACAACAGTACCTAGCTGTAGCAGCAGCAGCTCATAAGCAACAACAGCAGTAACCAGCTGTAGCAGCAGCAGCAGCATATCGACAGCACTAGCAGTATCAAGCAGCCGGGGATAAAAAAAAAAGAAAAAAAACAGGAAAACTTGCCTCTGCAACAAGCGAATTTCAAATGTCTATTCCCAATTTTTTTCCGCTGAAAGAGGTAAACAAAGCAGGGGATGGCAAATACCAACCTCGCCTCGAGTTTGAAATGGTTACTTCCAAGTATAAATCCCCGGTATGGTATTTAAGGAATATTTATCCCTAAAGACCATATTAAGGAAAATTTCAAAGTCTACTGCAAGAGAGAGAAGTCATCCTCCTACAGGAAAATGATTAAGTGACATGTAATTTGAAATAGAATACTTAGCACAAAACCGTTGTAGCTTCCTTTGGTCAACAGGAAGATCCACATCAGTTGCCTTCGATGCTGTAGGCTTTGGATCTCCAGTTGAATCCATAGGATCAATAGAGGATTGAGTAAGAATAGTAGATAAAGGTTCATCAACTAGGGTGGTGGTAGGTGTAGGTCTACGCAGAAAATGTCTGCGGAAGGTATCTACAACCTCAGGATGTCTAGGAAAGTAAGGCGGGACATATGTTTAAGGTGTGCGTGGCTCAAAGGGCATTAAAGATGTAACAGTAGGCACAAGAAGTGGAACATCATGAGACATAGTAGTAGACTTCCCAATGGCAGAGTAATAAGGAAACCCCTCAAAGAATGTAATATCTGTACTAACATAAAACCGATGTGTCAACGGATCAAAACATCTATATCCCCTTTGGGTTTTGATATACCCTACAAAAACACATTTAATAGACTAAGATGAAATTTTATCCACCTTGAATAAGTGAACAAAGTAGACACATCCAAAGACTTTAGGTGGTAATGAAAATAACTCTCGATCCGAAAACAAAACATAATATAGGGTCCTCCCTCCAAGAACAGATGAGGACACCCGATTAATCAAGAAAGCAATGATAAGAGCATCAACCCAAAAGGTAGAAGGAACATGTGTCTGGAACATAATAGTATGGGTAATATTAAGCAAATGTCTAAACTTGCACTCAACCACCCTATTTTATTGGGATGCATGAACACATGAGGTCTCGTGAACAATGCCTATGGACTGAAAAAATTGAGATAAATTGGCATTTACAAATTCAAGTCCATTGTCAATCCGAAACATACGAAAAAGAATAGAAAACTGAGTCTTTATTTCATTAAAAAATTTTTTGATCAATACAAGGGTCTCTAACTTCATCATAAATGCCCAAGAAACACGAGTACAGCTATCCACAAGAATTAAAAAATAACGAAAACCCTTAAGACTTTTGACTTGACACGAGCCCCATAAATCAGCATGAACAAGACTAAAGGGAGACTCAGCTCTTTTATTTTTGCTAGGAAGATACCGTATGATGCTAGCCAAGTTGACAAGCCTTATAGGAGAAGGAATCAGGAAAATGCATGCTCGGAAATTGATGATGAAGAACTAAAATACTAAGATGTCCCAATTGAAGGTGCCATTGAAGAGCAAAATTGGCACAAGTAGCAGTAGTAGAAGGGTTCTTAGGTGAAAGATGCAGGTAGTAGAGACCATCTTGCTTAAGTCTACTGATCTGTTTCATCGTTTGGAAGTCCTGCAGAAGGAAATGATCATGAAAAATTGCTCTACAATTTAATACCTTTGTAATTTGACTTATAGACATTAAATTTAGATCAAACTTAGGTGCACGCATAACATCAGATAGGGGCAAAGTAGAAGATAAGGATACACCACCCAAGCTTGTCACAGGGTACCATTTGCTACCCTAACATGAACTGGAGTAGTTAGAGGTTTAAGAGATGAGAATAAGGTAGCATCTTTGGTAATGTAGGAGGAAGCATTTGAATCAACGAGTCATGATGGTGTACAAACACCTCGACCAGTAGCGGCAATACCTGTCTAGCAAGTTACTGAGGCACCCGCAATTGAAGTAGCCTGAGAAGATAGCAGTCTGTCACACTCTTCCTTGGAGATAGTAATTTGGGTGCCAACCTGGTCCTCCTCTTGGTAGTACTGACTTTCTTCACCATCATATGAAACCTGGTTGGCCTGATGCTTCTGAGAGAAGCCATGTTTATTCAATATCGATCCACTGTATAATTTGTCTTGTGACAATGTTCACAAAATAGTCCTATGTGGCCTTTGCTTTGACCTCCTCCTCTTGCACTACGACCTCTCACCCAGCCTCCAAGAACTCCTCTACCACATCTAATAGCTGCCATGGTAGATGAGTTAGAAGGTGGGACAGCTTTAGAAATCTCCAGTCATGAGAGGTGAGCATATATGTGGGCTGGTGTAGGAATCTCCTCTAAGGTATAAGTTGGTCCTTCACCACCTTGCACTCAGACCAAGGCCAGCCAGTAACTAAACAAATCTAAATGCTTCACGTTGCTTGGCAACAATTGCAACATCAAATGAGATAGGCTGATGAATATCCTACTTATCCTATAAATTCTTCATGGAATCATAATACTTAGCAAGCAACATGGTTCCCTTCTTTAAAGAGTGAAGCTCCTCAATTAATCTATACAAAGACTGATGTTGCTCTTGTGGGAATGCATCTCATGGAGGACTTACCACATTTTTTTGGCTGAGGCATAAGGTAGAACCTGCTTGGCAATAGATTCCTTCATACTATTTAACATGCAACTAACCACCCAATCGTTATCTGCTTTCCAATCTGTAGTCTTAACTACAAGCTCATCTTGTGTTAAGATATACTTCTTGCGATGTAAACCCATAAACTGGGAGAAGGATGTTGACCATAGAAGGAGGTTGGTACCGTCCAATTTAATAGAGGTCCCCTATATAAAAGACAATGTGCTTGTGCTAGATGATTTCCCCACCAAGTTGCTTGGGGAATCCTTATTGTCAGCTATAATGCCTGGTTTGTAGGAAACATGCAGTCAAGATAGCAGACATTCTAAAGGTCGAGAAGATAGCTGGGGGACAACAGGGGGCCTTGAAGTCTTGGGGATGAAGGTGCTCACTTGGAATGTGCGTGGGTTGCGCGATATTATGCGAAGGGCGTCGTTGGCTCGATATCTACGCGAATGGGCGGTGGACTATGCTTTGATTCAGGAGACACATATTGAAGTAGGAGGGGATTCTATCTGGCAATCGCTACTACGAGGGAAAGATGATTTTAGAGCTGTGAATGCGGTTGGAAGGGTAGCGGGGTTGGCTGTGTGGTGGAAGAAATCTAGTCTGAATCTGAAAGAGGTCTGGAGGGGTAACTTTGTGCTCTCGTGCAGATTTCAGGTAGTTGGGGATGTGCAGGAGTTGGTTCTTTCATGCGTGTATGGTCCTTGTGTGGATGGCTTAAGGAATGAGCTCTGGCAGAAACTACGTGCGATGGCGGGCAATACAAATGGGCTGCCATGGCTTGTAGGCGGGGATTTCAATAGTGTTCTATCTGTAATGATCATAGGAATGGAAGGGTGGATAGGTCTTTGCTTGGCTTTCAGTTAGTGGTGTCGGAGGTGGGTTTGAATGAATATCCCTCAGCAGGGGTTGAATTCACTTGGCGAGGGGGTAATGGACTGGTGTCTAAGTTGGATAGGTTCTTTGGGAGTGTGGAGTTGTTAGAGCGATTTCAACTCTCTTTAGTCATTAGGTTGGCTCGCCCTTTTTCGGACCACACCCCATTGTTGTGGGACAGTGGGGAGGAATCTCGCGTGGGCACTTATTTCAAATTCAGGAAGTCTTGGCTGAAGGAGGAAGGCTTCAAGGAGATGGTTGGCTACTGGTGGGCGCAGAAGAAGGTGGAAGGTTCAGCCACATATCATCTGGCTATGAAATTGAAGGACCTGAAAGCGATGTTGAGGGAGTATAGGCGAACAGTAGAGATCATGAGAAATCAGAGGAGGTATGAAGCTATGTCTAAGGTGCGGTTGCTGGATGAGAAGGAGAACAGGGAGTGGTTGACAGTGGATGAGGAGACAAAGAGGAAGCATTGGCAGGGAGTGGTTCAAGTTGAGGACAAGACTAGGGAGATGGATTGGAGTGAAAAATCTAGGCAATTGTGGTTGAAAGAGGGGGATGCAAACACGAAGTTCTTTCATATGGTAGTGAGTGCTAGAAGGAGAGTGAACTTCATCTATTCTTTGAAGAGAGGGGATTTGGTGCTCACTTCCTCGAATGAAATTAGAAGAGAGACGGCTAGGTACTTCAAGGAAGTTTCGAGAAAGAGAGGGAGAGGGGGGTGGCGAATGACAGCATCGAACTTTCCCCGGGTAAGAATCTCAACTGCTGATAAGTTGACTGAAGATATCTCGGAACAGGAGGTGGTGGAGGCTATGGCTGGGTTGAATGCAGGAGGTTCTCCAGGCCCAGATGGATTTCAGGTCTTGTTCTACAGGGAACTAATTTGCAAAGTATGTCAAGATGACCTCCCGTTAGGTCTAAATTTTGGTACAAACCTAATTTCGACCTAAGGAATCCAATGGTGAAGTTGGATTTTAGGTTTGATCATGTTTGATTGGACATTTTGTGTAAAAACCCAAATTAAGTCAATTGATAAGCTAGGACCGTAGTCTAGGTCAAGCTAGGTTCCAAAGGCCAAATTGAATGTTCTAAATCCTAGGGGATATTTTTCCATGAATTTTAGAGGATTTACTTGATTTTTATCCTGACCGAAACCTTGTTGAATTAAGCGGGTCTGTTTTAGGGTTACATGATGTCATTTAATTCCTGGATTGCACATGAACCCATTTTTGATTGCATCAACCCACTTTTTATCTTATTTAGACCATTTAACCTATGTTTTGTCTCTGATAAATCCCGTTTATGTACTGCAATGGTAAAATTGCAGTTTTAACCTTTATTTCATGTTTTCTTCTCAGAACACTTATTCCTTCAATTAAGCCCTCTTCTAAGTTATGTAGGAGCTTTTATTCTCTTTATTAGGTCAAAATGATCTAGTTATGGCTCATGATGAGGCTCTCATCATTCCCCCATTCCTAGCTTTTGCTAGTCCCTTAGTAAAATTTCAAGGTTTTAACTTCTGTTCTAGACTCTGAGTGTCTGTCATCAGTTATGATAAGTGCTTTTATTTTTCTTTTGTGATTAGGTCAGAATGCCGACAATAGGCCTAGAGGTACTCAAGTATCAACCAAAATTCGGACCTGACCCGCTTTAGCCTCAGTCCTCCGCAAAGGTTTTTAAGGCCCACAGAAACTAACCTAGGGTTTGTTGGACTCCACGGTTAAAGCACCCGTGCTTGAGACATTTTTAGCCTAGGTTCAGTTTGCAGTGCATTTTTGTAAGAGAGAGACAGGAGATTTATTTGTTTGGAGAGCTTTCTCTCTCTTTTCTTTTTATTTCTAACTTCGGATTAGCTTCTCAACATGGTCTGTATCGGATTCCTCGTCCCCATCATCAATCCTCAAGGGTCTCTGGCTATCGATGCTTCGAGATAGCACCGCCCATGGCAACCCCCAGAATCCTGGCTTTCGAGATTTTGAAATAATCCTGCCCATGGCATTCCGTGGCCGAATTCAGACCCTGGCGATCGACATTTCGTGATAATGCCGCCCATGATATCTGAACCAACAGAGTGTTTACATGCCCTCGGTAGGATATTTGAATATCCTAAGAGACAAGCACCGAGGAGATGATATGTTGTTACGCATCTTTGAGGGGAATTTCCCGCCTCTCCACGTCGGGAACTCGTCCAAATCAACTTATGTTGATCGGCCGCTCCTAATCTAGGTGACTTTTTCAGAACATTGAAACGCTTTTTGCGTGATTTTGATATTTATGCGCACTGAACCAGACTGTGTGTGAATTGGGGTGCTTAGGTTACCGAATCCCGCAAACCAAAGGTCAGTTAATGAGGCCGAATACTTCCTACGCCTTAGACCTAATACTTAAGCTTTGCATTTTCCACAACCTCTTGAGGATTATCCCGATTTTAGCGGATATGTGAATTTTTAAGATAAAGAATCTAGCCCAAGAGGCCTAAGACCAGCATTCCTGCTAATCTCTTGTTATGTCTCCTTAGCACTTTTCTCTTTTTCTCTTTTCTTGATCTGGTCTAGAACTTCAGTTAATCCCTTAATCTTTTACTAATGACTATTTCTTTTTCTTTTTCATTTTGTGTTCCTTTTTTGGCATTTTACTCTTTTCCTCTCATTTTGTATGGCCTGAATTGTTTCTCCCCCCTCCTTCAAGTTTTTTTTTTTTAAATTGAAACCCTTTCTTGTATGAATTTTCCTGACATTTTGCACTTTCATACCCCCCCCATGCCTAAGATTTGCAATGTCCCCATTGTAAATTAGGTGGGTTCGATTTTAGCTTAGTTCATGCATTAGGAAAAGTGTTTGGTGAGTGAATGGGTCGAAGTGACTTGTTGCGAATGATTTCTAATCTCGAGTAGGGGTACCTGAGGTGAAGTCGGCTGTTCTAATAGATGAATCCTAAAGTGCAATATGAATTCCACGTAGAAATGTCGGAAAAGGTTTTGGGTTTTTCAAAGAATGACGGGTTGCCTCCCGTTAAGCGCTGAGTTTTACGCCATTGGTTGGGCGCAATGAGCTCAAGGGGAATGGAGGGTAAAGGATGACTCAGCCAAATTTGTATCGATCATGTCAATGAACGGTTTGAGTATTTGACCGTTCACAACAAAGGGTTCGGAATCGTGGCTGAGTGGGCTGATTTCAATGGCTCCATTTCCAAAGATTTGTCGGACTAGGTAGGGTCCGACCCACTTAGATCGTAGCTTTCCTAGGAATAATTTGAGTCGGGCATCAAAGAGTAAAACCTTTTGACCAGGATGAAAGATCTTTCTAGAAATGTGTTTGTCGTGAAATGCTTTAACCCATTCTTTATAAATTCACGAGTTCTCATACGCGTCGTGGCGTAATTCATCGATCTTGCTTATTTGAAGCCTTCTGTGGGTTCCAGCCTTAGAAAGATCTAAATTACAATTTCGTACTGCCCAATAGGCTTTATGCTCCAATTCGACGGGGAGGTGACATGCCTTCCTGTACACTAGTTTGAAGGGAGACATTCCTAATTGGGTCCTGTGGGCGGTCCTATAGGCCCACAATGCTTCCGGAAGCCGACAAGACCAATCTTTTCTGTCAGGTCGAACAGTAACCTGAAGGATTTTCTTGATCTCTCGGTTTGATAGCTCAGCTAGACCATTAGTTTGGCGGTGGTAAGGAGTAGAGATTCGGTGTGACACCCCGTATTTGGTCATCAGTGACCTGAACTGAGCGTTTGTGAAATGGGTCCCTCCGTCGGAAATTATTGCTTATGGAATCTCGAACCTTGAGAAGATGTTTTGATGAATGAATTTGATAACAACTTTATGATTGTTGGTTTGGGTCGGAATGGCTTCTATCCACTTGGACACGTAGTCAATGGCGAGTAAGATGTATTCGAAGCCATCCGAGATCGGGAAGGGTCCCATAAAATCAATCCCCCAGATATCAAAAATTTTGCATACCAGGATCGGCTGTAGAGGCATCATGTCTCGATGGCTTATGTTGCCCAAAGTCTGGCAATGGGTACATGTCTTACAGTGATCGTATGCATCCTTGAAAATTGTGGGCCAGTAAAAACCACATTGGAAGGCTTTTGATGCGATTTTGTGTCCTGAGAAATGTGCACCGCATGCCTGGTCATGGCAAAAGGAGAGTATGTCTTTGATTTCTACTTCTGCGACACATCGCCGAATTATCTAATCAGCACCAATGCGGAATAGATACGGGTCTTCCCATAGGTAATACTTGGCATTGGAACACAATTTGTCCTTCTTGGCCTTCAACCAATCGGACAGAATCTGATGTGATGCCAGGTAATTCCCTATATCTGCGAACCATGGAAGGCCTGTATTGATAGTCAGAAGATGCTCATCAGGAAAGTGTTCTGTGATGGGTCCAGAAGGGTCAATTATTTCAGAAGGAAGGCGGGACAAGTGATCAGCTACCACATTTTACTTTCCTGCTTTGTTGCGAATCTCAAGGTCAAATTCTTGCAACAGCAAGTCCATCGGATTAATCGAGGTTTCGCGGCCTTCTTTGCAAGGAGATGCCTCACAGCTGTGTGATCCGAGTATATGATAACACGGGAACCTAGCAGGTATGATCTGAATTTTTCTAGGGCAAATGCTACAGCTAGTAGCTCTTTCTCAGTAACCATGTAGTTACGCTGAGCTTCGTCCAGTGTTTTGCTAGCGTAGTAAATGGCCACAGGTTTCCCGTCAATTTTCTGCCCCAAAATCGCTCCTACAGCGAAGTCGGATGCATCTCACATGATCTCAAAGGGTTGAGACCAATTATGGGACTATAGGATCGGGGCTTGGGTGACTCAGTCATGTAGGATCTTAAATGCCCGAGTGCATTCCTTGAAAATTTTGAAAGGCACATCCTTGGAGAGAAGAGTAGTCAGGGGGTGTGCAATTTTTGAAAAATTAGGGATAAATCGACGGTAAAAATCGATGTGCCCCAAAAAAGATCGGATGTCCTTAATCGAGCTTGGCATAGGGAGCTTGGAAATCAGGTTAACCTTAGCTCGATCCACTTGGATGCCTTTCTCCAAGATTAAATGTCCCAGGATAATTCCCTCAGGCACCATGAAATGGCTCTTTTCCCAGGAAAGAACCAAATTCACATCAATGCACCGCCTGAGTATTTGGACCAAGTGTTGGCGGCAATCGTCAAATGATGCTCGAAAAACTGAAAAGTCATCCATAAAGACTTCCAAATAGTCACCTACCATATCTGAGAATATGGCAAGCATGCACTGCTGAAAGGTTGCGGGTGCATTGCAGAGACCGAAAGGCATTCTTCGATACGCGTATGTCCCGAAGGGGTAGGTGAATGTGGTCTTTTCTTGGTCTTCTGGATGGATTTCCACCTGGTTGTAACCGGAGTACCCATCAAGAAAGCAGAAGAACATATTTCCCGCTAGTTTCTCAAGGATCTGATCAATAAACGATAGTGGGAAATGGTCCTTCTTCGTGGAGGAATTGAGTCTTCTGTAATCAATGCAGACTCTCCATGAGTTAGCTATTTAGGTAGGAATGACTTCTCCGGTTTTAGTCGTGATGATGGTAAGTCCGACCTTTTTAGGCACCACCTGTATTGGACTCACCTAATGACTGTCGGAGATCGGGTAGATGATCCCTGCATCTAATCACTTTATGATCTCCTTTTTCACGACCTCCTGCAGGTTAGGGTTTAAGCGTCTCTGCATTTCTCTTGAAGGTCGTGTGCCTTCTTCTGTGTAGATTTGATGTGTGCAGTACGAAGGGCTTATGCCAGTCAAATCATCGAGAGTTCATCCAATGGCTCTAAGATGTTGCTGGAGAACAATAATCAAACGAAGTTCCTGGTCAGGTGTGAGTCGAGAGTTTATAATCACAGGAAACGTCTGATTGGAACCCAAAAAGACGTACTTCAGATGCTCGGGAAGGGGCTTGAGTTCCATGACAGGATTGTCAGCAGCAGCGGGTGGTTCGAGGTTTGTATCAAGAACAAGGGTCGGAGTCATAGGTGTGTCTAGATCATGTTCGCACTCCTCTATTGGCGGGTTTTGATCTTCTAGTGGTTGATCAGGGATAATCAGGTTATCCTCTATATGCGATTCATCAACCACGGCTCTGATATCGCATATTTGCTCTATAACCCTGCAATTAATCCCTTGTTGGGCCTTAAAAATGTCAATCTTTAGAGTTTGATTCCCAAATTTTAATTCTATCTGGCCCTCTTTGCGGTTTATGTTGGCCCTAGCAGTGGCCAAAAAGGGTCTCCTTAATATGATTGGTGTGTCCCTTGGGTTCTCAGGTGCATCCATGTCCAGAACTATGAAGTCCACCGGGAAGTAGAAATCCCGTACCCTAACAATGACATCCTCGAGTATTCCTTTAGGTGACTTGATGGATGGCAACGGCGCCAAAATGTTGATGCGGCTAACTGCAACGTCACCTCAGTTGGTTTAAGTTCAGACTCTTCAAGGTGGTCAAGGAGGGATGTAGGTATTAGATTTATGGAGGCACCTAGATCTAGTAAGGCTCTGTCAAATTGGGTTTCACCAATTTTACAAGAGATCAGGGGAGTTCCTGGGTCTTTCACCTTAGGTGGGAGTTTACTCAAGATGACAGAGTTGGCTTGCTCTGACAGTACGATCGGATTCCCATCCTTGGTTTGCGACTTACGTTTAGGTGTACATACGTCTTTCAAGAATCTTGCATAAGCCGGTACGTGGCGAATTGCATCCATCAAGGGGATGTTTATTTGGACCTGTTCAAAGAGCTTGACCAGATCCTCCTCGGGGGCCACGGGTTTGGTTATCCTTTTTCCTTTGGTCAAGGCCTCAGGAAATGGAATCCTAGTTGGTTCCTCTAGAATAGGTCCAGGTTCTTGATCTGGGATAGTGGTGTCCTGGATAACTATCCTAGGGTCTTGGCTACTACCAGGCTTGGAGTGGCTCAGATAATGTGGGTCTTGGGTTGTTTTACCACTACGTGTTGTTACAGAGTTTACTCCGGCCTAGTTTTGGTTTGGGTTTGGTAAGAGGGGTGGCTGCTGCTGAAATCCCACATAAGATGTTGAAGCTTCCATCCCGTCTGGTGATGGAGCAGCAAGGGCCTGATAAATCAAAAGTTCATGGCTTGAGTTTGGGTTCATAATGCGCCTCTGGGTCGGCACGTTATTTGGATTTGGCAGAGGTTGCGAAGGAAGAGTGCCAGGTTGGCGGGAATTTGCCATCTGGGCTAGTTGGTTGCGAACCTCTGTGATCTCATCCTTGTGCTGTTTTTGCATTGCCGCATTCGTCTTTTGAATGTCAGCCAGTGTTTGAAGGATAAGAGTCATTTGATCCTGGTTTGGCCCGGATTGGTAGGTGAGATTGGGCCGAGGCTGAGGCGGCTGATATGGACGAGAGGCTTGTGGACGGGGTTGATATGGTGGTCTTTGAGTCTAAGAATTTCCTGTCCACTGAAAGTTAGGATGATTTCGCCATCTAGGGTTGTAGGTATTGGAGAATGGGTCATTCTGGATGGCGTTGAGGTCTCGCAGTTCTGAGGAACCTCAGGAAAGTTAGAATACGAGGGTTCAGAGTTCCCCCAACTTGAGTAGAATGGATCGGAGGTCACTCCGGTCCGAGAGGCAGACGGGGGTGGATATGGGTCCATCCCCATAGCAGATTGGTGGTAAATGTTTTGCACAGTTTCCCTCGCTAGAGGTGGTCATGCAAAAGAGTTCTGCACAGAGGTGGCTTGTTGCAAATGCTGAGTTAGCTCGTCCACCTTTTCTATGATGGAAACCTTGTCCAACCGACTAGCCATCAGTTCCAAGTTGACGGATGAGGACAGGTCCTACGTCTCATGTGCCCCTCTCAGATTCGTCGATGTGCCGGCATTTGTCCTGTTGAATAAGCCCATGGAGTCATTATTTATGGAGTTCTCGCACATGTTTTCGAGAATCTCCCACACCGTGTCCTCATGTTGACCCATGATGTTTCCTCCGCACGTTGCATTGATGAATAATCGAATGTCTTCACGGAGTCCTTGGTAAAAAGACTGGACTTGTTCCTATTTAGGAACTCTGTGATGGGGGCACTTTCGCATGAGATCTAAGAATCAGTCCCATGCTTCATGAAGAAGTTCTCCCGGTTGTTGAGTGAAATGGGTGAGCTGGTGGCGCAAGGCATTCGTTCGGCCAACGGGGAAGAAATTTTTCAAGAATTCGGACTGAAGTTCCTCCCATGTGTTTATTGGACGGGTCTGAGTTTGATACCATTGGGTGGCCTTGTCCAAGAGGGAGAAAGAAAACATTTTCATGATTAGAATATCCCGATTTTGTGGATCTGACCTGAAGGTCTAGGCCAGATGCTTGAGTTGTTTAATGTGTTGGAATGGATCCTCGAAGTTAAGCCCATGAAACTTTGGTATGGCATGAATCATATTGGGCTTCAGTTCAGAATCAGGACCTCCAATCGGGATTCGGACTCGAGGCTCGATCGCCACCACAGCGGGATTATAGTGATCTCGCATCACTGGTCGCTGCAGTGGGTTTACAAAGTTTTGAAAGAGATCATTCAGGCGTTGAAGTTGGTGCTCAAGGTTATTCTCCTCTTCAATGGGTTGTGCCATGATGGGAGAAGAAGGAGAACTTGGTTCTGAATCAGATGAAAGATTTATGTGGTAGGGTTGCTGCACAAACAAGGGTGTCGAGGCTTGGCCTCGACGAGAGTGAATTTCTAAAGGAGGTCTTAAGGATGGTCTTAAGGACCTCCTACCGAACATGCACCGAAGGATGTGATGAGATTAGAAGGCGCTGGACCCAATCGAGACACCCAAAAATTGTTGGGTGACTATAGAGGTTCAGAGCGGATGATACCCCTTAGTCAGAAAGGTCGTCCACTTGAGAAGTACCTGGGCAGCCAGAGAGGGAGAGTCCCGCAAAGACCCCTACACGGTAGAGTGTCCTCACGAGTTACAGGGTTTCCCCCACCTGACCTCTCTTGTCACTGAGGTTCTAGGTAGACCAGAATGGGGACCTTGACCTCTTAAGTCTACCTTTTTTACTTTAAGATCAAGGTGCTTAAGGTTCCACTTGAACTTTTAGGTCTTTTGAGTGAAAAAGTGACCTAATTTTAAGGTTGATTGGCCTAAGGGATCAACTTTACTCTTGTTCCTTTGAGAGCTTTTGGGTCCTTTCTTTTAGGGTTCAAATGGATTTAAAAGACTGATTTGCTTAGGGTTTCTCTTGTATAGATCTTTTCAAACAAGGTTTAGGCACACCTCTTTTTGGAAAAACTTTTTCCTTTGTTTAAGAGATGTGTCTCTAAAAACCCTAGCTTTGCAATCCTTAAGTTGGGTCTAGTTGGTCCAATTTAGTTGCCTCAAAATTTGGTATCTAGGACGCAATCAAGAAAGTTTTAGCCCTAGTTACCTTAGTTGGATGAGCATTTAAAGATGTGCTGAAATGAAAATCAGGCAACTTTGATGAATTACTAAGTATGAAACTGGTAGCCCTAAGTTGATTCTTCTTTTGTTCCTTTTCAGACTTTGAGGGGGTTAAGAGAGAGGGCTAATGAAAATTACCTGTTCCTTGGTGTGTCTGTTGTGCAGCTACTTTTTTCTGCTTTCCCTGAGACAAGCACAATAAAAGAGAGGAATTAAGTCAATATTGGGTCAGAAGTTGTGATCAAAAGCTTTAGAAGTGCCCATTGCTCCCCGGCAACGTCGCTAAAATGTCGACGCGGCTAGATCATGTTTTAACAAATATTGCGTTGTAATATAGATGAACTTTCCGTGAAAACGAATAAAGATTTATAACTCAAAAATCAGAGTATCCGAGGTCGAATACAGGGAGCAATCTAAGTATTCCAAAACTTGAGAACACAACTTTTTAAATAAGAAAAAATGACTAGTTCAATGAGAGTGATATAGAAAGAAATTGCTCAAGAAAAAATGGACGTCTGATGAAATATCAGATGACTTAAAGTATTTCCCAAACTTTGCTCTACTTCAGCTCCTTTTCTTCTCTTCCCTTGCTGCTTCTGTTCCTCTACTTTTTCTTCGCTTTCTTGCTTCTTTGTCTGCCCCTTGATCTCTTTCTTCTTTTTTCCTTCGCTTCTTCCCTCTGCCATTAGCTTCGCTTCTTCTTCTTCCTTTCTACCTTGCCTGCACAAACCAAAGAGGAGCAAAACCTACCACTCTACTGTTGAACGTGTACGAACCTACGCTAACGTGTTCGGTTTTGGAAAACTTGTCGTTGTAGTTCGAAAGCGAAGAATTCGTGTTCAACAAATAAAATTTATACCGAAATTAAAATTTCGGGTCGAACACAGGGAGGCGGACGTTTGATTTAAAAACTACGCGTTTCTTTTTATTTGTTACAGAATAATTCAATTTAGTACTATCTAATTATTTACAATAAATAGAAGAGAGAGAGAGAGAGAGAGTAAGAGAGAAAGAGAATATTACACAGAGAAATCAAAATGAGATGTAGAATAAACAATGAATTTTTGCATTGAAGAGATTGTTTATTACAACTGGAAAGCATAAAATAATTACTCTAGAAAGTGATAAATTTACTCTAGAAAGAATTAAAAGAATGGAGGGAGAAATGTCCTCCTCGACGGTCGCTTGGAGGACGAGTAGATTAATCTAGAAAGCAGTAAATCTATACTAGAAAGCGGTAAAAAGAATAGGGAGAGAGAAATCCTCCTCGACGGTTGCTTGGAGGACGAGCCGGACGGGACGACGCCTGGACGAAGGAGAACGAAGCGAGATGAAGGAGGACGAAGCAAAAGAACGGGAACGAAGCAGCACGTCGTCGTCGCGGGATCCACTTTCGAAGGGGAACAAAAATTGGATTTTATCTCGCGAGAAGCATCCCGGGTGTGGGACAAGCTTCTCTTGAGCTTTGGAGGGGTAGAGAGGAGAAGGAAGGGATGAGAATTTCGTATGGAGGGGCACTCCTTTTATAGTTGCAAGGAGTGGGGGCAAAATGGACATTACATCTTCAAAATAATAAATAAGGGGTCTTTAGTGACGGATAAATCCGTCACTAAAGCCCCGACGTGGTCGTCGCCGCCGCGCCCACGCACACCTCCTCGGCTGCCCGCTCCTCAACGCTCGCGCACGTCCAGCGCTTTTCAGCCGTCCGATCGCGAGATCGGACGGCTTAAATCGCGTCCGCGCCCGCTGCAACCCGCCCGCCTGCGTGTGCGATCGCGCGTTACGTGGGGCGTCCAATCGCGCGTCGGCGCTATCGAGCGCCCGCGACCGCACGATCTCCATCCGACGCTCCACGCGCCTCAATTACCCGCGCCTCCAATCCCCTCGCCGCGGCTCGAACCCGCACCCCGCGCTCGCGTAAGCCCGCTCGACCGCTGCGCTGCGTGGCGCGGATGGTTGAGCGCACGTTTTAAGCGCCGGGCGGCCACAGCCGTTGGATCTCCATCTGACGGCGGAGAGCGATCGGGCGGGGGCCTTCACAAAATGCCAGCGGCCGTTTAGGCGGCTGAGATGGCGCCACGTGGTGCCATCTTGGCCGTCCATCTTCTGGAAGTTGTAGATGGTGCCACGGATGTCGGATTGACTCGATTTTTGTGTCGTTGGGCTGCGATCGTCGATCCAAATTCATCCGTGCAGTCGGATTTGTCATCTGAAGTGTGGATTTACACCCTGTCCCTTGATCTTCTAGGGTTCCCTGGTCTCTATCTGATGCTACGGATGCTTGATTAGGGCGATCTTGGAGTCGTTGAACTCCAATCGTCGCCCTGATCATATCCATACGGTTGGATCTTTGATCCGAGGCCCCGATAAAATGTTTGCCCTGTCCAAGCACATAAAAGGAGACGATTAACCTCCATTTTATTCAAACTACTCTAAATGCGAAATGATGCATGTTATGCAATATTTATATCATGAAATGCAATCCTATGCTTAAGAACATGCATAAATAGACATTTTAAGTAGTGTAAATGTGTTTACATCATACCCCCATGCCTATCTTTTGCTAGTCCCTAGCAAAAACTATATGCTATTTATAAAAGAATTAGGTTAGATTATTTGGACCTGAGTTATTTTCAATCATTAAGAAATTGTCTACTTAGGAACTGAACTTTCAAAGACACAATAGTACCCGAGTATCAGCCAAAATGCAGACCGCCTCAAGCCCTCGCCTTATTCAAAGAAAAATTTCTTTTTCTCTTTTTACTCTTTTCTAATTTTTTTGGATTTTCAAATTTTAGGGTTTAAGAGTGGCTTTCTACGGCCATTCAACTCACCCAAGATTTAATGAGAACCCTAAGTTTTAAGCATCTTATTGTGATTGTGATAGGCTCGTTGACCGGCAATTAGAACGGACTTCGGATTTCTACGCCTCTAGGTGACCTCAAAAAGAATTCTGCCTAGAGGTGTATCTTTACAACCGGTAGCTTTCTCTCTACTTTTATTTTTTAATGGGGTCAACACAAGGGTGAATCCAGTGTATATCTCCCCGATTTATTCTACTTCTCCGCTTCTTCCTAAGTGTTTTGGGAATTTTTAGTGCATTTTCTGAGCTGGGTTCTGGACAACCGGTCGATGAGCTGTTACCACCGACAACTTGCCAGCTATACTCGTACGGCGAAGTGTGGCTTATTTCTTTTTGTTCTTTTCTCCTTTTTCTTTTTGATTTTTTTTTTTAAGTAGGTGGCTTCCCTGATCTAAGATTTACCTAAAGGCAGCAAAAAAAAAGAAAGGTCCAGTGACTGGGCTCTGGACAACCTACCTATGGGCTGTTACCCACGATAACTTGCCAGCCATATCACCCTAGAAGGTTCATTAGCTACCCAATTTCCGTTAGAATCGCCAAATAACGAGTCAGTGCAAAGAAAGTGTGTAGATGCTTAAAACTCAAAATTCCCTCAAATCAGAGGGCGGGTTGATAAGTCGTGTACTTATCACCCAAACTTATTTATTCCAATTATAATAGAATTAAGATGGCGAGGACTCAAAGACAAATCCACATTTTAGTGGATACACAGGCTAATTAAGTCCAAAGACCTGAGGGGTCTTTGTGTTCAGATCCTAATGTAGTATTTCCTAAGATTGAAAATTTTCTTAAACCCAAATTCTCTTTCCTAATTTCGATTTTTTTTTATTTATAAAAGAAAATAAACAAATCTACGGAGCTGACGAATGAATTCAGAGATGAATATCCACCCCCCCATGCCTATCTAATGCAATGTCCTCATTGTATTAAAAAGACATAAAACAGAGTGGAAAAGCGTAGAAAGCACCTGAATTGCATGAATATCAGGTCCGCTCCAAGATGAAAACGAAAAAGAACTGTATAAGTGCTGAGTTTAGTGCCTTCAGCTAGGCACACTATACAAAGAAAAGAAATGAAGAATTCACATGTGCAGGTCAGAATTAGAATGAACAGAAGAATCCTCTGACCTGTCAGCAGAGGTCCACAGATGTGGACCAGATTGTGGTGTAGATCCACACCCCATAATCGAGAATATCTTAGGTTCTGGATAAAAATTACCCAAAACCTAAAATCAGAATGTAAGCGGGATCGGGCCTGCGATTTCTGAGGATGCAACCCAAGACCAAAAAGTCGGGTTACAGAAAATTGAAGCTCAAAAGGATAATCGTTGAATGTGTGCTTGGGTTGAACATCCTCGAAACAAATGTCGTAAGGGTTCTGATTTGATGGTTTCAACATAAACGGAACCCTTCGACTCAATCTTCCATTTCCTCCTGAATTAACTTCCCAAATCAAAACTTCCCAGCTCCTATCCTCCTCATTTAGCATATCAAATTCCAGGACCTCTTGTATATTCATCACCCCGTCTGAAATCTCCAAGTCTAAATGATGTGGCAGAATCAAAATTGACTCGGGTCTAATTATCTCAGAATTAGAATCATCAATAAGCTCAACAGGGTGTAACTGATAATCAGGGCATTGAATTGATTCCTCCAGAAAATGTGATTCTGGATCCGTAATGTGTGCCCTAATAAGATCAGTGTTCTCAGTTATTGGGCTATCAATTGATCTATCAGATTCCTCAGGCCCAATCGTCTCACAGAAATCATGTTCAGAAAACTCGCGTGAGACTTTGCAACTTGAATCTTCACCATCAGGATCCGTATCAATGTATGTCCCAAAATCATTTGTCACTTTGTGTTCCAAGGAGACATACATTTCCTTGTAACCTGGCTTAGGGATCTTAGGCGAAGAAGTCAGATCATCCTTAATTGGTTGTTTTAATTCAATCTGGTCAGCCTCGTAACACGTGTCCCCCCCAACAGGTGCCTGAGCGGGTTATGTCATTGGCTTTCCTGAAGAGAGTTCATCCTGGGAATTATTCCAAGATTGAATCAAAGCAACCATGAATCTCATCCTCAATTTCGCTAATTTCCCAAGTAGAAACTCACCCGGGTTCTTATCCTTAACATCCTGGAGCCAATCCAACAAAGACTTGTTTAAATCATCAATCATTTCAATCAGGGGCTCCAATCTCTCAATGCAAGGTATTGGCTGAACTTCTAAAGATTGAATGATATTCTTCAAGTTAGCCAGAACCTTATCTTGAACCTGATTAACCTGAACCAAATGAGTTGGTTCAGGGTTGGGCTCGTTTGACATCAATGTAGAGGAATTAACGAATTGAGATTCGTAATACCCTTCCTGATGATAGGTCAGTTCAGATTGTTGAAAAGATGGTGATGACCTAAAGGTAGTGAAATCAGAGGATGGGTCAGGATCAGTGTATCCTTATTGATTGTAGATCGTATTAGGTTGTTCATGAAAGGAGGACGATCTATAATCGATGTAGCTCTGAGAAGGATAAAAATCAGAATCAAAGTGTTAAGGGTTAGACCCTAAACACGGGGGTCCAGAATTGTATCCCCAATCCGAATTATCCCAGCTAACTGATGGTTGATTACAATACGAGTTGGGATAATCGTCATGTTGAGGATAATTTACAACAGGAGGGAAAGAGCGGGAATGCGTGAAATATGTGGAAGGATTCATGATACACGAGAGGAAGAAAGGTGCCCTGCAATACAAACAATCAAACCTATCCTTAAATAGGTTAGCCTAAAGACCTACAGACTCTCAAAACCCGTCTTGAGATAAAGGAACGATTTGATCTACTTCCGTCTGTTCAATCCAACCAGTTAGAAGGAGGAACTGGGGAGAAGGTTCTTCCTTCGGCTTGCACCTTCGGTTCCTAGTGTACCCCCCAGCCGCGATCGTTTGACTCTACTCCCCTAGCTAGACATCAGATTGAATAGTAGAAACAGACTAATAAAAAATAATCTTGTTCTGGGTTCTGAAGAGCGAGTCCAATCCTTAAGGCGAACGTCTACTCTGTTTTATTTAGGACTAGGTTTGAATGTGCTTTGGAATGTGATGGGCCCTTTAAATGGGTTGTGCCCTTAATGATTGATTGATTCGTGTGTGAGTGCACAACAAGTGGTTTTCAAGCAGGATTGTTTTTGATGTCGTGAATTTTAAGGTTCAAATCTTGCTTAGTAGCTTTTAGGATTCAACTTTAGGTGTTTTCAATCAAGTTTCATTAGCACACCAGGTTTTGCAAGCACAGGTGAAGATGTTTTCCTTTAAAATTTAAAAAGAATGTGGAGTGCTTGGTAAATCCCTAAGAGTTGAACCTAATTGGCAGCTACTTGATGAGTTGATTTTATTTGAAGTGGTGCGGCCCAATCAACTCAAACAATTGGCTTGTTGCACCACTTAATTAGGCACACAAATGATTACCTAATCTGATTTCTACTCAATTATGTGTTTGGATGTGTGTACCGGCTCCTAAGATTGGATTACCGGTTGAGTTTGAAAATTAGATGAGGTTGTGTACCTCTGTGAGATTTTTTTTTTCTCTTTTTAATGTGGGGGTTGGGGTGAGTATGGGTGTCAAACAACAAACAATCTAACCTTAGAGTTTATAAAAACACCTAGGTTGATTGATGTTTGAGTTATTATGTGATGAAATGAAATCTAATGGGTGGGAGGTGGGGGGTAACTCACAAAACCTTCTACAGCACTTTACTCCAATCTATAGCTTTTGCCTGCCTTGAAAGAGTACCTGCAATTACAATAAGAAAGGAGAAAAGGGAGGTAAATGATTTGTAAGTTACAAAACACGAAGAGAAATCAAAAATCGTTGCCTCCCCGGCAACGGCGCCAAAATGTTGAACGTGTATGAACCTACGCTAACGTATTCGGTTTTGGAAAACCTGTCGTTGTAGTTCGAAAGCGAAGAATTCGTGTTCAACAAATAAAATTTATACCGAAATTAAAATTCTGGGTCAAACACAGGGAGGCGGACGTTTGATTTAAAAACTACGCATTTCTTTTTATTTGGTACAGAATAATTCAATTTAGTACTATCTAATTATTTACAATAAATAGAAGAGAGAGAGAGTAAGAGAGAAAGAGAATATTACACAGAGAAATCAAAATGAGATGTAGAATAAACAAGGAATTTTTGCATTGAAGAGATTGTTCATTACAACTGGAAAGCATAAAATAATTACTCTAGAAAGCGATAAATTTACTCTAGAAAGAATTAAAAGAATGGAGGGAGAAATGTCCTCCTCGACGGTCGCTTGGAGGACGAGTAGATTAATCTAGAAAGCAGTAAATCTATACTAGAAAGCGGTAAAAAGAATAGGGAGAGAGAAATCCTCCTCGACGGTTGCTTGGAGGACGAGCCGGACGGGACGACGCCTGGACGAAGGAGAACGAAGCGGGACGAAGCAGAAGAATGGGAACGAAGCAGCACGTCGTCGTCGTCACGGGATCCACTTCCGAAGGGGAACGAAAATTGGACTTTATCTCGCGAGAAGCATCCCGGGTGTGGGACAAGCTTCTCTTGAGCTTTGGAGGGGTAGAGAGGAGAAAGAAGGGATGGGAATTTCGTATGGAGGGGGTCTCCTTTTATAGTTGCAAGGAGTGGGGGCAAAATGGACATTACATCTTCAAAATAATAAATAAGGGGTCTTTAGTGACGGATAAATCCGTCACTAAAGCCCCGACGTGGCCCTCGCCGCCGCGCCCACACGCGCTATTGGACGGCTTAAATCGCGTCCGCGCCCGCTCCAACCCGCCCGCCTGCGTGTGTGATCGCGCGTTACGCGGGGCGTCCAATCGTGCGTCGGCGCTATCGGGCACCCGTGACCGCACGATCTCCATCCGACGCTCCACGCGCCTCAATTACCCGCTGGTGGCTCCAACAGCAGGGTTATAGCATCGTAGTATAGCCAGTTGTTGCCATCATTTCAAATATATAAATTTTTTACTCGGAAAAGAGTTCCCGAGGTCGAACTCAGGGAGCAAGTTGTATTCTAGAGATATACATGTTTCTTTTACAAAAAAAATAAAGAGAGAAAGGATTTGTTGTTTTCTCTTTGTTTCTCCTCGTCTCAGATCTTCTTCTTCTTTGTCTGCAGAGGTGATCTTCTTCTTCTGCAGTGGTGATGCTCTTCTTCTTTTTCCAGCTGTTCCTGCTCTTCCTTTTTCTTCTGTCTTTCTTCAGATCTTCTTCTTTCTTCTTTGTTTTTCTTCTTTCAGTTCTTCCCTTGTTCTTTTGTGTTCTCCTCTGCCTCGCCTTCTTCTGTTGTTCTTCAGATCTCCTTCTTTCTTCTTTTCTTTTTCCAGTCAGGACGTCGCCCCTCCTTCTTTCTTCTTTTCCCTTCAGGACGTCGTCTGATTTCCAAATCAGACGACTTAAACTGCCTGTTGCTACAGTGTCTCCCTCAGCTTCCTTCTTCTTCCGCGGTCCTTCTTCTTCACCTGTGCCTGCACACTTCAGAGCTTACGTCAGAGGACAAAACCTACTCTACCCTCTCCCCCCGCGTCTCTCTCTCTCTGAAACCACTCTTGGGAAAGCTCTCCCAGAGCTGCCGGGTAGTCGGGTACGGGTCAGGTCTGGGTCCAGGCCCACCGGCGTGCGTGGTGGGCGAGGAGTGCAGGTCAGTCTTAAGTCGGGTCGGGTCAGGTCCGCGGGGCGTGAGCGCGGACGAGACCGGGTAACCGGGCGGGTGAAGGGGACCTCACCCCGTGTGCTGAGGCAGTAAGGCTAATGCACAAAATCAATTTAAACGGTGAAGAGGTTGTGAGGCTTACCGATGTGGGACTAAACGGAGGCCTCTCCTCGCGTGCGCCTGCTGGGAGACCGCGGCCTAGCTTCTGCAGCTGCGGCTTCGATTTGCGTCGGTTGCTGGCTGGCTGCCTTCGCAAGACTCTCCGTAATCCGCAGCAGCTGGAGACCTGGAGTCCTCAAGCCTGGAGCGCGGGAGAAGCTGCTTCAATGTGCGGTAATGGCGGTCGAACCTCAAAACCTGTCGGACACGAATATGGCCTCTCGGCCTGATCAAACCACTGGGGAACCTTCGCCGTGGCACGGCGAAGGTGTGGAGCTGCGTGGCAAGCCGCAAGGTGGTGTCTGGCGGCAGCCCTAGGTTGGACTGCAACCGGAGGAATGGGTTTGTTCGGGGGAGCGTTACGGAGGTGTGGAGTGGCAGTGGAGGGGTGGGGGGTGCTCAGTGTGATGAGGTGGAGGTTCGGTGAGGGTCGGCGAGGTGTGTGAGGCTGTGGAGCGATGGGAGCATCTCGCCGGAGGGTGGCCGGAGACGAAGGGGGTGACGATGGTCAGGGTCGGTCGAGGGCTTAATTGAACAAATTGAAAGCGGGGAAAGAAAGAGGAGAAGAAGGGAAGTAGTTCTAGCTTACTTGCAGGGACGAAGGGGGAGCAGCAGGGCGACAGTTGTATCGACTGTCGCCGGAGAAGACGATGCTCAGGGAAAGGGGCGGCGGCGAGCAGAGAGCCGGAGAGGCGCCAGCTGGGTGCGGCGTGGCGCGGGAAGAGCAGGGGAGGAAGTCTCTGCTGCTGGTATTGCGGCAGAGCGAAGAGGAGAAGGGGGAGGAACCGCTGGAGCTGGTGAGCGTAGAGGAAAGTTGGGGGTTTTCTCCGTCAGACCCAAGCTGCCCCGGTTGGTGGAGCAACGGGGGGTATTTATAGGGATCAAAACAGGGAGGAAGGCGGAGGGAGACGACGTGTCTCCCTTGCCGGAGGATGGCCGGAAACAAAAACCCATACCGTCCGTGCGTTCGCACGGCCGGTATGGTGGGCTACAGCGACCAGGGGGGTGTCCCTGCGACGGCTGACGACGCAGGGCACCCCCGGTTTACTTGCCAGGCTTCCCCCCTCACCCTGCGCGGCGCCATGCTCCGCGCAAGGTCGCCGGAGCATGGTGCTGGCAGGTTTTGCAGGGGGGACCTGAATGCGAAGAACGAAGGAGAGTTAGGGGCCAAAATGCGATGGTTCAAAAGTTGAGGGCCAAAAAGTAAATATATGAGGACCAAAGTGTGAAGTCGGTCAAGGAGGTTTCTTCTCAGGCTCAAGTTTTTATACATGATTAATTAGGACCTAAGGAATCTGATGGTGAATTTCATTTCTATATTAAACCTTGTTTGGCCGGTCAATTTATGCAAAAACCCAAATTAAGTTATTAATTGGGCATGGTTCTCAATGTAGGTCAAAATGGGTTCTGAAGGCCAAATTGAAGGTTCTAAACCCTAGAGATTATTTTTTTATGAATTTTAGAGGGTTTATTCTATTTTTACTTTGCCTCGAACCTCGTGAATTGAAGTGGGTTGTTTTAGGGTTACAGATTATCATTTAGTTTCTTGGAAGTGCTGTAGCCCTTGCTAGATCATCTCATCCCACTTTTATTCTTATTAAGCTGCTTTGACCTATGTTTGGGCCCTGAATTACCCTGTATGCAGATTATACTGGTAAAATTGCATTTTTACCCCTTATGACTTGTTTTCTTCTCAAACTCAGAATTCTCTGAGTTAAGCCTTTCCTTGAGATATGTAGGAGCTTTTATCCTTTGTATTAGGTCAAAATGAGCTAGTTATGGCTCATGATGAGGTTCTCATCATACCCCCATGCCTAGCTTTTGCTAGTCCCTTAGCAAAAACTTAAGGTTTCAACCCTTGTTCTAGACCATGAAGTTTTTAATAGTTTTAGATAAGTGCCTTTTTTTATTTGAGCATAGATTAGGTTAGAATGCTGACCATAGGCCTAAAAGGTACTCTAGTACCAATCAAGATCCAAATCTGTCTAGCCTTAGCCTCAGTCTTTTAGCAAAGGTTTTTAAGGTCCACAAGAACTAACCTAAGGTTTATTGGACTTCATGGTTAAAGCACCCGTGCTTGAAATGATTTTAGCCCTGGCTCAGTTCGCAGTGCGTTTTGTAAGAGAGAGATAGAAAGTTTTTCTGTTTGGAGAGTTTTCTCTCTCTTTTTTCTTTTTAGTTCTAGCCTAGGATTGGCTTTTCAACACGGTCTGTATCAGATTCCTTGCTCCCATCATCAATCCTCAAGGGTTCCTGGCGATCGATGCTTCGAGATAGCACCGCCCATGGCAACCCCCGGAACCCTGGCTATTGAGATTTCGAGATAATCCCATCCATGGTGTTCCGTGGCCGAATCCAGACCCTGGCAATTGACACTTCGAGATAATGCCATCCATGGAATCTGAACCAGCAGAGTGCTTACATGCCCCCAGTAGGATATGTAAATATCCTAAGAGACAAGCACCGAGGAGATGATATTTTGTTACGCATCTTCGAGGGGATTTCCCGCCTCTCCGCGCTGGGAACTCGTCCAAATCAACTTGTGTTGATCGGCCGCTCCTATTCTAGGTGTTCTTTTCAGAATTTTGCGACGCTTCTGTGTGATTCTGATTTTTACGCTTACTGAACCAGGCTGTGTGTGAGGTTAGGGTGCTTAGGTTACTGAGTCCCGTAAACCAAAAATTAGTTAACGAGGCCGAATACTCCCTAAGCCTTAGACCTAATACTTCAGCTTTTCATTTTCCTCAACCTCTTGAGGAGTGTCCAGATCTTAATGGGTACTAAGAGTCTATTCAAGAATGCCTAAGGTTTGCATTCTTTACTAATCTCTTTGTGCACTTTTCTTGAATGAGGTCTAGAACTTAGGTTAATTCCTTAGTTCCTTACTAATGACTATCACTTTTTCTCATAATTTTGTGCTCCTTTTTCATTTTGTTTCTTTTCTCCTTCACAAAATTTCCTTCTCCTCTTTTCCTCTTATTCTTTTTCGAAAAATTTTTTAATTTTTATGGTGTTTTTTTTGGCATATGTGAATTTTTTTGTTTGAAACCTTTTCTTACAAGTTTTGCACTTTCATACCCCCCCATGCCTAAGATTTGCAATGTCCTCATTGTAACCTAGGGGGTCTTAGTTCATTCCTTAAGACAGAAATTTGGCTGAGTGGATGGGTCGGGTTGAATTTTTGCGGACGATTTCAAATCCCAGATGCAAGCATCTGAGTTGGGTCGGCTGTCTACAAGGGTGAACTTCGAGTGCTAAAAGGTGTCAGAACAAGTTTCAGGTTTTCAAAGAGAATGACGGGCTGCCTCCCGTTAAGCGCTGAGTTTTACGCCATCGGCTGGGCGCAATAAGCTCAAGGGGAAAGGAGGATATAAGATGCCTCAGCCAAATCAGTAGAAGTTACATCGATGAACGGCTTGAGTCTCTGACCGTTCACGATGAAAGGTTCAGAATCGTGGCTGAGTGGACTGATTTCGATTGCTCCATTTCCAAAAACCTGTCGGACCAAATATGGTCCGACCCACTTAGATCTCAGTTTTCCTGGGAAGAGTTTGAGTCGGGTATCAAAGAGTAGGACCTTTTGACCAGGATGAAAGATCTTTCTCGAGATGTGTTTGTCGTGGAAGGCTTTAACCCGCTCCTTGTAGATTTGCGAGTTCTCGTACGCGTCTATGCGTAATTCATCGATCTCGCTGATTTGGAGTTTTCTGTGGGTCCCAGCCTTGGAAAGATCTAGATTACAGTTCCGTACTGCCCAATAGGCTTTATGCTCCAGTTCGACGGGAAGGTGGCATGCCTTTCCGTACACCAGTCTAAAGGGAGACATGCCTAATTGGGTTTTGTGGGCGGTCCTATAGGCCCACAGTGCTTCCGAAAGTCGGGACGACCAGTCCTTCCTGTCAGGTCGAACAGTGACTTGCAGGATTTTCTTGATCTCCCGATTGGACAGCTCAGCTAGACCATTAGTTTGGGGGTGGTAAGGAGTAGAGATTCGGTGAGACACCCCGTATTTGGTCATCAGTGACCTAAACTGAGCATTTGTGAAATGGGTCCCCCCATCAGAGATTATTGCACGAGGAATCCCGAACCTTGAGAAAATGTGTTGATGAATGAATTTGAGAACGATTTTGTGATCACAGGTTCGGGTCGGTATGGCTTCGATCCATTTGGACACGTAGTCCACAGCCAACAGAATGTATTCGAAACCATCCGAAACAGGAAAGGGGCCCATAAAATCAATCCCCCAAACATCAAAGATTTCGCATACTAGAATCGGTTGCATAGGCATCATGTCGCGATGGCTCATGTTGCCCAAAGTCTGGCAACGACTGCATGCCTTGCAGTGATTGTATGCGTCTTTGAACAGTGTGGGCCAGTAAAAGCCGCACTGGAGGACTTTTGATGCGGTTTTATGCCCGGCAAAATGGCCACCGCATGCCTGGTCATGGCAGAAAGAGAGGATACTGTTGAATTCCCCTTCCGGGACACATCTCCGGATGATCTGATCGGCACCTATGCGGAAGAGGTACGGGTCTTCCCAAATGTAATACTTGGCATCGGAGCGTAATTTGTCTTTCTTGGCCTTCGGCCAATCGGACGGGGTCTGATGAGATGCCAAGTAATTTACTATATTAGCAAACCATGGAAGGCTAGTACCAATAGTCAGCAGGTGCTCATCGGGAAAATGCTCAGTGATGGGTCCGGAAGGGTCAATTATTTCAGAAGGAAGACGGGACAAGTGATCAGCTACCACGTTTTGCTTTCCCGCTTTGTCGCGAATCTCAAGGTCAAATTCTTGCAACAGCAAGATCCATCGGATTAATCGAGGTTTCGCGTCCTTCTTTGCAAGGAGATGCCTCACAGCTGTGTGATCCGAGTATATGATGACACGGGAACCCAGAAGGTACGATCTGAACTTTTCTAGGGCAAATACTACAGCTAGCAGCTCTTTCTCAGTAACCGTATAGTTACGCTGAGCCTCATCGAGTGTTTTGCTGGCGTAGTAAATGACCACAGGTTTCTTGTTATTTTTCTGTCCCAAAACCGCTCCTACAGCGAAGTTGGATGCATCACACATGATCTCAAAGGGTTGAGACCAATCAGGGGACTGTAGGATCGGGGCTTGGGTGACTCAGTCACGCAGGATTTCAAATGCTTGAGTGCATTCCTTGGAAATTTCGAAGGGAACATCCTTGGAGAGAAGAGTGGTCAGGGGGCGTGCGATTTTTGAAAAATCAGGGATAAATCGTCGATAAAAACCGACATGCCCTAAAAAGGATCGGATGTCCCTGATCGAGCTAGGCATAGGAAGGTGAGAAATCAGATTAACCTTAGCTCGATCCACTTGGATACCTTTCTCCGAAATTGAGTGTCCCAGGACAATTCCCTCAGGCACCATGAAATGGCTCTTTTCCCAGGAAAGAACCAAATTCACATCGATGCACCGCCTGAGTATCTGGACCAAGTGTTGGAGGCAATCGTCGAATGATGCTCCGAAAACTGAAAAGTCATCCATGAAGACTTCCAGATAATCACCTACCATATCTGAGAATATGGCAAGCATGCATCGCTGAAAAGTAGCAGGTGCATTGCAAAGACCGAAAGGCATCCTTCGGAAAGCGTATGTTCCGAAGGGGCAGGTGAACGTGGTCTTTTCTTGGTCCTCAGGATGGATTGCCACCTGGTTATAACCGGAGTACCCGTCAAGAAAGCAGAAGAACCTATTTCCCGCTAGTTTTTCGAGAATTTGATCAATGAAGGGTAGTGGGAAATGATCCTTCTTCGTGGAGGAATTGAGTCGACGGTAATCTATACAGACTCTCCACGAGTTGGCTAATCGGGTAGGAATGATTTCTCCGATCTCAGTCGTTATAGTGGTGAGTCCTGCCTTCTTGGGCACGACCTGAATTGGGCTCACCCAACGACTATCGGAGATCGGGTAGATGATTCCGGCATCTAACCATTTGATGATCTCCTTTTTCACGACCTCCTGCAGATTGGGGTTTAAGCGTCTCTGCATTTCTCGAGAAGGTCGTGTGCCATCTTCTGAATAGATATGATGAGTACAATAAGAGGGACTTATTCCAGTCAAATCATCGAGAGTCCATCCGATGGCTCTGCGATGTTGCTGGAGGACAACA
This sequence comes from Thalassia testudinum, assembly GCA_037157565.1. NCBI lineage: Eukaryota > Viridiplantae > Streptophyta > Magnoliopsida > Alismatales > Hydrocharitaceae > Thalassia > Thalassia testudinum. Next base: position 97,349,472 of record JAZHRO010000024.1, read on the forward strand.
ATCAGACGGGATTCCTGTTCAGGACTGAGGTTGGAATTGATAATCACAGGAAGGGTCTGATTAGAACCCAAAAAGACGTATTTCAAGTGAGCAGGAAGGGGTTTCAGTTCGAGGATGGGGTTTTCAGCAGCAGCGGGTGGTTCAGTATAGATGTGAGGTTCAAGGGTGGGAGTTACTGGGTTGTTCATATCTGGATTCGACTCCTCTGTTTGCGGGTCAAGATCCTTCTGTGGTTGATGAGGCATAATCGAGTCATTCTGGAGGTGTGATTCATCAACCAAAGTCTTGATGTCACAAATTTGTTCGATGACGCCGCAATTAATTCCTTGTTGGGCCTTAAATATATCAATTTTTAGTGTTTGATCTCCAAACTTAAGCTCTATTTGGCCCTCCTCACAGCTGATGTTGGCTCTAGCAGTAGCCAAGAAAGGTCTCCCTAGAATGATTGGTGTATCCTTAGGGTTCTCAGGTGCATCCATATCTAAGACTATAAAGTCCACTGGAAAATAGAAATCCCGCACTCTCACGATAACATCCTCGAGAATCCCTTTTGGTGACTTTATAGATCGATCTGCTAATTGTAATGTCACCTCGGTTGGTTTCAGCTCAGATTCTTCTAGATGGTCAAGTAAGGATGTGGGTATCAGGTTTATGGATGCACCCAAGTCTAACAATGCTCTATCAAATTGGGTACCACCTATCTTACAGGAAATCAGGGGAGTTCCAGGATCTTTTGCCTTGGGTGGGAGTCTACTAAGGATTACAGAGCTGGCTTGCTCTGACAGAACAATTGGGCTCCCTCCCTTGGTTCGCGGCTTACGCTGGGGTGTACATATATTCTTTAGAAATCGTGCGTAAGCTGGTACGTGGCGGATTGCATCCATCAAGGGGATGTTTATGTGGACCTGCTCAAAGAGCTTGACCAGGTCCTCCTCAGGGGCCACGGGTTTGGTGGTCTTCTTTCCCTTGGTCAGGGCCTCGGGAAACGGGATCTTGGTTGGTTCTTCTAGGATAGGTCCAGGTTGTGGATATGGAACAGCGGTACCTTGGATAACTATCCTAGGGTCATGGTTATCAGGCTTGGAGTGGTTTGGATAATGCGGGTCTTGAGTTGTTTTACCACTACATGTTGTTACAGAATTTAATCCGGCCTGATTTTGGTTTGGGTTTGGTAGGAGGGGTGGCTGCTGCTGAAATCCCGCATAAGAAGTTGAGGCTTCCATCTCGTCTGGAGATGGAGCAGTAGGAGCCTGATAAATCCATTGGGCGTGGCCTAAATTTGGATTCATAACGCGCTTCTGGGTTGGCACGTTATTTGGGTTAGGAAGAGGTTGCGAAGGGAGTGTGCCTGGTTGGCGAGAATTTGCCAACTGGGCCAGTTGAGTTTTAACTTCTGTAAGCTCGTCCTTGTGCTGTTTCTGAATAGCCGCATTCATTTTTTGAATGTCAGCCAGAGTCTGAAGGATTAAGGACATTTGATCTTGATTTGGCCCTGATGGATAAGTAGGGTTGGGCCGAGGCTGAGGCGGCTGGTAGTGACGAGAGGGCTGTGGGCGAGACTGAAAAGGTGGTCTTTGGGTTTGGGAATTTCCCGCCCACTGAAAATTGGGATGGTTTCGCCATCCAGGGTTGTAAGTGTTGGAGAATGGGTCGTTCTGGATGGTGTTGAGGTCCTCGCAGGTCTGAGGAACCTCCTGAGAATCAGGGAAAGGGGGAATGGAGTTCCCTCGGCTGGTGTAGAAAGGATCGGATGATCCTCCAGTCCAAGAATCAGATGGGGATGGATATGGATCCATCCCAGGGGAAGATCGGTGGAGGATGTTTTGCACAGTCTCCTGTGTGGAAGGAGGTTGTGCAAAGGAGTTACGCGCGGAGGTGGCTCGCTGCAAGTGCTGAGTCAGCTCATCCACCTTCTTTTCAATGATTGAGACCTTGTCCAATCGACTGGCCATTAATTCCAGGTCGACTGATGCGGACAGGCCCTGCGTCTCATGTGCTCCCTTAAGATTCGTCGCTGCGCGGGTATTCGTCCTGTCGAATAATCCCATGGAGTCATTGTTGATGGAGTTCTCGCACATGTTTTCGAGAATCTCCCATACGGTGTCTTCATGTTGACCCATGATGTTTCCTCCGCAAGTTGCATTAACGAAAAGGCGGATGTCCTCACGGAGTCCCTGGTAAAAAGATTGGACTTGTTCCCATTTAGGAACTCCGTGATGGGGGCACTTCCTCATGAGATCCTGAAAACGATCCCATGCCTCATGAAGAGGTTCTCCTGATTGTTGAGTGAAGTGTGTAATCTGATGGCGCAAGGCGTTGGTTCGACCAACGGGAAAAAACTTTTTCAAAAACTCGGATTGAAGTTCTTCCCAAGTGTTGATCGGCCAGGTCTGAATTTGATACCAATGGGCGGCCTTGTCCATAAGAGAAAAGGAGAACATCTTCATGAGAAGAATATCCCGATTTTGCGCATCTGATCCAAAAGTGTGGGCCAGATGCTTTAGCTCTTTGATGTGCTGGAAGGGATCTTCAGAATTAAGCCCATGGAATTTAGGTATAGCATGAATCATGTTGGGCTTTAGTTCGGAATCGGTCCTCCAGTCGGGATTCTGACTCGAGGCTCAATGGCCACCGCAGCAGGATTGTAGTGGTCCCGCATCATAGGACGCTGTGGTGGGTGCATGAAGTTTTGGAAGAGGTCATTGAGTCGCTGGAGCTGGTGTTCCAGATTATTTTCTTCCTCAACTGGCTGAGCCATGATGGGGGAAGAAGAAGAACTTGGTTCTGAATCAGAAGAGAGAATAATGTGAGGGTGTTTCTGCACAAACACGGGCGTCGAGGCTTGGCCTTGACGAGAGCGAATTTCTAAAGGAGGTCTTAAGGGTGGTCTTAGGGACCTCCTTCCGTACATGCACTGTTGGAAGAGGTAAGTTTAGAAGGTGCTGGACCCAATCAAGGCACCCAAAAATGTGTTGGGTGACTATAGAGGTGCGGGGCAGATGGACCCCTTGATCAGAAAGATCGTCCACCTGAGAATTACCTGGGCAGCCAGAGAGGGAGAGTCCCGCGAAGACCCCTACACGGTAGAGCGTCCCCACGGGTTACAGGGTTTCCCCCACCCGACCTCTCTTGTCACTGCGGTTCCAAGTAGACCAGAATGGGGATCTTGACCTCTTAAGTCTACCAATTTTAAGATCAGGGTGCTTAAGGTTTCACTTGAACTTTAGTCTTTTAAGTGCAAAGAGTGACCTAATTTAAGGTTGGTTGACCCAAGGGGTCAACTTTACCTCTTGTTTTCTTTGAGAGCTTTTAGGTCTTGTCTTTTAGGGTTCAGGTGTTTAGAGAGCCAATTGTTTTAGGTTTTCTTTTGAATAGGTATTTTCAATCAATGGTCTAGGCACACTTCTTTTGGATTTTCTCCATTCTTGATTTAAGTAGTGTGTCTCTAAAACCCTAATGTTGAATCTTATGTTGGCTCTACTTGGTCCAGTTAGTTCTTTGTTGGGTAATTAGGGCTCAAGCAAGAATGTGTTAGCCCTTAAATACCCTTAATAGTGTGCAGGAATAATGAGTTGAAAACATGCAACTTTTATGGTTACTAAGTATGGAAGACAGGTTAGCCCTATATTGCTTGTTCTTTTCTTTTTTTTTTCTCTTTAGAGTTTAGGGGTTAATAGCGAGAGGAAAAATTTACCTGTCCTCGGAGTGGTTGTTGTGCGGTTGCTTGTCTTCTTGATTTCCTGTAGTTTTCTGCACAAAAGAGAGGAGATTATCAGAAATTAAAAAGAAACAGGAATGTTTACCTCTAGAATAGCCGTTGTTCCCCGGCAGCGGCGCCAAAAAATGGTGGCTCCAACAGCAGGGTTATAGCGTCGTAGTATAGCCAGTTGTTGCCATCATTTCAAATATATAAATTTTTTACTCGGAAAAGAGTTCCCGAGGTCGAACTCAGGGAGCAAGTTGTATTCTAGAGATATACATGTTTCTTTTACAAAAAAAATAAAGAGAGAAAGGATTTGTTGTTTTCTCTTTGTTTCTCCTCGTTTCAGATCTTCTTCTTCTTTGTCTGCAGAGGTGATCTTCTTCTTCTGCAGTGGTGATGCTCTTCTTCTTTTTCCAGCTGTTCCTGCTCTTCCTTTTTCTTCTGTCTTTCTTCAGATCTTCTTCTTTCATCTTTGTTTTTCTTCTTTCAGTTCTTCCCTTGTTCTTTTGTGTTCTCCTCTGCCTCGCCTTCTTCTGTTGTTCTTCAGATCTCCTTCTTTCTTCTTTTCTTTTTCCAGTCAGGACGTCGCCCCTCCTTCTTTCTTCTTTTCCCTTCAGGACGTCGTCTGATTTCCAAATCAGACGACTTAAACTGCCTGTTGCTACAGTGTCTCCCTCAGCTTCCTTCTTCTTCCGCGGTCCTTCTTCTTCACCTGTGCCTGCACACTTCAGAGCTTACGTCAGAGGACAAAACCTACTCTACCCTCTCCCCCCACGTCTCTCTCTCTCTGAAACCACTCTTGGGAAAGCTCTCCCAGAGCTGCCGGGTAGTCGGGTACGGGTCAGGTCCGGGTCCAGGCCCACCGGCGTGCGTGGTGGGCGAGGAGTGCAGGTCAGTCTTAAGTCGGGTCGGGTCAGGTCCGCGGGGCGTGAGCGCGGACGAGACCGGGTAACCGGGCGGGTGAAGGGGACCTCACCCCGTGTGCTGAGGCAGTAAGGCTAATGCAAAAAATCAATTTAAACGGTGAAGAGGTTGTGAGGCTTACCGATGTGGGACTAAACGGAGGCCTCTCCTCGCGTGCGCCTGCTGGGAGACCGCGGCCTAGCTTCTGCAGCTGCGGCTTCGATTTGCGTCGGTTGCTGGCTGGCTGCCTTCGCAAGACTCTCCGTAATCCGTAGCAGCTGGAGACCTGGAGTCCTCAAGCCTGGAGCGCGGGAGAAGCTGCTTCAATGTGCGTTAATGGCGGTCGAACCTCAAAACCTGTCGGACACGAATATGGCCTCTCGGCCTGATCAAACCACTGGGGAACCTTCGCCGTGGCACGGCGAAGGTGTGGAGCTGCGCGGCAAGCCGCAAGGTGGTGTCTGGCGGCAGCCCTAGGTTGGACTGCAACCGGAGGAATGGGTTTGTTCGGGGGAGCGTTACGGAGGTGTGGAGTGGCAGTGGAGGGGTGGGGGGTGCTCAGTGTGATGAGGCGGAGGTTCGGTGAGGGTCGGCGAGGTGTGTGAGGCTGTGGAGCAATGGGAGCATCTCGCCGGAGGGTGGCCGGAGACGAAGGGGGTGACGATGGTCAGGGTCGGTCGAGGGCTTAATTGAACAAATTGAAAGCGGGGAAAGAAAGAGGAGAAGAAGGGAAGTAGTTCTAGCTTACTTGCAGGGACGAAGGGGGAGCAGCAGGGCGACAGTCGTATCGACTGTCGCCGGAGAAGACGATGCTCAGGGAAAGGGGCGGCGGCGAGAAGAGAGCCGGAGAGGCGCCAGCTGGGTGCGGCGTGGCGCGGGAAGAGCAGGGGAGGAAGTCTATGCTGCTGGTATTGCGGCAGAGCGAAGAGGAGAAGGGGGAGGAACCGCCGGAGCTGGTGAGCGTAGAGGAAAGTTGGGGGTTTTCTCCGTCAGACCCGAGCTGCCCCGGTTGGTGGAGCAACGGGGGGTATTTATAGGGATCAAAACAGGGAGGAAGGCGGAGGGAGACGACGTGTCTCCCTCGCCGGAGGATGGCCGGAAACAAAAACCCATACCGTCCGTGCGTTCGCACGGCCGGTATGGTGGGCTACAGCGACCAGGGGGGTGTCCCTGCGACGGCTGACGACGCAGGGCACCCCCGGTTTACTTGCCAGGCTTCCCCCCTCACCCTGCGCGGTGCCATGCTCCGCGCAAGGTCGCCGGAGCATGGTGCTGGCAGGTTTTGCAGGGGGGACCTGAATGCGAAGAACGAAGGAGAGTTAGGGGCCAAAATGCGATGGTTCAAAAGTTGAGGGCCAAAAAGTAAATATATGAGGACCAAAGTGTGAAGTCGGTAAAGGAGGTTTCTTCTCAGGCTCAAGTTTTTATACATGATTAATTAGGACCTAAGGAATCTGATGGTGAATTTCATTTCTATATTAAACCTTGTTTGACCGGTCAATTTATGCAAAAACCCAAATTAAGTTATTAATTGGGCATGGTTCTCAATGTAGGTCAAAATGGGTTCTGAAGGCCAAATTGAAGGTTCTAAACCCTAGAGATTATTTTTCTATGAATTTTAGAGGGTTTATTCTATTTTTACTTTGCCTCGAACCTCGTGAATTGAAGTGGATTGTTTTAGGGTTACAGATTATCATTTAGTTTCTTGGAAGTGCTGTAGCCCTTGCTAGATCATCTCATCCCACTTTTATTCTTATTAAGCTGCTTTGACCTATGTTTGGGCCCTGAATTACCCTGTATGCAGATTATACTGGTAAAATTACATTTTTACCCCTTATGACTTATTTTCTTCTCAAACTCAGAATTCTCTGAGTTAAGCCTTTCCTTGAGATATGTAGGAGCTTTTATCCTTTGTATTAGGTCAAAATGAGCTAGTTATGGCTCATGATGAGGTTCTCATCACCCGCGCCTCCAATCCCCTCGTCGTGGCTCGAACCTGGGCCCCGCGCTCGACCGCTGCGCTGCGGGGCGCGGATGGTCGAGCGCACGTTTTAAGCGCCGGGCGGCCACAACCGTTGGATCTCCATCTAACGGCGGAGAGCGATCAGGCGGGGGCCTTCACAAAATGCCAGCGGCCGTTTGGAAGGCCAAGATGGCGCCACCTTCACAAAATGCCAGCGGCCATTTGGGCGGCTGAGATGGTGCCACGTGGCGCCATCTTGGCCGTCCATCTTCTGGAAGTTGTAGATGGTGCCACGGATGTCGGATTGACTCGATTTTTGTGTCGTTAGGCTGCGATCGTCGATCCGAATTCATCCGTGTGGTCGGATTTGTCATCTGAAGTGCAGATTTACACCATCCTAGCCCTTGATCTTCTAGGGTTCCCCGATCTCTATCTGATGCTACGGATGCCTGATTAGGGTGATCTTGGAGTCGTTGAACTCCAATCGTCGCCGTGATCATATCCATACGGTTGGATCTTTGATCCGAGGCCCCGATAAAATGTTTGCCCTGTCCAAGCACATAAAAGGAGACAATTAACCTCCATTTTATTCAAACTACTCTAAATGCGAGATGATGCATGTTATGCAATATTTATATCATGAAATGCAATCCTATGCTTAAGAACATGCATAAATAGACATTTTAAGTAGTGTAAATGTGTTTACATCATCTACCCACACCCATGTCTCTCTCTCTCTGTGTATATCACTCTTTAGCACTCTCTACCAGAGCCGGGTAAATGGGTCGGGTCGTGCCAGATCTATGTGATGAGCTCACGGACGAGGCACAGTGTTTAGGTAAGGGACCTCACCCCAAGTGTGATCGGAGGCAACAGGGAAATAACACAAAATCAATTTAAGGGACTCATGCACTTTACAGCTTACCGAGGTGGGACTAATGCCCACTGCTCTTTCTCGCGCGCCCGCAGCAGACCGTGCCTCCAATTGCCACAACTGTAGGCTTTGCGGCGTCACTTGTTGGGATGACTGGATTCGCAAGACCCTCCCAAGTTTGCTGCACCTGGAACCTTGAAGTCTCGCAACCTGGAGCAAGCAAGCAGCTTCCTCGAGTCACCGCTAATGGCGGCCGGAGCTTAAAACCTGCCTGACACAAAATGGGCCTTGCGGCTCAATCAGATCACAGGGGGACCTTCACCGTGTCACGGCAAAGGTGAGGCAGTAGGTGGCAGGCTGTGGGGCTGCCTAGGCATGCGTGCCTAGGTCTCTCTGTGGCCGAACGGATGGGTGTGACCGGGGGGCTGTTGTGGTGGCATTGAGGATCTGTGGATGAGCGGAGGATATTCAGTGAAGTGTGCCAGAGGTTATGCGGTGGTCGGCGAGACGTGTGGGGCTGCGGAGTGATGGGAGTGTCTCGCCGGAGGGTGGTCGAAGATGAGGAAGGTGGCGGTGGACAGTGACGGTCGAGGGGCGGTTGTGTGAAATAAAGTGAGGGAAATGAAAGGGTGAAAGATGGGGAACTTATCTGGATTGTTGGGAGTGAAAGGGGGCAGCGGAGTCAAACGACTCATTTTCACTGTCATCGGAGAAGACAACCCTGAGGGAGATAACGGCGACGAGGAAGAGGTCAGGGAGGCGTGCGCTTGGTGCAGCGCGACGCGGGAGGATGAGGTAGAGTGAACTCTGCTGCTGGTATGGCTGCAGAGCGATGAGAGGGAGGAGAGGTAATCGCCGAAGCTTGCGGGTTTCTTGGCCGAAGAGAGGAGAGATGAAGTTTGGAGGGTTCTACGGCCAAAACAAGTCTGAGAGATTCGCAGAGGGTCGGAGGTCCATTAATAGGTGCTGGCCGAGCTTCTGGTGAGTGGAGGGAAAGCCTTTAGCCACTTTTGTCTCACTGGAGAAGGAAGGTGGTTGGGATCCCAAATCTTCCGTGCATTCGCACGAGAGATTGGACAGGAATCAGATATTGTGATCAGGCTCAGATCGAAGGGGATTCCTCAGAGAATCTCCCTTCCAATTCTGGGAGATCTCTGAGGGATCAGAGAGTATCCCCCCTCCATTCCTTGCCGGAGAAGGATTCCTCCCCATTAATGGTAGAGGGACCTGATTGTAAGATTGGTGAGGAAGCTAGGGTGGTTTATGTGATGATTTTCAAAAGATAAGAGTCAAAATGTAATTGGGCATACTAATTTGCAAAGTATGTCAAGATGACCTCCCCTTAGGTCCAAATTTTGGTACAAACCTAATTTTGACCTAAGGAATCCAATGGTGAAGTTGTATTTTAGGTTTGACCACGTTTGACTGGACATTTTACGTAAAAACCCAAATTAGGTCAATTAATAAGCTAGGACCCTAATCTTGGTCAAACTAGGTTCCAAAGGCCAAATTGAATGTTCTAAACCCTAGGGGATATTTTCCATGAATTTTAGAGGGTTTACTTGATTTTTATCCTGACTGAAACCTTGTTGAATTAAGCGGGTCTGTTTTAGGGTTACACGATGTCATTTAATTCCTGGATTGCACATGAACCCATTTCTGATTGCATCAAACCACTTTTTATCTTATTTATACCATTTGACCTATGTTTTGTCTCTGAGAAATCCCGTTTATGTACTGCAATGGTAAAATTACAGTTTTAACCTTTATTTCATGTTTTCTTCTCAGAACAATTATTCCTTCAATTAAGGCCTCTTCTAAGTTATGTAGGAGCTTTTATTCTCTTTATTAGGTCAAAATGAGCTAGTTAGGGCTCATGATGAGGCTCTCATCATTGGGTGTGATTGATGGATGCCTTTGAATTAGTCCATTTTATTGATTGATAAGGAGTTGTTTAACTCCCTTTGGACATGTTGAGCTCATCGAGAATTGTTGAGTTCATGATGGAAGCTGCTATGGAAGCAAGACTAGTTAGTCTTGACAGAGATCATTAAGTTAGACAATGTCATTTGAATAGACGAGGAGGCTATTCTACACGAGATAGGGGACGCCGTCATCAACAGGGTAGCAGAGAGTGGGCCACTGGTATGTTCCTTGGCAAGATAGGTCATATTCAGATAGTGACTAAAGCTACTGCGTGAGCTGATGAAATTGTTACGAAAGAGGATAAGACTGTGGTGTCTACCACTATAGATACTGTAGCTCTTGCTTCTTCTGTAGATGCTGGATGGTTAATTGATTCCGGGGCATCTAGGCATCTTAATGGAGACCGGGAGTGCTTTTGCATGGTGCATGATGTTCCGCCTGGCAGGAATGTTCAGGTGGCTGATGGACATCTTTCTCAGGTCTAGGGCGAGGGGAGGTTACTATATCCCCTACCTTAAGATTGCCTAATGTTTTATTTATTCCCGATTTTCCGATCAGTTTGTTGTCAGTTAGCAGGATTACCAAAGAGCTCAACTGCAGAGCAACCTTTGATGATGTGGGGTGTGTTTTCCAAGACAAATTCATAGGGAAAACTATTGGTGGTGGACATGAGAAATAAGGTGTATACTGCTTAGCCCAGTCTCCATTATTAGTTGTTGGATAGGTAGATGTGGCATACAAGGCAGGGATAGCACTTCATTGGCACCGTCGGCTGGGGCATCCCTCTCTCGATCAACTAAGATGGGTTATTCCTCATTTATCAACTGCCACTAATCTTCTTTGTGATGCTTGCCAACTAGGCAAGCATCATCATTCCAGCTATTCTCCTAGCACTATGATTGTGTCATCTGCATGTTTTGACTTACTCCACATGGACATATAGGGCCCGAGTCGTACTCTAGATAGGCAGGGATTCCGCTTTTACTTGGTGGTTGTTGAAGATTTCTATAGACTATCATGGACCTTTTTGCTTTGTAGTAGTTAGATGTAGGAAATATGATTGAGATGTTAATTAATCAGATCAAGACTCAATTTTCTACAATTGTAAAGATTGTTAGAACTGACAATGCACTTGAGTTTTGCACTAGGAGACTGGCTCAGTTCTGCAGCTCCCTAGGCGTCATACATCAGACCTTCTGCCCCCATACATCCCAGCAGAATGGCATGGTAGAAAGGAAACATAGACATCGCTTAGACATCGCCTGGACATTGTTGATACATCATAATGTTCCATCTTCCTACTGTGGAGATGATGTTTTGACTACTTGCTACCTAATCAAGAGGATGCCTAGTTCGGTCCTTCATGAGAAGATTCCGTACCGGATACTGTATCTTGATAGAGATTTGTTTGTTGTGCCTCCTCGGGTTTTCCACTGTGTTTCATTTGTTTACATTCTTGGTCTTGGCAGGGATAGGCTTGCTCTCTGTGCAGTCAAGTGTGTATTTTTGGGTTACAGTGCCACCCAAAAAGGCTACAAATGCTATGATCCCATTAGTAGGCGAAACTATGTTAGCATGGATGTCAAGTTTCATGAGGAGGTGCCTTATTTTTCTATGAGAGGCCACCGGATGTCTACTTCAGATTCACCTGCTCCGATGCCCTTTCCCCTATCCAGTTTGGTGATATTCCTATTTCGACTCCCCCGCCTCCTGCTTCAGATTCCAGGGAGTCCGTGGATGATTTTGAGAAGCTACATGGCCCGATGTGCATAAAAATAGACCTCACTTGACTTTGCAAAGACCATCTCTGTCTACGCCACCAGACTCTCCTGCACATGTGCATGTTGACTCTACTGACCTGCCTGCTGATGATGGTCCCACAAGTCATTGTACAGTGCCCAATGCTACTGAGAATCTTCTTATTGCTATTAGGAAGGCTCCACGCTCTTGTGCTCACTACCATGTTGCAGGTGATCTTCCTAGTGCCCATCTTGTGAAGTCATTTATTCAGTTTACTTCTGCGTTGTCAGTTGTAGAGATCCCCACTACCTACCAACAAGCCATGCTTCATCCGAAATGGCGAGTTGCCATGGAGGATGAGATGGCTACACTTCAGGGTCGCGAGACCTGGAAGCTCACTCCACTTCCTGACAGAGCCACTGTTGTTGGCTGTAGATGGGTATTCACTGTGAAATTCAATCCAGATGGGGGCATTGCCAGGTACAAGGCACGTCTAGTGGCAAAGGGGTTCACCCAAACTTATGGGTTGGATTTCTTTGACACATTTGCACCAGTTGCCAGACTTCCTACTATACAGGTGCTGGTTGTAGTGGTTGTTCAGTTCGATTGGCCTTTACATCAACTGGATGTAAAGAATACCTTCCTCTATGGGGATCTCCAAAAGGAAGTCTATATGCAGCAACCACCTAGTTTTGAGGCTCAGGGGGAGTGTGTATGCCAACTACAGAAGGCCATTTATGGCCTTAAGCAAAGTCCTAGAGCCTGATTCCAGGGACTATCACAGGTTGTAGAGGTAGCTGGGTTCAGGAGGACTGGACAAGGTACGGTGGTACTTCTTGTTTATGTTGATGACTTGATTGTCATAAGAGATGATGAACAGGGTGTTGCTGAGTGATGTAAACACATTTACACTACTTAAGATGTCTATTTATGCATGTTCTTAAGCATAGGATTGCATTGCATGCTATAAATATTTCATAACATGCATCATCTTGCATTCAGAGTAGTTTGAATAAAATGGAGGTTAATTCTCCTTTTATGTGCCTGGACAGGGCAAACTTTTTATCGGGGCCTTGGATCGAAGATCCAACCGTACGGATGTGATCAGGGCGACGATTGGAGTTCAACGACTCCAAGATCGCCCTAATCAGGCATCTGTAGCATCAGATAGTGACCGGGAACCCTAGAAGATCAAGGGCCAGGATGGTGTAAATCTGCATTTCAAATGACAAATCCGACCACACGGATGAATTCGGATCGACGATCGCAGCCTAACGACGCAAAAATCGAGTCAATCCGACATCCGTGGCACCATCTACAACATCCAGAAGATGGACAGCCAAGATGGCGCCACATGGCGCCATCTTGACCACCCAAATGCCTGCATGCAATCACTGAAGCCTTCGCATCCGCCCCCTCTCCGCCGTTGGATCTTGATCCAACGGCTGTGAATGGCTGCACCTTAAATTGCCCGCTCGACAATCTGCGCTCTGCAGCGCAGTGGGCGAGGGTGCTATCGCGAGCAGCAGATGCGGGTTCGAGCCGAAGCGAGGAGAAGGGCGCGGGCGAGTGGGCACGGGCGTGCGTCAGATCTTGATCGGACGGCTGTCCGCACTCAATAGCGATGATGTGCTATTGCATGCCCGCGCCTCACGCGGCATCGCACGCATTGGGGCGGGCGCGCAACGAGCGGGGAAGGCGCAACCACAGCCGTCCGATCTCGCGATCGGACGGCTGAGATTTGTTGAACGTGTGGATGCGTTGAGAGAGAGAGCAGCTGAGCGGGTGCCCGTGGGCAGCAGCCACTACGCCTACGTTGGGGCTTTAGCAATGGTTTTATCCATCACTAAAGACCCCTTATTTAATGTTTTAAAGATGTAATGACCAATTTGCCCCCACTCCTTGCAACTATAAAAGGAGACCCCCTCCACACGAAATTCTCATCCCTTCCTTGTCTTCTCTACCTCTCCAAAGCTTAAGAGAAGCTTGTCCCACACCCGAGATGCTTCTCGCGAGATAAAGTCCAAATTTTTGTCCCCCTTCGGAAGTGGATCCCACGACGACGACGACGTGTTACTCCGTTCCCGTTCCTCAGCTTCGTCCTCCTTCATCCTGCTTCGTCCTCCTTCGTCCAGGCATCGTCCCGTCCAGCTCGTCCTCCAAGCGACCGTCGAGGAGGATATTTCTCTCCCTATTCTTTTTACTGCTTTCTAGTATAGATTTACTACTTTCTAGAGTAGTTCTGCTCGTCCTCCAAGCGATCGTCGAGGAGGACATTTCTCCCTCCATTCTTTTAATGCTTTCTAGAGTAAATTTATTGCTTTCTAGTTGTAATAGTGAAACAAACAATCTCCTTACTGATGAATTCCCTGTTTATTCTACATCTCGTTTTGATTTCTGTTTGTAATATTCTCTCTCTCTTACTCTCTCTCTCTCTTCTATTTATTGTAAATAATTAGATAGTTTTAAATAGAATTACTTTGTGACAAATAAAAACAAACGCGTAGTTTTTAAATCAAACGTCCGCCTCCCTGTGTTCGACCCAGAATTTCAATTTCGGTATAAATTTTATTTGTTGAACATGAGTTCTTTGCTTTCAAACTACAACGGTAGGTTTTCCAAAACCAAACACGTTAGCGTAGCAATTCGTGCGTTCAACATTTTGGCGTTGTTGCTGGGGAGGCGACGATCTTTGATTTCTCTTCGCGTTTTGTGACTTACAAATCATTTACCTCTCTTTTCTCCTTTCTTATTGTAATTGTAGGTACTCTTTCGAGACAGGCAAAAGCGGTAGATCGGAGGAAAGTGCTGTGGAAGGTTCTGTGAGTTATCCCACACCTCCCACCCATTAGATTTCATTCCACAACATAATAATTCAAACATCAATCAACCTAGGTGTTCTTATAAACTCTAAGGTTAGATTGTTTGTTGTTTGACAGCCACACCAGCCCCAACCCCCACATTAAAAAAAAAATTAAAAAGAAATCTCACAGAGGTACACAACCTCATCTGATTTTCAAGTTCAACCGATAAACCGATCTTTGGAGCCGGTACACACATTCAAACACATAATTGAGTAAAAATCAGATTAGGTAATCACTTGTGTCCTAATTATGTGGTGCATGAGGCCAATTGTTTGAGTTGATTGGGCCGCACCACTTCAATTAAAATTAACTCATCAAGTAGCTGTCACTTGGTTCAACTCTTAGGGATTTACCAGGCACTCCATATTCTTTTTAAGCTTTAAAGGAAAACATCTTCACTTGTGCTTGCAAAACTTGGTGTGCCAACGAAAATTGTTTGAAAATACCTAAAGTTGAATCCTAAAAGCTACTAAGCAAGATTTGAACTTTAAAATTCACCACATCAAAAAATAAACTTGCTTGAAAACCATTGGTTGTGTATGCACACACAAATCAATCAATCATTAAAGGCACAACCCATTTAAAGGGCCATCACATTCCAAAGCACATTCAAACCTAGCCCTAAATAAAACAGAGTAGATGTTGGCCTTAAGGATTGGACTCTCTCTTCAGAGCCCAGAACGAGATTATTTTCGATTAGTCTATTTCTACTGTTCAATCTGATGTCTAGCTAGGGGAGCAGAATCAAATGATCGCGGCTGGGGGGTACACTAGGAACCAGAGGCGTAAGCCGAAGGAAGAACCTTCTCCCCAGTCCCTCCTTCTAACTGGTTGGATTGAACAAATAGAAGTAGATCAAATCGTTTCTCTATCTCAAGATGGGTTTTGGGAGTCTGTAGGTCTGTAGGCTAACCTACTTAAGGACAGGTTTGATTGTTTGTATTGCAGGGTGCCTTTCTTCCTCCCAGTTCTCATGAATCCTTCCACATATTACACGCATTCCCACTCTTTTCCTCCTGTTGTGAATTATCCTCAACATGACGATTATCCCAACTCATATTGTAATCAACCATCAGTTAGTTGGAATAACTCAGATTGGGGATACAGTTTCAGACCTCCGTGTTTAGGGTCTAACCCTGAACACTTTGATTGTGATGTCTATCTTTCTTAGAGCCACATCGATTATAGATCGTCATCCTTTCATGAACAACCTAATACGATCTACAATCAAGAAGGATACACTGATTCTTACCCATCCTCTGATTACACTGCCTTTAGGTCATCACTACCTTTTGAACAATCTGAAATGACCTATTATCAGGAAGGGTATAACGAATCTCAATTCGTTAATTCCCCTGCATTGATCTCAAACCCGCCCAACCATGAACCAACTCATTTGGTTCAGGGTAACCAGGTTCAAGATAAGGTTCTGGCTAACTTGGGGAATATCATTCAATCTTTAGAAGTTCAGCCAATACCTTGCATTAAGAGATTGGAGCTCCTGATCAAAATGATTGATGATTTGAACAAGTCGTTGTTGGATTGGCTCCAGGATGTTAAGGATAACCCGGGTGAGTTTCTACTTGGGAAATTAACGAAATTGAGGATGAGATTTGTGGTTGCTTTGATTCAATCATGGGATGATTCCCAGGATGAACTCCATTCAGGAAAGCCAATGACAGAACCTGCTCAGGCACCTGTTGGGGGGGACACGTGTTACGAGGCTGACCGGATTGAATTAAAGCAACCAATTAAGGATGATCTGATTTCTTCACCTAAGATCCCTGAGCCGGGGTATGAGGAAATGTATGTCTCCTTGGAACAGAAAGTGACAAATTATTTTGGGACATACATTGATACGGATCCTAATTTCTTTGATGGTGAAGATTCAAGTTGCAAAGTCTCACGCGAGTTTTCTGAACACGATTTTTGTGAGGTAATTGGGCCTGAGGAATCTGATAGATCATTTGATAGCCCAATAATTGAGGAAACTGATCTTATTAGGGCAAACATTACGGATCCAGAATCACATTTTCTGGAGGATTTAATTCAATGCCCTTATTGTCAGTTACACCCCGTTGAGCTTATTGATGATTCTATTTTTGAGATAATTAGACCCAAGTCAATTTTGATTCTGCCACACCATTTAGACTTGGAGATTTCAGATGGGGTGATTAATATACAAGAGGTCCTGGAATTTGACATGTTGAATGAGGAGGATATGAGCTTGGAAGTTCTAATTTGGGAGGTTAACTTTGGAGGAAATAGAAGACTGAGTTGAAGGGTGCCTATTAAGTTGAAACAATCAAACCAGGACTCTTACGACATTTGTTTTTAGGATGTCAAACCCAAGCACACATTCAACGATTATCCTTTTGAGCTTCAATTCTCTGTAACCCGACTTTTTGATCTTGGGTTACATCCTCATAAATCTAAGGCCCAACCCCGCTTGCATTCTGATTTTAGGTTTTGGGTAATTTTTATCCAGAACCTAAGATATTCTCGATTATGGGGGATGGGTCTGAACCACAATCTCATCTACATTTGTGGACATCTACTGACAGGTCAGAGGATTCTTTTATTTATTCTGATTTTGACTTGCACTTGTGAATTCTTCATTTCTCTTCTTTATATAGTGTGCCTAACTGAAGGCACTAAACTCAGCACATATACAGTTCTTTTTAGTTTTTATCTCGGAGCGGACTTGACATTCAAGCAATTCAGGTGCTTTCTATGCTTTTCCACTCTGTTTTATGTCTTTTTAATATAATGAGGACATTGCATTAGATAGGCATGGGGGGGTGGATATTCATCTCTGAATTCATTCGTCAGCTCTGTAGATTTGTTTTATTTTCTTTTATTTAAAAAAAAAAAATTGGAATTAGGAAAGAGAACTTGGGTTTAAGAAAATTTTCAATCTTAGGAAATACTATATTATGATTTGAACACAAAGACCCTTCAGGTCTTTGGACTTAATCATCCCGTGTATCCACTAAAATGTGGATTTGTTTTTCGAGTTCTCGCCAACTTAAATTTTATTTTAATTGAAGTAAATAAGTTTGGGTGATAAGTACACGACTTATCGACTCGCCCTCTGATTTGAGGGAATTTTGAGTTTCTAGCATCTACACACTATCTTGTCACTGACTCGTTGTTCGGCGATTTTAACGGAAATTGGGTAGCTAATTAACCTTCTAGGGTGATATGGCCGGCAAGTTATCGTGGGTAATAGCCCACAGGTAGGTTGTCCAGAGCAAAGTCACTGGACCTTTCTCTTTTTCCTACCCTTAGGTAAATCTTAGACCAGGGAAGCCACCAACTTAAAAAAAAAAAAATCAAAAAGAAAAGGAGAAAAGAAAAAAAAAGAAATAACCACACTTCCCGCACGACTATGGCTGGCAAGTTGTCAGTGGTAACAGCTCATCTACTGGTTGTCCAGAACCCAGCTCAATAAATGCACTAAAAATTCCCCAAACACTTAGGAAGAAGTGGAGAAGTAGAATAAACTGGGGAGATATACACTGGATTCACCCTTGTGTTGAACTCGTAAAAAAATAAAAGTAGGGAGAAAGCTACCGGTTGTAAAGATACACCTTTAGACAGAATTTTTTTTGAGGTCACCTAGAGGCATAGAAATCCGAAGTCCGTTTTAATGGCCGATCAACGAGTCTATCACATTCACAATAAGATGCTTAAAACTTAGGGTTCTCATCAAATCTTAGGTGAGTTGAATGGCTGTAGAAAGCCACTCTTAAACCCTAAAATTTGAAAATTCAAAAAAATTAGAAAAGAGAAAAAGAAATTTTTCTTTGAATAAGGCGAGGGCTTGAGGTGGTCTGCATTTTGGCAGATACTCGGGCACTGTTGTGTTTTTGAAAGTTCAAATTTTAAGTAGACAATTTCTTAATGATTGAAAATTACTCATGCCCAAATAATCCAACCTAATTCTTTTATAAATAGCATATAGTTTTTGCTAGGGACTAGCAAAAGATAGGTATGGGGGTATGATGTAAACACATTTACACTACTTAAGATGTCTATTTATGCATGTTCTTAAGCATAGGATTGCATTGCATGCTATAAATATTGCATAACATGCATCATCTTGCATTTAGAGTAGTTTGAATAAAATGGAGGTTAATTGTCTCCTTTTATGTGCTTGGATAGGGAAACTTTTTATCGGGGCCTCGGATCGAAGATCCAACTTACGGATGTGATCAGGGCGACGATTGGAGTTCAACGACTCCAAGATCGCCCTAATCAGGCATCTATAGCATCAGATAGTGACTGGGGAACCCTAGAAGATCAAGGGCCAGGATGGTGCAAATCGGCACTTCAAATGAAAAATCTGACCGCACAGATGAATTCGGATCGACGATCGCAACCTAATGACGCAAAAATCGAGTCAATCTGACATCCGTGGCACCATCTACAACATCCATAAGATGGACGACCAAGATGGTGCCACGTGGCACCATCTCGACCGCCCAAATGCCCGCATGCAATCACTGAAGCCTCCTCATCTGCCCACTCGACAATCCACGCTCCGCAGTGCAGTGGGCGAGGGCGCTATCGCGAGCAGCGGATGCGGGTTCGAGCCGCAGCGAGGAGGCGAAGGGCGCGGGCGAGCGGGAGTGGGCGTGCGTCGGATCTTGATCGGATGGCCGTCCGCGCTCAATAGCAATGACGTGCTATTGCACGCCCACGCTTCACGTGGCATCGCACGCGTTGGGGCGGGCGCGCAACGAGCGGGGAAGGCGCAATCATAGCCGTCCGATCGTGAGATTTGTTGAAAATGTGGATGCATTGAGAGAGAGAGAGCAGTTGAGCGGGCGCGCGTGGGCAGCAGCCACTACGCCTATGTTGGGGCTTTAGCGACGGTTTTATCCGTCACTAAAGGTCCCTTATTTAATGTTTTAAAGATGTAATGACCAATTTGCCCCCACTCCTTGCAACTATAAAAGGAGACCCCCTCCACACGAAATTCTCATCCCTTCCTTCTCTTCTCTACCTCTCCAAAGCTCAAGAGAAGCTTGTCCCACACTCGGGATGCTTCTCACGAGATAAAGTTCAAATTTTCATGCCCCTTGGGAAATGGATCCCATGACGATGACGACGTGTTACTCCGTTCCCGTTCTTCTGCTTCGTCCTCCTTCGTCCTGCTTCGTCCTCCTTCGTCCAGGCGTTGTCCCATCCGGCTCGTCCTCTAAGTGACCGTAGAGGAGGATATTTCTCTCCCTATTCTTTTTACTGCTTTCTAGTATAGATTTACTACTTTCTAGAGTAGTTCTGCTCGTCCTCCAAGCGATCGTCGAGGAGGACATTTCTCCCTCCATTCTTTTAATGCTTTTTGGAGTAAATTTATTGCTTTCTAGTGTAATTATTTTCTGCTTTCTAGTTGTAATAGTTGACGGTCGACTTTTCGCTTAGCGTTATAGTATTTAAGTGGTGGAAAAATCGACTAATAAAAAATAATGAAAATAACCACTCGCAGAAGAGAGGGTCGTGTCCACAGGGAGGCAATGATGCAATCAATACTTTAATTATTTAATGTTATTTCAGATAGTGCGAAATCCCTTTTCAAATTGGACTTAAAATGTGAAGGAAAGTAGATTTGCAATAACCTAAAAAGTTAAGGGTGTAAGTGTAGTTTTCCCTCATAGAAATCCTCAATAAATTTTGGATGAATTAATGCAGTTTTCACGTGATGTGTACTAAAGACAATTAGTACTTAAATCAAGTCCAAAATCAATCTTTAAACTAGCCAATATCAATACCATGCAATTAGAAAGAACTATGAGTGCTTGAATGCAATTCTGCCACATTATAATAATAAAAAAAAATCAAATTGGTGGCAATGGTATTGAATGTAATTTCTAATTAAGATAAAAACAGAGCTTTCTTCCTCTCTCCTCCTCATGAGAGAGAGAGAACCGCGGGGGTCGATGCAGGACTCAAGAGGACGGCGAGGTTGAGAGCTTTCCGACGGTGGCAGCGGCGGTGGCCGGAGATCCGGCCTGTGGAGCAAGAGGGCGGCTGCTGCTGCGGCTGTTCGAGCGGGCACGCGCGCGCTGGTGCGAGGGCCGAGAGCGCCTGCAGGCTGCGGAGGAGTGGCGCGGGCTTGTGCGTGAGGGCGCAGCAGTCTGCAGTTAGCGCTTGTGGGAGCGGTGAGCGGGCGAGTGGTGCCGCGCCTGCTGATGGGCGAGCAGGCTGCAGGGACGTAACAAGGAGAGGGTGCGAGTGCGCGTGCCTTCAGTCGCGGCTGGAGTTGCTAAGGCGGGTCTGCAGAGGTGGATGGGTGTGCTGCAAGGAGGCGCTGGAAGGGAGGATGCGCTTGCGGGAGCGGTGCGCGGGCGAGTGGTGCCGCGCCTGCTGATGGGCATGCGGGCTGCAGGGATGCAGCAAGGAGGCCGTGCGGGTGCTGTGGGCGGAGTGGCTTTGCTGGTCTGCAGGCGATGGAGAGGGTGTTGGGGCTGGCGAGCGGTTGCCTACAGCGCACAAGGAGGATGCGCCGGCGGAGGCGTGCGAGCGGAGAGACTTTTTCCCCGCAAGGGGAAAGAGGGCACAGTGCGGCACAGTGCACGCTTTTCTTTTCTCTTGATGGCCTTCCTCTCTCCCCGCCTCTTCTTTTTAAGTTCTCCCCTCACCGCGTGAGTTCAAGGATTTTCCCAAATCCCTGGTCATGGCTGTTGAGAAAGGCGGCGCCAGAAGATTTGCCTAATGTCCGGCGGGGGAGGGGGAAAGAGAGTTGTGGCTGTTTGGGGAATTTTATCCCCCCACCCTTGCTCTTTGTGTATTTTTTTACCTGCACATAAAAACAATAGAATCATGAAGTTATAGAATGTTATAACTTAAATTATGAGGTGTACAAATCTTCTATAACTTAATTACCATTATTAACACACCTAAATTGTATAATTAAAGATACTTAGGCTTAATATTAGTCCATTTTAATGGACTCATCAAATACCCCCATGCCTAAGATTTGCTAGTCCCTTGCAAAAATAATAGAAATAATCAGAAGATTTCTTCTTTTCTTATTTCAAAACTTTAGAAATCTAGACAAATGTGAAGTGCTGATAGCCTAGGTAATAGATCCAAGTGAAAGAGCCGATTCGCATTTGGAGTTCATACATCACCCTTGGCAAAAATTTCTGTCGAGATAGGCAACTACTTCCCTCGGGGATAAAGCAGATGATAATCTATAACTTGACCCTGGCATTTGGCTTAGGTAGGAGATATCAAGTTGAATGGATTTGTATTTGGTGGCACACACTCAACTGGTGCTATATATAGTCTAGTACTGCAGACTCTAGCTCTCTAGACTATTAGACAAGTCAACTCTGAGAGAGGCTATACAACTGTGCTCTCTTAATGTTCCTGGGCACTCTCTCTTTTCTTTCTTTCTGAGATCACGAATCTTGCCAGAATTAGAAATTGTACTTACTATTTGGTAGCCTCACATGGCATCTACACTTCAATTAAAGTCCTAATAACTCTATAACTAAGTTAGAGTTCTCAACCAGTATTCAGGTGATCAGAAATACTAGAAGGTAGGTATGGGTTATATTTGGTGGAACGCGATAGGTGTTTTGCTACCTCGGAAACTGTATTACATCATACACTTGGACTTTTTTTTTTGTAATATAACTTCTTTTTTTCTTCTTCTTCTTTTTCTTCTTTCTATTTCTTCTTTTTCTACTTCTTTTCTCTTTTCTTCTCTTCTTTTATATATATATATTTTTCTTGTTTTTGTTTCTTTTTCAATCAACACAACACAATACGGACTTTTATTTAGGAGGCATTATTAGGGATGATGATGGTCAAGAGGAAGTTGTGTGACTTATTTAGTGGAAGTGCCTATTCTCGGCACCGGAAAGGAATGGATAGGACAGGCGTATTTCTGACCTTTGACACTATTACCCTCCTTCAGCTGAGGACTTTATGAAGGACGGTCGTAACCATCCACCATAGTTATAGCTTTATTAAGACTCAATCTCTGTGTATCTGCCTTATTTGGTGACTCTCAGGAATTCACTCAAAGTACGCACACATGAACAGAGAGTGAAAACTGCGCCTAACTCTGAAGTATCATCATCTAATTATCCAGAACTTAAGAGACCTTACACTAGACTTAGCGCACCAGTAATCTCTCTACTTCTCACAAATATGAGGTGGATTTATTAGAAGATAGTATGCCTGACTCTCTATGAATTGTCCAAGGGTTCAGTAGACTACAAATGCTTATTGATTTTCCCAAAGGATCCATTACCAAGTCTACGTGCACGTGAAATAAATGTATTGGATTCTAAACTTAAGAAATAATTCCGGAAGAAAAACCTCCAATAAACGTATTTTGCTAGGGACTAACCCAATTAGCTCAAGAAAAGATTTTTTTTTTTTTAATAAATATGTATGCAAATATTTATAAATGCTATAAACACTATAAACATTCTCAGGTTATATCCCCCCATGCCTAAGACTGACAATGTCCTCATTGGAAAAATATAGGCATAGAAGAATATCACCTGAGGAGGAGAGTGGGAAGAGCTAAGGCTCCTCAAGCCGTAGTGCATCCAAAACCTGGCCATCTGAAAGAGTAATATACGGTTTAAGTCGCTGGCCATTTACTTTAAAGTTCGCACCTGAAATAGGGTTCTTGATCTCTACAGCTCCATGAGGGAAGGTATTAATCACAACGTAAGGCCCATCCCAACGGGACTTGAGCTTTCCAGGAAATAATTTAAGTCTAGAATTGAAAAGCCAGACCCACTGGTTGGGCTCAAAAGTCTTTCTAATGATGTGCTTATCATGGAAGACTTTTGTACATTGCTTGTAAGCTTGAGAAGTTTCATAAGTTTCATTACGAAGCTCCTCAAGCTCACTTAATTCTAACATACGTGCTTTTCCCACTTTATCCAGATTTAAGTTAATGTTTTTAATAGCCCAATAAGCTTTATGTTGGATTTCAACGGGATGGTGGCATGCTTTTCCGTAGATAAGACGGAAAGGAGACATACCCAAGGGAGTCTTATATGCAGTTCTGTAGGCCCAAAGGACATCATTTAGTTTTTTAGACCAATCCTTTTGATCAGGCCTGACAGTTTTTTCTAAAATTCTCTTAATCTCCCTATTAGACACTTCAACTTGCCAACTCGTTTGGGGATGATAAGGTGTGGCTATCATGTGATTTACTCCTAAATTTTGGAGTAGTCTAGTGAAGTGTACATTCTTAAAGTGAGGTCCTCCATCACTTATGATCGTCCTTGGGCACCCATACCAAGAAATGATATTAGCCTTAATAAAGCCCAAGACCACATAATGGTCATTGGTTCGCGTGGGGATGGCTTTTATCCATTTTGATAAATAATCAACAGCCACAAGGATGTATTCATATCCGAAGGACACAAGAAAGGGACCCATGAAGTCAATGCCCCAAATATCAAAGATTTCAACAGGGAGGATAGGTTGTTGGGGCATCTCATCCCTTTTTCCAATGGTTCCCGTCTGCTGGCAATGTAGACATGCGCCCACATACGTATGTGCATCTCGGAATAATGTGGGCCACCAAAAATCATACTGAAGAACCTTATGAGCAGTCTTCTTCCCACTAAAATGTCCCCCACAGTGGAGGTCATGGCAGAAACTCAGAACACTTCTTTGTTCCTCATTAGGGACGCAACGACGAAACAGCTGGTCAGGGCCTATTCTAAAAAGTTCGGGTTCCTCCCAGTGATAAAATTTAGCATTAGCGATAAACCTGTCTCGCTTTTGCTTGTCCCAAGTACTAGGGGTGATGCCCGTGACCAGATAGTTCACTATGTTAGCGAACCAAGGAGTTTTAGTTTCCACGGCCATTAGAAACTCATCAGGGAAAGTCTCTTGAATACCACCAGCGGGGTTTGATGCCTCAATAGGGATCCTAGACAAATGGTCTGCTACCACATTCTCAACTCCTTTCTTGTCTTTAATTTCCAGGTCAAATTCTTGGAGTAGCAAAATCCAACAAATTAGGCGAGGTTTGGTGTCCTTTTTAGCCAGAAGATGCTTAACGGCCGAATGATCAGTGAACACCACAACCTTGGATCCCAAAAGATAAGACCGAAACTTGTCCAAAGCAAATACTACAACAAGTAATTCCTTTTCCGTGACCGTGTAGTTTTGCTGAGGATCCATAAGGGTCTTGCTGGCATAATGCAGCACATGAGGTTTGCCATCAACCCTTTGACCTAAGACCGCTCCCACTGCAAAATCAGAAGCATCGCACATAAGCTCAAATGGGAGGATCCAATCTGGTGCTTGGAGAATCGGCGCGGTAATGAGGGCTTTCTTCAAAGCTTGGAAAGCCTTGCCACATCTATCATCAAAATCGAAGGAGACATCCTTCGCTAACAGGTTGCAGAGTGGCTTAGAGATTTTACTGAAGTCTCTAATGAAGCGCCTATAAAATCCACCATGGCCAAGGAAAGATCTAACCTGACAAACATTGGTGGGCAATGGAAGCTTAGAGATGGAATCGATTTTTGCGGTGTCCACCTCTAATCCTCTCTCAAAAACTACATGCCCTAACTCAATGCCCTGCTAGACCATAAAGTGGCTTTTCTCCCAACTAAGCACCAGTTTTGCCTCTTCGCAACGGGTTAAGACTTTATCAAGGTGCGAAAGGCATAGGTCAAACGACGAGCCATAAATGGAGAAGTCATCCATGAAAATTTCAACGAACTCGTTGATCATATCAGAGAAGATAGCCATCATACAACGTTGGAAAGTGGCAGGAGCATTACATAACTCGAATGGCATTCGGCAGAATGCAAAAGTGCCATAAGGACTCATGAAGGTGGTACGCTCCTGATCATCAGGAAAAATGACTATCTGATTGTACCCAAAGTACCCATCAAGAAAACAAAAGTACCTGTTCCCCGCCAATCGTTCCAAAATTTGATCGATAAACGGTAAGGGGAAATGGTCTTTCTGGGTAGCCGTGTTTAAACGACGGTAATCAATGCAGACCCTCCAACCAGTTGAGGGTCTAGTGGTCACCAGTTCTCCTTGGTCATTCTCCTCCACAGTGATTCCTGCCTTTTTCGGAACTACATGAATCGGACTGACCCATTTACTATCTGAAATGGGATAGATAATCCCTGCATCTAGCCATTTCAGAATCTCCTTTTTAACAACCTCCCGCATATTTGGATTGAGCCTTCTCTGCATGTCTCTGAAAGGCTTCACAGACTCGTCCATGTAAATATGATGCATGCAAAGAGAGGGATCAACACCCTTAATATCAGCAATTGTCCAGGCAATTGCTTCCTTGTGCCTTTGTAAACACTCAAGCAGAGCTCCCTCCTACAATTTAGATAATGCAAACGAGATAATAACGGGGAGCGTGTTATTAGGGCCAAGGAAAGCATATTTCAATGTGCTCGGGAGGGGTTTCAACTCCAATTTAGGAGCCTTTTGGATTGAGGGTTTTAGTTGAGATGTCCACGCCTCAGGCAGCGGATCTACCTTCATAGTCCAGGGTGGGGACAGAGACTTAGTGTGTATCCCCAGCAACTCTTCTAGGTTGGGCATTTTCCTTTCAGTTTCTTTGATAATCAACGGATGGTCCTGAGTTATGACCTTCTGAAGGGGATCTCTACATAAGAGTGCTGGAGTAGTCTCTTCAATTATTTCATCAACAACCTCAATCTGAGAACAATCTTCAAATCTAGGTTGCTTGTAAGTATCAAAAACATTCAACCGGATCTTCTTGTTCTCAAAGCCCATTTTAAGTGCCCCGGATCTACAATTTATAGAGGCATTGGCTATGGCCAAAAAGGGGGTCCCAGAATAATGGACGGCTTTGTGGGCTTATTAGATGGGTCAGTATCAAGTACTAGAAAGTCAACGTGGAAGAAGAAATCCTCCACTCTCACAAGGACATCTTCCAACAATCCCCGCGATGTCTTAAGTGATCTGTCTGCAACCTAGAGGATTACTAGACTAGGCTTCAGCTTTCCTCCTCCCAAAAGGTCGTAGACAGAGCTCGGTAGAATGTTTACCCACGCACCCAGATCGAGCAGAGCCTCGTCAATGTGTTGGTTACCTATAACCATTGAAATATACGAAGCCCCTGGGTCTTTCATTTTGGGGGGTGTTCCATGCTGAAGAACCGAGCTAACATGGTCAGGCAGGATGACCTTGGTTTGGACCTGTTTCCTAGATCGGCGCTTCTGGGTGCACAGGTCCTTTAGAAACTTGGCATAGGACAGAATCTGTTTAATTGCTTCCAACAGAGGAAAGTTAATCTAGACTTGCCTAAAAGTATCCATAATCTCTTCCATCCTATCCTTGGCTCCAGACAAGCCAACAGAAGATTCCCCAGGAGCAGATAGGCGCTCTGGATAGGGCACCCTCGACTTCTGAGTAGAGGGGTCGTCATGGAGGGAAAGGGGTGGTGGTAGGACGACATCCTCATTGTGGATGATTTTTTGTGAGGGAGAGTGGTGTGGCTCTTCCTCGGGTGAGATGGAAGTCGGGTCAGGTGTGGAAGGGGAATTCTGAGATGTAACCGTAGGAGTGTTATTAGGCTTGTCAATCTTTTTTCCACTCCTCAACACGGTCACTGCTTGGGCGTGCTCCCTGAATACAACCCCCTTGCCCTTAGGGTTCTCCTCAGAAGAGCTAAGCAACTTCCCCGGATCACGTTGCCTAACTGCCTCAGTAAGATGACCAATTTGGGATTGCATATCAGTAATCATCTTATTATGAGATTGGATGACCATATTCTGATGCTCTTGCATCGCTTTCATCATGGCCTTCAGTTCATCCATCTCAGAGGGCTTATTCGGAAGAGGATTTTCATAAGAAGGTTGGTATGTGGGCTGGGGAGGTAAGGGTCTTGTATTCCCTGAGTTAGAAGCGTCAGCTTGCTTCCAAGAGAAGTTTGGATGGTTCTGCCACCCTGGATTATAAGTGTTGAAGTAAGGGTTATTGCAAGGGGGGTGGAAACCTTGGGCCGTGTTCAAGTCGGCTTGAATCAACTCAGGGAATTGGGTTGCCTGATGGCACTCCGCAGTGGCATGCGTTGTGCTTTGGCAGATGGAGCATTCTCTTGAGGCCTAAAAAATAGAGGCTGCTTGCGGGTTCACGCCGGGGTTTACTAAAAGCCTATCAAAGTTTTTATTCAATAGTTGAATCTGATAAGCCAAATCCTGAGAAGCCCCAGCTTCATGGGCCTCTATCTTCCTCTGCAAGATTGATGGTTTTCTTTCTTGATACGCAGAGGAAAAATGTATGGAGTTGTCGCTTAAAGTTTCAAATAATGCCCAGGCTTCATCCTCAGTTCTGGTCATGAAGGTTCCTACATAGGCTGCATCAATGGTTTGCCTATGCCTTTTAGATAATCCGTTATAGAACCTTTCAACCAACTGCCATCTTGGCACTTGATGGTGGGGGCATAACCTAAGAAGGTCATTAAAGCGGTCCCAAGTCTCATGAAATTGCTCCCCTTCCTGTTGAGTAAAACCTATAATCTCTCTTCTGTAATGGTTGGTTTTACTCATAGGAAAATACTTTTTTAAAAATTCTCCCTTAAGGGTAGCCCAATCATTTACCCTTGCATCGAGGGTATGATACCAGTGCTTGGCCTTATCCTTTAGGGAGAAAGGAAATAGAGTCCTCATCAAGGCTTCATCAGTACAGCTCTGGAGCTTCACCGTGGAACAGACCTCGGTGAATTCCTCCAAATGCTGGTAGGGGTCCTCCCTAGTAGTACCATAAAAAGAGGGCAATAAAGATATGGTACTGCTCTTGATCTCATACGGATTATCCCCTGCCAGTCGTCTTAGTGCTTGTGCAGGTTGGTTGGTAGGAATAAAATAGTCCCTTATGGTCCTTTGTTGATTTGCACCTTGCTCAGCCATTTCTTCTCTTACTTCTCCTAGGTGAGCTCTCCTAAGAATTCTCTCGGGCTCAGGATCAAACACTAGACTACCCTCAAGAGAGTGTCTACCAAGCATACAAAACATAATTCAGAATTTTTTTTATTATTGAGTAAGTCAAACCTCCACTCCAAAGATAAGTCAAAAGATCAAGACTTATTCCTCTGTTCCCACGTAAATGGTATAAGAGGGATGTGGACTTGAAATCTTAACCATTTTTTATTGTGGATGTTGAATTAGTTAAAATAAATGGCCAAACAAGTTTTCACTGTAATTACGTGCCTTAATTCAACCTTCGAGTGCCCTAGGACCTATACTTTGCTTGGATGATACTCCCAGGTGATCAAGGGAGAAGTTGCTCCAAGGATGAACAAAGGGATGCAAGTAGGGCGAACCCTTCCTTTGAGGTGATGCGTATGCGGTGCCCCTTAACTACCCTTTTGTTCCTTTAAGGGGTGTCCCCCTCCGTGGAGTATCAAAACACTTGATCAAAAGATAGTATCACCACTACCACAAAGCACAATAGGAGGGTTTGCACCGATAAAGAGATCGGTGCCTATAGCCTTAAGGGATCGAGCCTTAGTGCGGTGCCTAATGTGCGTGCTCAGTGTCAAAAGTGTGCAACACACCGTAAATCTTTGTAATTTCTTTTTGAAATCGCAGACAAGTCCCTTAGAATCAGATCAAAAGTGAATTGCTTTTAGAGTTGAATCTGATTATTAGTTTTGCTTTTAGTTATGTGACCACTTAATTAGTAAATTCAAACAATTTGGTGGTCTTGAATTTAAATTGGAATGCAAATGCATGAACAGAAGCTAGATGCAAAAGTTAGAAAGATATACCTGTCTCCAGCAATCTTCGTGCTAAGATGCTTGCAATGCAATAATAAGATCTAATATGCTGCTCAATCACCCTTAAATGCACGCACCTAAGGGCATGCAACTTCTAAATAGGCAGCTCGATATTTTTTATTGGTTTTCAAAAGCAAGCAAATAGAAAATATAATCACGCATGCACCAAAAATACTGTAAGCCCTAGTAGCTAAAGAATGCGGGGACAAACCCCCAAAAATTTAACCCCAAATTACAAGGGCAAAAAGATAGAATTAAATTGTGATGACGGAGAATCCTCTACGAAACAGGATCTTGGTCTCCTTCGTCTTTTCCTCGTGTGGCTTAACTCGTGGTTGCTGTCGCTGCTCTGTTGCGCCTCGTCGCTTCGGCGGATTCCCTGCATAATAATCAAAATGATTAGATAATTTTGCAACTCAAAAGATTCAAAAATAATAAAGTAAATCTATTGCGTTTGTTGCCTCCTCGGCAACGATGCCAATTTTGACGGTCGACTTTTCACTTAGCGTTATAGTATTTAAGTGGTGGAAAAATCGACTAATAAAAAATAATGAAAATAACCACTCGCAGAAGAGCAGGTTGTGTCCACAGGGAGGCAATGATGCAATCAATACTTTAATTATTTAATGTTATTTCAGATAGTGCGAAATCCCTTTTCAAATTGGACTTAAAATGTGAAGGAAAGTAGATTTGCAATAACCTAAAATGTTAAGGGTGTAAGTGCAGTTTTCCCTCACAGAAATCCTCAATAAATTTAGGATGAATTAATGCAATTTTCACGTGATGTGTACTAAAGACAATTAGTACTAAAATCAAGTCGAAAATCAATCTTTAAACTAGCCAATATCAATACCATGCAATTAGAAAGAACTATGAGTGCTTGAATGCAATTCTACCATAATATAATAATAAAAAAAATCAAATTGGTGGTAATGGCATTGAATGTAATTTCTAATTAAGATAGAAATAAAGCTTTATTCCTCTCTCCTCCTCGCGAGAGAGAGAGAGAGAGAACCGCGGGGGTCGATGCAGGGCTCAAGAGGATGGCGAGGTTGAGAGCTTTCCGACGGTGGCAGCGGCGGCGGCGGTGGCCAGAGCTCCGGCCTGTGGAGCAAGAGGGCGGCTGCTACTGCGACTGTTCGAGCGGGCGTGCGCGCACGTTGGTGCGAGGGCCGAGAGCGCCTGCAGGCTGCGGAGGAGTGGCGTGGGCTTGTGCGGGAGGGTGCGGTGGTCTACAGTTAGTGCCTGTGGGAGCGGTGAGCGGGCAAGCGGTGCCGCGCCTGCTGATGGGCGTGCGAGCTGTAGGGATGCAGCAAGGAGAGGGTGCGGGCGCGCAGCGCCTTCAGTCGCAGCTGGAGTTGCTAAGGTTGGTCTACATAGGTGGATGGGCGTGCTGCAAGGAGGCGCTGGAAGGGAGGATGCGCCTACGGGAGCGGTGCGCGGGCGAGCGGTGCTGCGCCTGCTGATGGGCGTGCGGGCTGCAGGGACGCAGCAAGGAGGCCGTGCAGGCGCTGTGGGCGGCGTGGCTTTGCAGGTCTGCAGGCGATGGAGAGGGTGTTGGGGCTGGTGCGCGGTTGCCTACAGCGCACAAGGAGGATGCGCCGGCGGAGGCGTGCGAGCGGAGAGACTTTTTCCCCGCAAGGGGAAAGAGGACATAGTGCGGCACAGTGCACGCTTTTCTTTTCTCTCGATGGCCTTCCTCTCTCCCTGCCTCTTCTTTTTAAGTTCTCCCCTCACCGCGTGAGTTCAAGGATTTTCCCAAATCCCCGGTCATGGCTGTTGAGAAAGGCGGCGCCAGAAGATTTGCCCAATGTCCGACGGGGGAGGGGGAAAGAGGGTTGCGGCTGTTTGGGGAATTTTATCCCCCCACCCTTGCTCTTTGTGTATTTTATTACTTGCACATAAAAACAATAGAATCATGAAGTTATAGAATGTTATAACTTAAATTATGAGGTGTACAAATCTTCTATAACTTAATTACCATTATTAACACACCTAAATTGTATAATTAAAGATATTTAGGCTTAATATTAGTCCATTTTAATGGACTCATCAATAGTGAAACAAACAATCTCCTTAATGATGAATTCCCTGTTTATTCTACATCTCATTTTGATTTCTGTTTGTAATATTCTTTCTCTCTCTTACTCTCTCTTCTATTTATTGTAAATAATTAGGTAGTTTTAAATTGAATTACTTTGTAACAAATAAAAACAAACGCGTAGTTTTTAAATTAAACGTCCGCCTCCCTGTGTTCGACCCGGAATTTCAATTTCGGTATAAATTTTATTTGTTGAACACGAGTTCTTCGCTTTCAACTACAACGACAGGTTTTCCAAAACCAAACACGTTAGCGTAGCAATTCGTGCGTTCAACATTGAGATTAAGCGCATCCTAACAAAGTAGTTTGTCATGAAGGACTTGGGAGTTCTACAGTACTTTCTTGGTATTGAGGTTGCTAGCAACAAAAAGGGTGTGGTCTTATCCCAAAGGAAATATGCTTTGGATATCTTATAGAAGATTGGCATGCTTGGGGCCAAGGAGGCCAATATTCCTATGGACCCCAAGATGCCACTATACGATGAGAATGCAAAGTTGGTGGACAGCAGCCAGTATAGGTAGCTGTGGGCAAGTTGCTATCTTACTAATACGAGGCCAGACATCTCCTTTGCAGTAGGGAAACTGAGTCAGTTCATGGCCAAGCCAACACGCTAGCACTGGGATGCAACATTGAGGGTGCTTAGATACATCAAGAAGTCTCTTGGGAAGGGTCTTCTCTTTTCCAAGGGACCTTCTATGACCTTGGTTTGATACTTTGATGCGGACTACGTTGGATGTCATGTGTATCGCAAATCCACTGCTGAGTTTTACACCTTTCTAGCAGGGAGTTTGATTACGTGGAGGAGCAAGAAGCAGAGCACAGTTGCGATATCTAGTGCCAAGTCTAAGTACAGGGCTATGGGTCAGACCACTGTAGAGATGATGTGGATCAGATCCTTGCTTGCTGACTTGCAGATATAGTTTTCTAGCCTGATGGAGATGAGATGTGATAATAGAGCAGCCACCTTTATTGCCAACAACCCAACATTTCATGAGAGGATGAAGCACGTTGAGGTTGACTATCACTACACCAGAGACATCATTCAGAAGGGGTTGCTTTTTACCACGCCAGTCACATCTGAGGAGTAGATTGCTGACATCTTTCCCAAGCCCTTAGTCAGATCTCTATTTGATTCATGTGTATCCAAGATGAGCATGATAGATATCTATGCTCCAGCTTGAGGGAGAGTGTTAGCATATATTTTATATTTCTATTTTTTGTTGTTGTATGGCTGTTAAGTTTGGTTTGCTCCTCAGGGCTTTTATGTACTTTCACCCTTTTGATCTCTCTCTATATAAGCGAGCCCTAGGGTTTCTAATTGAATTAAGTCATCTCAACCAATTACTAGTGCAGTACATATGTTAGGCAGATATCCCACAATCTGAATTCCTATAAAATTGGGCTTTGGCCCTTTAGAAAAAAATTGCCTTAGAGGTTAGGCACTGAGGGAGTGTGACTTGAACAATCTGAACATGATTTTACTTTTTTATGCTTGTTTAGTTGGTTTTAGTTATTTTAAAGATGGTTTTCTAAAAGAAAGAAGTCTAAAATAAGCTCAAATTATAAACATTCAAGTAGCTTAAGTATTTTGAAAAAGATGTAGGAAACTAAAAGCCTATATCTATAATAGTTTCCCCAGTGGACCTTCGGTCAAGGTTTCAGTTGGTGCTCCTAGGTTATTTTTAATTTTCGTACATTTAATAGTGAAAAATAGTTAAGAATGCTGGTTCCTACTTGTATTTTTCGAAGAAGCTACTTGTATATATTTATTCCCTTAATAAATATTTCTAAGGGTGCTTACACAAATTAAAAATGAAGAAAAATGTAGATGGTTATGTTTTAGTAGAATAGGCTTTACTGCTTTCAAATAGTCTTTTGCTTTTATTGCTCTCAAATAGCATAGATTTGTAAAGTATGTTTGCATAGTAGCATAGATTTGTAGGATGGGGCAGAAGCTATGGAGGACTACAGGCTGATTGCATTGTCGAATGTTGCCTATTTCATTGTTTCGAAGGTCCTATGTGGGGATTTGGAGGGCATTCTCTGGCCAGTATAGACAACTTTTGTCCCTTGGAGAGGTATCCTTGATGGTTTTATGATGTCTATAGAGGTCCTAGTAGCGTGGAGAAGAGTAGGGAAGTTGACTTTCCTTCAGAAGGTTGATTTCAATAAGGCTTACTGATGATAATGTCATCATTAGCCATATCTAGCTTTATTTAGTCATATTGCATCATTAAATGCTCCTACATAACCACCAGAGAGACATAATTCACTGCAAATCCATTCTGAGAGAAATACAGTAGAACAGGGGTAAAACTGTAGTTTTAACAGCATATCTCAATTGCAGAGTAATCATGGGATTTCTCAGGGATTAATTAAAGGTCAAATGGTCTTAAATGTCTGACAAGTAGGTCCATGCAAACAGAAATGAGTTTTTGAGCGTTTCGAGAATTAAATGACATTTGAAACCCTAAAAATAGACTTGCTTAATCTACTGAGGTTTTGGTCAGGATAAAATTCACATAAACCCTCTAAAATTCATATAAAAATATTCTCTAGGGTTTGGTATCTTTAATTTGACCATCAGACCCATCTTGACCAAAAATAAAGCCTCAGACAGACTTTTACCCAAATTTGGATTTTTGCACAATTTACCTAGTCAAACTTGGTCAAAACCTAAATCTAACTTCACCATTGGATTCCTTGGGTCCAAATTAGGTTTGTACCAAAATTTGGACCCAATCTAAGATCATCTTGACCGAGTTTGCAATTTAGTCCAAGTCTGACTTTCCTTATCTCCAATAGCCCCTCATCTTTTGAATTCCATACAAATAGGCCCCTATCTTTGTCGTCACTCTTTGCAAATAGGTCCCTCCCCCATTATCGTGAAGGAATCCTTCTCCAGCGACCTTTGATTGAAGAGAACTCCTCTAATCAATGAATCCCTTCCAAAATTTGAAGGGAGATTCCTTGAGAAGTTCTCTTTCCAATGAATCCGGTCTTGAGCCTAACAACCTTCCCAATCTCCCATGCGAACGCATGAGAGATTCGAGTATCCCATAGGTTTCCATCTCCAGCGGCCTTCCAAGATTGGGAAGCTTGCTTCCCAAGCTCTAATCACCCTTTAGAGACCTATAAAAGGGCCCTCAGTGCACGCCGTCCATCCTAAGCTTGATTTTGGCCAGATCTACCCTCATTTCCTCCCTCCTATTCTGGCCAAAAGGCTCCTAAAACTTCAGCGACTCCCTTTGCCTATCCTCGTCGTCCAACTGCAATATCGGCGGTGGATTCTTTTTCCTCATCTTCCTCCGTGTCGTGCAATACCAGCCGCCGTCGCTCTCCCTCCATCGTTGTTGCCATCCTACCTACCGGATTGTTTCTTCCCTGGCGTCGGCCTACCAACACCGGTGTCGTCCTCATCTTCCTCCCCCTTTTGTCTATTAGGTTAGGGTTAGATTAGATCCTTAGCTCTTTTAGGTTAATTCCCTATTCGTAAAAACCAAAAAAACCCCTCGACACAGCCGCAAGCCACCTTCGTCTCCATCTCCGGTGACCACTGCGGCGAAGTCATTTGCTCACTCCATTGCTCCAAATGCTTCGCCGACAAGCCTACGACCTCCGCCTAGCCTTACCGCACAAAACCCCCATATTTATTCCACCTTTTTCCCACTCACAACCACCACCAAACAACGCACCTTCTCATGGCCATCTCCATCATCGTCCAGCTACCTTACACACTCTCACGCCACGCTGCACCCACCACCACGTTCGTCGTGCTACTGTAAAGCTACTGAACCATCTGACGAGGCCGCAAGACCGTGTTCTTCATTTTCAGGTTCGCCGTCACCATCGCCATTACTAAAGCTCCTTAGAGAAGCTTGAAGAAGGTCTCTTGCCGTTGCCAGCTCTAGGTGCCACCTCCAGGTGACGTGGAACACTTCCAGGCACTACCCCAGGTGATCAATTGGATGCTTTGACCTCGTGAGATTTGGCAATTGAAGTAAGGAGCCCCACAACTAACATGCGAAAGGGCTATGGGATTTAGTCCCACCTCAGATAGGGAAAAGTAGACGCAGTGGCATAAGAGGAAAAAGTCGCATCAGCTTACCGCCTCAAGTAACACAGGGAGTGAGGTTCCCTGCACGCTCTGATGGGAGCACCATCATGAGCCATAACTAGCTCATTTTGTTCCAATTAAGTTAATAAATACTCTTACATAACTGCCAGAGAGCTATAAGTCACTGCAAATCCATTCTGAGAGAAAGACAATAAAATAAGATTAAAACTACAGTTTTACCATCACAACATGAATGTAGTACAATCACGGGTTTTCTCAGGGGTTGAATAATGGTCAAATGATTTTAAAAGGATAACAAGTGGGTTAAAACAGACAGAAAATGATTTGCACATGTATTGAGAATTAAATGACTTATGAAACCCTAAAAATAGACCCTCTTAATTAACTGAGGTTTTGGTCAATTCACCTAAACCATCTAAAATTTATAGAAAAATATTCTCTAGGGTTTGGAACCTTCAATTTGACCATCAGAACCCATTTTAGCCCAAAACAAAGTCTTAAATAGACATTTACCCTAATTTGGGTTTTTGCATAAATTACCCAGTCAAATGTGGTCAAAACCAAAGTATAACTTCACCATTGGATTCCTTACGTCCAAATTAGGTTTGTACCAAAATTTGGACCCAAGCTGAAATTATCTTGACCTAGTTTACAAATTGGTCCTGTCTGATTACATTGTGCCCGTAACTTTCAAAATCTTTACAAATAGACCCCTAACTTCATCATCGTCTTCACAATTAGGCCCCTTCCGCCATTACTCCTATTCCTATAAGCACCAGAGACCTAAAAATGGCAAGAACTACCTGATTCCTTGATGAATCCCTTTCAAATTTGAAAGGAAAGTTCGTCAACGAATTCCCTTCCTTGTGAGCCAAATCCCATGCCCCATAACCTACCCAATCTCTCATGCAAACACATGAGAGATTTGGGTTTCCTATTCTGGCGAAAATTCCAAGCTTGGAAGCTTGGCTTCCAAGCTTAGGATTCCCTCTTGAACCCTATAAAAGAGAGCCCAGGTCAGGTCGAACCCCCCTAAGCTCAATTTCGATCGGGATCTCCCCTGAATTCCTCTCTCTTGACCCGACCGAAAAGCTCCTTGAGCTCCAGTGACCCTCCTTGTCTCTTTTCGTCGTCTAACCGCAATACTAGTGGCAGATCCCCCTTCCTCACCTTCTTCCACGTTGCACCATACCAGTGGACACTTCTATCTCCTTCATCGTCGTCGCCTTCCTTCACTGGAGCACCTTCGTCTCCGGTGCCGACCACACCATAACTGGCGTCGCCTTTGCCCTACTTCATCCACTAGCGATCTCTATCGACGCCTCATCTTCCACTTATCATTCCTAAACAGTCGCAACTCCGTTTCAACCATCGACTCGCCCTAATGCCCTCCATCTTCCACCTCGCTGGCGTACCTCTGGCGAGTTCTCACGGCCACTATGCTCCACCAACCTAGCCGCTGTTCATCCCTACACCTCTGCCATGTCCCAGAGAGCAAAAGCTCTCTAGTAATTAAGGCTATTAGCCTCTCCTCAGTGCCACCGAACACACCCACTATCACGCACACAGTCTGACTCCGCCATGCAAACACGGACCTCGCCACCGTCGCACTCGCCACTCCATGGAGATCCTTCTTGAGCCTTCTGATAGGGTTGAGAGGTCATTTTGCTTGATTTCAGGTTTCATCCTTCGCTGCCATTAACGAAGGAGCACCAAGCAAGCTTGGAGTCGTGTTCTAGTGGTGCGAGCTCCAGGCTCTATCCCCAGGTTGCATAGAAACAACTCGCGAACATGTCCAGGTGGGCAATTGGATGCATTGGCCACGCTAGCTGAGGCAATTGAAGGAAGACTTGATGTTGTAGATGCGCGAAGGAGAGGGATGCAGATAGTCCCACGTCGTCAGCTGAAGAGTGCCCCGCAGAGCTTAAATTGTTTTTGTGTTTTAGGTTGTTTGCCTTAGACACTGGGGGTAAGGTCCCCGCTCACCTACTCACGTGCCTCGTCTGCAACACATTGCCTGCGAACCTAGTGCGCCTGACCTGCCTAAGCCTTCACTCCTCAGCTGCGACCACGCCCGTAGCCTTAGACCCGAGTGTGCACCTACCCGATTACCCGACTATACCCTGAGTGGCCTTGGGAGGGCAGAGCCTAAGAGGAGAGAAGGAGAGAGAGAGCGCGGGGCAAGGGAGGGTTTTGCCCCGTGCAACACTTAGCCAAAATGTGTGATGGCTGCCCTCTGAGCTTGAAGAAAGAAAGAAGAAGAGGAGAAGACGAAGAAACAGAGAAAGAAAGAAGAAGAGAGGAAGGCTTGAGCAGAAGAAGATAAAGAGAAGGTACTGCACAGGAAGAGGAAAAGAAGAGAAGAAGAACAGAAGAAGAAGAGGAGAAGCTCAGAGAAAGAAAGAAGGAAGCTGCATAGGAAGAGAAAGAGACCCTTGAGTCTCTAGCACTATAGCACATATTTAAGACGTCTGATACATTTTATTAAAATCTATTTGAGGCTTTGATTTAAGTGTTATTTGTGAGGAGTAATTGGTGATTTAAATCACCATTTTACTCCATTCTTATTGCAATCTCTATTCTTATGTTAAATTGTGATCTTGAGTTTTGAATTCCATATTGCTCCCTGTGTTCTACCTTGAACTAAAAATTTGAGTAATAAATTTATTTATTTTCAAAGTGATTTCGGTTATATTACAATGAAGCAATTTTTAAACCTCAATTTCACTACGCAAACATGCTCCCTTCACATGCCTCGCCCGTGACACTGTGCACGTGGGCCTAGCTCCGACCCATCCCGCCTAACCTTGTACTCACACCTCGGTTGCTACCCTACGCCAGCAGCCCTGGTCCTGGGTGCGCTCTAGACCGATTACCCAACTACCCAGTACTGTGCATGGCATTAGGAGGGCGTGAAAGAGGAGAACCCTGAGAAAGGAAGAGGAGAAGGAAGAAAGAGAGCGCGTAGGGTTAAGGGGGGTTTTGCCTCCCTGTGTATTGGGCTAACACTTAGCCGCATCTGAAGAAGAGCTGCCCCCTTATGCATAAAGGAAAAGAGAAGAGGAAGGAGAACTAAAGGGAAGAGAAGAGACAGAAGCCAAAGAAGAAGAAGAAGGCCTGTGCACACCAAGAAAGAAGAAGAAAGAAGACAGAGCAGAGAAAGAAGACAAGGCTGAAGAAGAAGTACAGTGCCCTCTTAGCACATAGCAAGGCTGACTTAAGCTGTCTGGTTAAAGACTCTATCGTCTGATGGAGTGCACTGTGCACTTGGTTTGAATAGTGATATTATTTGAGTATTTAATGTATATGTTAGACTAATAATTGGTGATCCAAATCACCATTATTTTGTCTAGATTTCTTTTGACTCATCATATACTCATTCCATACATTAGTTTTTGAGTAATTACTTGTGCTCATTTATATTATTTATTGAGATTACTGATTGAATTCCATATTTCCTCCCAGCGAACGACCTCAGACTTTCATTTGAGTTATAAATTTTATTTGTTTTGAGTGATTTTGTCCTATACTACGATGCATCTCTTAAACAATGACGAATTTGCTTAAACAATTTGGCACCGTTGCTGGGGAGCAATGTGCAATTACCACTGTTCTCTTGCTATATTTGATTATACTTGAGCACTAACTTGCCCTATTTTTTTGATTGTGATTTTGCGAGGTAATTCATGAGGAGATCTTCCACGCAAATCAACCACTCTAGGGTAGGTAACTTCTCTATTCTTCCCTAATCAACCTCCTAATCTTGGGAAGACAAAAATGAAACAATCAATTAGGAATCACCTGCCTTATTTTTTCATAATAATTATCATTTAAAAGGTAGGTTTCCTGATTTGCGATTTTTTTTTAAAATCTGATTGAAGATTGAGACGATTTTATTTAGAATTCCCTACCCCAACTTTCCTATGCCTATTAGGGATCACGCTTAATTTTTGATCATCTTGGACTACTCACCTTCTTATTTGAGTCCAAGGTGTACATATTGAGATCAAATTGGATGCAGAATAGAGCCAATTAGGGTCTGACATTACGGTTTGAAGTGTTAGTACACATTTTTGCCTGAATTAAAGGAAATAACCTTCCAGCATTTGTGTGCTACCCAAGCCCTTGGTTGAAAATATCTAATCAAGAAAAATCCTAAAATCAGGTTCTAATTTCACTTGAACTCTTAAAATCTTGGACCTAATAACCTGGGAGTAAAATCAAGGTGATTTCTAGGTCTTGACCTAGATCTCATTCTGCCATCTTTAGGGCAGGTCAGGTGAAGTTGGTTTACATTATAGGAAAATCAACCTCCAAATTAGATCACAAGTTGAATTAACTTCTAATCAAGTGAAACTCAAGGCACAAATTGGGATATAAAATTGGTAGACTTAATGTCTTAAGTTCGTACATTCCGATCTACCTGGAACCTCAATGACAAGGAAGGTCAAGTGGGGGAAACCCAGTAACCCATGGGGACGCTCTACTGTGTAGGGATCATTGCGAGGCTCTCCCTTCCTGGCTGCCCAGGTACTTCTCGGGTTTGCGAATTTCTGATTTAGAGGTATCATCCACCTCGAAACTGCCTTAGTTATCCAAAAATGTTTGGGTGCCTTGAGTGGGTCAATTTCATATCCAGTCCCTCATCCCTTCTATTTAGAGCACATACACAGATCATCTTAGGGATTTCTTTCAAATCTGATCAACTTCAAATCTAATCTTGAGTTTGATTCTACATCTTGATTTCACCATTTGATTAAAAAAAATGCAGCCTAGCTATATAGGAAGACTATTTAGAAAATCAGAGTCCCAAATGAGCATGAAAGAAAAGATAATCAAGAATGCCTATAGAAATCATGAAGAATATTATAAAAGGGACATGATGGAAAAATTTGCAAAAACAACAAACCACATCACGAACTATGTAGGGATAATATGGATACAAATGAAACACGGTTCAACCCAGGATCATCTATTAGAAAACATAGTGAATTGGTGAAATTACACAATAATGATTGTTTGTAATATTGGTCAAATCCTTCAGTTCCGGAAGAACTCCAAAATTTTTTGAAAGAACAGGGAGAATTGTTGAATGGGTTATATAGAACCATCAATCAAAAATACCTGTCAGAAGTTAAGATGAAATCTTGGAGTAATTCCAGTAATCCATGTAATTTCCCATATCCTGGGTGTGATGATCAAGGTTGTTATGGATCCCCAACCCAAATGAATTTAGATTCAAATTTCATAGCAATTGACATTCCTGATCTTGATGAGGGTTGGGAGGATCCAATTGCAGGTGTTCCCGATCTCGAGCTAGCCCTAGAGATACAAGAGCCTGGTTCACCAAGTTTAGATTTCCCAAACACCTATGATACTAAGATTGAATCAGAACCTCTCGAGGTTGTAAATTTCATCCCTTATTCTGATAAGGTGACTCTCGAGAGCAATTCTAACATCCCTGTAGAGCCCAGCCTAGATTCTAGTGATCCAACCCACACCCTTAACCTAGAATCTAGATCTGAGCCTTATTGAGATATTTCAAGGGCCCGTGTGATGAAAATCAGAATTTGAATCTGGATTACGATTCTGGGCCTGTATTTGATGAGTGCACCTCTTCAACCTCCTCAGAAATATAGATTGATTTTTCGAAAGTCATGCCAATCTATGATATAGAAATCGAGGAGTTGGAAGAGTTAGGAATCGATTGGGTCTACCCTATAAGTAAAGAACCCGAGCCCATGACTAACAGGGACACCTTTTTGAGTTCGAATTCTAAGAATAGACTAGACCCAAGTCAGGTTCCTGCTTCTCCATATCTTGATTTACTCAGTGGTGGAACCTCTGATCCCGAATTAGAATTCAGAACATGATTCTCACAAGTTCTTAGATGATTTTGAATCTTACTCTGATTTCAGAGAACTGTTGTTTCCTGACGATCACGAGACAATCTACGACCTCAGCATTCACGACCCATTCTTCGACTTTGACTTTGAGGTCCTTTATCTTGAGATCATTGATTCAAAATTAGGTTCCATTGAGATGGAATCATTTCTTTTTGATCATCAGGAATCAGAAATAATAACTGCTGAGAGTGTCTACAATCCAAAGTTCGAATCTTTTCTTGACTCAAAATTCCTTGTCCTATAAACACTCTTCAAGCATTTGCATTTGATTTTGATGGCCATTATAAAGACTCTCTAGATGAACCTACCTTGGAATCTTTTCTAGAGGAGCCCTCACATACAATTATTCTTGAAGCCACCTCTTCTACAACACATATAAAATCTTCCCAAACTCATTTTCAACCTCGACCCACAACCAGACTCAATTTCTACTTTGACTCTCCTCTCAATGAGCCAGTTGCATTTGATTCACCTCCACATTTTGATCGGGTTTCGGACTTTGATCAGACTACTAATCACACCCCATCCTTCTCTGATCACTCCTGTAGGGTTCCTACATCCTCCACTGACCCATTTTCATTTGAGGATCCTTACTCTGACTAGGCTGATTCGACTCAGCCAAACCCTAATTGATGGGAACACCATCATGAGTCTTAACTAGCTTATTTTGACCTAGAAAAGAGAACAAAAGCTGCTACATAACCAAGTGAAGGGCCTAATTCAAGGAATAACTGTTTTAAGAGAAAAGTAAGAAACAAAAGGTAAAATTGCAATTTTACCATTGCAGTGCAACAAGGGGATTTCTCAGGGGCTAAACATAGGTCAAATGGTCTTAACAAGATAAAAAGTAGGTTGGTCTAGTTAGAAAAGGGTTAATGTGAAATCTGGGAATTAAATGACTTCTTGTAACCCTAAAATAGACCCACTTAATTTAGCAAGGTTCTTGTCAAAATAAAATTCAACTAAACCTTCTAAAAATCATGGAAAAATATCCCCTAGAATTTAGAACCTTCAATTTGGCGTTTAGAACCTATTTTGACCTATATAGGGGTCCTAATCAAACATTTGCCCTAAATTAGGTTTTTGTATAAAATGCCTAGTCAAACGTGGTCAAACCTAAAATCCAACTTCACCATTGGGTTCCTTGGATCCAAATTAGATTTATACCAATATTTGGACCTAAGGGGAGTTCACCTTGACCTACTTTGCAAAATAGTCCAACCCAATTACATTTAGACCCCTAGCTTTTGAAAACCATTGCAAATAGCCCCCTAACTTCCTCATCATTCTTTGTAATTAGGTCCCTCCGCCATTACAGCAGAGGAATTCTACTCCGGCGAAGATTCAAGAAGGATATCTCCTTGATTCCTCAAAGAATCCCCATCAAATTTGAAAGGAAGATCCTTTGAGGAATTCTCGATTGCGTGAACCAAATCTCAAGCTCTGATTGCCACCCAATCTCTCATGCGAACGCATGAGAGATTTAGGTATCTCTCGACCTTCCAAGTCCGGCGAGGTTGCTGTGCTTGGAAGCTTGCCTTCAAAGCACAATGACCTTTGCCTGCGACTACAAAAGAAGCCCTAGATCCCCCCCGGTGAATTCAAGTTTGTTTTGGCCTGAGATTCCCTCAAATTCCTCTTTTCCTCCTCTGACCAGAAAAAAAACCCGACAAGCTTCGGCAACTCTTCCTCCTTCATCCCGTCGCTCTGCCACCATACCAGTGGTAGAGTTACCTCCACCTCCTTCAGCGTCGCGCCATACCTGCGCCCACGCCTATCTCCCTCTCATCATCGCCGCCTCTCTATCTCAGGGTCTTCATCACCGGTGATGGCATATACGCGTCATCTGCCCCTCTGCTCCCCCTTCGTCCAGCCACTCACAGATAAGTCTTCTTCCCCTACTCTTTCTTTTCCCCTTATCAATTTCTACTTTCACGCCCCGACAACCACATGCCACCCTCACCTTCTCCACCTTTGGTAGACCACCGGCGAGGTGCATCCACCACTTCACGCACCCACATGCCTTGCCAACCACCTCGACAGCATCGCCTCATCCCACTGATCATCTTCCCCCTCTCCATTAACCTCTACAACCTCCGTTCACTCCCCTCGAACACACCCAACTTCACGGCCATAGAATGACTTAGGCATGCACGCCCAGGCTATCCCACACCACACTAGCACCCGAGCCACCTTCGTCGTGTCACGGCGAAGCTTTCTGAGTGATTTGACAGGGTTGTGAGGTCGTATTCGTGTTGACAGGTACAGGGCCCTATCCGCCATTGAAGCAAGCTTGAAGAAGCTTGCTACCTTCGCAACTGCCTCCAGGTGCCAGGAAAGCATGTCCCAGGTGTGCGATTCCTCTTTGCAAACCAAGTTAGCCCCTCAATTGAAGGCCAAAGCGTCTGCAGCTTCAGCAATCAGAAGAAGACCTTCTACGGGCCCGCGCAAGAAGAAGGTGGGACATTTAGTCCCACCTCGGAAACTTTGGAGCGAACGGGGAGGGATAAATTGAAAAAGTGTAAGGGGCTTATCGCCTCCTAACACGAGGTGAGGTCCCACTCGCCCACTTATGCCTTGTCCGCAACCCCACGCTACGCGGACCTGGTATCCGACCCGACTACCCCCGCACTCCTCGTCCACCACACATGCCGGTGGGCCTGGTCACGGGTGTGCCAACCTGACCTGTATACCCGAGTAGGCTCTAGGAGAGTGAGCCTAAGAGAGAAGAAAGAGAGGAGAGTCCGCGGGGAGGGTAGGGGTTAGGTTTTGCTCTCCCGGAGGGCGAAGCCAAGGAAGAAGAGGAAGCAGCGGCTAAGGGTGAAGTCGCCAAGGAAGAAGGAAGAAGGAAGGAGAGGGAAGCTTCAGCAAGAAAAGCCAAGGAAGAAGAAGGCTCGAAGCAGAGAAAGAGAAATCAGAAAGAAAGAGAAACCAAGGCCAGTAAGCAGAGGAAAGGAAGAAGAAGAAGAGAGGAAGAAGAAGTCAAGGCCAGTAATCAGAGAGATAGAAGAAGAGATGACTCAGAAGAATTAGAGAAAGAAGAAGAAAGAAGAAGAAAAAGAGGAAGCTCAAGCCAGAAGCAAAGCAAAGAGAATTATCTGATTTTTACATTCATCTTCATATTTTTGAGCTTCTATATACATTGAAACCCTTTTTATTGCTTCATAATTTGATTGATCATTACATTTTCATCAAGTTGACAGTTGTGTTCTTAGTTTTCAAATCCTTATTTGCTCCTTGTGTTCGACCTCGGATTCATAGTTTTTCGAATAATAAACTTTCATTTGTTTTCGAAGCGATTTCAACTATACTACGACACAATTTTTATAAACCCGATTTCTCTCTCGACGAACACTAATTTTTCACCTCTACATCATTTTGAGCTTCATAGTATCTGATGGGCACTACATCTCTTGATCCACATTCATCAACCTGCCAGATTGATTGGGTTTAGGCTGCATCATCAGCCTGCTAATCTGAACAAGCTCCTGGTTGGACCAACTAGGTTACTGATCAAAGTGCTTGTTCTACAAAACTTGTCTGATTTAACCACCC
Source organism: Thalassia testudinum (assembly GCA_037157565.1). Lineage (NCBI taxonomy): Eukaryota > Viridiplantae > Streptophyta > Magnoliopsida > Alismatales > Hydrocharitaceae > Thalassia > Thalassia testudinum. Next base: position 97,393,861 of record JAZHRO010000024.1, read on the forward strand.
TTTTTCCATACCATTTCCTACTCGGCTGAAGGCATTAAATTTAGTGCTTAATGGGAGGCAACCCGTCATTCCAAAAACCCAAGATCCTTCGAATTATCCTTCTGTACTTCACATCTATTACACTCTGAGTTCAGTTTTAGAACAGTTGACTCCACCTTTGGTACTCGTACCAGAGCTTAAAATCATCCCGACCTGTTCGCTCACCCGTTGAACCTGTTCTAACTCCTGAACCCTAACTATTTCATACCCTCCGTTTATAATGAGGACATTACAAAACTCAGGCATGGGGGGTGTTAAAGTGCAAACATATAAAAATTCAAAGTTCTGAAGGGTTCTCACAAAAAAATACATATCCCAAAAAAGCAAAAAATTAAAAAATTGAAAAAGAACAAAAAAATGGAGAAGGGAGGAAATTTTGAAAAAATTAAATGCATATCACTCTTGGGTAGGCTTAAAAATTCATGTATCTGTTAAGATCTGGATAGTCCTCAAGAGGTTGAGGAAAATGAGAGGCTTAAGTATTAGGTCTAAGGCTTAGGGATTATTTGGCCTTGTTAACTGACCTCTGATTTGCGGGACTCGGTAACCTAAGCATCCTAATCCACACACAGTTTGGTTCAGTGTGCTTAATTATCAAAATCATGCAAAAGCGTTAATTATGTTATGAAAAAGCTACCTAGATTAGGAGCTGCTTATCAAACATAAGTTGATTTGGATGAGTTCCCAGCGCAGAGAGGCGAGAAATTCCCCTTAATGGTACGTAATAACATACTGTCTCCTCAGTGCTTATCTCCTAGGATATCTAAATATCCTACTGGGGGCATGTAAGCACCTTGTGCTGATTTAGGTGCCATGGGCGGGATTATCCTGAAATGTTGATTGCCAGGGCCTGAATTTAGCTACAGAACGCCATGGGCGGCACTATCTCGAAGTGTCGAAAGCCAGGGTTCTGGGGGTGGCCATGGGTGGTGCTATCTTGAAGCATCGAAAGCCAGGGACTCTGCGAAGATTGATGGTGGGAGCTAGGAATCTGATACAGACCATCTTGTAAATCCAATTCATAGCTAGAAATAAAGAAGAAAAAGAGAGAGAAAACTCTCCAAAAATACAAAAAGATTCTTCTATCTCTCTCTTACAAAAACGCACTGCAAACTGAACCTGGGCTAACCATGTTTTCAACATGGGTGCTTTAACCGTGAAGTTCAACGAACCTTAGGTTAGTTCCTTTGAGCCTTAGAAACCTTCACGGCAGACTGAGGCTAAAGGTGGTCAGGTCTGGATCTTGGTTGGCACTTGAGTACCTCTAGGCCTATTGTTAGCATTCTGACCTAATCTACAAAAGAAAGCACACATCAAAGATCTAAACACATGGTCTAGAATTTAAGTTAATTCGATGAGACTTTGCTAAGGGACTAGCAAAAGTTAGGCATGGGGGTATGATGATAACGTCATCATCAGCCATTTCTATCTTTATTTAGTCATATTCCATCATTAAATGCTCCTACATGACTTCTAGAGAGACGTAATTCACTGCAAATCCATTCTGAGAGAAATACAATAAAATAGGGGTAAAACTGCAGTTTTAACATCATATCTCAATTGCAGAACAATCACGGGATTTCTCAGGGGTTAATTAATGGTCAAATGGTCTTAAATGTCTAACAAGTAGGTCCATGCAGACAGAAATGGGTTTTCACGTATTTTAAGAATTAAATGACATTTGAAGCCCTAAAAACAGACCTGCTTAATCTACTGAAATTCTGGTCAGGATAAAATTCACATAAATCCTTTAAAATTCATAGAAAAATATTCTCTAGGGTTTGGTACCTTCAATTTGACCATCAGAACTTGTCTTGACCTAAAATAGAGCCTCAAACAGACTTTTACCCTAATTTGGGTTTCTACACAATGCACTTAGTCAAACTTGGTCAAAACCTAAATCTAACTTCACCATTGAATTCCTTGGGACCAAATTATATTTGTACCAAAATGTGGGCCCAATCTGAGACCATCTTGACCGAGTTTGTAATTTGATCCAAGTCTAACTTTCTTTATCTCCAATACCCCTCATATTTTGAATTCCTTACGAACAGGCCCCTATCTTTGTCGTCACTCTTTGCAAATAGATCCCTCTACCATTATTGCCGAGGAATCCTTCTCCGGCGACCTTTGATTGTAGAGAACTCCTTCTCTAATCAATGAATCCCTTCCAAAATTGGAAGGGAGATTCCTTGAGAAGTTCTCTTTCCAATGAATCCGATCTTGAACCCAACAACCTTCCCAATATCTCATGTAAACGCATGAGAGATTCAGGTATCCCATAGGTTTCCATCTCCGGCAGCCTTCCAAGCTTGGGAAGTTTGCTTCCCAAGCTCTAATCACCCTCTAGTGGCCTATAAAAGGGCCCCCAGTGCGTGCCATCCATCTTAAGCTTGATTTTGGCCGGATCTACCCTCATTTCCTCCCTCCTATTTCGGTCAAAAGGCTCCTCAAGCTCCGGTGACTCCCTCTGCCTATCCTCATCATCCGACTGCAATACTGGCGGTGGATTCTTCTTCCTCATCTTCCTCCGCGTCGTGCAATACCAGCCGCTGTCATTCTCCCTCCATAGTCGTCGTCGTCCTACCTACCAGAGTACTTTCTTCCTCGGGCCATCCTCCCCCTTTCATCTATTAGATTAGGGTTAGATAAGATCCTTAGCTCTTTTAGGTTAATTCCCTATTCCTAAAAACCAAAAAAACCCCTCGACACAGTCGCAAGGAACCTTCGTCTCCATCTCTGGCGACCATTGCGGCGAAGTCTTTAGCTCACTCCACATCTCCAAACACTTCGCCAACAAGCCTAGACCTCTACCTCACCTTCCCGCACAAAAACCCCATATTTATTGCACGTTTCACTCACTCACAACCACCATTGAACAACGCACCTTCGCCCGGCCATGTTCGTCACATCCGGCTACTTCACGCACTCTCACGCCACACCGTACCCACTACCACGTTTGCCATGCTACAGCAAAGCTACTGAACCATTTGACGAGGCTGCAAGGCCGTGTTCTTCCTTTTCAGGTTCGCCGCCACCACCGCCACTACCAGAGCTCCTTCGAGGAGCTTGAAGAAGGTCTCTTGCCGTTGCCAGCTCGAGGTGCCACCTCTAGGTGACGCAAAACACTTTCAAGCACTACCCTAGGTGATTAATTGGATGCCTTGACCTTGTGAGCTATGGTAATTAAAGGAAGGAGCCCCGCAGCTGACATGAGAAAGGGCAGTGGGATTCAGTCCCACCTCGAATAGGGAAGACCAGACGTAGTGGCATAAGAGGAAAAAGTCCCATCAGCTTACCGCCTCAAGTAACATAGGTGGTGAGGTCCCCCGTACGCTCCCTTCACATGCCTCGCCTGTGACACTGTGCACACGGGCTTGGCTCCGACTCGACTTGCCTAACCCTATACTCACACCTCGGCTACTACCCCACACCAGCAGCCCTGGCCTTGGGTGCACTCTAGACCGATTACCCGACTACCCGGTACTGTGCATGGCCCTGGGTGGGCGTGAAAGAGGAGAACCCTGAGAGAGGAAGAGGAGAAGGGGGGTTTTGCTTCCCTGTGTATTGGGCTAACACTTAGCCGCATCTGAAGAAGAGCTACCTCCCTGTGCATAAAGGAAAAGAGAAGAAGAGGAAGGAGAACTGAAGGGAAGAGAAGAGACAGAAGCCAAAGAAGAAGAAGAAGGCATGTGCATGCTGAGAAAGAAGAAGAAAAAAGAAGACAGAGCAAAGAAAGAAGACGAGGCTGAAGAAGAAGTACAGTGCCCTCTTAACACTGTAGCAAGGCTGACTTAAGTCGTCTGGTTAAAGACTCTATCGTCTGATGGAGTGCACTGTGCACTTGGTTTGAATAGTGATATTATTTGAGTATTTGCTATATATGTTAGACTAATAATTGGTGATCCAAATCACCATTATTTTGTCTAGATTTCTTTTGACTCATCATATACTCATGCCATACATTAGTTTTTGAGTAATTAATTGTGCTCATTTATATTGTTTATTGAGATTAGCAATTGAATTCCATATTTGCTCCCAGCAAACGACCTCGGACTTTCATTCGAGTTATAAATTTTATCTGTTTTGAGCGATTTTGTCCTATACTGCGACGCATCTCTTAAACAATGACGAATTCGCTTAAACACTTACTACTATATCTAATGAGAGCTTTTGTGGGCTGCATTGATCGTGAGAGGTTTCTCGCAATAGTTACTTGACTAGGTGAAGAGGTGTGTCACAATGGCATTTTTCTTTGTCTTGACCAAAAGAAACCCAGCAGGCAGTTGGGTGATGCCCTCGAGAGGGATCATGCAGGGATGCCTGCTTAAGGCAATTCTGTTTGTCCTTTTAGTGGACACCCTTGCAAGTGTGGCTATCAGATCCTATCAGAGGGGTCTGCTCAGAGGTTTCAGGGTAGGTGTTGACAGAGAGATCCTAATGTTGCAATATGCAGGCGACACCTTGTTTCTGGTAGAAGGTACCTCGGTGGAGGCTGGCAAGCTGCGTCTTCTTTCAAAGTTTTTTTGGGAGGCCTCTGGCTTGCAAATTAATTACGATAAGTCCAGTCTGCTGTCTTGTGATATGTCAGAGGAGGAGGGATGGCCTATGGTCCCATGCTTAGGATAGATAGGGGATCCTTGCCCTTGTCCTAACTTGGCTTTCCTTTCATGGATAGGTGTCTCGGGCTACAGGATTGTCTACTGTTGGTAGAGAGGATGGAGAAGAGGCTGTCGAGATGGGCATCTAGGTTGTGTTGAAGGGTGGTCAGTTAATGATGCGAAGTTTGGCATGATTTGTAAAAGCAGCATTTAAGTCGTTGTAAGAAGTCAAATCGCATACGCTTTTGAATTTATATTCCTAGATAGGGGAGTATCTAGGGTCGTCCAAGGAGGCGGGTTGCTTGCAAATCAACTCTCTTGCTTAGAAAATAAATCTCAACTTTCTTTTTGGTATTTTAAATATATATGTTTTTTTTAGTTTTGAAATAATAAGGGCAAAGTGCGAATTGTGACGGAAAAGTGCTAACACCTAAAATGCTAAGCTAAAACTTAAGAGATGAAAATGTCCACTACCTAAGCTCACTCTAGGCAACTGGAGGCCTAGAGTAATTAGGGAGTGGAAGTAGAACAAGTGCTAGAACAAAAGTAACAATTGCAACAAGAAATTAAAAAGAAGGCAATTTAATTAAGCAGAATTTGTGTTCTCTTACAAAGACAAGTAGAGGAATGCTTCTACTAGAAATGTAAAATATAAAAGCAATAGAAGAAACACAAATCCTCTTGTAGAATCTGGTGAATAAGGGAGTCTTCTTGCTCCAAGCCTAGCTGCTCCTTGGCTTGAAAAGAGGGCCTCCTTCTTCTCCTACCTTGAAAACTCCTCCAAGGTGGATGCTCTCCACCTTCAAGACCTCCTCCAGGGGTGGGTGTGCACCACCCTCAAATTCTCCTCCAAGGTGGCGTGGACCACCTTCAAGACCTCCTCCAAAGGACTTCCTTGCCTGGCTCCTCCTTTGGCTGGCGTGGACACAAGAGAAAAGGGAAGAGGGGAAGGCACCAAGGGGATAGAATACTCCCTTAATCTTCTTCTTCTTCTTCTCTCTTGGGCGTGGACTCTAAGTAGAGTATGAGAGGAAATTTGCTAGCCAAGGATGGTTTGAATGGTGGTGGGTAGTGGTCTTTTTATAGGGTAGGATGAGGGGTTAAGGTGACTCTTGAAATGGAGGGCTAATATGGGAAGATGGTGGCGGTTAGGTGATCCTAGGGTTAAGGATGGTTGGAGACACCTAAGGGGTGTAAGGGGGGTGGTTATGGGTGGCCAAGGGACACCTAAAAGTGGCACCAACCATGGAGAGGTGCCATGGGTTGGCGCCAACTTCTAGGCTTCTAGAAGGGGGGATTATGTGGATGGTGGAGATGGGTTTAAGGGAAGATGTGTGGTGGAGATGAAGGGCATTTTTGGAGGGAAAAAGTGGTGCCAACAAGGAGGTAGTTAGGGTGGTTTTGGCGCCACTTTAAGGTGTCTTTTGGAGGTGGTGGGTAGGCTAGGTTGGCGCCAAGGTGAGGTGGAAGTAGGGTTAGCTTATGTGGAGCTTAGGTGGAGCTAGTTGGTGGAGTTGTTAGGTAGGGTTTTTAGGTGGTAAAAACCAAGGGAGTTGGAGAATAGCTAAGCTAAGCTAAGCTAAGCTAGCTTAGCTAATGGTGGAGTAGAGGAGGAGGTGTTGGAGCTAGGGTTTGGAGGGAGGAGCTGGATCTGAAAAATTTGGAGCTGAAGTGGAGAAGTGGAGCTGGCAGCTTCTGAAGAGGTCAACACGGGGCTACTCTAGCTGGCTTAGCTTGCTAGTTCTTTGCTAGCTACTAAGACAAGCTAAAGTCAGCTGGCTTCTGTTGAATGGAGCTGAGGTGAGTTGGCTCTGGTGCTCCCAGGGAGGATTGAGCTGGTTGAGATAGCTAAGGTAGCTTAGCTCAACCAAGTTGAGCTAAGCTAAGTCCCCGGGAGCTAGACTTGAGCTTCCTGAGCTGGGTTGAGTTCTTCTTCAGCTAGCTGGAGCTAAGTGGAGCTGGATGTAGCTGGATTTAAGCTGGGGTGAACTCTAGTCAACTCAGCTGAGCTAGCTAGAGCTCCCTGTGGACTAGTGGGAGCTGAGATGAGCTAGACTCAACTAAGTTGAGCTGGATCTGAGCTGACCTGAGCTAAGATGAGCTCTCTTGAGCTGCCATTCAGTTGAGATTAGCTGAATGGAGCTGGGATGAGCTAACCCTAGACCAAGTGAGCTAGGTTCCGGCTGTGGTGAGCTAGATCGACTTGAGTTCCACCTAGTCTGAGCTCCTCCTTCACCATTTTCCTTCTTGAGTGCTAGGGTTTTAGGGATCTGTATACCTGTTCATCCCTAACACTCACAAAAATACATTAAAACAACAAGAAAAAGTGCAATGCATGCCTATCCTAGTTAATGCCTAAATGCAACCCAAAAACCCATTTGAGGAGAAAAATCCTAAGAGCTAGATTTGTTTTAATGCATAAGAATGATGATAAACTGGTGTTTATCAATTAACTTTTGTGAAGGCGATGCTCTCATCCATACTAGCCTGCTTCTTGTCGATCTTTAGAGTACCTCAACAAGTCGAAAGGAAGATCACAAGATTGATGGAAGATTTCTTCTAGACAAAGTTTGGGACAATAGGGAAGGGGGCGAGATTAGGGGTCTGGGAGGTCTGCTGACCTACAAAGGGGGTGGCCTCGGGATCAGAGATGCACAATGTGTCAATTTGAGCCTTCTCACAAAGTGGACAGTAAGGTTGGTGGGTTGGGAGTAGAATCTTCTTGGTGGGGTACTCCAAGATTGTCATGGTTCCCTCCTCTAGTGGGAGCTACTTAGGTCTCCTATGTCAGGGGCATCACACTTCATGAAGGCTTGGCGTCAGTGATCCCAAAGGTTTGTGGTTTCTTCTCACTGTACGTTGCTGGGAGGGAGATGTTTAGATTCTGGTTGGATGATTGGTAGGGAGATGGGCTCTTTGCAACAGGTATCCTTCCTCTTCTCGAGGGCTACGAACAAGGAGGCATTTGTGGGAAGTTGTTGGGATGGTGCATGGTGTCTCACCTTTCAGGGGGCCTTGTTAGAGCAGAGGTGTGTGGGGTTCCAACGAATGTTGTGGGATTTAGAAGGGTGGGAGCCCGAGGGAGAGAGAGAGACTTTTTGTTGGGATGATGGGAGTTTTCTGTGAAGAAAGTCTTCTACAAAATGTGTGGAAGTGTGCACATGGTGGATTTGGATTTCCAGTGAGATTGCTGAATGATCTGGTTGATGGATTACCCTTTGAAGGTCAAGATTTTTGCATGGGTAATGAGGAAAGGCAAAATGCTCACCAAGGCTTGATGAGCAAGGTGGGCTGTGATGGAGGACATTAGATGCTCATTTTGCACTGGAGTAGATGAGGGCGTTCACCATCTATTTTTTGGGTGCGCTTTCGTTGCATGGGTGTGGAGGTTGGGAATTGATTGGATTGATTTTGGCTCTCCTAAGGAGTTTTGGTCCTTCTAGAGGGGTAACGTTCAGGGTGGTGGAAATACATTCAAGACAAGGAAGGAGAAGGCAAGGGTGTTGACGATGCTATGGGGGTGTGGCTGGGAAGGAATGGGGCTGTTTTTAGAGGTGAGCACCCTATGTTGAGAATTTTGTAACCTCCATATCCTTCCAGCTTGTGTTTTTAGAGTCCACTTTGTAACTCTTAATGTTGTATTTTCTTGCCTTTGTTAATGAATCTAGGTGGTTATCACATGGATAATCGCCCTTCCGCTTTTGAAATAAAAATAAGCTAGTTGTATGCTTGTAAATTTTGTAAATAGATTTTCCTCCCCACCTAACAGTATTTGCAAGTTATATCTTTTGGAACAAGTTCTGAAATTTTCTACCTGATATATTAGGTTTTGATTGTAAGACTGAGGACCTATGAGGTATAGAAAAGACTATCTTTGTTGAGGTATGCTTTCTAACATCAATATATTTGTCAATATTTTTTGTTCTTTTTGACAGATTATTTAATTATTTTCTCATGATGCAAGGTTGGTCCACAACTTGAATGTGATAAAAGGCATATGTTTACCTATTTTTGTGCATGTATGCACATGACAGGGAAGGTACCAAGTCATGTGGCTATTAGTTTGACTTAGAGGTGGATGGAGGAATAAGGTGACTGGTATTGACCTTCATTAGGAGTGACATCTTTGTGTTACCTAACTTTTCTTGGTAAAATAGGGAGTATGTAGAATGTGCCCAAATCTTAAGATATGTCATCATTGAACATCTGAGAAGCTGTTACCTATATTACTTTTGAGATGGAAATAAGTACCAAATGCCCAAAAGGTCATGGGAGTGCATAGTCCAATATCTTTAGATCTTAGTTTCTGTCACCATTTCCATCCTCAAACATCATCAGTTGGTATGAACAACAAGACAATTTGAGGATATTTTGGGTTGCCCTGTCACTTGTTGTCAAGATGGTTAGGTGAGTGCTTGAAGGGGATATGCTCCTCCGAAAGGGGACTGCAATATTTTGGGTTGCCCTATCACTTGTTGTCATACAATGTGCTTTTCGGTTGGCTTCATGAGGTGTGTAGTCGTTAGTGACGATGTAGCTTCCTCGTTAGCCACAGCAAGGTCTGGGCGATGGAATAGGTTGGCTAATTTTCGCTCGATTGGTGGTTGGCAGTTGGCAATGACTTGGAGGTTGATTTTGATGGTGCTACTATAGTTGCAAGTGTAGGAAGGCTTGGCAATGGCATTCTGATTGGTAGGAATGTTGGCAGTGATGCTAATCAGGTGCAGTGATTTGCACAGAAGGCTGAGGTAGTGATTCAACATCATTCCTCCAAGATGATTGTGGGCAGGAGATATGGTATGTCTTCCACCTCCGAGTCTATGAAGTCTACGGCATGTCGATCGCTATTTGTGAGGAATGGTTTGAGGTATAATTTTTTTTATAAAAGGAAGCTTGTTAAGACCAAGTTTGTGGTTAGGGGAGATCAAGGATCAAATGTGGAGCTTAGAGCGGCCAAGGTGCTCAATCCGAAGAAGATGCCACATTTTTTGCTCTGGCAGGGTGTCGATTGGTGCTCATGGTTAGGGTTCTAACGTGGAATGTAAGAGGCCTTAGGGATCTGGCTCGAAGGTCTCTGTTTAGGAGGTACTTGGCAAAGTGGAGAGTGGATATAGTGTTGTTGCAGGAGATGCATTGGAGGGGGTGGATGAGCTGACCAAGAGGAGTTTGTGCAATGACTGTTTCTCAGATTTGTTGGTGATTGAGGTTGTTGGTAGGTTAGGTGGATGGATTCTTTTGTGGAATGGCAACATTTTTGCCTTTTGACCTCGAGATTGGCTTCACGAGTGGTTATGGGAATTTTCTCCTGGATCTCTGATGGCATGACTTGGGCTTTTTCAAGTGTGTATGTACTTATGATGTGGCTTCTAGGGTAGTCTTGTGGGAGGATGTGAGGTGCGTTGGAGTTTGTTGATGGTTGCCCTTGGTTGATAAGGGGATTTTAATGTTGCTCTGCTAGCTCATGATAGGCCTAGAGGCAAGTTGGATGGTTCCGTCAGGTTGTTGATGAGTTGGAGTTGCTTGATGTCCCGATCTCAGGGATGCACTTTATATGGAGAAATGGCTCAGGTCAGGCCTTTCACATAGACTACTTCTTTTGCAATATTTCTTTGGCGGAGGCTTTTCATGTAGCGATAGTCTCGACCTTGGTTAGATGTTTTTCTAATTACATGCCTTTGTTGTAGGATAGTGGCGATGACAGGACTTTCTCTATGTATTTCAAGTTCCAAAAGTCGTTGTTGTTGGAGCTTGGTTTTCGTGACTTTATTAGAGAGAAGTGTGGGGGTTCCTGCATCCACTTTTGTTGCATGCATCTTAGCTACCCATATTGAGGTGATTAGGCAGGTGTTGATTGAGTTCAAGAAGGAGGTAATGACAAGGCATGATGGCATAGGAGGGAAGCCTTAGAGTCTTTGGTTAGGCTTGATGAGAAGGAAGGTTTGGGCCAGTTGGCTAGCGTGATCAATAGGAGAGGATTAATTTTTAGAATGCTATCTAGGGGGAGGATCGGGAAAGGGAGATGGGTTGGAGACAGAAATACAAGCAATTATGGCTTAGGAAGGGTGACTCTAACACGAGGTTCTTCCATCTGCCAACTAGTTCTAGAAGAAGAGCCAAATGATTTCCTCACTATGTGTTGGTGATGTGGTTCTTGATGGTAGAGGGCAGATTTCTAAGAGGAGACCAACTGGGGAGTGGAGGTTAAGTTCACCAAATATGGAGAGATTGGATGGCTGTTCTAGGATGGAGTTGATTAAGGATAGTTTTGATGATGAGGTTATGGTTGCCTAGTGTGGCCTTAAGGCTGAGGGATCTCCTAGTCTAGATGGTCTTTAGGTACTTTTCTATAAGGAGTTATGGGATGTTCTTGGGGCGGATGTTGTGGGAATGATCTGGGAATTTTTTCATGGTAATCTTGGTTTTGACAGACTTAATCGTTCCTAGCTCTTTTTTGCTTCTGTAGAAAGGTGTGGATACTTTGAATCATTTTAGGCTGATAGCTTGTCAAACGCTCATTATTTGGTAGTGGTGAAGGTCTTTGTTAATCGACTGTGTCTAGTTCTTCCTAGATTGATCTCCTCAGCTCAATCTACTTTCATTTCTGGAAGGTCCCTTTGTGATTCGTTTGTGCTGGTTGAAGAGATGGTTGCTGCATGTAACAGATCTGGCTCTTCGATTTTTATGTGGAAGGTTGATTTCTCGAAAGCGTATGATTCGGTGGCCTGGGTTTATGTGGGAGATTCTTAGGAAGGGCTTCCTTGAGATTTGTGTTCGGATAATGAAGAGATTCATCAAGAAATTTTGGGCAAAAGCTATTTTGATGAGTATATTCTTAATAAATCGAATGAGGCATGCTTTACTGTTGCTAGGACCTACAAACTACTAAAAGGGAACGTCGTATCTCCTGATGATCTTGTAGTGGATTGTCATCTACTTTGGCGTATTAAGATCCCTTTGAAGGTCAGGATCATCCTTTGGTTTCTAACAAGAAATGGGCTGGCTACAAAAGAAAGGTGGAGATGGACTAAGGGTTATGATGCCACCGGCAGCTTTTGTAGTGACAGAGAGGAGGACATTCATCATCTTTTTTGGGTGTGTGACTTCTCTTCTGTTGTTTGGGGGTTTATGGGCCTTGTTGGTGGTGGGGTGGCTTCACTTGACACATTGTGGCCAGCCATTTGCAGGTACATTTGATTGATTGACTGACTCCTTTTCTAGAAGAGTTCCTGACACCATCCATTTCTAATTGACATGATCAGATTTTGTTTGTGTCAATGCCTGCTTTCCTTTTTCAACCCCAAAATAGAAATCTGTTCTTTGTTCTTGAAAGTTTTCTAATTTACATCATCTGCTTGGCGAATCTTTTTGATATAACCTTTTGTTTCCCGTGTAACATTCTTAAATTTGAAATCTATTCTAACGTTTCTAATTTATACATCTTCATTTACTTTGTGCAGCAATTTTTTAATATAAGGTTTTTATTTGGTGTTCTATTTTCATAAATAATGCTCGTAGATGAGCATTCAACTTTCTGATGACTATGGGAGAATCAATTATTTGTTGTTTTTACTTTTTTTTTTTTTTTTAGAGTAACTCACTTATCAAGGAAATTGCAAAAACTGCACCTCGTTAGACTGAGTTGATCACCGCCAACGTACTTGAATTTGAAAAAGAAAAGTGAAGCATCACTTTTCTTTTTTCTTGCTTTGATTTCTTTTTTATATGCATGTTTTCTTTTTCTCCTTCAATTTTGATGGGTGTTTCATGCTGATTTTTTCCATAGAAATACCACACTCGATTGAAAAAAAGAACGAAAGAGTCCAAGTCAATACCCTGCCTCAATTTCATGGTGTGGTTCAAGAACCAGTCTTGGGTCTATGTTGTTGTCTAGACAATATGTCCATTGTGATACTAAATGAATGCATTAACTTCCAAAAGAAATCGTAAGTCCTCTTTTATATGAAAGAGGATTGGATAAATTATACAAGTATCTCACAAGTAAATAAGAAATAACAAATACATCTATAACTCAATACTTCCCCTCAAGTTGGTGCGTATATGTTGATGGGGTCCAACTTGCTACTGAGAAAATCATGGCGCTTCTTCAATGGTTTAGTAAGAATATTTGCTAAATTAAGCTTTGAAGATATGCATGGGATATTATCTTTCCATTTAAGACTGCATCTCGTATAAAATGACAGTCAACCTCAATATGTTTGGTCATGTCATGGAAGATCAGATTCGATGCAATATAGGTAGCTAATTTGTTATCATAGTAAAGTGAAACAAGCATGTCAACCTTTATCCCCTAGTCCTACAGAAAACTAACCATCCACATAATCTCACAGGCAGCTTGGGCCATTGATTTGTACTCTGCTTCTATACTTGAGTGGACCACTACATTCTGCTTCTTGTTCCTCCAAGAAAGTAGATTACCCCTTAGATATACAATAAAACTTGATGTAGATCGTCTATAAGCTAGAATATCAAGAGATCTACTCTCTCTGTAGTACAAACCATTACTTGGAGTGCCCTTAAGGTATCTCAGAATGAGACAAACCTTACACTAATTATTATATCGTGGATTCGGCATAAACTGGCTGGCTCTACTAACAACAAAACTTATATTAGGTCATGTAATGGTTAGATATAGCAAGTGACCAACAATACTACGGTATTCAGTAACATCCTCAAATAATGGAGCACTCTCATTTTTGTTGCGACTAGACTATGGCTCTACTGGTGTCCCAAATGGCTTGGATCGAAGTAATCCAACCTCCTCAAGAATCTGTAAAGTATACTATCTCTGAGATAAAGATAAGCTCGTCCCTTGCCGAATGGACTCAATCCCTAAGAAGTACCGAAGGTCACCTAAGTCCATGGTAACAAAAGGGGATTGTAGAAATACCTTTGTGTAAACTATCCCATCTGCATTATCACCAATCAAGATCATGTCATCTACATAGATTGCCAAAATAACAACCCCTGAGATACCACCATGCTCTGTCCTCCAGATAAAATTATAGTGGTCAGTGGTAGACCGTCGAAACCCTATCTTCCTGATCTTTGAATTAAGCCTCTCAAATTAGGCTCGTGGACTCTATTTTAGGTCATAGATAGCCTTCCGTAATTGGTGCACAAGCTCCCCGTGAACATCATATCCTGATGGTTGTCTCATGTATGCCTTCTTAATTAGATTTTCATATAAAAAGTAAGGTTTTAAATGTTATTGATGTCATATCGATAAGGTGAAAAGGGGATAAGTTGGGGATATATAGTTGATATCGATGAATTTTGAGGAAATCATTTAAAAATGTCCAAAATATCATAAATTTGATGAAAATTATCATTTTAATAACTATTACATTCACGAAAAAATGCCTAGAAGATCAAAATCATATATTTTGAATGAAAATATAATAGAAACGTGCTATTGATATAGCTACTGACATATCGATAATCATAGCATTAAAAAGAAAAAAACACAAAGCAATCATATACAATTTTATAGTTCATGTGATGTCTATACTTTCACCTTCTTCATACCCTTCCATCTCCAATGTTGTCAATGTGAAAGGCAATACCAAGGCGACAGGGCCCATAATCGCATGAGGTGAGAGGCGACAAAAAGGCAACAACTCGATTGATTGAGGCGATCGTTTTTTTATTTTTATTTTTTTGCATGTCTATGCCTTATTAACTCTTAGTAATAGCAATAGGTTTGTAAAAACATTTATAATAATAATATTTTATACTTTAAGTAAAAGAAAAGCATAATAATTGTATTGCAAAAAATTGTTTTACATACTTCCAAATTGTAAGGAAAGAAAATCCTCTACCAATTGAGGTAGAAAAAAATGAAATTGTCAATTTTTAGGATGGCAGAAAGAAGGCCACATGACAGTCAGCAGGCCACGTGGCAGTCTACGTGGCAACCTCTAGAAAGCCCAATAGGGCCAGTGGTCATGGTTTCTAGAATCCAAGTTTGGAATCTTTTGCTTAGGAGTCAAGTTTTCTATTTTTAGTAAATGTGTTTTAAGAAAAGTGTTTGTGATTTGATTAAATTAGAGAGATAAGATCTTTCCTTATAGGATAAGATCTTTGGTTTCCAAGAATAGGGATATATACTCTCTATAAAAGAGAGCCTTCCCTTTTTGTAATCTCTTGAGTCCATTAATAATATTTCCTACTCTAAGGCTCCTCACCTCTCTCTGTCTTCTCTCAACAAGGCTGACCACCCTCGTAGGCCAACAGGGGCAACCGGTGGCTGCTCTCCTTCTTCCTGATTTCTCCATGTGGACAACCCCTGTTGGGTTGTTTTCAACATCCAAGGGAGCCTCCACACTCCACGTTGCGTGATCCTCAACATCAATGAAGTGAAAATTCTCAAATGATATAACACATCACTCGTCAAAGTCATCTTCAAGATTCAATTCATCATCATCACTAACAACTTCAATCTCCTCTTTCTCTTCCTCATCATCACTGTCAACATACTCTTCCTCTTCTTCAATGGTTATTGGAGCTTTCCCTTTTCCTATAGCATGCTTAGGAACATTTTTCTTCATAGTAGCACGAGCATGAGTATGTCGAGAAGTGGCTTGTTACTTAATGCCTTATGCAAGCTCAACCATGCCCCAAGTGAGGTCGTCACCAAACACAAGATCATCCCCTGCATTTTCCTCATCTTCCTCCATGCTCCCTAACATCCATTCATTTGAATCATCAATCTCATGGAAGGAAATGGGATCAAGATAATCCTTATCTTCATATCAATCCCTCAAAGCTTCGATGTACTTGACAAGCACAAGATCATTCAATTTTTGTTGTGCCAATGAATTTCTCTTGTTTGAGTGAACCTATATAGATTACCAAAGTAAAAGCATTAATATAAAATTACTTAATAAAATTAATGCAATGCATATTATGATTTAGTTTGTAACTTACATTTTTAAATACACTCCAATTCCTTTCGTATCCCGAGGCACTACAAGTAAGGCCTAGCACCTACAATGGCAATTTTACCAAGTTTGGTGCAAACCCACCAAAGAGATTCCACCACTCCACTGTAAAAATAATAAGTTATATAATATTAATAAGCACCTAGAATTTCTAATAGTACTATAAAAAAATTATACCACTTGACTACCTGGGGCGATGATCTTCCTTTGTCTAATAGCCATAGGTGTTCCCAAGAGTCCTTGCGCATTTCTATAAATAGAAATTTTATGTGTTATTTTATCTTGCACAATCTCATCAGGTTTCAATTTTTCTAAGACATTGTGGAATCCATTCATAACCTCCGAATCAAAATCTATATTTTGATTTTCATAAGAGAATTCAGGATTAAGGAAATATTCTGCTACATGTAGAGGCCTATGAAGCTAGCAATCCCACCTCCATTAATGATGTCGCAAATAGGTCCAAACTTCTTAGCATTATTATTGAAAGCCTTTATGATAGCTTCTTTAGCTCTAGCCATTGCTTCATATATGTATCCCATTGCAAGCCTCTTCTTTGAGTCAACAATACGAAGCACTCTCACAATAGGAGATGTAGCCTTGAGAATGTAAACAATCTTATTCCTAAAGGAAGGCATCATGATGATCGTTGCCACCTTCTTTCCCTTTTCTTCTTTTGCATTTTTAGAAGTGATCCACTAATTTGAAGTGAACATCTTCATTAAATTTGCCTTTTGCTTATGAATGCTCTGTAAGGTAAGGAAAGATGTAGCAAATCTTGTCACTGTAGGCCTCAACAACTCCCTACTTGTAAACTGCCTTATCAAATTTAAAACTGAAGGATGTGTGTATATGTAACTACTCAATTGCATTACATTCATGAGTATCTTTTTTACATCCTTTAATTTGCCGAAATCTTCCAACATCAGGTCAATGCAGTGTGCAGCACAAGGAGTCCAATAAACTTGGAGATGCTTACCCTCCTGTAATTTGCTTATGGAAAAGAAAAATGTTACTTTTTGTATTTTACAATGCCAACATTGGTAAAGAAAATATGCATGTTAAAATAAGTAGAGATTTACTACTAGCAAAAACATAATTTGATGCATTATCACGAACGACCTGAATCACATATTCCTCCCTAATACGACCGATCATGCCACTTATAAGCTCTCAAAGCTTCTCCCCTATCTTCATGTAGGATGAGGCATCAATGGGCTCCAACAAAATTATTTCCATGGGAAAATTGACTAGAAAATTTATAAGCATTCTACTTTTCCTATCTGTCTAACCATCTATCATCAATGTGCATCCATATTTCTTCCAAGCATCATGATTTTTGGTGATGAAATCCTAAGTCTTATTCACATGATATCTCAATAGAGGAACTCTTTATTATGACCCAATTCTTGAATCCCCACAGGATCTGAGACTGGCTTGACTCGATTAATCCCAAGACCCAGTCGTCCAACAAGAAATAACCAAAAAGTAGGAAAATAAACCACATTCACTATGCAATGTAACTAACAGTAAAGGCGTACAAGCAGTAAAAGAAAGTAAAAGCTGCTAATCAGTACATACCACCACAAACAATAGGAAAGTAGAACAAAAGTACAGTAACAGGAACAGTAAACAAAAGCCTGAACTCACTAGTAGAAAAGAGAGTACAACAACAGTACGAAAACTACTGCTGGGCACGACTGGGCCCAGCGCCCTCTGCAACTGGTAACTCAGGCTGCTCAACTCCTAGACTTATAAAGGGTTATGTAAAAATAGAGTCAGCGAACGCTGAGTAGAGTGGTAACCAGACTGTCTAAAGTAGTAAAAACTAGTAGGTAAATCTATCTTTCCCAGTTATTTATTTTACAAGTAATTTCCTTTCACCCCATTAGTTTACTTTCAGATTTCTTTCTTGATCTCGCATGTTCCTCGTGGGAACGATCTTGATTGCAGTCTTTTCCGAAGAGTAGAAGGCACACGTGGTGCTCTCCTGGCTGGGAGAGTCCCCCGTGGTAGTCCTACACCCAGTCAACCACCCCAAGGTCACAGACAGACGTAGCGATGACTATAGCATGCTCGATAAGCGCACGGGTAGCTACCCCGCACTGGCACGTGGTCAGTCATTTCCGCTAGCGGGTACGCCTAAAGTACAGCACGGAACAGTATAGGGCCTAGTCTTCTCAGAAAAAAGGGGTCTAGCCCCTCAGAACCAAACAAGGGTCTCGCCCCTCCACAGTCCGCGCACCCTCGTTTGACTACCCCAGTTTGTCCAGAGGGCCTAACAAGTCGGTGTAGGGTAGCTAGCTGAACCCCGGGCCCCGTGGGGTGGCTAGCTCCCTCCCTACACTAGTAGCTCTCCTCGGTACCGTGTACGCGAGAGCCAATAGAAGTCGATGTACAGTGGCCAATCCTAACCCCAGGTCCCAACCTAAGGGCGGCTAGCTCTGCTCTATACTAAAAAGGGGATAGTCGCTTTCCTTGGTACCGTGTACTCAAGGGCCAGCACACTTCCCATCCATATTCCAAGCTTTTCCATCTAACCACAGGAGCTCTACTCCTAACTCCTCATAGGGTTCATGCTCATGTTCACCATATTATTCCAATCCAAGTTTCATCATTCACAATTCGATTCTCGTTTATACACATGTAGCTCGTATTTCCATAATTTAACACATGCAATAAGTGATATCACAGGTAACTGTTTAATTATTTTACGTAGCTCATATTTTACCAGGCAGCTCGTATTCATTAACAGGCAGTTGCTAACAATTTAGCTCATTCATTCATAAATACAATTTCAATCATGCAAGCAAGCGGTTCAACCATTTCTCGTCCTAGGGTTCATGCAACATCCTAGATTTCCAGTTATCTAATTTTCATAGATGCATTCATATTTTATAAGTAGAACAAGGGGAAACCACTCTATCAGATAATCCGGGAGTACTGGGGGCTCGAACTGCAGGCCCACGTGCCTCTGCAAGCCCTAAACATGCAACAGGTCAAAGTCCTATACCAAGGAACACACCATAAAGGAAGATTCAGAATAGTGTATAAAGGTATCTAATATGTAGAGGAATTCACAAGGAAACCACAGATACTTCGTTTGCATAAAACGGATCCCGATCGGACCTAAATGGGTCGAAAACGTGTTTTCAGACCCAAATCAGATGTCTGGAAACAAGTCCAGACGTCTTAGAAGTCATCAGAGTCTCACCTCAAGCTCCTGCAGTAATCTCAGATGTCCAAGACTCCTCTACGATCGTCTGGACTCAGTTCCAAACGTTCGATCAGTCCTCTAGTCGTTTGGGAATGCCTCCGGTCGTCTAGTAAGCTGTCCAGACATCCGAAAAGCGTGGGAGGGCTTGCTGCACACCTTCCTAAAGCTGCTCCTGCGTACGACAGAGCAGTGCACCATTTTGCGGTGCGGCCTACATGGTTGTAACCGTGAGGAAGACATACCTTCGCGATACACCTGTTTTCAGATGTTTGGTGTCGACGCAAGATGTCTAGCCAGTCGTCCAGAAGATACTCCGGATGTCTGATACTGGAAAAACTCCAGTACCAGACTGCGCTTCTGCTTCTCTCGCCACACTCCGCCATGGCTCCTTCCACTCCACTGCAGCTCCGACTGCTGCAGAAGGTCGGGGACGATGCCCCGACGTTCTCCTCCTCCTGCATGAGCCGCGGTGGCCGTGCGAACCTTCGGCGAGCTTCCATGAAGCTCACGAGCTCGGCCTTCTCCTTCTCTTCACTCCCGCTCCTCCTCGTCGCTTTCGCTCTCTCACGCGTCTCTGCTCATTGCAGTGGAGTGGGGAGGTGTGGTGGAGTGGAGAGGAGAGGGAAGGGAGGTCTCTTATAGGCGAGGGGTTTAGGGTTCGGCAGGGGAAAAGAAGAAGAGAGGGGAGAGATGGAAGGTCTACGCGCTGCCTGCACGCAGAAAGCATTTGCACGTACAGATTTTTCAATTTCTAGACATCCGGGAAGGGGTCCAGACGTCTGACTGGCACTCCAGACGTCTTAAAAGGCTCAAAACAGAACGAGTCTTATACTCTTACTTCATGGTAAGGAGGTTTCAATCTAGGGCCAAAATGACCAAGTGCCTCAATCATTATCTCAAACTAGATATCTTTAGCAATATTGAATGTAATGTTATTATAGTACATCAATTTTGCAATGATCCATACAACTGCATCTCTTCCTTCCTTCTTGAAAACCTCAAAAATTATAGTTTGTTTTGTCAACAACCTCCTTTTTCATTCCCGAACCACCTTCTCAAGATAAACCTTCATAAACTTATTCATGGATCCATGAAACTTCTTCATTAGAGGAAGTCCACCACTTCCATTTCCACCAGCACCCATCATGGGACAAGCCTTTTTTGCATGTGACTGTGTAAGATTTTCTCCTCTTCTTTTAGTTGTGAATCTGTCCATGGATCCTCGTAAGACATTCACTTCTACTTCATGCTCTTCATCTCCATCATCATCATCATTAATCATCCCATCGTAAACAAAATCTTTCATGAACCTTTCTTTCTCTTCTTTTTTAGATTGTTGATACTCTCTCAACTCCTCTCTCACATGTTGTGGAGCTTTTGGACATATTGTTGTGTTCTTATCACCACTAGTAATATGTCCAGTAGCTTGATGAATCCCCCCTTTCACTATCCTACCACCAAAAGTACACTTCGTGTCATGAGTCTTTTTTGGGT
The DNA here is from genome assembly GCA_037157565.1 of Thalassia testudinum. Classification (NCBI taxonomy): domain Eukaryota; kingdom Viridiplantae; phylum Streptophyta; class Magnoliopsida; order Alismatales; family Hydrocharitaceae; genus Thalassia; species Thalassia testudinum. Next base: position 97,414,173 of record JAZHRO010000024.1, read on the forward strand.
TCTCTAATGTGACATGCTTCCAACATGGATGCTTTCTCTTTGATTCAACCATCTACAAAATTTAAAACACATGTAAAGTTGCAAACAATGATGTTTCTAATTTCTAACACATGCAAAGTTGCAAACAATGATGTTTCTATTATCCTCTTGGTATGTTATACTTATATGTTAGAGACTTAGATATGTATTTATTATCTAACAGTGTCGGTATTAGAATAGAGACATATACTACTAGATATGTATCTAACATAATATACTAACAAATGTCACATTATATAATAGCATTACATTACATATCAGTATATAATAGTATAATATACTACTAGATATTAGTATATTACATTTACTTATCTAACAGTATTACATTGTAACAGTAAGAACAATATTATATACTAACAGATATTATATGATATACGTATGTAGAAGCATTATATATGTATATGTAAGTATATATATGTGTGTAATAGTATATATAATATATACACATATATACATATGTATATGTAGTACTGATAGTACATATAATATATATACATATGTAATTGTATATGATACTAACAGTATTATACATGTTACAATATATATATATAAGTACTGTATATATAAAAAAGTACTTATTATGATTATATTATTTATATTCTGATTTATAAACATACTTTCTATATAAATTACATATATTATATAGTGTATATCTACTTATTAGTAATTACTAATTATATAATATTATATACATATATTGTATTATACTTGTACATAACATTATTTGGAATGTTAGTTAATACAAATACTAAATAGGACTCAAATACCTATGAACAATAGGACTGTCAGGAGTCAGGACCTACATACCAAATAGTTAATAGTATTTAACTATTAACAGGTAATAAGAACTGTTATGTCTCAGGACATATCACATATGTTAGAGACTTAATATATATCTACTATTGCTCCTAACTTAATACCAGTAAGGAAAAAAATTTCACATAAGTTGAGACTAAAAAAAATATATACGAAGGATTTTCTATGAAGACGATGAAGTACAATCAAGACTCGGGGATGGGGAGGACCTGACCTTGCCAATGATGTAGTAGTAGCTGCAGTGGAAGGGATGGCGGCACCGCGGTGGTGAGAGAAGTAGCACTGACGAGTAGTCAGAGCTTGAGCAGAAGTGGCAGAAGGCAATGACGATCCATTTCAATGCTGACTCGTTATATATGCATGTGAGGGGAGGGAACTAAAAAGAAATGTTCGTAATGAGCATGAGGAACTCGAGGCAACACGCACTGTCGAGGCAACGAGGCCTTCGAGGTGCTCATCAGGTGACGGGGCGTCTCGCTTGATTGAAGGCCATTGCCTGTCGCTTGCTCAAGGCGACAACCCCTGAGATTGCTTCACCTGGTTGCCTTTTCACCTGAGGTGACTACCTCAACAGCACTGTCCATATCAAAGAAGAATCCCCAATGATGAAGATCTTAATGCAGTAGATAACCAAGACAGGAGGTTATAGCCTCTAAATTTTCAAGATGCCATCCATATAGTTGCAGCCTTAGGACATTTCCTTCGTCCATTTTTTTGAAGGACGAGAGAGTATTTGGGTAGGTTGTATCACCATGGATTTCTGTAGTCTCTATCATGATTTCCATAAATCACATCAAGGGCCTTGAGATTTGATGTATAGGCTTTTATTTCTACTTTCTATCACCATCATTAGCCAAATTAGATTTGAGGCATGTGATTTTAGATATATGGCATGTTGTTGCCTATAGGCTCACTAGCTACAACATTGCCTCATGATGACAACTTCGTAGAATCTTTGTAAATTAGGAATCACATACACATACGAGGAAATGTTTTCTTTTTGAAAGGAAAGACATGTCAGCGACATGTTAGCAACATATCCGTGATATATTGTTGATATGTTGGAAATTTTATATTTAGGGAGTCCAATTTTAACGATGACACTAATATCCTTCGATATCGGTAACATATCGATCGACATTAGGGAAAACGATATGGCAGGGGGTTCGATATCTCTTGGAGCGTCAATACTGATATATTGGCAACTTGTCTTTCATTGATAAAAATGCAATCTTAATATCAAGCTGGTATATATAAAGGCTACCTCTGAACTACTACAATAGAGAGAATAATCTTGATGGAAGTAATGCGAACAACAAGCGAAAAAGTCTCAAGGTAATCCACCCCATCTATTTGAGTGAACCCCTTAGCAATTAGTCTAGCAACAACTATATCATCTTTTTGACAAGACACAAGATCCCATGTCTCTTTGGACTATAAAGCCTGCATCTCTTTGCCACCTTCTAACCAATCCCTAACATGTGCTCAATCTTTTGTGGCTAAGGGATCTTTTTTTTTTAAGTTGACGCCCTCATAACTTGGAATTGAACTTGACATATACCAAGTCATTCATTCGTTTAAGTTCAAGTTTGTTCCTTTTTTTTTTGTATGGACCTGCAATTTGTTTATTTATTAAGTAAATTGTGACACCAATAGAAAGTGTAATCCAACTATTAATTAATGATCATAATTTTTAACGTTAGGAAGCTTACGCCTAGCTTACAATTCACACAAAAATTCATGAAACTTTTACCCTTCATGTCTGTCCATTCATCTATCATAATTATGCATCCATCTTTCTTCCATGACTCCCTATGACTTTCTAGATTTTCCCTTATCTCATTTACTTCATCTTGTAATATTGTCTCTGTGAGCTCATAATAAGGAGGCTTATATCCCCTACTGTATTGTCTAATTGCTTCATACATATGAATGAAAGTTGAGTGGGTGACTACATTGAAAGAGATGTCACAGTCATAAAAAAATCTTTGCCATAAACTTGTTGACTTGTGCTCTCTTTTCCTTCGCAAATGCATCCTTGATTACAATTTGATGTATACCACAATCGTTAGTGGTTTCTGACATTTGTGTAGCTTCTTCATCCCTCTTAACCTCAATTGAGGGTGTTGAGCTTGTTTTAATGATCATGTCATCTCGCATTTCTTGAATAGTTGTGGCTTTGTCTTGCTTCTTCTTTGAAGTTTGCTCTAAATAATCCTTCATAAATTTTTGGACTTCAGGGTCGAATTTTTGACAAGGTGTGACATTTCCTTTGATATAGGCAAGATGTTGTTCATTCTATTTATCCCCCCTTCACCTTGCCACAAAGACTGCATGTGACCGTATTGAGGTTGGTCTTCACTTGAAGATAAGCAAATTTCCAATCTGGATCATTAGATCCTTGTAAAACATAAAATGGCATTCTCGAGTGGATGCACTATCATAAGCCAATTGCTTAATGATTCAGCCATTGATTTTATCAAAACCTATTATCAATGATAATGAACATAAACAATTGATCTAAATCAAAAAATCTAAAATGACAACTAAATCAAAATCTTCAAATCAACCTAAATCAAAACATATTATTAAGGATATAAAATGAATCTAGATCAAAAACCTAAAATCAAAAATCTAAAATCAACCTAAAAGAAAAACCTAAAATTAAAGCTGTTTCAGAGTTGGATTCGAAAACCCGTCGTTGTAGTTCGAGTTACAAAGAAATCTATTCAACAGATAAAATTTATACTGAAAAATCCATAAAGAAGTTCTGGGTCGAACATAGGGAGGTAGATGTTTGATTAAAAATGCGCGTTTTATTTGTTTGTCACGAAACAAAATAGCTGGTCGAAAACTAGCTATCTATTTAACAAATAATAAATAGAAGAGAGAGAGAATATTACAAATAAAAGCAAAAGGGATGTCGAATAAACATGGATTTCATTATAAGAAGTTGTTCATTACACTACTCATTATGACTAGAAAGCAGGAAATCTATAGTAGAAAGAGGTAAATCTACTCTAGAAAGCAATAAAAAGAATGGAAAGAGAAGTATCCTCCTCGACGATCGCTTGGAGGACAAGCCGGACGGGACAACGCCTGGAAGACGGGGAATGGAGCAGGAAGGAGGACGAAGCGGGAGGAACGGGAATGAAGCAGCACGTCGTCGTCGTTGCGGAATCCACTTCTCGAATGTAGAGAGAGGACAACAGCGGAATGCTCCACAAAGGGGAACAAAGGTGGAAAAATTATAATTTCTACTCTAAAGGAGCATCCCAGGTTTGGGACAAGCTCTTAGAGCTTTGGAAGGGGTGAGAGAAGAGAAGAAGGGATGAAAAATTCGTAGGGTAGGGGTCTCCTTTTATAGTTGTAAGGAGTGAGGACATTTTGGACATTTTAATTTAAAAAAACATTAATTTAGGGCCTTTAGTGACGGATTTATCCGTCACTAAAGGCCTGAACATGGCCGACATGCGTGCGCCTCCTCGCCTTCCACGTCCTAACGCCTTTCCACGTTCATGCACAACCAGCCGTCCGATCTCAAGATCGGACGGCTTAAAACGCTCCTTGCCAGCATCTTTGTTTGCGCCTTCACCTCACGCCCGCACGCAATAAGGCATGCAAACGTGCGTCATCGTGCGCATACGTGATCGGAGGATCCTCCACGTGCCACGCCTCCTCCCCTCGACTGCTCGATCTTGATCTGATGGCCTAATCACGCTCGCACCTATGCCCGTCTGATTTGAGGCACTTAACACGGCTCGAACGTGCGCCCTTCGCTCCTGAAGGGGCGCTCGACCACTGCGCTACGCCTCCGTTTATGTTGCGTGGAGGATTTAAGGCGCGCATACTTGCGATCATTGGATCAAGATCCAACAGCCCAGATCGCACATTGGAAACCCTTTGGAGAGGCAACGACGGTCCTAAGGGCTAATTGGGTGGCTGGGATGGCACCACGTGGTGCCATCTTGGCCATCCATCTTCTGTGTGTTGTAGATGGTGCCACGGGTGTCGCATTGGACCGATTTTCACGCGTTAGGCTGCGATCGCCGATCCGAACCCATCCGTGTGATCGGATTTGTCATATATTGTGCAGATTAACACCACCTTGGCCCTTTATCTTTAGGGTTCCTTGATCTCTATCTGGTGCTGCGGATGTCTGATTAGGGCGATCTTGGAGTCGTTGAACTCCAATCATTGCCCTAATCAAATTCGTACAGTTGAATCTTCGATCTGAGGCCTCGATTAAAAAGTTGCCCTGTCCCTAGTCATAAAAGGAGACAATTAACCTACATTTTATACAGACTAACCTAAATGCAAGATGATGCATGTTATGCAATATTTATAGTACGTGATGCAATTCTTGCTTAAGAATACGCGTAAATAGATAGTTTATGTGATATAAGCATGTTTACATCACAACCCCATGCCTATCTTTTGCTAGTCCCTAGCAAAACTACATGCAATTTATAAGAGAATTAGGTTGGATTTCTTGGGAAATAGTTATTTTCAACACTTAGGGATTTCAACTAGGACCTGAACTACAGAGACACAACAGTGCCTGGGTATCTGCCAAAATGCAGACCACCTCAAGTTCTCGCCTTATTCAAAGATGGATCTCTTTTTCTCTTTTTCTTCTTTTCTAATTTTTTTGGATTTTTGAGTTCAGGGTTACAGAGCGGCTTTCTACGGCCACTCAACCTGCCCAAGACTCAATTAGAATGCTAAGTTCTAAGCATCTTTTTATGAAAGTAATAGACTCGTTGATCAACAATTAGAACGGACTTTGGGTTTCTACGCCCCTAGGTGACCTTAAAAAGAGTTCTGCCTAAAGGTGTATCTATACGACTGGTAGCTTTCTCCCTACTTTTATATTTTATGGGGTCAACACAAGGGTGAATCCAGTGTATATCTCCCTGGCTTATTCTACTTCTCCTCTTCTTCCTAAGTGTTTTGGAATTTTTAGTGCATTTCTTGAGTTGGGTTATGGACAACCGGTCGATGAGCTGTTACCACCTACAACTTACTAGCCATACTCGTGCGGCGAAGTGTGCCTTATTTCGCTTGTTTCTTTTTCTTTCTTTTATCTTTTTCTTTCTTTTTTTTTTCTTTTTCTTTTCTTTCTGAACTTTCTTTTTCTTTTTCTTTAAGTAGGTGGCTTCCCTGGTCTAAGATTTACCTTGAGGCAGCAAGAAGAGAGTGGTCCTATGACTGGGCTCTAGACAACTGACGTGCGCGTGCGCGTGTGTTTGGAAGTGTCGTTATAGTTTGCACTTGCGACGTCGGTTTTAAAGTAAAGAAACGGATGTGAGTCCGAGTGTCGGTCTCAGGGAGGCATAAAAATTGGATTCTTCTTATCACTTATTGTCACGAAAATCGTGGGGTTTTGCTTGAGAAAAGGCGCGGGTGAAAATCAAGAGAGAGAGAAAGCGAGAGAGAGAGATTAGGGTTAGAATTGTTTCATTCGCAACATACAACTTGAATAGAAAATAGAGCAAGCAATTGAATAGAAAACAACTTCATTAATCATGTAACTTTAGTTCATAATTACAACACTAGATAAATGCTTGAACATAAGTAAATTAAAGCTTAAAAGAAGGGAAGAGAGAGAGAGGGGGGGTGGCAAGGCAGCCATGGTGGTGGAGAGGGCTCCGCCGGTGGCTCGTCATCTCCGACGATTGCAAAAGGGTTTAAAGGTAGCTAGGAGGGGGGTAGAGTAGTTGCAAGTGGAGTGAATGCCATGAATGGGTGGTTGGAAGGGGTTTAAATAGGGAGAAGGGCTTTCCAAATGAAGAAGGGGTTTTAGCGACATCTGGGATGTCACTAAAACCCTTCCCAAAACATTGGTGAAGACCCCTACCCGCCGGTCGCTCGTCCGCAGCTGTGCTTCTTCGCGCCTGATTCATGTGCGTGTGCCGTAAGCCATCCAATCGAAGATCGGACGGCTGGGATCTCGCGCGAGGCACATGCCTGGATCGCGTCCTCGTGCCTGCGTCACCGTGCGCGTCTGGTCAAGGTGCATCTGCAGGTCCCACGTCTCGTGATGGCGCCTGTCCGCTGTTGATCGGGCGGCCCAATTTTGCCCGCGCACGTCGTCGTCTCCGCATTTCAGTACCATGCGATTTAAGCCCATGTCGCGTGAGCGCGGGTGAGCACTCCGACCGCTGTGCTGCACCCGCTGCTTTGTCGCGGCGAGGGCGGGCGCGCGAGCAGCTCTCAGCCGTTCGATCGAAGATCGACGGTTGAGATTTGTCCCTCGGGTGAAGGTGGAAGCGGGCAGCAGTTTGGGCACGACGAGTGGGCACCACGTGGTGCACCGTGGGCCGTTGATCATCAAATCAACGGTAAAAACTTCTTGGGCCCATTGTAGGAGCTCCGGATGTCAGATTTGGCCAATTTCGAGTCTGTTGGACTCCGTTTGTCGCTCTAAATCCATCCGTGCAGTTCGATTGCTCATCTGAGGCCTACTTTGACAAGTCCTTATACAAATGGCCATTAATATTGTTTTATAAGCAATCTTGATGTATGATGCATGCAATGCTCCCATTCTATTTATGATGTGTTATCTGTGCATTTTATTCTTATGATGGACCCTATTTAATAGAATTATCACTCCAAGATGCAGTGTTATCATACCCCCATGCTTACTCCTTGCTAGTCCCTAGCAAGGTTTATTCTAGCCTTTATTTTTTGTCAGAATTTAAGAAGTAACTACTTAGACACTTCGTCACTTGTCAATAGGAGGAAATGTACTAAGATCTTAATCTACAAAAACAAAGAAGCACCCGGGTGTCTGCCAAAATACAAATCACCTGAATCCTTGCTTTAATGTATGTAAATATATATATTTTTTCTTAGTTTTAGATTTTTTGGAATTAAGAATGTGTTGGTAACTTTCTACGGCTACTCAACTCACCTAAAACATGGAAAAAACTCTAAGTGCTAAGCATCTTGGTGTGAAGATTATGATAGACTCACTCAACGGTAATTTAGACAGACTCTGGGTTTCTACGCCCCTAGGTGATCGGAAGATGAAGTGTTTTGCCTGAAGGTGTATTTGTTCGATCGGTAGCTTTCTCCCTACATTTTTTTTAATTGGGGTCAATACAAGGATTTTTCCAGTGTATATCTCCCCGGCTTATACTACTTCCCCGCTTCTTCCTTAAGTGTTTTGGTTCTTTTTGTGCAATTACTGAGCTAGGCTTTGGACAACCGACCAATGGGCTGTTACCCACGATCACTTGCCAGCCATACTCGTGCGGTGAAGTGTGGCTTATTTTGTTTTCTTTTTTTCTCCTTTTTTTTTATTTGGTAGGTGGCTTCCCTGATCTCAAATTTACCTATAGGCAATGAAGAAGAAGTGGAACCGTGGATGGGCTCTGGACAACCTGCCAATGAGTTGTTACCCACGATAACTTGCCAGCCATACCACCCTAGAGAGTTCATTAGCTACCTAATTTCTGTCAGAATCTCTGAGGAGTGAGTCTGTGCAAAAATGTGTGTAGATGCTTAGACTCAAAGTCTTTCTGAGTTAGAGGGTGAGTTGATAAGTCGTATACTTATCACCTTATTTAGTAGGTGGATTAGAGTAGCTTAAGGTTGCAAGGATTTGAAGCTAAATCCATATTTTAACGGACACTAGGGCTGATTAAGCATGAAGGCCTAAAAAGTCTAAGTGTTCAAGTTCTTTTTGTATTATTTTCCACTATTGACAAATTTCTAATGCCTAAGTTTCTTCCTAAATTCAATTTTTTTTAATTTAATTTTATTTATTCTATTCAGACTGATTAAATGAGCTCAGGATCATGCAATTTACCACTCTCCCCCATGCTTAAGTTGGACAATGTCCTCATTGGCAAATACATGGATGCACAGGGGTTCAAAAAGATATTACCTTAGTGACATAGAATACTGGATCAGCCTGAATCCACTGGGTTGCCTCCCAGGAAGTGCTGAGTTTAACACCTTTGGCTGGGCATAGTGCACAAACAGGAATGGTTTGGGTCAAGGAGGTATGTACAAAATCAGCCAGACCCAAAATCAGAAGTCCATAGATGCGAACAAGGTTGTGGTGGAGTCCCGTTCCTAAGGGACGGGAATTCTGCAGCAGATGTATCATGCATGCCCATGTCAGATCCACTCTTAGTCTGCGAGCATGCAAACAAGTTGATGTGGACGAACGTACCCTGAATATGACATGCCAGATACTAAAGATGTAGGTTTTACACTTAACTTGTGTCCCCATAAAATTCTAATCCATCAGAAGTGTATCAATCCCAGTGCATTCGGGTTGCGAGATCTTTATTCTGGTAGGGCAAGTAACAAAATCAAGAGTTTCATAATGAGCCCTATAATCAAGCATGAGGTCTCTCTCCAAAGACGAATCCATCTCTTCCGCAACTACGATTTCATTGTTCATTCCCTCCAAGCCCTTGACCTCAAGAATATTTTCTTCAACCTCCTTTGTATCAGATACACTGTTTGAGGTTGCATTAGAAGTAGGGCCAATTTCATCCTCTAGTTCATATTCTTTCTCTCGGCCCTCCTCCAAATTTGTGATGGGGATCCCACCCGATTCATAATCGATTCCTTTGAAATTGTAACTCCATTCCCCATCTCCTATGTTGTTCCCACCGGATCACTCTCGGGCCGATTAGAGTCAGATTCCAAGACATCTCCCCTCACATTTTCAGTTTCCTCCTGATGTTTGTCCTCAATGCTCCCCAAATCGTGTTCCGAGGAATCCTCAATGACCTTATCCATTGAGTTGTCCAACTCCTGGGGGGTATCAATGGTGGATTGAACCAAATTAGGGTGATTGGGTGTAGTCCAATTGATCATGGTAGGTCCTTGCTTTACGAATTCCATGAATGGCGTTGTGTGCAACAACTTTCTCTGGCCTTCTTCCCCCAATTGTTAGAACATATCCAGCATGGCCTGCTGCCCTTTAACCAATTCTTGATTCTGTCTGTGTAATTATAATTAGAGGTTATCAAGAATTGACAGGGTGTCATTTGGTGTCCTTTGGATTTCCTCCTTGAAATCTAGGTTAAGAGAGTGTGGTTGAGGTTGTGGATTAGAATCCATACTAGGGTTTAGGTTCTTGGGTGGGTCCTCTATTCTATCATGTTCAGGGTCCAGTTCTTCAAGAGGAACCATTCTCTGTTTGGTCCTACTCCAGAATAGTTGAGGTTCTAAGTCCTCCTCTAAGTTAGATTCTTCATCAGGGGACCAAATCAAGGGTTGATGATCCTAGGCTTGCCTAGATTCCTGATCATTCTCTGATTTCCATTTCTCTAGAATTCCTTCCAATCCAAAGGTCAAGTAGGAAAGGTTGTTAAATTCAGATGACCTTTCTTGGTTATTGTCCTGAGAAGGGTAGGGTTCTTGGTGTTCTCCTAGAGTGTAGGTCCTATCAAAGTGGTTAGAGAGCGGGTGGGACCTAAATGATGAGGCGTTGTGAGGAGAATCAAGATATGGAGCCCCACTATTTGAATCATACCCATGAGTGGATATGTTGGGTGTATCCCAATAAGAGGTTGGTGCGGTTTGGTCATAACTGGAACAGTTGGGCCAAGAGGAATATTATAGGATGTACCCCCAACTTGGTGGTTGGTTAGCCCAAGTAGGCTATGGATATGGTCTACTTGGGTTAGCATACAAATCATGTTGGGGGCAGTTTGGGTAAGATGGATAGGCATTGAAATCGATGGTTTGGAAGAAATGGAGGGATGCAGGAAGAACAGGTGAGAGAGTTGTGTGTTTAACCAAGCAAACAAGCCTAATCCTTATGGTGTATTCCTTAGGGGACCTAGAAATCTCCAAAATGGTGATTAAGTCCGTAAGCAATGGACTCCCCTTCCCAAAGCTAATATGGCCAGGTTGATTACGAGGGGATTGCAGGGAAGGTTCTTCCTTTGGCTTGCACCACCGGTTCCATAGACCCCACAACTGCGGTCGTTTGACACTGCCCCGCAGCCTAGTCACCAGATTCTACCAAGGGAATGAAAGCCAAGTGCCCAGCGAAAAAAACCTCACCCCTCGAGACTTAACTCAGTCCTGCCTAGGGCATGTCTACTTAGTTTTAAAAGGGCTAGGAGAGTGCTTGTGCTAGGGTTATGTGATGAGGCATTGATTAGGGTGGTGTCTCTTAGTTTTCCACTTTCATTGTGTGTGCTTCTATCAAAACATGGTTTTCAAGCAAGGATTTTTAAGATGTGATGTCTTTTAATGTTTCATCCTTACTTTAGTGTCTTTTAGGATTGACGTGTCTTAATGTTTTCAGACAAGTTTCAGTGGGCACATCAAGTTTTGCACACAATTCAGTGAAAGTAGATTTCCTTTTATTGTGTAGAGGCTCTAAAACCCTAATGTACTCATCCTAATGATCATGCAGCTTCTATTAGATGAGTCATTTTTAGGGTTGAGTGGTGCGGCCCAAATCAATCTAAGATAGCTTCGCAAACACCAATCAAAAGGAAAAAAGAACACTCCAAGAATTTATTCAGAATGTTACAGTGTACGTTTTTTTGTTGGGTGATGTGTTAAGGATGTGGGTCAGGTAATCATACACCACGCCAATTTTTTTCAATTTTACAATTTCTTTTTAGGTTTTCAAGCAAGCAAACAAACATGAGTGAAGAACTACTCACGACCGGTCCTTGTTGCGCCTACTCCCTTGTTACCGTCATGAGTTGCGCTGCTTCACCATCCAAGCGCCGAATTCCTGCAACCATCAAGTAAAATGAGACAAGGCATTAGACAATGTGAGCATGGATGTAAAAATGGAAGTGACAAAACAAATCTGTTGCCTCCCCGGCAACAGCACCAAAAACTGATGTGCGCTTGCACATGTGTTTGGAAGTGTCATTATAGTTTGCACTTGCGACGTCGATTTTAAAGTAAAGAAACGGATGTGAGTCCGAATGTCAGTCTCAGGGAGGCGTAAAAATCAGATTCTTCTTGTCACTTATTGTCATGAAAATAGCAGTGTTTTGCTTGCGAAAAGGCGTGAGTGAAAAGCGAGAGAGAGAGAGAGAATAGGGTTAGAATTGTTTCATTCGCAACATGCAACTTGAATAGAAAATAGAGCAAGCAATTGAATAGAAAATAACTTTATTAATCATGCAACTTTAGTTCATAATTACAACACTAGATAAATGCTTGAACATAAGTAAAGTAAAGCTTAAAAGAAGGGAAGAGAGAGAGAACGAGGGGGCGACAAGGCAGCCACGGTGGTGGAGAGGGCTCCATCGGTGACTCGTCATCTTCGACGATTACAAAAGGTCTTAAAGGTAGCTAGGAGGGGGTAGAGTAGTTGCAAGTGGAGTGAATGCCATGAATGGGTGGTTGGAAGGGGTTTAAATAGGGAGAAGGGCTTTCCAAATGAAGAAGGGGTTTTAGCGACATCCGAGACGTCGCTAAAACCCTTCCCAAAATGTCGGTGAAGACCCTTGCCCGTCGGTCGCTCGCCCGCAGCTGTGCTTCTTCACGCCTGATCCGTGCGCGCGCGTAGTTAGCCGTCCGATCTTCGGATCTCGCGTGAGGCGCACGCTTGGATCGCGTCCTCACGCACGCGTCATCGCACACGTCTGGTCAGGGCTCATCTGCGAGCGCCACGTCTTGCGATCGCGCCCGTCCACTGCTAATTGGGCGGCTCTATTTTGACCGCGTGCGTCGTCGTCTCCTCATTTTAGTGCCACGCGATTCTAACCCACGTCATGTGAGCGCGAGTGAGCACTCCCACCACTGCACTACGCCAGCTGCTTTATCGTGGCGAGGGCGGGTGTTACGAACGCGTGCCTTGGACATATTTTAAGATGTCTGGGAGGTGGCCCAGACGTCTGACCAGACGTCTGGGATCACATCCAGACGTCTTGCCAGACGTCTGGGATGGTTTACAGATGTTTGAAAAATCGTTATCGTCCACACCCGCGAGTCGTCTGCGCGCCTGTGCACGCAGACCGCATATTCGTTATTCCCTCTTTTTCTTCTGCGGCTACAGACGCCTGCCGCGCCTTCTCTCTCTCCTCTCCGCGCGGCCTTAAAAGGGCCACACCTCCCCTCCTTTCTCCACCGTCTCCTTCTTCTTCTCCTTCCTGTGCACGAGAGCGAGCGAGCGCGAGGGCTGCAGCGGCGGCCGCAGTGAGCGCGGAGGAGGCGCGGCGTGCGAGGGCGGAGCTCTGCCGTGAGGGCGAGCTCGCCGGAGCGGCTTGGCCGGCCGGCGGAGGGCGCAGGGGGCACGGAACGACGCGGAGAGGGACCTGCTGCAGTCTGAGCAGCAGGAGCGCGAGGTGCGACGCGGGCGGCGTCGCGAGCAGAGTCCGGGTCGCGCCCTGATTTTGGAAAAATTTCCAGAATCAGACGTCTGGGTTGATAGGCAGACGGCGAGGACGACGTCTGGTAGCTCATACCGACGTCTGAAAGGTGTGTATTCCGCTTTCTTCTTCCTTCCTGTCGACCGACCGTACTAAGGGAGGGAGTTGGCTGTGCGCAGGTTCGCTGATTCGCCATCCTTTGCGAATCAGACGTCTGGAAGTTGTACCAGACGGCAGGAGTGACCTCCAGACGTCCGGGGTGACCATCGGACATCTGGGAGCTAGGACAGACGTCCCCGCAGACTTCTGGACGTCTGGGAAACCACACTGAACAGGTAATTCTCTGATCCACTGTTTAAGACGTCTGGAAGAAGTTCCAGACGTCTGATTTTGCACAGTATCGTCTTTTTCGACCCGATTAGGGCCCGTTCGGGCTCCGTTTTCCGCGATTCAAGTTGCGTTCTTTTCAGAATTAATTCCTCTACCCGTCTACAGTAGCTATACACTGTTTTGAGACACTCCTTGTGTTTGATCCTTGTGATAGGACCTCGTTCAGTTGCAGTCTTGGGAGTCACGGAGGCACGCGGGATTCCCGATCATGCCCCCATTACTCCCGTTGTACCTGGTAGAGTGGCTTAAGTTTATTATTAAAATCTGTTAAAGTGTGGAACCATAACTAGAATCTAGGACATTGCATGAATCCTAGGAATGAGAAATGTATGGAATGATAGCTCCTAGGTGATGCATGAATCCTAGGGCTGGAAAACTAGTTGTATGCTAGATCCTAGGATGTGACATGAACCCTAGGATGGAAAAACTAGCGGAATGTATAATATTGCAGTCTCGGAAAAATGGAAAGGAATATAAAGCTGCCTGTAAATTGAATTAACAGCTGCCTGTTATGAATAAAGAAACATGATTGAGATCCTGGATTGTGAGAACGTGGGACTGGAAAGTGAAACATATGATGTTCTGAGATAAAGAGCTGGAACCCTACGGGGAATTAGGAGTGGAACTCCTGGAAAGAAAAAGGAATGGAACTGAGATGTAGTTTGTACTGTCTCTTGGGTACGCAGTACCAAGGGAAGTACCTGTACCTGTTTAGTGCAGAGTGGGGCCAGCCACCCCAGGGACCCGGGGTTAGGATTGGCCGCTCTGTACCGACTTGTTGGCCCTCGTGTACGTAGTACCGAGGAGAGCTACTAGTGTTAGGAGAGTACTAGCTACCCCACGGGCCCCGGGGTTCTGCTGGCCTCCTTCACCGACTTGTTAGGCCTACTAGGGCAAACCAGGGTAGTCAGGCGAGGGTGCGCGGACTGTGGAGGGGCAAGGCCCCGGTTTGGTTACTGTGGAGGGGTTGGACCCCTGTTACTGAGAGGGCTTTGCCCTGGTTCCGTGCTGTGCTTTGGGCGCACCCGTTAACGGAAATGACTGACCGCGTGCCAGTGGGGGCTAGCTACCTGTGCGTTTATCGCGCGTGCCGTAGTCACCGTTACGTCTGTCAGTGACCTTGGGGTGGTTGACTGAGGGTAGGATCACCACGGGGGACTCTCCCGGCCAGGAGAGCACCACGTGCTACTTCTACTTTTGGAAAAGACTGCAATCAAGATCGTTCCCACGAGGACATTCGAGATCAAGTAAAGGATCTGAGAAATAAATGAAATAGTGAGAAAAATTGAAAGATGTGAATAAAGGAAGTAATAGAACATAACAGCTACTGTACACTCTACTGTTGCCTTTAGTTAGTTTGCCACTCTACTCAGCGTTTTGCTGACGTGTTACACTCGTTACCTTTTCAGGACCAGGTGTTGAGCAGCCAGGGTCGGCGGCTGCAGAGGACGCTGGGCCGAGTAGGGTCCAGTAGAGTTACCACAGTCTTTTGTACCTCTTTTGTTTCTGTTCTAGTGAGTAGTTTTTGTTTCCGCTGTACCTTCTTTACCTGCAGTTCTTGTTATATGATAAATGTTGTTCTACTGTTGTGGTGGTACCTACTGTACTAGTTTCTTTCCTTACTGCTGTACTTTCTTACTGTTAGTTATATTCATGCTGAATGTGGTTTATTTTACTGTCTTTTGGTTACTTCCTCGTTGGACGACTAGGTCTTGGGATTAGTTAAGTCAGTCCGGTTCTCGTGTCTCGTAGGGACTCGGGAACCGGGTCGTTACAAGATGGTATTAGAGCAAGGTCGTCTCGAGAAGTGAATCAATTGACTGGAAAATAACCAATTCACAGGTTTATAACTAGAGTAGCCACCACAACATATCTCTTGACATGAGCTCTTAGAAGTTTCGTTAGGTACCGTCTGTTTTGACGTTTTTCGTTTTGTTTCGCATCTCCATTGTAGGAGATGCCTCGTCGTGGAGCTAGGAGGGTGGGCCGCGGCCGAGGTCGGGGCCCGAGGGACAGATGTGTCGGGCTTGGAGTACATACTACCCCTCCTCTTCTCCTGAGCATACCGTCTCCGGACCTCGTCCAACTGATTCGAGAGGTGGTTCGAGAAGAATTTCAGCTTCCACCCATGTCGCCACCCCCTCCCCCTTCCGAGCGTATGACAGGGGAGTTAGTGGTGGAACGAGATTTTCGCCGCCACACTAGGCGCGTTAGGAGGACTCAAAGGAGACACGTGGCGTCCACAGGAGAGTCGTCACGTTGTACAGGGCCATCAGTGGCCTTTGGGGGCCCTCGACAGGGGCCAGTCGCCAGCACCGGACCCCCGCCTAGCCGACAGCAGGGACTCACTGAGGGCGGGAGTCGGGTTCCCCTCTGCTACCAGTGTGGCCAGCCGGGCCACGTCAGGAGGGACTGCCCATCTAGGGCAGGAGGTCAGCAGATACTTCCCGTGCAGAGCACTGGAGGGCGCGCAGGAGGCTGCGGTTCCCAGGCACGAGGAGGAGGACAGCAGTCGCGAGGAGGGTACCGGCCAGCACCTACCCGTCCGACGCAGAGTGTGGCTGCTTCGTCCGCACCTAGAGCTGAGGGGCGTATCAACGCCCTAACACACAGGGACGCCAGAGCATCGGGATCCGTGGTAGCAGGTATGGTTTCAATTTCTGGCAGACTCGTTTACACGCTTTTCGATTTCGGTGCTACGCACTCGTTTGTCGCAGCCAGTTTCGCAGTTAGTTTGGACCAGGATTATACACTGTTAGAGAATCCGTTCGTAATCAGAGGTCCGAGTGGTCAGCTGTTTGTAGCTGAGGAGGTGTACACGGGTTGCGAGGTCAGCATCGGGGGACATAGCCTGCCAGCTGACCTGATTATGATACAGATGGAGGACTTTGGAGTGATTCTGGGGATGGATTGGCTGTCCGCTTACCACGCCTTGGTAGACTGTTTTGAGAGGAAGATTGTCTTCTCCATTCTGGAGTTGCCTCCTTTCGAGTTTCACGGGCAGCCAGTGGACGGAGGTTTCAGGTGCATTTCGGCACTTCGGGCGGCGAGACTTTTGAACCAGGGGTGTCAGGGCTTCCTAGCCTGTGTGGTGGCAGAGCCCAGCCCTGTGGCAGACTTCCAGAGCATCCCGGTGGTCAGAGAGTTCCCCGACGTGTTTCCAGACGAGTTACCAGGACTACCGCCCGAGCGTGAGATCGAGTTTGAGATCTCACTAGTACTAGGGACCCGCCCCATCTCCACCGCGCCATACAGGATGGCACCGCTTGAGCTGCGAGAGCTCAAGTCCCAGTTGCAGGACCTTTTGGAGAAAGGTTTCGTGAGGCCCAGTGCGTCTCCCTGGGGAGCCCCGGTACTGTTTGTGAAGAAGAAGGATGGGACCCTACGCCTTTGTGTGGACTACCGATAGCTGAATAGGGTCACCATCAAGAACAGATATCCGCTGCCGAGGATCGACGATTTGTTTGACCAGTTGCGGGGTGCCACGGTGTTTTCCAAGATAGACTTGAGGTCTGGATACCACCAGTTGAGGATCAGGGAGACCGACGTCTCCAAGACAGCTTTCCGCACCCGGTACGGACACTACGAGTTTTTGGTCATGCCGTTTGGGCTGACCAATGCCCCCGCTGCTTTCATGGACCTGATGAACAGGGTGTTTAGACCGTACTTGGATTAGTTCGTGGTGGTTTTCATAGATGATGTGCTCATCTATTCTAGAGATCGAACACAGCACGGACAGCACTTGCGGATGGTTCTGGACACTCTGAGACGACGCAGGCTGTACGCCAAATACAGCAAGTGCGAGTTCTGGTTGAGGGAGGTGACCTTCTTGGGTCATGTGATATCTGGTGACAGCCTGGCGGTGGACCCCGCCAAGGTCGAGGCAGTGCTCAGGTGGGAGAGACCGCGTTCAGTCACTGAGATTCGCAGTTTCCTGGGACTGGCAGGTTACTACAGACGGTTCATCAGGGGATTTTCACAGATTGCGCGTCCTATGACACAGTTGACTCGGAAGGACGTGCCTTTCGCTTGGACAGACGCCTGTGAGGCGTGTTTTCTGGAGCTGAAGGAGAGGTTGACCTCGGCTCCTGTGCTCACCATCCCTGACAGTAGTGGCGGGTTCGTTGTGTACACAGACGCTTCCTTGCAGGGGTTAGGAGGTGTGCTCATGCAGAGGGGTCATGTTGTCGCTTACGCTTCGCGGCAACTGAGGCCCCATGAGCATACCTACCCTACCGACGACCTAGAGTTGGCTGCTGTTGTCTTCGCGCTGAAGACCTGGAGGCACTACTTGTGCGGTGAGACCTTCGATATTTTTACAGATCACAAGAGCCTCAGATATCTTTTTGACTAGAAGGAGCTCAACATGAGACAGAGACGTTGGTTGGAGCTCCTGAAGGACTACGATTGCAGCATCTCCTACCACCCGGGAAAGGCCAATGTGGTGGCTGACGCCTTGAGCCGTAAGGCGCCCGCACGCTTGGCCAGTCTACAGTTACAGAGTTGGAGCCTTTTGGAGGAGGTGGGCAGTTGGCGACCTCTAGAGTTACGAGGATACTGTGGGGCAGTGACAGTGACACGGCAGACCAGGCCAGAGCTGATAGACCGTATCATCACAGGACAGATGGCTGATCCGTACTTGCAGTCTTTGCACGACAGAGTACTATCAGGGGACCCAGGGGACTTCTCTTTCATAGACCAGGTGTTACGCTTGAGGGGACGGTTGTGCGTTCCCAGAGACGAGGAGCTGTTGAGAGAGCTCCTGACTGAGGCACACGGTTCCAGATTCACCATACATCCCGGAAACACGAAAATGTACCATGACTTGAGACGCGAGTTTTGGTGGAGAGGGATGAAGCGGGATGTGGGTGAGTTCGTGCAGTAGTGCTTAGTGTGCCAGCAGGTGAAAGCCGAGCATCAGAGGCCTGCAGGACCGCTTCAGCCGCTTCCAGTGCCAGAGTGGAAGTGGGAGAGCATCACCATGGACTTGGTGGTGGGCTTACCTGTTACCCAGCGGGGACACGACGCAGTCTGGGTAATAGTGGATAGATTGACGAAGATGGCGCGATTCTTGCCGATCCGAGTCACTTTGGGACCATCACAGTTGGCAGTGAGGTATATCCGTGATGTGGTGCGACTACACGGAGTTCCGCGGGAGATCGTATCCGACCGGGATACCCGCTTTACGTCCCAGTTTTGGGCTGAGTTTCAGCAGGCCTTGGGGACGAGGTTGAGGTTTAGCACGGCTTACCACCCCCAGACGGACGGACAGTCTGAGCGCACGATACAGACACTTGAGGACCTGTTGCGTGCCTGTCTACTGGACTGGAGGGGCTCTTGGGAGGAGCACCTGCCCCTAGCAGAGTTTGCATACAACAACAGTTATCACTCGAGCATCGGCATGGCTCCCTACGAGGCTTTGTACGGACGGAGGTGTACGGCACCCTTGAGTTGGGTTGAGGTGGGGACCAAGTGGGAGGTTGGCCCCAGGTTGATCCGGCAGAGTCAGGAGGTAGTTGAGAAGATCCACAGACGACTCCGCACTGTCAGGAGTAGACAGAAAAGCTACGCAGATCGCAGACGCAGAGAGGTGCAGTTCGAGGTTGGGGACCACGTCATCCTTCGTGTTTCGCCCATGAAGGGCTTACAGCGGTTTGGGGTGAGAGGGAAGCTCGCGCCGAGGTTCGTGGGGCCCTTTGAGGTCCTGGAGCAGGTTGGACCCGTTGCTTACAGACTTGCCCTTCCCCCGCAGCTTTCTGGTGTGCACGACGTGTTCCACGTGTCCAACCTCAGGAAGTACGTAGCCGATCCCAGCCACGTACTGAGTCACGAGAGCGTCGAGGTGAGCGACGACCTGACCTACCCCGAGCGGCCAGTGCAGATCCTAGACCGAGTCGTCCGCAGTTTGAGACGAAAGCAAGTACCCCTGGTAAAGGTTTTGTGGAGGAGCCAGCGGTACGAGGAGGCTACCTGGGAGCCTGAGGCGGCAATGCGGGAGCGGTACCCAGAGCTTTTCACGGGTACGTCTTTTCTGACCGGGTTCGGTCCTCTTTGAGTTTGTTATGGTTATTTGGACGTCTTTTCCCGGACCCTAGTTGGCGCAAGTTTCGGGGACGAAACTTCCTTTGAGTTTGTTATATTGTTACGAACGCGTGCCCCGGACGTATTTTAAGACGTCTGGGAGGTGGCCCCGACGTCTGACCAGACGTCTGGGATCACATCCAGACGTCTTGCCAGACGTCTGGGATGGTTTACAGCGTCTGAAAAATCGTTATCGTCCACACTCGCGAGTCGTCTGCGCGCCTGCGCGCGCAGACCGCATATTCGTTATTCCCTCTTTTTCTTCTGCGGTTGCAGACGCCTGCCGCGCCTTCTCTCTCTCCTCTCCGCGCGGCCTTAAAAGGGCCACGCCTCCCCTCCCGTCTCCACCGTCTCCTTCTTCTTCTCCTTCCTGTGCACGAGAGCGAGCGAGCGCGAGGGCTGCAGCGGCGGCCGTAGTGAGTGCGGAGGAGGCGCGGCGTGCGAGGGCGGAGCTCTGCCGTGAGGGCGAGCTCGCCGGAGCGGCTTGGCCGGCCGACGGAGGGCGCAGGGGGCACGGAACGACGCGGAGAGGGACCTGCTGCAGTCTGAGCAGCAGGAGCGCGAGGTGCGACGCGGGCGGCGTCGCGAGCAGAGTCCGGGTCGCGCCCTGATTTTGGAAAAATTTCCAGAATCAGACGTCTGGGTTGATAGGCAGACGGCGAGGACGACGTCTGGTAGCTCATACCGACGTCTGAAAGGTGTGTATTCTGCTTTCTTCTTCCTTCCTGTCGACCGACCGTACTAAGGGAGGGAGTTGGCTGTGCGCAGGTTTGCTGATTCGCCATCCTTTGCGAATCAGACGTCTGGAAGTTGTACCGGACGGCGGGAGTGACCTCCAAACGTCCGGGGTGACCATCGGACGTCTGGGAGCTAGGACAGATGTCCCCGCAGACTTCTGGACGTCTGGGAAACCACACTGAATAGGTAATTCTCTGATCCACTGTTTAAGATGTCTGGAAGAAGTTCCAGACGTCTGATTTTGCACAGTATCGTCTTTTTCGACCCGATTAGGGCCCGTTCGGGCTCCGTTTTCCGCGATTCGAGTTGCGTTCTTTTCAGGATTAATTCCTCTACCCGTCTACAGTAGCTATACACTGTTTTGAGACACTCCTTGTGTTTGATCCTTGTGATAGGACCTCGTTCAATTGCAGTCTTGGGAGTCGCAGAGGCACGCGGGATTCCCGATCACGCCCCCATTACTCCCGTTGTACCTGGTAGAGTGGCTTAAGTTTATTATTAAAATCTGTTAAAGTATGGAACCATAACTAGAATCTAGGACATTGCATGAATCCTAGGAATGAGAAATGTATGGAATGATAGCTCCTAGGTGATGCATGAATCCTAGGGCTGGAAAACTAGTTGTATGCTAGATCCTAGGATGTGACATGAACCCTAGGATGGAAAAACTAGCGGAATGTATAATATTGCAGTCTTGGAAAAATGGAAAGGAATATAAAGCTGCCTGTAAATTGAATTAACAGCTGCCTGTTATGAATAAAGAAACATGATTGAGATCCTGGATTGTGAGAACGTGGGACTGGAAAGTGAAACATATGATGTTCTGAGATAAAGAGCTGGAACCCTACGGGGAATTAGGAGTGGAACTCCTGGAAAGAAAAAGGAATGGAACTGAGATGTAGTTTGTACTGTCTCTTGGGTACGCAGTACCAAGGGAAGTACCTGTACCTGTTTAGTGCAGAGTGGGGCCAGCCACCCTAGGGACCCGAGGTTAGGATTGGCCGCTCTGTACCGACTTGTTGGCCCTCGTGTACGTAGTACCGAGGAGAGCTACTAGTGTTAGGAGAGTACTAGCTACCCACGGGCCCCGGGGTTCTGCTAGCCTCCTTCACCGGCTTGTTAGGCCCACTAGGGCAAACCATGGTAGTCAGGCGAGGGTGCGCGGACTGTGGAGGGGCAAGGCCCCGGTTTGGTTACTGTGGAGGGGTTGGACTCCTGTTACTGAGAGGGCTCTACCCTGGTTCCGTGCTGTGCTTTGGACGCACCCATTAACGGAAACGACTGACCTCGTGCCAGTGGGGGCTAGCTACCTGTGCATTTATCGTGCGTGCCGTAGTCACCGTTACGTCTGTCAGTGACCTTGGGGTGGTTGACTGAGGGTAGGATCACCACGGGGGACTCTCCCGGCCAGGAGAGCACCACGTGCTACTTCTACTTTTGGAAAAGACTGCAATCAAGATCGTTCCCACGAGGACATTCGAGATCAAGTAAAGGATCTGAGAAATAAATGAAATAGTGAGAAAAATTGAAAGATGTGAATAAAGGAAGTAATAGAACATAACAGCTACTGTACACTCTACTGTTGCCTTTAGTTAGTTTGCCACTCTACTCAGCGTTTTGCTGACGTGTTACACTCGTTACCTTTTCAAGACCAGGTGTTGAGCAGCCAGGGTCGGCGGCTGCAGAGGATGCTGGGCCGAGTAGGGTCCAGTAGAGTTACCACAGTCTTTTGTACCTCTTTTGTTTCTATTCTAGTGAGTAGTTTTTGTTTCCGCTGTACCGTCTTTACCTGCAGTTCTTGTTATATGATAAATGTTGTTCTACTGTTGTGGTGGTACCTACTGTAGTAGTTTCTTTCCTTACTGCTGTACTTTCTTACTGTTAGTTATATTCATGCTGAATGTAGTTTATTTTACTGTCTTTTGGTTACTTCCTCGTTGAACGACTAGGTCTTGGGATTAGTCGAGTCGGTTCGGTTCTCGTGTCTCGTAGGGACTCGGGAATCGGGTCGTTACAGCGGGCGTGCGAGCGGCTCTCAGCCATTCGATCGAAGATCGATGGCTAAGATTTATCCCCTGGGTGAAGGTGGAAGCAGGCGGCGGTCTGGACACGACGAGTGGGCGCCACGTGGTGTGTCGTGGGCCGTTCATCATCAGATCAACGGTCAGACTTCTTGGGCCCATTGTAGGAGCTACGGATGTCAGATTTGGTCGATTTTGAGTCCGTTGGACTCTGTTCGTCGCTCTGAATCCATACGTGTAGTCCGATCGCTCATATGAGGCCTGCTTTGACAAGTGCTTATACTAATGGCCATTAATATTATTTTATAAGCTATCTTGACGTATGATGCATGCAATGCTCCCATTCTATTTATGATGTGTTATCTGTGCATTTTATTCTTAAGATGGACCCTATTTAATAGAATTATCACCCCAAGATGCAGTGTTATCAACAACCTACATATGGGTTGTTACCTACAATAATGTGCCAGCCATTCACCCTAGAAGGTTCATTAGCTACCCAATTTCCGTTAAAACCACCGAAGAACGAGTCAGTGACGAATAGTGTGTAGATGTTTAGACTTACAGTTCCCTTAAATCAGAGGGTGGGTTGATAAGTCGTGTATTTATCGCCCAAACTTATTTAATCAAATTAAAATAGAATTCAGGATGGCGAAGACTCGAGAAACAAATCCATATTTTAATGGATACTCAGGCTGATTAGGTCTGAAGATCTGAAGGGTCTTCATGTTCAAATCATACAATTTTATTTCCTAAGATTGAAAATTTTCTAAAGCCTAAGTTCTCTTTCCAAATTCGATAATTTTTTTTATATAAATAAAAAGAAAACAAAATGAATTTACAAAGCTGATGAAATAATTTAAAGATGAATATCCACCCCCATGCCTATCTAATGCAATGTCATTGTATTAAAAAGACATGAAACAGAGTGGAGTAGAGTAGAAAGAACCTGATTTGTGTGAATAACGGGTCCGCTCCGAGATGAACAGAAATTGTATACATGCTAAATTTAGTGCCTTCAGCTAGGCACACTATACAAAGAAGAAGAAATAACGAATTCATAGGTGCAGGTCAGAATCAGAATAAAAAGATTCACCTTAGGACCTGCCAGCAGATGTCCACAAATGTGGACTAAATTGTGGTGCAGACCCATACCCCATGGTCGAGAATATCTAAGGTTCTGGATAAAAATTACCCAGAACTTGAGATCAGTATGCAAGCGAGGTTGAGCCTGCAATTTATGAGGATGCAACCCAAGACCAAAAGGTCATGTTACAGAGAAATCAAGCTCAAAAGGATAATCAATGATGTGTGCTTGGGTTGGACATCCTCAGAATAAATGTCGTAAGGGTCCTGGTTTGATGGTTTCAGATTAATTGGAACCCTTAGACTCGGTCTTCTACTTCCTTCGGAGCTTGCTTCCCAAATCAAAATTTCCCAGCTCCTATCCTCCACATTCAGAATGTCAAATTCCAGGACCTCCTATATATTAATCACCCCATCTGAAATTTCCAAGTCTGAAAGATGTGACTGAATCAGAATTGACTTGGGTCTAATTATCGCAAAAACAGAATCGTCAGTAAGCTCAATGGGGTGTAACTGACAATCGGGGCATTGAATTGAATCCTTCAGAAAATGCAATTCCGTCATGTGAGCCCCAATAAGATCAATTTCCTCAGTTATTGGGCTATCAAATGATTTAACTGACTCTGCAGGCCTAATTGTCTCACAGAAATCGTGTTCTGTAAACTCACGTGAGACTTCACAAATTGAATCTTCACCATCAGAATCAAAGGAATCTAAATTCGTATTAATGTATGTCTCAAAATCATCCATCACTTTCTGATCCATGGAGACATACATTTCCTCGTACCCCAGCTCAGGGATCTCAAGTGAAGAAATCAGATCATCCCTAATTAGTTGCTCTAGATCAATCTGGTCAGCCTCGTAACACGTGTCCCCCCCAATAGGTGCCTGAGCAGGTTCTAACATTGGCTCTCCTAAAGGGGGTTCATCTTGAGAATCATCCCAAGATTTAACTAAAGCAACCACAAATCTTATTCTCAGTTTCTATAACTTCCCAAGTAGAAACTCACCTGGGTTCTTATCCTTAACATCCTAGAGCCAATCCAACAAATACTTGTTCATATCATCAATCATTTCAATCAGGGGCTCCAATTCTTCAGTGCAAGGTATTGGCTGAGCTTCTAAAGATTGTATAGTATTCCTCAAGTTAGCCAAAACCTTATCTTGGACCTGGTTAACCTGAACCAAATTGTTTGGTTCAGGGTTAAGTGAGTTTGGGATCAGTGCAGAGGAGTTAACAAATTGAGATTCGTGATACCTTTCCTAATAATAGGTCATTTCGGATTGTTCATAAGGTGGGGATGACCTAAAGGCAGTGTATTCAGAGGATGGGTAAGGATCAGGGTATCCTTCTTGATTGTAGATTGTATAAGGTTGTCCATGAAGGGATGACGATCTATAATCGATGCGGCTCTGAGAAGGATAAAAATCTTGATGATGGTGTCCAGGGTCAGATTCTGGACACGAAAGTTCGGAACTATATCCCCAATTGAAGTTATCCCAACTAATAGAAGGTTGATTACAGTATGAGTAAAGATAATCATCATGTTGAGGATAAGTCATAGCAGGAGGGAAAGAGTGGGAATGCATATAAAATGTGGAAGGATTCATGATAGACAAGAGGAAGAAAGGCGCTCTGCAATACAAACAATAAAACATGTCCTTAAGTGGGCTAGCCTAAAGACCTACAGACTCCCAGAACCAGTCTTGAGATAAAGAAATGATTTGATCTACTTCTATCTGTTCAATCCAACCAGTTAGAGGGAGGGATTGGGGAGAAGGTTCTTCCTTCAGCTTGCGCCTTCGATTCCTAGTGTACCCCCGAGCCGCGATCGTTTGATTCTGCTCCCCTAGCTAGACATCAGATTTAACGGTAGAAATAGACTAATCGAAAATAATCTCGTTCTAGGCTTCGAAGAGCGAGTCAAATCCTTAAGGCCAACGTTGACCCTATTTTTATTAGGATTAGGTTTGAATGTGCTTTGGAATGTGATGGGTAATTTATCTGGGTTGTGCCCTTAATGATTGATTGATGTATGTGTGCGTGCACAATCAGTGATTTTCAAGCAAGATTATTTTTGATGCGGTGAATTTTAGGGTTTAAATCTTGCTTAGTAGCTTTTAGGATTCAACTTTAGGTATTTTCAATCAAGTTTTGTTGGCACACCAAGTTTTGAAAGCACAGGTGAAGATGTTTTCCTTTGAAGCTTAAAAGAATGTGGAGTGCCTGGTAAATCCCTAAAAGTTGATTTTAGTTGAAATGGTGCGTCCCAATCAACTCAAACAATTGGCCTGTTGCACTACTTAATTAGGCACACAAGTGATTACCTAATCTGATTTCTACTCGATTATGTGTTTGGGTGTGTGTACCGGTTCCAAAGATCGATTTACCGGTTGAGTTTGAAAATCAGATGAAGTTGTGTACCTTTGTGAGATTTTTTTTTTAATTTTTCTTTTTAAATGCAGAGGGTAAGGTAGGTGTAGGTGTCAAGCAAATAATCAAAACTAACCTTAGGGTTTATAAGAACATCTAGGTTGATTTATGTTTGTGTTATTACATGATGGAATGAAAACTAATGGGTGGGAGGTGGGGTGAACTTACAGAACCTTCAACAGCACTTTGCTCTAATCTACCACTTTAGCTCATCTCAAAAGAGTACCTGCAATCACAATAAGAAAGGAGAGAAGTAAGGTAAACGATTCATAAGTTGGAAAACGCGAAGAATCAAAGAGCATCGCCTCCTCGGCAATGATGCCAAAATGTTGACGGCGGAAAACTACGCGTTCGGAGTTGGATTCGAAAACCCGTCATTGTAGTTCAAGTCATGAAGAAATCCATTCAACAGATAAAATTTATTTCGAAAAATCCATAAAGAAGTTCCGAGTCAAACACAGGGAGGCGGACATTTGATTAAAAATACACGTTTTATTTGTTTGTCACGAAACAGAATAGCTGGTCGAAAACTAGCTATCTATTTAACAAATAATAAATAGAAGAGAGAGAGAGAATATTACAAATAAAAGCAAAAGTGACGTAGAATAAACTTGGATTTTAATATAAGAAGTTATTCATTACATTACTCATTATGACTAGAAAGCGAGAAATCTATACTAGAAAGCGATATATCTACTCTAGAAAGCAGTAAAAAGAATGGAGAGAGAAGTATCCTCCTCGATGATTGCTTGGAGGACGAGCTGAACGGGACGATGCCTGGAAGATGAGGAATGGAGCGGGAAGGAGGACGAAGCAGGAGGAACGAGAATGAAGCAGCAGGTCGTTGTCATCGCGGGATTCACTTCTCAAATGCAAAGAGAGGACAACCGCTGAATGCTCCACGAAGGGGAATGAAGGTGGAAAAATTATAATTTCTACTCTAGAGGAGCATCTCGGGTGTGGGACAAGCTCTTAGAGCTTTGGAAGGGGTGAGAGAAGAGAAGAAGGGATGAGAAATTCGTAGGGTAGGGGTCTCCTTTTATAGTTGCAAGGAGTGAGGGCATTTT
This sequence comes from Thalassia testudinum, assembly GCA_037157565.1. Classification (NCBI taxonomy): domain Eukaryota; kingdom Viridiplantae; phylum Streptophyta; class Magnoliopsida; order Alismatales; family Hydrocharitaceae; genus Thalassia; species Thalassia testudinum. The sequence continues at coordinate 97,441,162 of JAZHRO010000024.1, forward strand.
GGACATTTTAATTTTAAAAAAATTAATTCAGGGCCTTTAGTGACGGATTTATCTGTCACTAAAGGCCTGAACATGGCTGACATGCGTGCGCCTCCCCGCCTTCCATGCCCTAACGCCTTTCCACATTCATGCACGACCAATCGTCCCATCTCAAGATCGAACGACTTAAAATGCTCCTTGCCAGAGCCTTCATTCGCACCTTCACCACGCGATCGCATGTGATGAGGCATGCAAACGCACGTCATCGCACGCATATGCGATCAGAGGATCCTCCGTGTGCCGCACCTCCTCCCTCAGTTGCGCGATCTTGATCTGACGGCCCATATCGTGCATTAGAAACCCTTTGGAGAGGTAGCAGTGGTCTTAAGGGCCAATTAGGTGGTTGGAATGGTGCCACGCGGCGACATCTTAGCCATCTATCTTCTGCGTGTTGTAGATGGTGCCACGGGTGTCAGATTGGACCAATTTTTGCATTAGGCTGCGATCGTCGATCTAAACCCATCCGTGCGGTCGGATTTATCATCTGAGGTGCGGATTAACACCATCTTGGCCCTTGATCTTTAGGGTTACTGCTGGGAGTTCGTAGAGTGCATGTTTGATAAGGAAAAGCATCATATTATATTGTGCAATACGATCAACAAAAATATTTATAAAGATAACGAGACTTGGAGTCTCGATCATTCGTCTCTCCGAGGCATTTATGGAAATGCAGATTTGAAATCGATCTCTTTTGCTCTACCTGCTTAAAATCTCATGCCTGTTTATGGTGATTTATGTATTGATGTACGACATGCTAGTGCTAAAAGATAGTACTTAAAACATGCAACTTCAATCACACCAAAAGATGATAACTAGGCACATGGTGATTTTCAACATATATATTTATATATATAAAAGATGATGATGATATCAGAGTTGCAAAGCACAGGTAGAGGAATGCTTGTACAGGGAAATAAAACTACTCGCTACCAGAAAACAATTGCATACATGAATCTATGGGGGCATTTTGCATGTATCATTGGGGGAGAAGTAAGGAACTACACTATTAAGCAGTAAATAAAGCATGTAAATCTAAGAAGAACTATAATCTAATCCAGCAGAAATAAAAGCATTCGGAGGTGGCTCCGATGGCCTTTGAGTTGGTTGAGAGGAGGAGGGGCGGCCAATGGTGCTTAAGCCAGCCCTTGGAGAGAGGTTGGAGAGGTGATCCAGCATCTTGGCGTGGAGGTGGTGGTGGCCATGGTGAACCTACTCGTGGACATGGAGGTGAGTAGATGTAGAATGAAACTAAGCTAAATGGAACCAAGAGTGGATGGATGCAAATGGCCACCCCTTAGGTCTTTCTATAGACCTAAGGGAAGCTCTCTAGAGAATTATGGAATTCTCTAGAGAGGCCTATGGTGGGAGCTCGTGGGAGAGTGAGAGAGAGAGGATGGATGGTGGTTTTTAGATCCACCAAATGTGGATCTAAAAATTGAATGGCTCTTGGTTGCTAATTTTAGCAACCAAGGCAACAACACATGGTAGAGAGTTCTAGAGAACTCTAGGCTAGGTATTTTCGTGTGGATGGTGTGTGTGGGTGTGTGTGGGTCGAAACTTAGGTGGCTAGGTTGATTAGGTTAGATTCTAGTGGGTTTAGGTCAAGGTAGGTCTCAAATTAGGGTTGTAAGCCCTAATTCACTAAGGTAAAGTGTAATTGAACTTAATACAAGTTTAATTGGGTGTGTGAAAACTTAATTGAGAGTAAAATAATTCAATTAAGTTAGGTCTAGGTCAATTGGACTCTCACAGAGTCCAATTGAATAGTGTGTACTGAGATCAGGGCTCAATTGGACTCAATGAGTCTAATTGAATAGGATGATGGAATTGACTAAGATCCAAGTCAATTGGGTTTAGTGAGGACCTAATTAGGTCCTTAGGGAGGTCTAGAGGTGATGCACTAGGGTTAGGGCACCTTAATTTAGGTTCCTATGGGGTTGGAATTGGGTTTAGGGACCTAGAGATCCAAGATCAAGGCTTAAATCTAAAAACAGGGTCTGGAGGGCAGTTCTGGACGTCCAATAAAAGTGTCAGATGACTTATAGTGAAAAATCAGAAGTCCAGACTTCAAGTCTGGATGTCTAATTAGAGTCAGGAAGGATTCTAGGTTCTGTCTTGGGTATTCTACAGAAATTGGATGTCTGACCAAGTGTCTAGACATCCAATAACACTGCAGAAGTGGGTTTAAGATGTGTGGGAGTTGGCTAAGGGTTCTAGATGTCCTATACCTCATCTGGACGTCCAGATAGAGGCTAGAATTAGGGTTTTAAAGTTTCCTAGGGTGCGGTGACCTAATCTAAGGGTGGCTAAGGCTTGGGGAGGCTTCTCGGCTGTCCTAGGGCTAGGATGGACCTAAGTTCTTCATAATTTTTTCTTTATTCCTACTTAATAGAATAGCATACCTTAACTCCCTTACATTATTATCTACTACATCTAATCTAGGTCTTTTGCTCTAGCTCTACTGTAACTCCAGTTATTCTTTATTCTTCAGATCCGACTTTAGATCCAGCTTCAGATCTAACTTCTGGTCAGCTTATTACCTGCAATTGACATAATGCACCTAACCAGTACATTATAGCATTATTTTATGCATAGCTAAAAGAAACCAGTAAAGGTGCTAGTAATGCTTATGCATGCCTAAATTACCCTAACTTATGCTAATTCCTAGCCTAATTTAGGTCAATTAAGACTTATGATTGTTGCGCAATCATACCCCCATGCCTAAATCTTGCTAGTTCCTAGCAAATGCAAGATAAAATTATTCACATAAGGGTCCCTAAGGGATTGATTATTTTATCAAGTGTATGCCTAGAGATTTTTCTCCTTTTTGTTTTCATCCTATGCTCTAGAAATCCAGACAATTGTGAAAGTGTAGCTATGTAGCTTTTGCAACGGATTCGAGTGAAAAACTAATTCACCTCTAAAGCCTGAACTTGATCCCTAGTAAAAATTCTAGCGGGATAGGCGGACTTCTTCCCTCGGGGTATTCAAGATATTCTATGAATTCCACCCGGCTTTAATCTTAGGTAGAGAATCTTAGAAGGAAAAGATTATATATTTGGTGGCTCACTCTCACTTGGTGCTACATAGAGATTAGTACTGGAGAATCTAGATTCCCGGATTATCAAGTAACTTATCTCAGAGAAAGACGAGAAAAACTATGCTCTCTTTTAGTTCCTTTGTATTCATTCTCTCTTACTCTCTCTGTTTTTTTCCTTTTTTCTTAGAGCTCACAATCTCACCAGATTCTCACGTACGATCCAAATTTGATGGTCTCACTTGGCATTAACACTTTAATTGAGTTTCATAACCCTAACACTAAGTGGGAATTCCTCATCCAGTATTCGGGTGGTTAGAAACACAGAAAGATAGGTTAAGGCCTTATTTAGTGGATCTCAAATTTATTTGGTGGTATTGCCACAATGCAACTGATATAAACACTAAATATTCACTCTTTTTTTCTTTACTTTTTCTTCCTTTTCTAATTTTTTTTCAATTTTTCTTTCTTTTCATCATTTTTTTTCTTTTCTTTCATTTTTTCTTCTCTCTTTTTTTTTTCTTTTTTTTTCAACATAACACAACTAGCACACATCCATGAACTTTATTGAGGAGGCATTATTAGGGATTGGTGGTAGTCAAGAGACATTGGGTGGCTTCTTTGGTGGAAGTACCTATCACGGCACCGGGAGAGATGGATAGGATAGTGTATTTCTGACCTTGACATCAATACCCTCCTTCTGCCAAGGATTCCGTAAAGAATGGTCATAACCATCCACCTTAGTCCTAGTTTTATTAAAACTCGCTCTCCATGTATTTGCCTTATTTGGTGGCTCTCAAAATTCACACAAAATGTATACGTAGGAACCGAGAGCGGAAACTATGCCTAATCTCTGAGCATCATCACCTAATTATCTAGGATTCCAGATTTCTTGCACTAATCTTAGAGTACCAGTACACTCTACTCTCATCTCACACTATTTGGTTGATTTTTGGAAGAAAATCTACCTGACTCCCAAAGCACTATCCAGGGGTTCAGGAGAAGCACTGCTTCTTCTTGATATACTAAAGATGTTTATTAGCCTTCACCATAAATCCATTGCAAATTCTACGTGTGTGTGAAAAATTATACTGGATTCCAGATTACAGGAATCAACTAGAGGATAAAATCCCTAATGCATTCTCTTAATAAGATAATCTTATTCATGGATGCACTATATATATATGCTATAAACAAGTAACCTTGTATAATTTGTGCTTCGTAAAATTCCCATATCAGGTTGCATTCAGCTTGATCCAAAATTTCAGAATAGGAAAGGTGAGCGGTGAGTCGGAAATGGCTATTGCGGATGATTTCTACCTCCAGTGCGAGCATTGGAGGTGGAGTCGGTTGTTCTTTTATTAGGATCCTAAAGTACGTTTGACATGCAGCTCTGAGGTTTTCCTAAATGTTGGCATAAAAATTTTCAGTTTTGTTGTATCTACCCCCCCATGCCTAAGTTCTTGCATGTCCTCATGCATGAATGTAAACGAAAATAAATACAGCAGGGAGTAAATGGGTAGAAATCACCTGGAATTGCTCTTGAAGTTTAACATTCAGCATCAGCCAACCTGACAGTATGCAATATGTGAAAAAGAAATATGCTTTAAAATAAAAATATGCTATGTATAAAGCGAGTATGTATAGGGTGATGTGAGGTAGATGCTGAGTTTAACGCCTCCAGCTGGGCGAAAACTCAATTAGATGTATCAGTTCTAGCATAGGAGCTGGTCAAGATTAACAGAAAGATGTGCTCGTATGCTCCTAGAATCAGTGGTCCAGAGATGTGAACCAACTGATTGTGCACCCCTACTCCAAAAAGTCTAGCTATAAGAAAGTGTGGAGTGGTGGTGGAAAATAGAGGATAATCAGAGGGGGGATCATGATGTTGATTCAGCTGATTTATCATGTCCCACAATTCAGCACGAAGTTGTTGAGGGAGTACATCAAAATGTATCTCAGAACCAGAATCTGAGTCATACGGATCCTGATAACAATAATTGACATCAAAGATCATGCCCTCTCCAGGCTCTGGATCATATGGGGGTATTCATGAAAGTAGAAGATCTGTGGGGAGGTCACTGAAATTCTCGTCAGAAATGGGAATAGGAGTAGACTCGAAGGTGGGAATCTGATGATCTGTATGTATGTGAATTCCTGTTGATTCGCTACTTGTGAGGTAATCGGTTGTGACTACGTTAATGGGAAACCCATTAGCTGTGGTCACGTCATCTTGTAACAACAGGGGTGATCTAGTAGTGTACGGATCAAGATAGCTAGATTCAGGGGTGCTGTGGTCAGAAACACACCCTAAACAATCGGATTCTCGGGGAGATATGTGCAGTGCAGTGGTCTCAGTCCCGTGTGGATAGAGGTCCAAGAACCCTGGTAGTGCAGACGAATGAGACATTGGGTTGTCACAAAGGAGCCCAATGTTACCACAGTATGTCGAATCTTCGCCTTCACCATCCTCCCCTATGTGATCACAGTCAAAATTCCTTGATGCCCTAAATATGTCAAGTAGAAGTCGCTCATTACCTAGGGCTATCTCCATACACCCGGATGCACAATCAATGTTTGCTCAGGCTGTCGCTAGAAATGGGTGACCCAACATGATTGGTGCATCTTGGAGATTAGGAGGAACCTCCATATCGAGAACAAAAAAGTTTGTGGGAAAGCAGAATCCGTGGACTTTTACGATCACGTTCTCAACCACCCCCCTCAGTGTTTTTACTGATCTATCAGCCAGCTGAATCATGACCGAGGTAGGCTTTAACTCCCCAAATCGAAATCGATCAAATATGGTAGTGAGAGTTAGGTTGATGGATGAACTCAGATCTAGAAGGGCCCAATCAAATGGAGAATCCTGCAAGAAGCAGGATGTGAGTGGGGAACCGGGGTCTTTCTTTCTCAGCGGAAAGTCAGCTAGAATCACAGCACTAGCTTCTTTTGACAGTACCACTTGTTGTCCAATTCTAGGCTGTTGCTTCGGGGTACAATAGGCCTTGAAGAACCTAGCGACAGCGGGGATGTGATCAATTGCCTCGAGGAGAGGGAGCTGAATATGTAATTCCTTGAACACTGACTTCAGGTCCTCAAAATTATGCGTGTCCTTCCGTACTACATTTTGCGTCAGAGCCTCGGGAAAAGGGACGGGAATCTCAGGGTCAAGTGGTCTCCTACCCTTAGCTACCATAGGTGGCTCCTGAGATGAAGAAGGAGTCGAACCCGCCTACACGAAGGGTGAGAAAAATCAGGACTCGCCTGCCTATGTGGTGGGTCGAATGTCTTCCTTCCACTCCTCAATGAGACAACATTTGCATCGGCTTGCTATCCATGAGGTGGTGGGGGAGCGGAAGGGGCAGAGTATGCAGGATTCTGCATCAAAGGTAGCTGGCCTTGAGTATAACCAGGTGGTGCAGGAGGCGCTTGTAATATGGCATGTGCTTGTCCCTGTGGTTCCTGAAACTTAGGCGCTGAGTCCTATGCTCCTGCAACAGCTGATTTTGCGTGTGCTGTATAGCATGTATCTGGTCAGCCATCACCTTCATTATCTGCAAGCTATCCTGTGTAAACTTTCTCATTGATTCTCGCAGCTCCTCTTTCAGTGCCTCTAGAGGGTCAGCCCACTTTGAAGGGTAACTAGCAGCTTGGTGCAGCGGCTAGTATATAGAATGGGGTTGCTACTGCTGAGACGGGAATGGCTGCTGCCTAGGGTATGTGTTTTGCGCATTCCCGTATTGCCAAGTCTGGTAGTGTGGATCTTGATGTGGTCTCTGTGAGTTACCAGACTAGGAGAAGTTCGGATGCTGGCGCCAACCAGGGTTATACGTCTCTAAATATGGGTTATTACGTCCGTATCCTTGAATAGCACTAACGTCCTCGTAGGCCGAAGACGTCTGAGATGTATATCTATCAAGGGGATATGTATTATAGTCAACGGGTGGTGCGTAACCCTGGTCATATGGTGCCAGATCAGGATTTTTTATGGGATCCTGATATGCAGGATCTCATAAATAAGGAGAAGATGCATCTCGAGTGAGTAGATTAACTCGAGTAGGAGGGGCTCGGGGTGCATAGGAGGGTCTTGGAGTAGTAGAGTTCAGGTCAGATTGACCTTGACTAATTTGGTCAATCTTTTTTTCAGGGTTAATCGGAAAACACGAAGAATCAAAGAGCGTCGCCTCCTAGCAACGGTGCCAAAATGTTGACGGCGGAAAACTACGCATTCTGAGTTAGATTTGAAAACCCGTCGTTGTAGTTCAAGTCATGAAGAAATCCATTCAACAAATAAAATTTTTATCGAAAAATTCGTAAAGAAGTTTCGGATCGAACACAAGGAGGCGAACGTTTGATTAAAAATACGTGTTTTATTTGTTTGTCATGAAACAGAATAGCTGGTCGAAAACTAGCTATCTATTTAACAAATAATAAATAGAAGAGAGAGAGAGAATATTACAAATAAAAGCAAAAGGGATGTAGAATAAACATGGATTTTAAAATAAGAAGTTGTTCATTACATTACTCATTACGACTAGAAAGCGAGAAATCTATACTAGAAATTGGTAAATCTACTCTAGAAAGCAGTAAAAAGAATGGAGAGAGAAGTATCCTCCTCGATGATCGCTTGAAGGACGAGCCGAACAGGATGACGCCTGGAAACGGGGAATGGAGCGGGAAGGAGGACGAAGCGGGAGGAACGAGAATGAAGCAGCAGGTCGTTGTCGTCGCGGGATTCACTTCTCGAATGCAGAGAGAGGACAACCGTTGAATGCTCCACGAAGGGGAACGAAGGTGGAAAAATTATAATTTCTACTCTAGAGGAGCATCCCGTGTGTGGGACAAGCTCTTAGAGCTTTGGAAGGGGTGAGAGAAGAGAAGGGATGAGAAATTCATAGGGTAGGGGTCTCCTTTTATAGTTGCAAGGAGTGAGGGCATTTTGGACATTTTAATTTTAAAAAAATTAATTCAGGGCCTTTAGTGACGAATTTATTCGTCACTAAAGGCCTGAACGTGGCCGACGTGCGTGCGCCTCCTCGCCTTCCGTGCCTTAACGCCTTTCCACGTTCGCACACAACCAACCATCCAATCTCAAGATCGAATGGCTTAAAATGCTCCTTGCAAGCGCCTTCGTTCGCGCCTTCACCGCGTGCCCACGTGTGATGAGGCGTGCAAACGCGCGTCATCGTGCGCATATGCGATCGGAGGATCCTCCGTGTGCCACACCTCCTCCCTCAGCCATGCGATCTTGATCTGATGACCCATATCGCGCGTTGGAAACCCTTTGGAGAGGTAGCGGCAGTCTTGAGGGTCAATTGGGCGGCTGGGATGGCGCCACGCGGTGCCATCTTGGTTGTCCATCTTCTGTGTGTTGTAGATGATGCCACGAGTGTCGGATTGGATCGATTTTCGCGTTAGGCTGCGATCATCATCCAAACCCATCCGTGCAGTCGGATTTATCGTCTGAGGTGTGGATTAACACCATCTTGGCCCTTGATCTTTAGGGTTCCTACTGGGAGTTCGTAGAGTGAGTGTTTGATAAGGAAAAGCGTCATAGTATAGTGCGCAATACGATCAACAAAAATATTTATAAAGATAACGAGACTTCGAGTCTTGGTCATTCGTCTCTGGGAGGCATTTATGGAAATGCGGATTTGAAATCGATCTCTTTCGCTCTACTTGCTTAAAATCTCATGCTGGTTTATAGTGATTTACATATTGATGTACAGCATGCTAGTGCCAAAAGATAGTAATTAAAACATGCAACTTCAATCACACCAGAAGATGATAACTAGGCACATGGTGATTTTCAACATATATATTTATATATATAAAAGATGATGATGATATCAGAGTTGCAAAGCACAAGTAGAGGAATGCTTGTATAGGGAAATAAAACTACTCGCTACCAGAAAAAAACTTCATACATGAATCTATGGAGGGATTTTGCATACATCATTGGGGGAGAAGTAAGGAACTACACTATTAAGCAATAAATAAAGCATGTAAATCTAAGAAGAACTATAATCTAATCCAGCAGAAATAAGGGCATTCGGAGGTGGCTCCGATGGCCTTTGAGTTGGTTGAGAGGACAAGGAGGGGCAGCCAATGGTGCTTAGGCCGGCCCTTGGAGAGAGGTTGGAGAGGTGATCCAACATCTTGGTGTGGAGTTGGTGGTGGCCATGGTGAAGCTACTCGTGGACATGGAGGTGAGTGGATGTGGAATGAAACTAAGCTAAATGGAACCAAGAGTGGATGGGTACAAATGGCCACCCCTTAGGTCTTTTTATAGACCTAAGGGAAGCTCTCTAGAGAATTATGGAATTCTCTAGAGAGGCCTATGGTGGGAGCTCGTGGGAGAGTGAGAGAGAGAGAGGATGGATGGTGGTTTTTAGATCCACCAAATGTGGATCTAAAAATTGAATGGCTCTTGGTTGCTAATTTTAGCAACCAAGGCAACAACACATGGTAGAGAGTTCTAGAGAACTCTAGGCTAGGTATTTTCGTGTGGATGGTGTGTGTGGCTGTGTGTGGGTCGAAACTTAGGTGGCTAGGTTGATTAGGTTAGATTCTAGTGGGTTTAGGTCAAGGTAGGTCTCAAATTAGGGTTGTAAGCCCTAATTCACTAAGGTAAAGTGTAATTGAACTTAATACAAGTTTAATTGGGTGTGTGAAAACTTAATTGAGAGTAAAATAACTCAATTAAGTCAGGTCTAGGTCAATTGGACTCTCACTGAGCTCAATTGGATAGTGTGTACTAAGATCAGGGCTCAATTGGACTCAATGAGTCCAATTGAATAGGTTGATGGAATTGACTAAAATCCAAGTCAATTAGGTTTATTGAGGACCTAATTAGGTCCTTAGGGAGGTCTATAGGTGATGTGCTAGGGTTAAGGCACCTTAATTTAGGTTCCTATGGAGCTGGAATTGGGTTTAGGGACCTAGAGATCGAAGATCAAGGCTTGAATCTCAAAATAGGGTCTGGAGGGCAGTTCTGGACATCCAATAAAAGTGTCAGATGACTTATAGTGAAAAATCAGAAGTCCAGACTTCAAGTTTGGATGTCTAATCAGAGTCAGGAAGGATTCTAGGATCTGTCTTGGGTATTCTGCAGAAATTGGACGTCTGACCAAGTGTCTGGACGTCGAATAACACTACAGAAGTGGGTTTAAGGTGTGCGGGAGTTGGCTAAGGGTTCTAGACGTCCTATAACTCGTCTGGACGTCCATATAGAGGCTAGAGTTAGGGTTTTAAGGTTTCCTAGGGTGGGTGACCTAATCTAAGGGTGGTTAAGGCTTGGGGAGGCTTCTAGGTTGTCCTAGGACTAGGATGGGCCTAATTTCTTCACAATTTTTTGCTTTATTCCTACTTAATAGAATAGCATACCTTAACTCCCTTACATTATTATCTACTACATTTAATCTAGGTCTTCCACTCCAGCTCTGCTGCAACACCAATTATTATTTATTCTTTAGATCCAGCTTTAGATCTAGCCTCTAATCAGCTTATTACCTACAATTGACATAATGCACCTAACCAATACATTAGAGCATTATTTTATACATAGCTAAAAGAAAGCAGTAAAGGTGCTAGTAATGCTTATGCATGCCTGAATTACCCTAACTTATGCTAAGTCCTAGCCTAATTTAGGTCAATTAAGACCTATGATTGTTACGTAATTAGTTCCTCGGTCTCTATCTGGTGCTATGGATGTCTGATCAGGGCGATCTTGGAGTCGTTGATCTCCAATCGTCGTCGTAATCAGATCCGTATGGTTATATCTTCGATCTGAGGCCTCGATTAACAAGTTGCCCTGTCCCTGGCCATAAAAGGAGACAATTAACCTACATTTTATACAGACTAACCTAAATGCAAGATGATGCATGTCATGCAATATTTATAGTATGTGATGCAATTCTATGCCTAAGAACACGTGTAAATAGACAGTTTATGTGATATAAACATGTTTACATCAAAAGCTAACACTAACGGCCATTGAAATCAAATGTAACCTAAACCCTCATTGCCACTAAAAGCCTAAAATCAGTCCCTAAAATCAGATGTAAAATGAAAGCTACCTCTTGACATGAGATTTAGCTCTGGCTTTGCCTCCAATGTTGATGTAAAATGAAATCCACCCCATATGTTTGGGGGAAGCCCTTCGCTACTAATCTTGCCTTGAGATGAGAGATGGAGTTGTCTGGGTTATACTTTAGTGTAAACACCCAACAACATCCTACAACCTTGGTGTGTTTGGGTAGATCTGCAAACTCCAACGTCCCTCAAGAGTGTAAGGTAGCCATCTCCTCCTCCATGGCATAATGCCATTTTGGATCGAACATGGCTTGCTGATATGTAGTAGGAATATGTGTGGTGGATAGAGCCGCTGTGAACATAGCAAAGGACCTCCCAAGGTTGGCAGTAGACACTGCCCCGGCAGTCTGGTAGTGTGCATAACTACAAGGAAACTTCGGAATAGCAATCAGAAGATCTAAATCCTCCTCAATCTCCTGAGCAACAGTAGAAGCTTAGTCCTCGGAAAGATGACCAGAATCATCAGAAGAACCTACATGACCACCATTAGAACAACTCACATCAGTATCAACACATACCTAACTAGGGGAGGAGAGAGGTGGCTGAGGTGGTGGGGGGTGTATATTTGGCACCATTCATGCTTCTTGTAACTGGCAATTTGTAGACATGAGTGGGCTCTGACTGCTGTATGGTGTTGTCCTCTGTAATAGTGGTGGTATTCTAACTGTGAGTGATAGGGATTTGTTCCAAGGGAGATGGTGGCATTGGCATAGGAGCAGGATTCCTTCAAATGACAACTAATGACCAGCAATGGAGAAATATGAAACTAGCTCATGAAATCTAACATCAACATTAACATAATGCTTCTTGCCTCGTGGGTCATAACACAATCCTTTCTGAGTACTGTTGTATCCCAAAAAGACACATTTCACTGCTCTTGGAGCAAGCTTATCCCTGCCTAATCCCAAAATATGAACAAACACCACACAACCAAACATGTTGGGTGGTACATAAAATAATTCCTTGCCTAGATGGACTTGCCATGGGACCTTCTCCTATAGTAACAAGTTAGGCAACCTGTTCATCAAATAACACGCAATAAGCACTATATCTTCCCAATATGTCTATGGCACATTGTGGTGAATAAGTATTGTCCTGTCCAACTTTGCAGAACAAAACTCTAATGCATTATCAGAACAAACAATCTTCACAATAGTAGAAAAGTGAGTTTTTATTTATATAATGAAAGTTTTAATGACTGATCAGATTTATTCTTTAATAAAAATAACCAAGACATTATAGAAAAATCATCCACAATGAGCAAATAAAAATGATGACTCAGTTTGTCAGACACTCTACTTGGACCCCAGACGTCCATATGCAACAAAGCAAAATAGAAACTAGAGCTCTAGGAGGAACTAGCAAGAAAACTGGCTTGATTTTGCTTCCCTAGTTGGCAAGCATCATAGTAAATCTCAGCAATAGGCGAAATGTGAGGAATTACGTGTCGTAGCTTGTCAAGTGAAGGATGTCTAAGTTGACGATGCCACTGAAGAGCTATACCAATACTAAAGGCAACCACTCCCTAACATGTAGCTGCAAACAGTGTTTAGATCAGGCGATACACACCCCCCTCATCATGTCCATTACCAATCATCCTCCCCGTGAACTTATCCTAAAAGCTTCAACCCAACTCATCAAAGATGGTATGTAATGTAAATTTTTTGTAATCCTACTAACAGACAAAAGACTAATAAGAAAGTCAAGAACAAATCGATCATCTAGCAATTTCAATGATGGAGTCACTGCAACATCTTTGCCATCAACTCTGGAATGTCTGTCATCTACCACTTGAACAATCTTACCTGGAGGAACAGTTTGAATGTGCCTAAAGCAACTTTTCTCGCCACTCAGATGATGAGATGCCCCTTAATCTACTAACTGCATAGTGTCATTAGAAATACCACTACCAGAACTCAAGGTAGAAGCTATACCAGAAGAGGTCAAGGTAGTTGCACTTGTGGTAGTCGTGGGTTCCTGAGTCAGCTGAGTAAGGCGCTTGATAAATCCATATTTATATACATAATTTATGCCTAACTATTGTTAGTTTAAAAGTAAAATAGTTTACATTGCATTAGATTATATTATTTTAGTCACATTATAGTATTTTGTAAATATTATATTTTTAGAGGTATAATTATAATATTTTTGCTGCACTTATATCTGGTTCCTTGATTTTTTTTTATATGTGTGCAGGCATCAAGTTTGAAATTGATTGAAGCATTAAGGAGAGAAAATAATTATTTTGATGGGATTGAACCAATTTCCTACAAAAAAAAAAAAAAAAAAAATCATTCTAAATACTACCAAAAATCTCATCAAATAATTCCCTGAATAAATCCCCACCCAACCATTTCCTATGTCCACCGGCATAAAACCTTCTCCACCAAATCTCCCAATTCCCACATTTCCCCCCAACAAACCCCCTACGTCACCCATAACCCTTCTACCGACATATCCGCCAACTACACCTGCGTAAACTTTCCACCGAACCTCTCCCATCCCAGCAAAAAAAATTCGACCGTATTTTATCCCCCCTCCACTGAATCCCAAAATCAAAATATCTCACCCCACATTATAAAAAGACCCCATGCACGTATTCCCCGACGTCCCTGCTCCTTCTCCCTCCGCTCTCTCCCAGGCTCTTTTTCCCCGCTTATTTTCTCCACGTCGAAACAACTCAACGGCGGCATGCACCCTGTGTCTTTTCTTAAATCCCCGTTTCTTCGTTCTCGCTCTCTCCCTCTGTCGATCTCTCAACCGAGTGCTGCCGCACCCACGCCCGCACTTCAATTCTCTCTCTCTCTCTCTCTCTCTCTCTCTCTCTCTCTCTCAACACACGCCCCCGCTCTATCTCTCTCCTAGCGGCTACGCCCCTTGCTATTTTTCCCCATCTCAGCCATTGATCGAAAAAAAATTCACCACTCATCCCTTCGTGGGAACCTCAAGACGTTTCCGCCCTCTCAAGTCTCTTTCTCCGTCTCAACTCCTCTCCCTCCCAATTTTCTCTCTCCGGACTCTCCCCCTCTCAATTCCTTCTCAGTCCCATCCATACCTCTACCTCTCATATCCTCTCCATCTCAATTCCCTCCATCTCCTTGTGCACCTGCCACGACCACAACGGCTCTCTACGACCTCTCACCTCCATACACATTCTCCACCGACGACCGTCGACAACACTCTCCACCCCCGTCACGACATTGCTGAATTTCTATCTAAGATTATTTTTCTCTTCTTCTTCTTATTCTATGTTATTCTGACTTTTTAGTAATAATAAAGTTCTTATTTGCATTTACTTGTTCACTTCGTATTTGTCTACGTATTAGTTTCATTTATTTCCTTTTATTTAAAAAATAATAAAAATAAAATAATAAAAAAATTTGTTTAATTGATCAGGTTAGAAATCATCTAAATATCCCTACCTCCCTGTGAGATGACTCATACTCTCAACATTATTCTCATATTTTTCGGAGACAGTTTCATAAATTTAAAACGACGTGTTTTCTCACCTACAACGACGGATTTATGATAAGAACCTCATCATGAATCCTAACTAGCACAATCTAACCTAGGTATGCAAGAAAAAGCTCCTACATAACTCAAAGAAAGGCTTAACTTAGAGAATTCTGAGTTTAAGAAGAAAATAAGTCATAAGGGGTAAAAATGCAATTTCACCAACACAATCTGCAAACAGGGTAACTCAGGGTCCAAACATAGGTCAAACTAACCTAGTAAGAAGGAAAGTCGGATGATCTGATCCAACAAGGGCTACAGCAACTCCAGAGAATTAAATGACATTCTGTAACCCTAAAACAAATCCACTTCAATTCACGAGGTTCGAGGTAAGGTAAAAATCGATTAAACCCTCTAAAATTCATAGAAAAATAATCTCTAGGGTTCAGAACGTTCAATTTGGCCTTAGAAACCCATTTTGACCTACATTGAGAACCATGCCCAATTAATAATTTAATTTGAATTTTTACGTAAATTGACCGATCAAACATGGTCTGACCTAGAAAAAAAATTCACCATTAAAATCCTTAGGTCAAACTTAGTCATGTATAAAAACTTGAGCCTAAGAAGAGACCTCCCTAACCGACTTTGCAATTTGATCCTCATCATTTACTTTTTGACCTTTAACTTTTGAAACACTTGCATTTTGGCCCCTAATTTCCTATTTGTTCTTTGCATTTTGGTCCCTCCTGCAAGTCTCTGCGCAGCACTATGCTCCAGCGACTTTGCGCGGAGCATGGCGCCGCGCAGGGTGAGGGAGGCGTCTTGCAAAGAGAACGTGGAGTTCCCTGCGATGTCTGCTATCGCAGGGACTCGGCCATGCCACTTGACGACGCCCACACCTTTCGTGCGAACGTGCGGAAGGTATGGGTCTCATCTCCGACCATACTCCGGCGAGGGACGCACGTCGCCAGCGTGCGTCCGCCCCTCCGCCACCGCCTTCATAAAGACCAGCGTCGCCAGTCGTTTCTCCCAGCTCAGTCTTGACGGAGAATCCCTCAACCCTTCCTCTCTCTCCACTCCGACAAGAACCCACCAGCTCCGACGGCTCCTCCTCCTTCTCGTCGCTCTGCTGCAATACCAGCAGTAGAGCCACCTTCGCCTGATCTCCCTGCGTCGCGCCGCACCAAGCGCATGCCTCCCTGCCCACTTCCTCGTCGCTGCTCTCTCCCTCTAGGTATTTCTTCTCCGGCGACAGTTGATACGGATGTCCGCCTCTCCGGCCCCCTTCCTCCCTGCAAGTAGGTTACAATTACTCCCAATCTTCCCCTCTTTCTTTTCCCCACATTATTTCATTCAAATCGACCCTTGACTGTCCCTGACCACCATCACCTTCCCCATCTCCGGCCACTCTCCGGCGAGTTGCCCTCGTCGATCCGCAGCTCCACACAACTCGCCGACTGTCCCACAAGCTCCGCCTCATCACATTGAACGCCCTCCGCCCCTCCACAGTCCCTCCACACTCACTCAACATGCCATCGAACACACCCACTTTTCCGGCCATAGGACGACCTAGGCATGCATGCCTAGGCCGCCCCGCGGCCTGCCGCACAGTTCAACACCTTCGCCATGCCATGGCGAAGGTTTCCCAGTAGTTTGATTAGGCCGAGAGGCCGTATTCGTGTCTGACAGGTTCTGAGGCTCGACCGCCATTGACGCCACATTGAAGCAGCTTCTTCAGAGCTCCAAGCTCCGAGGCTCCAGGATTTCAGTTGCTGCGAAGGCGGGAGAGTTGTGTGAAGGCAGTCAGCTAGCAAGTGAAGGGAATCTAGGCTGCAGCTACGGAAGCAAGGCTGAGGTCTTCCTGTGGGCGCGCGCGAGGAGAAGCAACCAATTAGTCCCACATTGTAAGTTCACGAAGCGCTGCACTGGTTTAAATTGATTTTGTGAATAAGCCTTATCGCCTTCGAATCCACTGGGGTGAGGTCCCTCGCCCATCACACCCGCCTCGTTCCCGGATTCATCTCGCAGACCTGGCAGATCCGACCCGACACTACCCTGAACTCCTCGCGCACCACCCAGGCCGGTGCGCCTGGTCCCGATTACGCAACCCGACCCGTTAACCCAGCTCTGGGAGAGCTTCCTGTGAGCGGTTTACAGAGAGAGAGACGTGCGGGTAGAGGGAAGGGCTAGGTTTTGCTGTGCCCTGTGCAGGAACAGGGCATGAAGGAGGCAGACTCAACACTTAGCCGCAGGAAGGAGAAGAAGAGGAGCAGAAGAAGAAGAAACCCTGAAGAAGCCTTGCAGCTGAACAAGGCAAGAGACCAAAGAAGAAAAGAAGCAGAGGAAGAAGAAGGCTCGCCAAAGAAGAGAAGAAGAAGAAGAAGCAGTGAAGGAAGAAAAGAAAGCACTGTAGCAGACCGCCGTTTAAGTCGTCTGACTGCGATATCAGACGATGGATGAAGTGTCAGAGGAGATAAAGCAGAGAGGAAGAAGAAGAAAAGAGAAGGCTCTGCAACTAAAGAGAAAGAAAAGAGAAGGAAGAAAGAAGCAGAAGAAGACTTCGCGCAGGAAAAGAGAAAGAAGAAGAACTGAAGAAGAAAAGAAATAGAAGACAAGCAGAAGAAGAGTTGAAGGCAACAGGAAGAAGAAGACCCGTAGAGACACTGCAGCTGAAGAAAAGCCAAAGAAGAGAAGAAGAAGACAAGCAAAGAGAGAAAGAAGAGAAGAAGAAGAAGCCAAAAATCGAAATCTATCTCTCCCTCTCTCTCTCTCTTATTTTTGTAATAAAGAAGACTCTGTACTTCTAGAATTCTAGTAGCTCCCTGAGCTCGACCTCGGGAAACCAAACTATTTCCGAGTAAATTTCGATAGTAATGACAACCATAGCTGTCTTATTTTACACTATAACGACATTACTGTAATAAGCATTAAAACAAACAAAGACTAGCCGCGGTTGGGAGAAAAAAACCCGTTACCATTCTTGGCACCGTTACCGGGGAGCAACGGCTATTCTAGAAGCTTTAAAATTCTTTTAAACAATTGCTAATTTTTTTCTCTCTCTTGTGTGCAGGTAAAGGGAAAGAATTGGAAGAGCAGTCGCACAACAAACACTCCAACAAACAGGTAATCTTCATCGACCCTCTCTTAAACTCCCTTGAAATCTGAAAAGAAATAAAAAGAAGAATCAACTTAGGGCTACCTGTGTTATACTTAGTAATTCCTCAAAGTTGCCTAAATTTTTCATTTCAACACATTTTAACTGTCCATCCAACTAAGGTAACTAGGGCTAAAACCTTCTTGATTGAGCCCTAGATACTAAATTTTGAGGCAACTAAAATGGACCAACTAGAGCCAACTCAGGGATTGAAAAGCTAGGGTTTTTAGAGACACACCTTCTATTAACAAAGAAAAGATCTTCCCAAAAAGAGGTGTACCTAAACCTTGTTTGTAAAGATCTATACAAGAGGAACCCTAAGCAAATCAGGCTCTTAAATCCATTTGAACCTTAAAAGAAAGGATGCAAAAGCTCTCAAAGGAACAAGAGGTGAAGTTGACCCCCTTGGGTCAACCAACTTTGAAATTAGGTCACTTTCTCACTCAAAATACCTAAGAGTTCAAGTGGAACCTTAAGCACCCTGATCTTAAAGTAAAAGAGGTAGACTTAAGAGGTCAAGGTCCCCATTCTGGTCTACCTGGAACCACAGTGACAAGAGAGGTCGGGTGGGGGAAACCCTGTAACCCGTGGGGACGCTCTACTGTGTAGGGGTCTTTGCGGGACTCACCCTCTCTGGCTGCCCAGGTAATTCTCAGATGGACGATCTTTTTGATCAAGGGGTCCATCTGCCTCGCACCTCTATAGTCACCCAACAATTTTTGGGTGTCTCGATTGGGTCCAGCACCTTCTAAACTCATCTATTCCAACAGTGCATGTACGGTAGGAGGTCCTTAAGACCACCCTTAAGACCTCCTTTAGAAATTCACTCTCGTCAAGGCCAAGCCTCGACGCCCGTGTTTGACAATATTCTCTCATCTGATTCAGAACCAAGCTCTTCTTCCCCCATCATGGCTCAGCCAGTTGAGGAAGAAAACAATCTAGAGCACCAGCTCCAGTGACTCAATGACCTCTTCCAAAACTTTGTGCACCCACCGCAGCGTCCTATGATGCGGGACCATTATAACCCTACTGCGGTGGCCATTGAGCCTCGAGTCAGAATCCTGGCTAGAGGACCTGATTCCGAATTAAAGCCCAATATGATTCATGCTATACCTAAATTCCATGGGCTTAATTCCGAAGATCCCTTCCAGCACATCAAACAGTTGAAGCATCTGGCCCAAACTTTTGGGTCAGATGCACAAAATCGGGACATTCTTCTCATGAAGATGTTCTCCTTCTCTCTTATGGACAAGGCCGCTCATTGGTATCAAACTCAGACCCGGCCGATCAACACTTGGGAAGAACTTCAGTCTGAATTTTTGAAGTTCTTTCCCGTTGGTCGAACCAATGCCTTGCGCCATCAGATTACTCACTTTACTCAGCAAACGGGAGAACCTCTCCATGAGGCATGGGATCGCTTTCAGGATCTCATGGGAAAGTGCCCCCATCACGGAGTTCCTAAATGGGAACAAGTCCAGTCTTTTTACCAGGGACTCCGTGAAGACATCCGTCTTTTCGTCAATGCAACCTGTGGAGGAAATATCATGGGTCAACATGAGGACACCGTGTGGGAGATTCTCGAAAACATGTGCGAGAACTCCATCAACAATGACTCAATGGGATTATTCGACAGGACGAATTCCCGCACATCGACGAACCTTAGGGGAGCACACGAGACGCAGGGCTTGTCCGCATCAGTCGACCTGGAATTAATGGCCAGTCGATTGGACAAGGTCTCAAGCATTGAGAGGAAGGTGGATGAGCTGACGCAGCACTTGCCGCGAGCCACCTCTGCGCATAACTCCTTTGCACAGCCTCCTTCCACACAGGAGATTGTGCAAAACATTCTCCACCGATCTTCCCCTGGGATGGATCCATATCCATCCCCATCTGATTCTCGAATCGGAGGGTCATCCGATCCTTTCTATACCAGCCCAGGGAATTCCATTCCCCGTTTCTCTGATTCTCTGGAGGTTCCTCAGACCTGCGAGGACCTCAACGCCATCCAGAACGACCCATTCTCCAACACCTACAACCCTGGATGGCGAAACCATCCCAATTTTCAGTGGGCGGGAAATTCCCAAACCCAAAGACCACCCTTTCAGCCCCACCCACAACCCCCTCGTCCTTACCAGCCGCCTCAGCCTTGGCCCAACCCTACTTATCCATCAGGGCCAAATCAGGATCAAATGTCCCTTCTCCTTCAGACTCTGGCTGACATTCAAAGAACGAATGCGATTATTCAAAAACAACACAAGGACGAACTTACAGAGGTCCGAAATCAACTGGCCCAGTTGGCAAATTCTCGCCAGCCAGGCACACTTCCTTCCCAACCTCTTCCTAACCCAAATAACGTGCCAACTCAGCGGCGCATTATGAACCCAAACTCGGGCCAAGCCCACATGATTTACCAGGCCCCCTCTGTTCCTTCACCTGACGGGATGGAGGCTTCCACTTCTTTTGCGAGCTATCAGCAGCAACCCATCTTACCCAATCCCAACCTAAACCAGGCAGGACTTAATTCCGTGACAACTCGTAGTGGTAAGGAAACCCAAGATCCACCTTATCCAAACCACTCCAAGCCTGGTAGTGATCCCAAGCCTAGGACAGTAATCCAGGACGTTTCTACCCTCGTCCTAGATCAAAGACCTGGACCTATCCTAGAAGAACCAACCAAGGTTCCGTTTCCTGAGGCCTTGACCAAGGGAAAGAAGACTACCAAGCCCGTGGCACCTGAGGAGGACCTGGTCAAGCTCTTTGAGCAGGTCCACATAAACATCCCCTTGATGGATGCAATCCGCCACATACTGGCTTACACACGATTCTTAAAGAATGTGTGTACACCCCAGCGTAAGCCGCGAACCAAGAGTGGGAGTCCAATTGTACTGTCAGAGCAAGCCAGCTCTGTAATCTTAAGCAGACTCCCACCCAAGGCTAAAGATCCTGGTACTCCCCTGATTTCCTGCAAGATAGGTGATACCCAATTTGATAGAGCATTGCTAGACTTGGGTGCTTCCATAAATCTAATACCCACATCCTTACATAACCATCTAGAAGAATCTGAGCTAAAACTAACTGAGGTGACATTACAATTAGCTGATCGATCTATAAAGTCACTAAAAGGGATTCTCGAGGATGTTATTGTAAGAGTGCGGGATTTCTATTTTCCTGTAGACTTTATAGTCTTAGACATGGACGCACCTGAAAACCCTAGGGATACACCGATCATTCTAGGGAGACCTTTCTTAGCTACTGCTAGAGCCAACATCAGCTGTGAGGAGGGCCAAATAGAGCTCAAATTTGGAAAACAAACCTTGAAAATTGATATATTTAAGGCCCAACAAGGAATCAATTGTGGTGTCATTGAACAAATTTGTGACATTAAGGCTTTGGTTGATGAAACACACTTTCAGAATGACCTGATTATACCTCATCAACCGCAGAAAGATCCTGACCCGCAAACAGAGGAGTCGAATCCAGATTTAGACAAACCAATAACTCCTACCCTTGAACCTCACATCTATTCTGAACCACCCGCCGCTGCTGATAACCCCATCCTCAAACTAAAGCCCCTTCCTGATCACTTGAAATACATCTTTCTGGGTTCTAATCAGACTCTTCCTGTGATTATCAATTCCAAGCTCAAACCCGAACAGGAATCCCATCTGATTACTGTTCTCCAGCAACATCGCAGAGCCATCGGATGGACTCTCGATGATCTGACTGGAATAAGTCCCTCTTATTGTACTCATCATAGCTATTCAGAAGAGGGCGCACGACCTTCTCGTGAAATGCAGAGACGCTTGAACCCCAATCTACAGGAGGTCGTGAAAAAGGAGATCATCAAGTGGTTAGATGCCGGGATCATCTACCCGATCTCCGATAGTCGTTGGGTGAGCCCAATTCAAGTCGTGCCTAAAAAGGCAGGACTCACCACTATAACGACTGAAACCGGAGAAGTCATTCCTACCCGATTAGCCAACTCATGGAGAGTCTGTATAGATTACCGACGACTCAATTCCTCCACGAAGAAGGATCATTTCCCATTACCTTTCATTGATCAGATTCTCGAAAAATTAGCGGGAAATCGATTCTTCTGCTTTCTTGATGGGTACTCCGGTTACAACCAGGTGGCAATCCATCCAGAGGACAAGAAAAGACCACGTTCACCTGCCCCTTCGGAACGTACGCATTCCGAAGGATGCCTTTCGATCTTTGCAATGCACCCGCGACTTTTCAGCAGTGCATGCTTGCCATATTCTCAGATATGGTAGGTGACTATCTGGAAGTCTTCATGGATGACTTTTCAGTTTTTGGAGCATCATTTGACGATTGCCTCCAACACTTGGTCCAAATACTCAGGCGGTGCATCGATGTGAATTTGGTTCTTTCCTGGGAAAAGAGCCATTTCATGGTGCCTGAGGGAATTGTCCTGGGACACTTAATCTCGTAGAAAGGCATCCAAGTGGATCGAGCTAAGGTTGATCTAATCTCTCGCCTTCCTATACCTAGCTCGATCAGGGACATCCATTCTTTTCTGGGGCACGTCGATTTTTACCGTCGTTTCATTCCTGATTTCTCGAAAATCGCATGCCCCTTGACTACTCTTCTCGCTAAGGATGTACCCCTTGAAATCTCTAAGGAATGCACACTAGCCTTTGAAAACCTTAGTGACCGATTCACCAGGCACCTATCCTACAATCTCCTGACTGGTCTCAACCCTTTGAGATCATGTGCGATGCGTCTGATTTCGCTGTAGGAGCGGTCCTGGGGCAGAAAGCTGACGGGAAACTCGTGGTCATCTACTACGCTAGCAAGACACTTGATGAGGCTCAACGTAACTACACGGTTACGGAGAAAGAGTTGCTAGCCGTAGTATTTGCCCTTGAAAAATTCTGATCGTATCTCCTGGGTTCCCACATCATCATCTACTCGGATCACACGGTTGTGAGGCATCTCCTTGCCAAGAAGGACGCGAAGCCCCGACTAATCTGATGGATCTTGCTGTTGCAAGAATTCGATCTCAAATTTCGGGACAAGGCGGGAAGACAGAATGTGGTAGCCGACCATTTGTCCCACCTTCCTTCTGAGATTATCAACCCTTCCGGACCCATCACGGAACATTTTCCTGATGAGCACCTGCTGACTATTGGTACTAGCCTTCCATGGTTTGCTGATATAGTAAACTACTTGGCATCTCATCAGATCCCGTCTGATTGGCCGAAGGCCAAGAAAGACAAATTGCACTCTGATGCCAAGTATTACATTTGGGAAGACCCGTACCTCTTCCGCATAGGTGCTGATCAAATCATCCGGAGATGTGTTCTGGAAGAGGAAGTGAATAATATTCTCTCTTTCTGCCATGACCAGGCATGCGGTGGCCATTTCTCTGGGCATAAAACCGCATCAAAAGTCCTCCAGTGCAGCTTTTACTGGCCCACACTGTTCAAAGATGCATACAGTCACTGCAAGGCATGCAGTCATTGCCAAACTTTGGGCAACATGAGCCATCGCGACATGATGCCTTTGCAGCCGATTCTCGTATGCGAAATTTTTGATGTTTGGGGGATTGATTTTATGGGCCCCTTTCCTATTTCGGATGGTTTCGAATACATTCTGCTGGCTGTGGACTACGTGTCCAAATGGATCAAAGCCATACTGACCCGAACCTGCGATCACAAAATCGTTCTCAAATTCATTCATCAAAACATTTTCTCAAGGTTCGGGATTCCTCGTGCTATAATCTCAGATGGGGGGACCCATTTCACAAATGCTCAGTTTAGGTCACTGATGACCAAGTACGGGGTGTCTCACCGAATCTCTACTCCTTATCACCCCCAGACTAATGGTCTAGCTAAGCTATCAAATCGGGAGATCAAGAAAATCCTTCAGGTCACTGTTCGGCCTAACAGGAAGGACTAGTCGTCCCGACTTCCGGAAGCCTTGTGGGCCTATAGGACCGCCCACAAAACCCAATTAGGCATGTCTCCCTTTAGACTAGTGTATGGGAAGGCGTGTCACCTTCCCATCGAACTGGAGCATAAAGCCTATTGGGCAGTACGAAACTGTAATCTAGATCTTTCGAAGGCTGGAACCCACAGAAAGCTTCAAATCAGCGAGATCGATGAATTACGCCTGGACGCGTATGAGAACTCGCGAATCTACAAGGAGCGGGTTAAAGCCTTCCATGATAGGCATATCTTGAGAAAGATCTTTCATCCTGGTCAGAAGGTCCTACTCTTTGATGCCCGACTCAAACTTTTCCCTGGAAAGTTGTGATCCAAGTGGGTCAAACCATACTTGGTCCGACAGGTTTTTGGAAATGGAGCCATCGAAATCAGTCCGCTCAGCCACGATTCCGAACCTTTCATCGTGAACGGTCAGAGACTCAAGCCGTTCATTGATGTAACTTCTACTGATTTGGCTGAATCATCTTATATCCTCCATTCCCCTTAAGCTTATTGCGCCCAACCGATGGCGTAAAACTCAGCGCTTAACGGGAGGTAGCCCGTCATTTTCCTTGAAAACCTAAAACCTTTTTGACACCTTCGTGCACTTAAGGGTCACTGATAGCGAAAATACGCGGTTTGTTAAAATACGTCGTTGTAACGCGTAAATCCGCTTTCGCTCTTAAATTTATAATCCTAGATAGGGAAGTATCTAGGGTCGTCCAAGGAGGCAATATGGTTGCAAAATTGATTCTCTTGCTTGGAATATATCTCAACTTTCTTTTGGTAATTTTCAATATACCATTTTTTTTTTGTTTTTGAACTAAGGCAACATGCGAAATTATGGCGGGAAAAGTGTTTACACTTCCAATTAAGTAAACTACTCTAAAGTGGCAAGTAGAACCTCTCCCTAAGCTCACTCTAGGAAAGTGGAGGCCTAGAATAATTAGGGAGAGGGAGTGAAGAATGCTGAAAATAAGCTAATAGAAATGCAAACAAAAAAAATTGCAAAGAAGGCAACTAGATAATTGATAAAGTGTTTTACAAAAGGCCTAGAAGAGGAAAGCTTGTACTACTAGAAAATTGCAAATAATAAAATAAAACACAAATCCTCTAGATAGATGGTGAAGAAGAGGGCTTCTTGCTCCAAGGTTGGTGGCTCCCAAGCTTGAAAAGAATCCTTCAACTCCTTCCTTGCAGAACTTCGCCAAGGTGATGACCTCCAAGGCAAGCCCTAAGGGGGCGTGCCCTAAGTTTCTCTCCAGGGGTGGATGTCCACCCTAGGTCCTTCTCCCTTGCCTGGCCATCCTCCTTGAAGTGGGAGAGTCCTCCTCCTTGGCGTGGCTCAAGTTGAAGAGAGTGGGGAGAAGAAGGCACCAAAAGGGCTGGTGATGTGCCCCTTTAATCTCCTTCTCTACTCCTTCTTCTTGGCCGTAGGTATAGGTGGTTTAGGTAGAAAATATACTAAGGGAGGATGCTCCAAAATGGTGGTAGGTGGTGGCTTTTTATAGAATAGGATGGGGGGTTAAGGTGCCCCTTGAAATGGAGGGCTAGGATGGAAGGATGAGGGTGGTTGGTGATCCTATGGCTAGGGTGAGTTGGCGCCAACCCAAGGGGTGTTAAAGGGGGTGGTTATGGTGGTGTTAGTGTCTTTTGGTGGTGGAGAGACACCACCATGTTGGCGCCAACATGGGGTCTTCTAGAAGGGGGGTTAGGTGGATGGTGGAGATGGGTTCAAGGGAGATTGTGTGGTGGAGATGAGAGGAGATTTTGGAGGGAAAAGTGGCGCCAATATAGAGGTGGTTAGGGGTGGTTTTTGGCGCCAACTTGAAGTGTCTTTTGGTGGAGATAATGGGGTGAAGGGATGGCTAGGAGGTGGCGCCAACTTGAGTAGAGTAGCTAGCTTAGGTAGGCTTGAGTTGGTGGAGCTAGCTAGGGTTGATTTTGGAGGTAATGAATGGCCAAGGAGCTGGTTGTTAGCTATGCTAAGCTAAGCTAAGATAAGCTAAGCTAGCTTAGCTAAAGGTGGAGTGGAGGAGAAGGTGTTGGAGCTAGGGTTTGGAGGAAGGAGCTGAGGAGGAGAGTCTGGAGCTGGAGCTGGAGCTGGCTGCTACTGAAGAGGCTGGCATGGGGCTACTCTAGCTGGCTTAGCTTGCTAGTTCTTTGCTAGCTACTAAGCCGAGCTAAGGTAAGCTAGCTTCTACCATACTGAGCTAAGGTGAGCTGGGTCTGGTGCTCCCGGGGAGAATCAAGCTGGTTGAGGCAGCTAAGGTAGCTTAGCTCAACTGAGTTGAGCTAAGCTGAGTCCCCGGGAGCTGGACTTGAGCTTCCTGAGCTGAGATGAATTCTTCTTCAGCTGGCTGGAGTTGAGTGGAGCTGAATGTAGCTGGATCTGAGCTGGGGTGAACTCCTGTCAACTTAGCCGAGCTAACTAGAGCTCCCTGTGAACTAGTGGGAGCTGAGATGAGCTAGACTCAGCTAAGTTGAGCTGGATCTGAGCTGACTTGAGCTAGGGTGAGCTAAGGTGAACTCTCTTGAGCTGCCATCCAGCTGAGATTAGCTGAATGGAGCTGGGATGAGCTAACCCTAGTTCAAGTAAGCTAGGTTCCAGCTAGTCTGGGCTTCTCCTTCACCAATTGCCTTCTTGAGTGCTAGGGTTTTAGGGATCTGTGAATCTGTACATCCCTAACACTTACAAAAATACATTAAAACAACAATAAAAAATGCAATGCATGCCTATCCTAATTTATGCCTAAATGCAGCCCAAAAACCCGTTTGCGGAGAAAAATCCTAAGAGCTAGGTTAGTTTTAAAGCATAAAAATGATGATAAACTGGTGTTTATCAGTCACCCTTTAAGATAGCCGACTCCACCTCAGATGCTTGCATCTGGGATTAGAAATCGTCCGCAACAGTCAATCCTGACCCATTCACTCATCAAAATACCTGTCTTAAGGAATGAACTAAGTAAATAAAAACCTCCTAAGTCACAATGAGGACATTGCAAACCTTAGGCATGGGGGGGTATAAAAGTGAAAAACTTGTAAGAAAAGGTTTTAAACAAAAAAATTCATATATGCCAAAAAAAAAAAGAGGAGAAAGGAAATTTTGTGAGAGAAGGAAATGAAAATGAGAAAGGGGCACAAAAATGTGAGAAAAGAGTAAATAGTCATTAGTAAGAAACTAAGGAATTGACCTAAGTTCAAGACCTCATTCAAGAAAAGAAATGAAAAGTGCATGATGGGACTAGTAAGAACACAAACCTTAGGCATTCTTGGATAGACTCTTAGTACCCATTAAGATCTGGACACTCCTCAAGAGGTTGAGGAAAATGAAAAGCTTAAGTATTAAGTCCAAGGCTTAGGGAGTATTTGGCCTTATTAACTAACTGTTGGTTTACGGGACTCAGTAACCTAAGCACCCTAACCACACACACAGCCTGGTTCAGTAAGCGTAAAAATTAAAATCACGCAGAAGCGTTGCAAAATTCTGAAAAGAACACCTAGAGTAGGAGCAGCCGATCAACACAAGTTGATTTGGACGAGTTCCCAGCACGGAGAGGTGGGAAATTCCCCTCGAAGATGAGTAACAGAATATCATCTCCTCAGTGCTTGTCTCTTAGGATATTTACATATTCTACTGGGGGCATGTAAGCACTCTGCTGGTTCAGATTCCATGGATGGCATTATCACGAAGTGTCAATTGCCAAGGTCTGGATTCGGCCACGGAACACCATGGATGGGATTATCTCGAAATCTCAATAGCCAGGGTTCTGGGGGTTGCCATGGGCAGTGCTATCTCGAAGTATCGATTGCCAGGAACCCTTGAGGATTGATGATGGGAACAAGGAATCTGATATAGACCGTGTTGAGAAGCCAATCCTAAGCTAGAATTAAAAAGAAAAAAGAGAGAGAAAACCCTCCAAATAGAAAAATCTTCTATCTCTCTCTCTTACAAAACACACTGCAAACTGAGCCAGGGCTAAAATCATTTCAAGCACGGGTGCTTTAACTACAAAGTCCAATAAACCTTAGGTTAGTTCTTGTGGGCCTTAAAAACCTTTGCTAAGGACAGAGGCTGAGGCTGGACAGATCTGGATCTTGGTTGGTACTAGAGTACCTTTTAGGCCTATGGTCAACATTCTGACCTAATCTAGGTTCAAATGACAAAAGCACTTATCTGAAACCATTAAGAACTTCATGGTCTAGAACAAAGGTTGAAACCTTAAGTTTTTGCTAAGGGACTAGCAAAAGTTAGGTATAGGGGTATGATGAGAACCTCATCATGAACCCTAACTAGCACAATCTAACCTTGGTATGCAAGAAAAAGCTCCTACATAACTCAAAGAAAGGCTTAACTCAGAGAATTCTGAGTTTAAGAAGAAAATAAGTCATAAGGGGTAAAAATGCAATTTCACCAACACAATCTGCAAATAGGTAACTTAGGGTCTAAACACAAGTCAAACTAACCTAATAAGAAGGAAAGTGGGATGATCTGATCCAACAAGGGCTACAGCAACTTCAGAGAATTAAATGACATTCTGTAACCCTAAAACAAATCCACTTCAATTCATGAGGTTCGAGGTAAGGTAAAAATCGATTAAACCCTCTAAAATTCATAGAAAAATAATCTCTAGGGTTCAGAACCTTCAATTTGGCCTTAGAAACCCATTTTGACCTACATTGAGAACCATGCCCAATTAATAATTTAATTTGGATTTTTACGTAAATTGACCGATCAAACATGGTCTGACCTAGAAAAAAAATTTACCATTAAAATCCTTAGGTCAAACTTAGTCATGTATAAAAACTTGAGCCTAAGAAGAGACCTCCCTAACCGACTTTGCAATTTGATCCTCATCATTTACTTTTTGACCTTCAACTTTTGAAACCCTTGCATTTTGGCCCCAAATTTCCTCTTCGTTCTTTGCATTTTGGTCCCTCCTGCAAGTCTCTGCGCAGCACCATGCTCCGGCGACTTTGCGCGGAGCATGACGCCGCGCAGGGTAAGGGAGGCGTCCTGCAAAGAGAACACGGAGTTCCCTGCGATGTCTGCTATCGCAGGGACTCGGCCATGCCAGCTGACGACGCCCACACCTTCCGTGCGAACGCGTGGAAGGTATGGATCTCGTCTCCGACCATACTCCGGCGATGGACGCACGTCGCCTGCGTGCATTCGCCCCTCCGCCACCGCCTTTATAAAGACCAGCGTCGCCAGCCGTTTCTCCCAGCTCGGTCTTGACGGAGAATCCCTCAACCCTTCCTCTCTCTCCACTCCGACAGGAACACACCAGCTCCGGCGGCTCCTCCTCCTCCTTCTCATCGCTCTGCTGCAATACCAGCAGTAGAGCCACCTTCGCCTGATCTCCCCGCATCGCGCCGCACCAAGCGCACACCTCCCTGCCCACTTCCTCGTAGCCGCTCTCTCCCTCTGGGTATTTCTTCTCCGGCGACAGTCGATACGGCTGTCCGCCTCTCCGGCCCCCTTCGTCCCTGCAAGTAGGTTACAATTACTCCCAATCTTCCCCTCTTTCTTTTCCCCACATTATTTCATTCAAATCGACCCTCGACTGTCCCTGACCACCATCACCTTCCCCGTCTCCGACCACTCTCCGGCGAGTTGCCCCTGTCGATCCGCAGCTCCACACAACTCGCCGACCGTCCCACAAGCTCCTCCTCATCACACTAAACGCCCTCCGCCCCTCCACAGTCCCTCCACACTAACTCAACACGCCACCGAACACACCCACTTTTCCGGCCACAGGACGACCTAGGCATGCACACCTAGGCCACCCCG
The DNA here is from genome assembly GCA_037157565.1 of Thalassia testudinum. NCBI lineage: Eukaryota > Viridiplantae > Streptophyta > Magnoliopsida > Alismatales > Hydrocharitaceae > Thalassia > Thalassia testudinum. Next base: position 97,470,684 of record JAZHRO010000024.1, read on the forward strand.
CGGCCTGCCGTATAGCTCAACACCTCCGCCGTGCCACGGTGAAGGTTCCCCAGTAGTTTGATTAGGCCGAGAGGCCGTATTTGTGCCTGACAGGTTCTGAGGCTCGACCGCCATTGACGCCACATTGAAGCAGCTTCTTCAAAGCTCCAGGCTCCGGGGCTCCAAGATTTCAGTTGCTGCGAAGGCGGGCGAGTTGTGTGAAGGCAGTCAGCTAGCAAGCGAAGGGAATCGAGGCTGCAGCTGCGGAAGCAAGGCTGAGGTCTTCCTGTGGGCGCACACGAGGAGAAGCAACCAATTAGTCCCACATTGTAAGTTCACGAAGCACCGCACTGGTTTAAATTGATTTTGTGAATAAGCCTTATCGCCTCCGAATCCACTGGGGTGAGGTCCCTCGCCCATCACACCCGCCTCGTCCGCGGATTCATCTCGCGGACCTGGCGGATCCAACCCGACACTACCCTGAACTCCTCGCGCACCACCCAGGCTGGTGCGCCTGGTCCCGGTTACGCAACCCGACCCGTTAACCCGGCTCTAGGAGAGCTTCCTGTGAGCGATTTACAGAGAGAGAGAGATGTGCGGGTAGAGGGAAGGGCTAGGTTTTGCTGTGCCCTGTGCAGGAACAGGGCATGAAGGAGGTAGACTCAACACTTAGCCGCAGGAAGGAGAAGAAGAGGAGCAGAAGAAGAAGAAACCCTGAAGAAGCCTTGCAGCTGAACAAGGCAGGAGACCAAAGAAGAAAAGAAGCAGAGGAAGAAGAAGGCTCGCCAAATAAGAGAAGAAGAAGAAGAAGAAGCAGTGAAGGAAGAAAAGAAAGCACTGTAGCAGACCGCCGTTTAAGTCGTCTGACTGCCGTATCAGACGATGGATGAAGCGTCAGAGGAGATAAAGTAGAGAGGAAGAAGAAGAAAAGAGAAGGCTCCACAACTGAAGAGAAAGAAAAGAGAAGAAGGAAGAAAGAAGCAGAAGAAGACTTCGCGCAGGAAAAGAGAAAGAAGAAGAACTGAAGAAGAAAAGAAATAGAAGACAAGCAGAAGAAGAGTTGAAGGCAACAGGAAGAAGAAGACCCGTAGAGACACTGCAGCTGAAGAAAAGCCAAAGAAGAGAAGAAGAAGACAAGCAAAGAGAGAAAGAAGAGAAGAAGAAGAAGCCAAAAACCGAAATCTATCTCTCCCTCTCTCTCTCACTTATTTTTGTAATAAAGAAGACTCTGTACTTCTAGAATTCTAGTAGCTCCCTAAGTTCGACCTCGGGAAACCAAACTATTTCCGAGTAAATTTTGATAGTAACGACAACCGTAGCTGTCTTATTTTACACTATAACGACATTACTGTAATAAGCATTAAAACAAACAAAGACTAACCGCGGTTGGGAGAAAAAAACCCGTTACCAATTTATCATTATCATGATTTCACGACTAGCGCTGCACCACTGCATCATAGTCAACACGTGACATAGTGTCACTCGCCTCCTCTAAAAAGATGGATTGGTAGGCCATGAGAGGTCTACCATGCTTGGACCAACAAGTAGCCTCCAATTGACCAACCTTGCCACAATGAGAGCATATGGCCTAGGGTTTGCTAGTCAAACCATGACTACGCCCTCTCTCCCTGGTAGATGGAACACCACGCCCACCATGTCCTCTAATAGCCACCAAGGAAGGTGAACACGTCCTTGGATTAAACCCTACACCTCTTTATATAGAGAAGAGGTGACGAAAAAATTGCATCACATCTAGAAAAGAAATAGAAAGTAACAAACATCAACAAAATAAGATATGAAAATAAATAAAGAAAAGGAGCATGAGTAAGTTAACACTCCCCCTCAAGCTGGAGTATAGATATTTATCATGCTCAACTTGGAACAACACGCGTCAAATGCTCCTCGTGGTAGTGGCTTGGTGAATATATCAGTACTTTGGTTCTCTGAGGCAACAAAAGTGGTACCAACACTCCCCGCTTTATCAGATCTCTAGTGCAGTGGCAGTCCACCTTCACATGTTTTGTTCTCTCATGAAACATTGGATTGTTAGCAATGTAAGTGGTTTCCCTATTATCATATTGCATTTTCATAGGACCATCAATCTGAATGCGTAAGTCTCGTAGTAGGGATTTAACCCACACCATCTCAGTTGCAGTCTAAGCCATAGCATGATACTCAGATTCTGCACTAGCCCTAGAGACAATAGCCTAGTTTTTACTTTTCCATGTGACTAGATTTCCAGCTACAAAGGTACAGAAGCCAATGGTAGATTTGCTATCTGCTATATCTCCTGCATAATCAGCATCTGAATATTCGACAATAGTCACAGAAGCTCTCTTCTTGAAAAGTATTCCATAGCCTGGTGCTTTTTTTAAGCACCTAAGCACCTGCATAGCAGCCTCCTAATGTAACTTAATAGATCTATCCATAAATTAGGTTAAATTTCCAACAATCAAAGTAATATCAGTTCTAGTAATGTTAAATATAATAATTTGTCAACCAGCTACATATATGAGTAATTATCAACTACCTATGTCTCACCATCATACAAGTGTGCCTTGAGTTCTATAGGTATGTTAGCATGTTTGGATCCCAGTATGCATGTTTCTTTCAGTACATCAATGGCATATTTCCTTTTGGACAAAACTATCCTATCTCTGCTGGTTGCTACTTCAATTCCAAGAAAATGTCGTAGCTGACTAAGATCTTTCATAACAAACTACTCTACCAAAAATCGTTTGACTTCTGCAATTCCAGCTTTGTCGTCCCTTGCAATAATTAAATCATCAACATAAACCAGGAGAACTACCACACTTTTCTCTGCCTTTCTAACAAACACTGAGTGATATAAGTAGGATCTCTATAGGCCCATCTTCTCAACAACTTCTGACAACTTATGGATCCAAGTTCTTGGATTCTGCTTGAGTCCATAAATTGCATTCTTCAACCTGCATACATGCTCTCCCTGAACCTCTCACTCAGGAGGCTGCTGTATGTAAACCTCTTCTTGAAGATCACCATATAGGAATGCATTTTTAACATCAAGCTGTTGGAGGTTCCAATCCTTATGTGTAGCCACAAATATAAGTATCCTAACAGTAGAGAGATGGACAACTGGAGAAGATATATCAAAGAAATCCACCCTATATGTTTGGGTGAATCCCTTTGCTACCAAGAGTGCCTTATACCTTGAAATAGACCATCAGGGTTGTACTTTAAGATAAAGACCCAGGGACATCCAACAAGTGTAGCACCATGCGAAAGAGAAGTAAGCTTCCATGTCTGTCTCTCCTATAATGCAGTCATCTCATCCTCCATGGCCCTTCGTCATTTTGGATCAAATATGGCCTGCTGTTGTGTAACTAGTAGCTCTATAGTTGACAAGGCCATAGTGAACTGGCCAAAAGATTTTCCCATCTTATCAATGAAGATTGACCCAGTAGCTCTATAATGTGCACAAGATCGTGGTGCCTTCCGAATGGCTATCGGAAGGTCATCCTTAAGAGTATCATCACTTGCACCTGCACAATCAGCACTAGCACACACCTAGTTAAATGGCTTAACACATACCTGATTCAAGGAGGAAGGTGGGACAGAAGTAGGGGTGTGCTGCCTGATACATTGTGCTGCTTGTAAGTCACTGGCTTCTGATAGACACGACTATTTACAGGGTCGAAATTGGTGTTTAAAGTAATTGATTCGTCATAGTATAGTTGAAATCCCCTTGAAAACAAATAAATTTTATTACTCGAATTTTAAGTTCGAGGTCGAACATAGGGAGAAATTGGAGTTCATACACTAATCTCAATAATAGATGCAATTTGAACACTTAAAGTTATTCAAAATCTAATCAAAATATAAAGCAGGAGTTTATGACAAATGTAGCATAAAAGAGAAATTGGACGTCTGATTATAGAATCAGACATCTTAAAAAGGTTTGATTTGTCTTTCTTCTTTTGGTTCTTCTCTTTGGCTTGTTCTCCTCCTTTCTCTTCTTTCTTCACTTTTCTTCTTTCCTTCTTTCTTTCTTTCTCTGATGTCTTTCTTGTTTAACTTCTTTCCTTCTCTGGCTCTTCTTCACTTTCTTCTTCTTCCTTTCTGTCTTTAGCCTTCTTCTTCTCTGACTTCTCCCTCAGCTTCCTCTTTCTCCTTCAGCCATGCCTTCTCCTTCCTTGTCTCTTCTTTTCCTTAGCTTCTTCAGCTTCCTCCTCAACTTCCTTCTTTAGCTTCCTCCTTCAGCTTCCTTTTCCTTCTTCCTTTCCCTGCACACAAGTGTAAAACCTACCCCTACCCACCCCCGCGAACTCTCTCTCTCTTTTCTCTCTTAGGCTCGCTCTCCTAGAGCCATTCTCAGGTTTACGGGTCGAGTTGACGTGCCCGGGTCCAGGCGCACTAGCGTAGGTGATGCACGAGGAGTGCTAGGTAATCGGGTCAGGTCAGCCAGGTCTGCGTAGTGGTGGGCACGGACGAGGCGTGAGTGGGCGAGGGGACCTCACCCCGTGTCAGGAGGTGATAAGCCCCTGACACAAATTCAATTTATTCCACACAACCTCCTCCAAACTTTCCGAGGTGGGACTAAAAGTCCTACCCGCTTCGCTTGCTCGCCCGCAGTGGATGTCTTCTTAATTGCTGCAGCTGCGAGGTTCTCAAAGGCCAATCACTAGCTAGAAGCATTCATGTGACAACTCCACACCTCGTGGACCTGGATGTCTGGAGCCCTCAGCTGCTTCAATGGCGGCCGAGGTCGAAACCCTGTCAACACGAATATGGCCTCACGGCCCTGTTAAAATACTTAGAAAGCTTCTTCGTGATACGGCGAAGGTGGCTTGAGGGCTAGTGTGGTGGGGGGCAGCCTAGGCATGCATGCCTAGGCTGGTCTGGGGTCATGAGGATGGGTTTGTTCGGGGGAAGATTGTGGAGGTTATGGCGGTCAATGGAGAGGGGGGAAATGATCAGTGGATTGTGACAAAGCTTTTGAGGGGTTTGGCGAGGTGGATGGGGGTGTGGAAGTGATGGAGACACCTCGCTGGTGGTCTGCCGGAGGTGAAGACGATGGTGGTGGTCTGCGGTGGTTGAGGGGTTGAAAACAGAAATAGAGAGGGGGGAAATAAAGAGAAGAGAGACGAAGTATTCTAACCTATTTTATGGATGAAGGGAGAGAGGATGGCGGGCGACGTGTACCTGCCGCTATCGGAGATGAAGGTTCCAATGGAGCGGGACGGCGACAACAAAGAGGGTAGTTGGTGCGTGAGCAGGTATGATGCGACGCGGAAGAATGAGGCAGAGATGACTCTGCCACTGGTATTGTGGCAGAGCAACAAGAAGAAGGAGGAGGAGGAGTCGGAGCTTGCTGGATGTTTGGCCAGAGGAGAAGGGATGAATTTGAGGGGTTGTCTCTAGCCAAACCAAGCTAAGAATGATCAGCCGGGTCAGGGGTGTCTTTTATAATCTCTGGTGGAGGGCCTTGTGCTTGGAAGGAAAGCTTTCAAGCACGAGTATCCTCGTTGGAGTAGGAAGGTGCGAGATACCCAAATCTATCATGTGTTCGCAGGAGAGATTAGGTGACAATCAGGACTTGGGATTGCGTTCATATGATCGGGAATTCCTCAGAGAATCTCCCTTTCAAATTTGAGAGGGAGTCTCTGAGGAATCAGGGAGAAATCCCCTCTTGAATCCTCACCGGAGTAGGACTCCTTCGCTGTAATGGCAGATGGACCTAATTGCAAAGAAAAATGAGGAAGATAGGAGGCTATCTGCAAGGTTTTCAAAAGCTAGGGTTCTAAAAGTAATTAGGTTGGACTGTTTTGCAAAGTAGGTCAAGGTGAACTCCCCTTAGGTTCAAATTTTGATATAAACCTAATTTGGACCTAAGAAATCCAATGGTGAAGTTTGATTTTAGGTTTGACTACTTTTGACTGTATATTTTACACAAAAACCCAATTTAGGGCAAATAATTAGCTAAACCTCTATTTTGGTCAAAATAGGTTCCAAAGGCCAAATTGAAGGTTCTAAACCCTAGGGGATATTTGTCCATGAATTTTAGAGGATTTACGTAAATTTTATTCTGACCAGAACCTTGTTGAATTAAGTGGGTCTATTTTAGGGTTACAAGTCATTTAATTCCCACATTGCACATTAACCCTTTTCTGATTGAACCAACCCACTTTTTATCCTGTTAAGACCAATTGACCTATGTTTAGCCCCTGAGAAATCCCGTTGTTATACTGCAATGGTAAAATTGTAGTTTTACCTTTGTTCCTTGCTTTTCTCTCAAAACAGTTATTCCTTGAATTAGGCTCTTCTCTTGGTTATGTAGGAGCTTTTGTTCTCTTTTCTAGGTCAACATGAGCTAGTTAGGGCTCATGATGGTGTTCCCATCATACCCCTACACCTAGCTTTTGCTAGTCCCTTAGCAAAATTTCAAGGTTTTAACTTCTGTTCTAGACCATGAGTTTCTATCACAATTTATGATAAGTGCTTTTCCTTTTTCTTTTTGATTAGGTTAGAATGCCGACAGTAGGACTAGAGGTACTCAAGTACCAACCATGATCTACACCTGACTAGCTCTAGCCTCGATCCTCCACGAAGGTTTTTAAGGCCCCACAGGAACTATCCTAAGGTTCGTTGGACTCCATGGTTAAAGTACCCATGCTTGAGACATATTTTAGCCTCGGTTCAGTTTGCAGTGCGTTTTTTGTAAGAGAGAGACAGAGGATTTATTTGTTTGGAGAGTTTTCTTTCTCTTTTCTTTTTATTTCTAGCTTCGGATTGGCTTTTCAACACGGTCTGTATCAGATTCCTTGTCCCCATCATCAATCCTCAAAGGTCCTTGGCAATCGATGCTTCGTGATAGCACCACCCATGGCAACTCTCAAAACCCTAGCTTTCGAGATTTCGAGATAATCCTGCCCATGGCATTCCATAGCCAAATCCAGACCCTGGCAATCGACATTTCGTGATAATGCCGCCCATGGTATCTGAACCAGCAGGGTGCTTACGTGCCCCCAGTAGGATATGTAAATATCCTAGGAGACAAGCACCAAGGAGACGATATGTTTTTATGCATCTCCAAGGGGAATTTCCCACCTCTCCGCGTCGGGAACTCATCCAAATCAACTTGTGTTGATCAGAAGCTCCTAATCTAGGTAATATTTTCAGAACATTTAAACGCTTTTGCATGATTTTGATAGTTATGCACACTGAACCAGACTATGTGTGGGATGGGGGTGCTTAGGTTACCGAGTCCCACAAACCAAAGGTCAGTTAACGAGGCCGAATACTCCCTAAGCCTTAAACCTAATACTTAAGCTTCGCATTTTCCCCAACCTCTTGAAGACTATCCAGATCTTAGCAGATACTTGAATGTTTAAGCCTAAGAGTCTATCCAAAAAGGCCTAAGATCAGCATTCCTACTAATCACTTTTTGTGTCTCATTAACACTTTTTTTCATTTTTTTTCTTGATGTGATCTAGAACTTCAGTTAATTCCTTAATCTCTTACTAATGACTATCTCTTTTTCATTTTCATTTTGTGCTCCTTTTTGGCATTTTGTTCTTTTCCTCCTCATGTTTATATGACCTCAAAAATTTTCTCTCCCCCCTCCAATTTTTTGTTCTTTTTCACAATTTTCTATTTTTTTGGTATTTTTGGCATATGTGAATTTTTTGTGAGAATCCTTCTGACTTTTCTTAATTTCTGTATGTTTGCACTTAACCACCCCCCCATGCCTAAGTTTTGCAATGTTCTCATTGTAAACGGAGGATGTAAAATAGTATTGGGTTCAGGGATTTCGAACAGGATTTATCGGGTGGGCGAATGGGGTCGGGAATGACCATTGCGAACGATTTCAAGCTCTAGCACGTGTACCAGAGGTGGGATCGACTATTCTAAGGCTGAACTCAGGATGCAATAGACGTGGAGTACAGATGGATAATTAGACGGATCTCGGGTTTTTGGAATGATGGGTTACCTCCCGTTAAGCACTAAATTCAACGCCTTCAGCCGAGTGGGAAATGGGATGGAAAGGGAATGGTTAAATCAGCAGAGTTTTGTAGAACAACACCTTGATTAAGAGCCTGGTTGGTCCAACCAGGTGTTTGTTCAGATCCATAGGCTAATGATGCAGCTCAAACCCTATCAATCTGGTGGGTTGATAAATGTAGATCAAGAGATGTGGAACCCACCATATGCTATGGAGCTCAGATGAATGTGGAAGTGTGAATTCAAGGTTTGGCTAAGTCAAATCAGCCTGGTCAGAGTAGGGATCCATAAAAAAATCAGTGAATGGTGCGAAAACCCTACAAGGGTGATCAGAGAATGATGGAGCATGGTCTTCAGTCTGATCAATGTCCGAAACCCAGTATATATGTGGAGTTGAATCATCTGCAATCAGCTCAGTAAGAGGGGAATCAGAATAGAAATTGAGTCTAGTTGTGGGTCGAGGTTGGAAACGGGTTTGGATGAGTTCTGTATGTGGAAGAGGTGGCTTCAATGAGAATTGTGTATGAGGGCTCTTCTAGAAAGGAGTTACCGGTGGTTTCATGTAGAGAGTTCTCATAGTAGCTCTCAAAGTCAAAAGTGAATGCTTAAAGAGTGTCTATAGGATGATGGAAATTTGAGTCGAGAAAAGATTTGAACTCTGGGTTGCAGTTACTCTCGGCATTTTCTGGCTTTGATTCCTGAGGATCGAAAAGAAATGATTCCATCTCGCTGGAACCTGAACTTAAATCAGTGATCTTGGGAACCGGGACCTCAGAGTCGAAGTCGTAGACTGAGTTATGTGAGCTGAGGTTGTAGATTGGCTCGTTGTATTTAGGAAACAGAGGTTCTCCAAAATCATGGTAAGATTCGAAATTGTCGGAGATATTGTGAAAATCAAGTTCTGAATGAGATTCAAGATCGTGGGTTCCACCACAAAATAAATCATATGATGTAGACTCGGCAGTCTGACTGGGGTCTAGCCTATATGTAAAATCTGAGCTCAAAAAGGTGCCCTTATTTGGTCTAGGCTCAAGTTCTAGGCTTGTAGGAAAGACCCAATCAAAACCCCACTCATCCAACTCCTTGGTTTCTGTATCGTAGATTGGCATGACTTTCGAAAAATTGATCTGAATCTCTGAGGATGTTGGAGAGGGATATTCATCAAATAGAGGCCCAGAATCATACTCTCAATTGAAAATTTGATCTTCGTTATACGGGGCCTCGTAATCTTCCCAATAAGTTTCATATCCAGATTCTAGGTTGAGGATGTGGGTTGACTTACTAGAATCTAAGTCCGAATGACCTTCGAGGGTCACCTTATTAGAATAAGGGGTGGGATTTACACCCTCAAGAGGTTTAGTTCTAATCTCCTCTTTGCAGGAGTCTCGAACTTCTATGCTTGGTGACTCAGGATCTAGGGTTGGCTCAACATTGTGTTCTCCTGCAATTGGAACTTCCCAACCTATTTCAAGATCAGGCATGTTGTACTCCATCTGGGTTGGGAATCCACAACAACTCTGTGCCTCAAACCCAAAGTTTAGGAAATCGGATTGATCCTCAATACTATTCCAAGATGGTTCGTCATTTGTTTGGGGCGTGTACAGGTATTTCTGATCGATAATTTGTTTCAATAATTTCATTATCTCTTCCCATTTTTCAAGATCATCTTGGTGTTATTCCCATAGTACATGATTTGTCATGCATTGGAGGTATTCAAAATTGTGCAATTTATCTCAATGTATCCTGTTATGAGAATATCTCAGGTTGATCCTTTTGTGGCTTCTGTTAATAATACTTGTGTAGTTTTCCCTTCGAAGAGGGGTGACGTAATAAATGCGAAAATAAAATATAAAGCAATCTCACCAAAGAAAACTAATCACACAATGTACACAATTGTTTTTAGGTGGAAACCCAAACTGGGTGAAAACCACCACCTAACCCTCTCGAGTTAGGATTTTCTGATCAACCAAGTTTATCAAAATCCACTAAACTAAATCACTTTAAACGAGGGTGATTCAACCTCAATACAACCACGCTACTTAAATGAGGGTAGCGTACCTCAACCCCTTCTCTCCACGAGAAGGATTTTGTCCCACGAAGGAGACGGGAATTCGCAAAGCGAATACCCAACCAAAAGACAAAGATAAAATAAAATAAGTAATCCTATAGAGCCAACAAAGGAATTTAAACCTAGCTTCTATAGGAAATAGGAAACTCCCCTTTGCAAGGAGTGCGTCGAGTTTATGACGCGGTGCGTGAGCCACACGACGGCGAAACTTCGCTCTCGTGAACTACGGCGGGAGAGCGGGTGCGCGAAGCTTGATGCTCTCAAGAGAATGGAGCTTGAGCTTGGAGAGCAAGAGCTAGCTAAGACACAAGAGAGTGTGAAAGTGTGTAGCCAAGTGTGTCTTGTGTATCTAGGTGTATGTTCTTAGTGTTTTTGTGTTGCAAAGGTTCCCCTCTATTTATAGAGGCCTTAGGAAGGCTTTGAAAGGCTTAGGAAGGGTTCTATAGCCGTTGGGAACAAAGCCCAAGAGAATCAGGTCGAAATCAGGACAATGATTGTTCTGACAGGCTTATCAGACGTCTAATTCTGGCATCAGACGTCTGGAAGTTCACTTTAAGACGTCTGATTCCAAGGTCAGACGTCTGATTTTGGGCGGGTCTCTTCCTAACTTGGATCAGATCTAAACAGGGTTTTTGCGCAATTCCATCAGATGACATATAGGACGTCTGGCACTATGTCTGGACGTCTGGAAACCTACTTTTACTGTGGGAATTGATTTCCAAACGTTGCAACAGCTAGAAAATCTCTGAGAAGAGATTTTGGATCAGCCGAGGCAAAACGGTCATTTATCAGACGTCTGGAAAGGCCTAAGGACGTCTGATAAGGCTCTAACGGTCATATTCTGCAGTGCCTGCTAAGCTAGCCAACGGTCCACTATCTGGATGTCTGGCAAGTCCATCAGACGTCTTTTAAGACGTCTGGACTAAGGTCTGGACGTCTGATTTCATCAGACAGAATAGTAACTCCAGCCTAATAGTTATCAGACGTCTGAAACAACAGTCAGACGTCATAAAATACTTTATCAGACGTCTGATTTGGGAATTAGACGTCTGGAAATGCTATTTGAGCCCTATATTGGTTTTCTAAGTATTCTACGGAAAACCTCAGTATCCTAGGGTTGTGCCGGTGTTCCTAGGACTACTGTTAGGGTTCTTTGAGGCCCTTTAACATAATATTCTAAGAAAAATAAAAAGAGCAAGAAAATAAAGACAAGAGATACAAGAAAGGATTAAAAAGAATCTATCCTATTCTTCTTGTCTTCTATCTTCAATCTGTCGCTCCACGCGAACCTCTTCTGTTTTCCGTCAAGCTCCTCCAATCCGTCCTGGATGCGAGCTCGAACTCCGTTTAAGCACGTCTACATTTGCAATTGACCTGAAATCTAGGACTCAAATTGCAAATGTTAAATAACACGTGTTTTGTTATCATCAAAATAAATGATCGTGGTGCTCTAGCACCAACAATCTCCCCCTTTTTGATCATGACAAAACCATAAATAATAATGCAAAGAAAACCTCCCCCTTTTTGACATTATCAAAAAGGTTTAATTGGTTTTACATTTCATATAACTCCCCCTTAAAACATGCTCTTCTATGAATTTATTTTAACAAAGGTGATATTCTCCCCCTTTTTGTAACAACAAGATAGCTATTATTTTTCTCACCCTTTCTAAAGGAAATTTAGCTACATTATATCTCCCCCTTAAAAATTGACAATTAACTCATCATTTTTTAACTCCCCCTATCTAAATGCTTATAAAAAGATAGGGTTAATAATTTTTACCTCACCTACCATGGCCAATAAAATGGCCCGAATGGTGGTGGTGGATGCCACATCGGATGGGGCTCCCATCCGTAGCTTGGAGGCCCGGGCATCGGCGCCGGTCTCCAGTCTGGCGGTCGACGTGCGGCGGGTCCGTCGTTTGTTCGCCGTCTCATCGGTCTTCTTGTTCTCCTCCTTGGTCTACTCCTTGGTTCTCCCAACTCGAGTTGACCAGACTTTAGTTTGTAGGTCCAGTCCTTTGTATTGTAGTTATCCCTGAATCCTACAAAACAAGATTCCAATTCTTTTTTCGGTATCCAAGTGGACTTGGATCCGGATTTGTTAGCAGGTCTCTTTGACGGAGATCCTTTCTCAACCTTAGGGCTATAAAAATTATCGACTTTGTTGATTAATTTGTTAGAATTTTCCCTAAGACATGCAATTTCTTTTTCTATAGTTTACATCTTAGTCTTTAAATCACAGATTTCTAACTTTAGACTATCATTTTCCTCAATCAATTTATTATTTTCATTGATGAGGTTATGATTTTCTAATAATAGGTTATCATTTTTAGGACTAGCTTCTATCTCCTTAAGTTGTTTTTCTAACCTATCATTTTCATTTTTAAGAAAACTAAGATTCTTTTTAATGCTATTATTTTCTCTTTTTAGTGATTTACTAACTTCAAAAAGTTCATTAAAGGCTTCTTGTAGATCGAGATTTACCTCGTTGTCGGAGTCGCTTCCGCTTTCGCTGTCGCTATTGCTTCCTCTGGCCATGAAACCAAAGCAAGCGATTTCCTCTTTCTCGTGATCTTCTTCCGAGCTTGTCTCCTCATGAGTGCCTTCCAACCTCCTCCATATCTCGTGGGCGGTGGTACACTCTTGGATTTGCTCGAACACTTTCGGACTCAACGCACAATACAAGGCATTCATTGCCTTTGCGTTGAGGTTGAGATTCCGAACCTGATCTTCTGAGTAACCTCTTGCGAGTTTCTTGGGAATCACAAATGCGGATTCGCATTTTTCCCACACCCGGAAGTCGTAGGCCTGCAACCACATAGTCATACGATTTTTCCAATAAACGAAATCCATACCTGCAAAGTATGGTGGTCGCGAGGTATCGTGTCCTTCGGTGCACACGAATGCTTTTCCCTCCATATCTAGATCCTCGCCGGTTTGTAACGCCGATTTTGCGAGACCTGCTCTGATACCAAATGTAGTTTTCCCTTCGAAGAGGGGTGACGTAATAAATGCGAAAATAAAATATAAAGCAATCTCACCAAAGAAAACCAATCACACAATGTACACAATTGTTTTTAGGTGGAAACCCAAACCGGGTGAAAACCACCACCTAACCCTCTCGAGTTAGGATTTTCCGATCAACCAAGTTGATCAAAATCCACTAAACCGAATCACTTTAAACGAGGGTGATTCAACCTCAATACAACCACGCTACTTAAACGAGGGTAGCGTACCTCAACCTCTTCTCTCCACGAGAAGGATTTTGTCCCACGAAGGAGACGGGAATTCGCAAAGCGAATACCCAACCAAAAGACAAAGATAAAATAAAACAAGTAATCCTATAGAGCCAACAAAGGAATTTAAACCTAGCTTCTATAGGAAATAGGAAACTCCCCTTTGCAAGGAGTGCGTCGAGTTGATGACGCGGTGCGTGAGCCACGCGACGGTGCAACTTCGCTCTCGTGAACTACGGCGGGAGAGCGGGTGCGCGAAGCTTGATGCTCTCAAGAGAATGGAGCTTGAGCTTGGAGAGCAAGAGCTAGCTAAGACACAAGAGAGTGTGAAAGTGTGTAGCCAAGTGTGTCTTGTGTATCTAGGTGTATGTTCTTAGTGTTTTTGTGTTGCAAAGGTTCCCCTCTATTTATAGAGGCCTTAGGAAGGCTTTGGAAGGCTTAGGAAGGGTTCTATAGCCGTTGGGAACAAAGCCCAAGAGAATCAGGTCGAAATCAGGACAATGATTGTTCTGACAGGCTTATCAGACGTCTAATTCTGGCATCAGACGTCTGGAAGTTCACTTTAAGATGTCTGATTCCAAGGTCAGACGTCTGATTTTGGGCGGGTCTCTTCCTAACTTGGATCAGATCTAAACAGGGGTTTTGCGCAATTCCATCAGACGACATATAGGACGTCTGGCACTATGTCTGGACATCTGGAAACCTACTTTTACTGTGGGAATTGATTTCCAAACGTTGCAACGGCTAGAAAATCTCTGAGAAGAGATTTTAGGTCAGCCGAGGCAAAACGGTCATTTATCAGACATCTGGAAAGGCCTAAGGACGTCTGATAAGGCTCTAACGGTCATATTCTACAGTGCCTGCTAAGCTAGCCAACGGTCCACTATCTGGACGTCTGGCAAGTCCATCAGACGTCTTCTAAGACGTCTGGACTAAGGTCTGGACGTCTGATTTCATCAGACAGAATACTAACTCCAGCCTAATAGTTATCAGACGTCTGAAACAACAGTCAGACGTCTTAAAATACTTTATCAGACGTCTGATTTGGGAATTAGACGTCTGGAAATGCTGTTTGAGCCCTATATTGGTTTTCTAAGTATTCTACAGAAAACCTAAGTATCCTAAGGTTGTGCTGGTGTTCCTAGGACTACTGTTAGGGTTCTTTGAGGCTCTTTAACATAATATTCTAAGAAAAATAAAAAGATCAAGAAAATAAAGACAAGAGATATAAGAAAGGATTAAAAAGAATCTATCATATTCTTCTTGTCTTCTATCTTCAATCTGTCGCTCCACGCGAACCTCTTCTGTTTTCCGTCAAGCTCCTCCAATCCGTCCTGGATGCTAGCTCGAACTCCGTTTAAGCACGTCTACATTTGCAATTGACCTGAAATCTAGGACTCAAATTGCAAATGTTAAATAACACGTGTTTTGTTATCATCAAAATAAATGATCGTGGTGCTCTAGCACCAACAACTTGGGCACAGTTTATGATGAAAGTTGTGGTTGTTGGTACATTAACCTGAATATCTTCTACTGGTGTTGAGGTTTTGTATTCAATTTCATAGAATTCAAGGATATCCTCAATCATCCTATCTCTCATGGATCTCTGTGATTCAAGTTTTTTGAATGGTAATCCTAAGTAACTAGGCTGCATATTTAGATCAGATGGTGGAATCATGATGTAGAATCAGAATTTGGATTAAGATGTAGAATCAAGTTGTGAAGTGAATAGATCTGAATAGAGAGTCCCACTGAAAATTTATGTGTGTGCTCTAAAGAGAAGGGATGAAGGACTGGATGTGTTTTTGACCCAATCAAGGCACCCAAAGATGTTTGGATGACTATGGAGGTTCAGGGCGGATGATACCCTTGGATCGGAAAGTCGTCCACCTGAGAATTACCTAGGCAGCTAGAGAGGGAGACTCCCGCAAAGACCCCTACACGGTAGATCGTCCCCACAGGTTATAGGGTTTCCCCCACCCGACCTCTCTTGTCACTGAGATTCCAAGTAGACTAGAATGGAGACCTTGACCTCTTAAGTCTACCACTTTTATTTCAAAGGTGCTTTAGGGTTCCACTTGAACTTTAGATGTTTTGGTTTGGTGACCTAATTTCAAGGTTGGTTGACCCAACAAGGGGTCAACTTCACCTGACCTGCCCTAAAGATGGCAGAATGATTCTAGGTCAAGACCTAGAAATCACCTTGATTTGACTCCCAGGTTATTAGGTCCACGATTTTTAAGGTTCAAGTGATTTTAGAGCTTAATTTTAGGGTTTTTTTTGGTTAAATTCTTTCAATCAAGGTCTTGGGTAGCACACAGATGCGGGTGGATTTGTTTCCTTTTATGCAAGCACGTATGACTAGCACTCCAAAACCCTACTGTCGAAAGCCTAATTTGATTCTACTTTCCAATCCTTTTTGATTTTCAGAAGTTCTCTTTGGACTTCAAACAAGAAGTGTGTAGTACGTGGAGATTTAAGCGTGATCCGTAATAGGCACAGGAATTTGTGGGGTATGATCTCTAAAAAAAATTGCTTCAACTTCAATAAGATTTGAAAATATTTTCGCAAAATCAGGAAACTTTTCCTTTTAAATGATAATTACTATAAAACGAAGACAGTTGATTCCTAATTTGATTGCTTCATTTTTGTCTTCCTAGGATTAGGAGATGGATTTAGGGAAGAAGAGAGAATTTACCTACCCTGGAGTGGTTGATTTGCGCGGGAGATTTCCTTGTAAAATACCTTGCAAAATCACAGCAAAACAAATAGGGCAAGTTAGTGTCCAAATATAATCAAAAGAATGCAGAGATTAGTGATGAATTGCGTGTTGCTCCCCGGCAACGGCGCCAAAATGTTTACAGGGGTGAAATCGATGCTTAAAGTAATTGATGCATCGTAGTATAATTGAAATCGCCTTGAAAACAAATAAATTTTATTACTTGAATTTTAAGTCTGAGGTCGAACACAGGGAGCAATTGGAGTTCATACACTAATCTCAATAATAGATGCAATTTGAACACTTAAAGTTACTCAAAATCTAATAAAAATATAAAGTAGGAGTTTATGAAAAATGTAGCATAAAAGAGAAATTGGACGTCTGATTATAGAAGCAGACGTCTTAAAAAGGTTTGATTTGTCTTTCTTCTTTTGGTTCTTCTCTTTGGCTTGTTCTCCTCCTTTCTCTTCTTTCTTCACTTTTCTTCTTTCCTTCTTTCTTTCTTTCTCTGATGTCTTTCTTTTTTAGCTTCTTTCCTTCTCTGATGTCTTTCTTTTTTAGCTTCTTTCCTTCTCTGACTCTTCTTCACTTTCTTCTTCTTCCTTTCTGCCTTCAACATTCTTCTCTGACTTCTCCCTCAGCTTCCTCTTTCTCCTTCAGTTGTGCCTCCTCCTTCCTTGGCTCTTCTTTGCCTTAGCTTCTTCAGCTTCCTCCTCCTTAGCTTCCTCCTTCAGCTTCCTCTTCCTTCTTCCTTTCCCAACACACAACTGCAAAACCTACCCCTACCCACCCCCGCGAACTCTCTCTCTCGTTTCTCTCTTAGGCTCGCTCTCCTAGAGCCATTCTCAGGTATACAGGTCAGGTTAATGCACCCGGGTCCAGGCGCACCGGTGTGGGTGATGCATGAGGAGTGCTGGGTAATCGGGTCAGGTCAGCCAGATCCACATAGTGGTGGGCACAGACGAGGCATGAGTGGGCGAGGGGACCTTACCCCATGTCAGGAGGTGATAAGCCCTTGACACAAATTCAATTTATTCCACACAACCTCCTCTAAACTTTCCGAGGTGGGACTAAAAGTCCCACCCGCTTCACTTGCGCGCCTGCAATGGATGCCTTCTTAATTGCTGCAGCTGCGAGGTTCTCAAAGGCCAATCACTGGTTGGAAGCATTCATGTGACAACTCCACGCCTCCTGGACCTGGATGTTTGGAGCCTGACGCCTGGATTGAAGCTTGCAAGCAAGCTTCACAGCTGCTTCAATGGTGGCCAAGGTCAAAACCCTGTCAACATGAATACGACCTCACAGCTCTATTAAAATCCTTAGAAAGCTTTGCCGTGATACAGCGAAGGTGGCTCGGGGGCTGGTGTGGTGCGGGGTGGCCTAGGCGTGCGTGCTTAGGTCGGTTTGGGGCCATGAGGATGGGTCTATTCGAAGGAAGATTGTGGAGGTTATGGCGGTCGATGGAGAGGGGGGAAATGATCAGTGGACGGTGGCAAAGCTTCTAAGGGGTTTGGCGAGGTGGATGGGGGTGTGGAAGTGACAGAGACACCTCACCAGTGGTTTGTCGGAGGTGAAGACGATGGTGGTGGTCTGCGGTGGTCGAGGAGTTGAAAATAGAAATAGAGAGGGGGAAGATAAAGAGAAGAGAGAGGAATTATTCTAACCTATTTTATGGATGAAGGGAGAGAGGATGGCGGGCGGCACGTACATGCCGCCGCTGGAGACAAAGGTTCTAGTGGAGGGGGACGGCGACGACGAAGAGGGTAGTTGGCGCGTGCGCAAGTATGGCGCGATGTGGAAGAATGAGGCGGAGATGACTCTGCCACTAGTATTGTGGCAGAATGATGAGAAGAGGGAGGAGGAGTCTCCAGAGCTCGCTGGATGTTTGGCCAGAGGAGAAGGGACGAATTTGAGGGTTGTCTCCGGCCAAACCAAGCTGAGAATGATTGGCCGGGTCAGGGGTGTCTTTTATAGTCTCTGGTGGAGGGCCTTGTGCTTGGAAGGAAAGCTTCCAAGCACGGGCATCCTCGCCAGAGTAAGAAGGTGCGAGATACCCAAATCTCTCATGCGTTCGCATGAGAGATTGGGTGACAATCAGGGCTTGGGATTGCGTTCATATGATCGGAAATTCCTCAGAGAATCTTCCTTTCAAATTTGAGAGGGAGTCTTTGAGGAATCAGGGAGAAATCCCCTCTTGAATCCTTGTCGGAGTAGGACTCCTCCACTATAATGGCAGAAGGACCTAATTGCAAAGAAAGATGAGGAAGATAGGGGGTATCTGCAAGGTTTTCAAAAGCTAGGGGTCTAAAAGTAATCAGGTTGGACTGTTTTGCAAAGTAGGTCAAGGTGAACTCTCCTTAGGTCCAAATTTTGGTATAAACCTAATTTGGTCCTAATGAATCCAATGGTGAAGTTGGATTTTAGGTTTAACCACGTTTGATTGGGCATTTTACACAAAAACCTAATTTAGGGCAAATAATTAGCTAGGACCCCTATTTAGGTCAAAATAGGTTCCAAAGGCCAAATTGAAGGTTCTAAACCCTAGGGGATATTTTTCCATAAATTTTAGAGGGTTTAGGTGAATTTTATCTTGACCTAAACCATAAATCTTGCTGAATTAAGTAGGTATGTTTTAGGGTTACAAGAAGTCATTTAATTCCCAGATTGCACATTAACCCTTTTCTGATTAAACCAACCCACTTTTTATCTTGTTAGGACCAATTGACCTATGTTTAGCCTCTGAGAAATCTCGTTGTTGTACTTCAATGGTAAAATTGCAATTCTACCATGTGTTCCTTGCTTTTCTCTCAAAACAGTTATTCCTTGAATTAGGCTCTTCTCTTGGTTATGTAGGAGCTTTTGTTCTCTTTTCTAGGTAAAAATAAGTTAGTTAGCACTCATGATGGTGTTCCCATCAACGACCAAATCTATTATTATCACCCAGGGTCTTAGAAGATGTAAGAGATGTATCTGTGTCAATAACTCCATCCATGGGCACTGCAGGAATTGGCATAGGAGTGAATTCAGCCTCAAGAGTCAACTGTCGAGTTGTTAAAGAAAAGTAGGGTATTGCCTCATGAAACGTCACATCAGCACTTGCATAATGCCTCCCTACCACTAGATTATAGCATCGATATCCCTTTTGAACTCATGAATATCCAAGAGATACACATTTCACTGCACGTGGTGCCAATTTATCCCTTCCAAGCCCCATCAAATGTACAAAAGCAACACATCCGAACACACATGGTGTCAATTGGAACAACTCCTTATCGGGGTAAAGCACATGCCAAGGAATTTGCTCGTGTAGAATGGAGGTAGGTATTTTGTTAATAAGATAGTAGGTTGTAAGGATAGCATCTCCCCAATACAACTGTAGAACACAATGCTGTATCAACAAAGTTTGTGCCACATCTAATAGGTGCCTGTGCTTTCTCTTTGCTATACCATTTTGCCGTGAGGTGTGTGGGCAAGAGGTCTAATGCACAATCCCACGTGTCCTGTAAAAACTAGCCAACCGTGCAGTACAAAATTCCATAGCATTATCAAGTCTCACAATTTTCACATTCACATCAAAGTTGATTTTTTATTTCAACCAAAAAATACTCAATAATCTATCCAACATCATCCTTATTCTTCATAAAAACAACCAAGATAGGCGAGAAAAGCCATCCACTACAACCAAATAATAACGATGAGCCTACCGGACAAGTATCCGATTAGGGCCCCAGTCAACTAAATGTAATAGCTCAAAGATAGTAGAACTCTGATGAGTAACACCAGGAAAAGATGAACGGTGATGCTTTCCTAGCTGGTAAGCATCACAATGTATTTCAGTGCTCGGTGACAAGTGTGGGATGATGTGTCGTAGCTTCTCCAGAGATGGATGCCCAAGATGATGATGCCACTGCAAGGCGCTACAAGAAGTAATAGCTGAACCCCTTTGACATGCAGCAACAAGAGGCATCTAGACAAGATGATACACATGCCCCTCTTCATGTCCACCACCAATCTTCCTCCCTGTCATCTTGTCCTCAAAGATGCAACCAACATCATCAAATATAACCCTACAATTAAGTTGCTTAATGATCTTACTAACCGATAAAAGATCCATGGAGAAATCGGGAACAAAAAACACGTCATACAAGAGCATGGTAGGGGTAACCAATACCTCCCCTTGACCATCAATCTAACCTGCCATCAGTCACTTGTACAGTCCATCCTTGTAGCACAGTCGGTAATTTTACAAAACATCCCTGATCACCTGTCAAAGGATATGAAGCATCAGAAGCCACTAACCAGGACAAATTTGTCCATAATTGATGGGAACACCATCATGAGCCCTAACTAGCTCATTTTGACATAGAAAAGAAAACAAAAGCTCCTACATAACCAAGTAAAAGGCCTAATTCAAGGAATAACTGTTTTGAGAGGAAAATAAGAAACAAAGGATAAAACTGTAATTTTACCATTGTAGTGCATCAACGGGATTTCTTAAGGGCTAAACATAGGTCAATTGGTCTTAACAAGATAAAAAGTGGGTTGGTTCAATCAGAAAAGGGTTAATGTGCAATCTAGGAATTAAATGACTTCTCGTAACCCTAAAACAGACCCCTTAATTCAACAAGGTTATAGTTATAATAAAATTCATATAAATCCTCTAAAATTTATTAAAATATATCCTCTAAGATTTAGAACCTTCAATTTGGCCTTTGGAACCTATTTTGACCTAAAAAGGGGTCATAGCTAATTATTTGCCTTAAATTTGGTTTTTATGCAAAATTCCCAGTCAAATGTGGTCAAACCTAAAATCCAACTTCACCATTGGATTCCTTAGGTTCAAATTAGGTTTATACCAAAATTTGGACCTAAGGGGAGTTCACCTTGACCAACTTTGCAAAATAGTCCAACCCAATTACTTTTAGATCCCTAGCTTTTGAAAACCTTGAAGATACCCCCCTATCTTCCTCGTCTTTCTTTGTAATTAGGTTCCTCTGCCATTACAGAGGAGGAGTCCTACTCAGGTGAGGACTTAAGGGGGAAGTTCTCCCTGATTCCTTAGAGATTCCCTCTAAAATTTGAGAGGGAGATTCTCTGAGGAATTCCCGATCATCTAAACGCAATTCCAAGCCTTGATTCGCACCCAATCTCTCATGAGAACGCATGAGAGATTTGGGTATTTCTCGCATTCCATGTCCGGTGAGGGTACTTGTTCTTGGAAGCTTGCTTTCCAAGAACAAGGCCCTCTGCCAGAGCCTATAAAAGAAGCCCCAGGACTGGTCGATCATTCTCAGCTTGGTTTGGCCGGGAACCACCCTCCAATTCATCTCTTCTCCTCTAGCCAAGCATCCAGCGAGCTCCGGCGACTCCTCCTCCCTCTTCTCGTCGCTCTGCCACAATACCAGTGGCAGAGACATCTCCGCCTCCTTTGTCCGCGTCGCGCCGTACCTGTGCACGCGCCAACTACCCTCTCGTCGTCGCTGTCACCCCTCTACTGGAACCTTCATCTCCGGCGGCGGCAGGTACGCGCTAGCCGCTATCTTGCCCCCCTTCGTCCTTAAACTAGGTTAAATCTCTTCCCCTCTCTCCTCTCTTCATTTTCCCCTCTTTATTTCCCAAACCGACCCTCGACCACCGCAGACCACCACCATCGTCTCCACCTCCGGCAGACCACCGATGAAGGTGCCTCCATCATTCCACGCACCCACACGCCTCGCCAACTACCTCAGAAGCACTACCATCATCCACTGATCAATTCCCCATTCTCCACTAATCGCCACAACCTCCGTTCACCCCGCCCCCCGACCAAACCCACCTTCATGGACACAGACCGACCTAGGCATGCATGCCTAGGCCACCCCACGCCACGCCACCCACCGAGGCCCCCTGTGTGTTCTAATGAGGCCTCAAGACTATCTTGCTTGAATGGAGGTTTGATCTCTACCACCATTAGTGCCGGCTTGAAGCAGCAAGCACACCTTCACTCCAGGCAAGTCGTGCGCCAGGTCCCAGGTCCAAGAAACACGGAATTAGCACACGCACACATCCAGCCAGTGATTGGCTTTGAGAGAGCACTGTTGCTGCAGCAATTAGGCAAGGCATCCTCTTGCGGGCGCAAGCAAAGCGGGTGGGACTTTTAGTCCCACGTCAGAAAGTTTGGAAGCAGCGGGGCAATATAAATTGATTTTGTGTTATAGGCTCGTTGCCTCCGAACATGGGGTGAGGTCCCCTAGCCCACATACCTGCCTCGTCCGTTCTCACTCGTTCGCAGACCTGGCTGACCTGACCCGATAACCCTGCACTCCTAGCGCACCACCCATGCTGGTGCGCCTGGACCCGGATGTGCTTGCCCGACCCGAATACCTGAGAATGTCTCTGGGAGAGCGAGCCTAAGAGAGAAAAGAGAGAGAGTTCGCGGGGGCGGGTAGGGGTAGGTTTTGCACTTGTGTGCAGGGAAAGGAAGAAGGAAGAGGAAGCTGAAGCTGAAGAAGCTAAGGGCAGGAGGAGCCACAGAGGAAGCTGAGGATCTGAAGGCAAAGTTGAAGAAAGAAGAAGGAGATGAGGGCTTAAGGCAGAAGAAGCTGCAGAGGACGCTAAGGAAGGAAGGAGAAGGCACTATATCAAAGAAGGCAGAAAGAAGAAAGAAGAGCCAAGGAAGGAGAAGGCACGGCTGAAGGAGAAGGAGGAAGCTAAGGGAGAAGTCAGAAGAAGAAGAAGAGGGCTCAGCTGAAGTCAGAAAAAGACAAAGAAGAGAAAGCTAAGGAGGAAGCTAAAGAAAGAAGCCAAGGAAGGAAGAAGAAGGCAGAAGACATCAGAAAGAAGAGAAGCCAAAAAAGAGGTACAGAAAGAAGAGAAAGGCAGAGAAGAAGCAAAAGAAACACTTTTTATCCAATTCTTCCCAATATCTCTCTTTTGCTACATTTTATTATTCATAACTTCATGCTTTACATTCTGAATTAGGTTTTAAGTAATTTTATGTGTTCAAATTACATCTATTGAGATTAGTGAATAATTTCATTTGCTCCCTGTGTTCGACCTCAGACTTAACATTCGAGTGATAAAATTTATTTGTTTTCAAGGCGATTTCAACTATACTACGATGCATCATCTATCTTTTATAAAATCGACTTCGCCCTATTAACATTTTGGCGCCGTTGCTGGGGAGCAACGCGTAATTCATCACTAGTCTCTGCATTATTTTTTATTATATTTGAGCACTAACTTGCCCTATTTGTTTTCCTGTGATTTTTGTGAGGTATTTCACAAGGAAATCTCCTGCGCAAATCAACCACTTCAGGGTAGGTAAATTCTCTCTTCTTCCCTAAATCCATCTCCTAATCCTGGGAAGACAAAAGGGAAGCAATCAAAATAGGAATCAACTGCCTTCTTTTTATAGTACTTATTATTTTTAAGGCAAATGTTTCCTGAGTTTGCAAAAATATTTTCAAATCTTATTGAAGTTGAAGCGATTTTTTCTAGAGATCCTACCCCACAAATACCTGTGCCTATTAGAGATCATGCTTAATGCCTAAATCTCTGCGGACTACACACTTCTTGTTTGAAGTCCAAAGAGAACTTCTGAGAATCAAAGAGGATTGGAAATAGAACCACATTAGGGTTTCAACAGTAGGGTTTTGGAGTGCTAGTTCACACATGCTTGCATAAAAGGAAATAAACCCACCCGCATCTGTGTGCTACCCAAGCCCTTGATTGAAAGGATCTAAGCAAGACAAACCCTAAAATTAAGCTCTAAAAATCACTTGAATCTTAAAAACCTTGGACCTAATAACCTGGGAGTAAAATCAGGGTGATTTTTAGGTCTTGACCTAGAATCACTATGCCATCTTTAAGACAGGTTAGGTGAAGTTGACCCCTTGTTGGGTCAACCAACCTTGAAATTAGATCACAAAACCAAAAACATCTAAAGTTCAAGTGGAACCCTAAAGCATGTTCAATCTAAAAGTGGTAGACTTAAGAGGTCAAGGTCCCCATTCTGGTCTACCTGGAATCTCAGTGACAAGAGAGGTCGGGTGGGGGAAATCCTATAGCCTGTGGGGACGCTCTACCATGTAGGGGTCTTTGCAGGACTCTCCTTCTCTGGCTGACCAGGTAATTCTCAAGTGGTCGACTTTTCGATCCAGAGGTATCATCCACCCTGAACCTCCATAGTTATCCAAACATCTTTGTGTGCCTTGATTGGGTCAAAAACACCTCCAGTCCCTCATCCCTTCTCCTTATAGCACACACATAGATTTTCAAGTGGGACTCTCTATTCAGATCTAATCACTTCACAACTTGATTCTACATCTTGATTCCACCATCTAATCCAAATATGCAACCTAGTTACTTAGGATTACCATTCAAAAAACCTGAATCACAGAGATCCATGAGAGATAGGATGATTGAGGATGCCCTTGACTTCTATGAAATTGAATACAAAACCTCAACACCAATAGAAGACATTCAGGTTAATGTACCAACAACTACAACCTTCATCATAAACTGTGCCCAAGTGTTACTGCCAGAAGCCACAAAAGGATCAACCCGAGACATTCTCATCACAGGATATATTGAGATAGAGAAATTGCATACTTTGAATACCTTCAATGCATAACAAATCCTGTACTTTGGGAACAACACCAAGATGATCTTAAAAAACAGGAAGAGATGATGAGATTATTGAAATAAATTATCGATCATAAATACCTGTACATGCCCTAAACAGATAATGAACCATCTTGGAGTAGTATTGACGATCGATCCGATTTCCCAAATCCCAGGTTCGAGGCACAAGGTTGTTATTCCCAACCCAGATAGAATACAACATGCCTAATCTTGAAATAGGTTGGGAAGTTCCAATTGCAGGAGAACACAATTTTGAGCCAATCATAGACCCTGGGTCACCAAGCATAGAATTCCAAGACTCCTGCAATGATGAACTGAGAACTGAACCTCTCGAGGGTGTAAATCCTGTCTCTTATTCTAATAAGGTGACCCTCAAAGGTTATTCGGACCTAGATTCTAGTGATTCAACCCACATCCTAAGCCTAGAATCTGGATCTGAAACGTATTGTGAATATTACGAGACCACGTATATCGAAGATCAAATTTTCAATAAAGAGTATGATTCTGGGCCTCTTTTTGATGAATATCCCTCTCCAACATCCTCAGAGAATTAGATTGATTTTTCGGAAGTCACGTCAATTTACGATACAAAAACTGAGTTGGACGAGTGGGGTTTTAATTGGGTCTTTCTTACAAGCCTAGAACTTGAGCCTAGATCAAACAAGGACATTTTTTTAGCTCAGAATTTACATATAGGCTAGACCAGAGTCAGGCTGCTAATTCTACATCATGTGATTTACTCAGTGGTGGAACTCCTGTTCTTGAATCTCATTCAGAATTGGATTTTTGCGATATCTCCGACGATTTCGAATCTTACCATGACTTCGGAGAAAATCTGCTTCCTAAATACAATGAGCCAATCTACGACCTCAGCTCACATGATTCATTCTCTGACTCCGACTCTGAGGTCCCGGTTCCCGAGATCACTAATTTAAGTTCAGGTTCCAGCGAGATGGAATCATTTCTTTTCAATCCTCAGGAATCAAAACCAGAAAATGCCGAGAGTGACTACAACCCAGAATTTGAATCTTTTCTCAACTCAAATTTCTATCATCCTATAGACACTCTTCAGGCATTCACTTTTGACTTTGAGAGCTACTATGAGTACTCTCTACATGAAACCACCTGTAACTTCTTTCTAGAAGAGCCCTCATACACAATCCTCATTGAAGCCACCTCTTCCGAATATACAGAACCCATCTAAACGCATTTTCAACCCTGACACGCAATCCGACTCAATTTCTATTCTGATTTCCCTCTTACTGAGCCAATTGCAGATGATTCAACTCCACACATATACCAGGTATCAAACATTGATCAGACTGAAAACCATGCTCCATCATTCTCTAATCACCCTTGTAGGGTTTCCGCATCATTCACTGATTACTTCATGGATCCCTACTCTGACCAGGCTGACTTGACTCAGCCAAACCCCGAATTTATACTTCCACATCCATTCGAGCTCCATAGCATATGGTGGGTCCCACATCTCTTGATCTACATTTATCAACCCACCAGATTAATAAGGTTTGGGCTGCATCATCAGCCTGTTGATCTTAACAAGCACCTGGTTGGGCCAACCAGGCTCTTAATCAATGTGCTTGTTCTACAAAACTTTGCTGATTTGACCACTCCCTCTCCATACCATTTCCCGCTCAGCTGAAAGAATTGAATTTAGCGCTTAACAAGAGGCAACCCGTCATTCCAAAAACCTGAGATCTGTCTGATTATCCGTCTGTACTCCACGTCTATTGCACCCTGAGTTCAGCCTTAGAACAATCGATCCCACCTCTGGTACACGTACCAGAGCTTGAAATCGTCCGCAACAGTCATTTCCGACCCATTCGCCCACCCGATAAATCATGTTCTAAGTCCCTGAACCCAACACTATTTCACACCTTCCGTTTACAATGAGGACATTGCAAAACTTAGGCATAGGGGGGTGGCAAAGTGCAAACATACAGAAATCAAGAAAAGTCAGAAGGATTCTCACAAAAAATTCACATATGCCAAAAATACCAAAAAAATAGAAAATTGTGAAAAAGAACAAAAAATTTGAGGAGGGAAGAAAATTTTGAAGACATGAGGAAAAGAGCAAAATGTCAAAAAGGAGCACAAAATGAAAAAGAAAAAAGCATAGTCATTAGTAAGAAATTAAGGGATTAACCGAAGTTCTAGACCACATCAAGGAAAAAAGAAAAATAGGAAAAAAGTGCTAATGAGACACAAAAAGAGATTAGTAGGAATACTGATCTTAGGTCTTTTGGGCTAGACTCTTAGGCTTAAAAATTCAAGTACCTACTAAGATCTGGATAATCCTCAAGAGGTTGGGAAAAATGCGAAGCTTAAGTATTAAGTCTAAGGCTTAGGGAGTATTCGGCCTCGTTAACTGACCTTCGATTTACAGGACTCAGTAACCTAAGCACCCCAATCCACACGCAGTCTAGATTAGTGTGCATAACTATCAAAATCACGCAAAAGTATTTAAATGTTCTGAAAAAAGTTGCCTAGATTAGGAGCGGCCGATCAACACAAGCTGATTTGGACGAGTTCCCAATGCGGAGAGGCGGGAAATTCCCCTCCGATGCGTAACAACATATCGTCTCCTCGGTGCTTGTCTCCTAGGATATTTACATATCCTACCGGGGGCACGTAAGCACCCTATTGGTTTAGATGCCATGGGCAGCATTATCACGAAATGTCGATTGCCAGGGTCTGGATTTGGCTACAGAATGCCATGGGCAGGATTATCTCGAAATCTCGAAAGCCAAGATTTTGGGGGTTGGCATGGGCGATGCTATCATGAAGCATCGATTGCCAGGGACCTTTGAGGATTGATGATGGGGACAAGGAATCCGATACAGACCGAGTCGAGAAGCCAATCCGAAGCTAGAAATAAAAAGAAAAAAAGAAAGAGAAAAAACTCTCCAAACAAATAAATCTCCTATCTCTCTCTTACAAAAAATGCACTGCAAACTGAACCAAGGCTAAAATATGTCTCAAGCATGGGTGCTTTAACCACGAAGTCCAATGAACCATAGGATAGTTCCTGCGGGCCTTAAAAACCTTCGCAGAGGACCGAGGCTAGAGCTGGTCAGGTCTGGATCTTGGTTGGTACTTGAATACCTCTAGGCCTACTGTCGGCATTCTAACCTAATCAAAAAGAAAAAAAAAGTACTCATCATGAATTGTGACAGAAACTCATGGCCTAGAACAGAAGTTAAAACCTTGGAATTTTGCTAAGGGACTAGCGAAAGCTAGGCATGGGGGTATGATGGGAACACCATCATGAGCCCTAACTAGCTCATTTTGACATAGAAAAGAGAACAAAAGCTCCTACATAACCAAATAAAGGGCTTAATTCAAGGAATAACTGTTCTGAGAGGAAAATAAGAAACAAATAGTAAAACTGCAATTTTACCATTGCAGTGCATCAACGGGATTTCTCAGAGGCTAACCATAGGTCAATTGGTCTTAACAAGATAAAAACTGGGCTGGTTCAATCAAAAAAGAGCTAATGTGCAATCTGGGAATTAAATGACTTCTTGTAATCCTAAAACAGATCCACTTAATTCAGCAAGGTTCTGGTCAGGATAAAATTCACCTAAACCCTCTAAAATTCATGGAAAAATATTCTCTAGGGTTTAGAACCTTCAATTTGGCCTCTGGAACCTATTTTGACCTAAATAGGGGTCCTAGCAAATTATTTGCCCTAAATTAGGTTTTTGTGTAAAATGCCCAGTCAAACATGGTCAAACCTAAAATCCGACTTCACCATTGGATTCCTTAGGTTCAAATTAGGTTTATACCAAAATTTGGACCTAAGGGAAGTTCACCTTGACATACTTTGCAAAACAGTCCAACCCAATTACTTTTAGATCCCTAGATTTTGAAAACCTTGCAGATACCCCCTATCTTCCTCATCTTTCTTTGTCATTAGGTCCCTCTACCATTACAGTGCAGGAGTCCTACTCTGGCGAGGATTTAAGGGGGAAGTTCTCCCTGATTCCTCAAAGATTCCCTCTCAAATTTGAGAAGGAAATTCTCTGAGGAATTCCTAATCATCTGAATGCAATTCCAAGCTTTGATTCCCACCCAATCTCTCATGCAAAAGCATGAGAGATTTGGGTATTTCTCGCATTCCATGTCCGACGAGGGTACTTGTGCTTGGAAGCTTGCTTTCCAAGCACAAGGCCCTCTACCAAAGCCTATAAAAGAAGCCCCAGGATCGCCCGATCATTCTCAGCTTGGTTTGGCCGGGAACCACCCTCCAATTCGTCTCTTCCCCGCCGGCCAAGCATCCAGTGAGCTCCGGCGACTCCTCCCTCTTCTCATCGCTCTGCCACAATACCAGTGGCAGAGACATCTCCGCCTCCTTCGTCCTCGTCGCGCCGTACCTGTGCACGTGCCAACTACCCCCTCGTCATCATTGCCACCCCTCTATTGGAACCTTCGTCTCCGGTGGCGGCAGGTACGCGCCAGCCGCTATCTTGCCCCCCTTTATCCTTAAACTAGGTTAGATCTCTTCCCCTCTCTCCTCTCTTCATTTTCCCCCTCTTTATTTCCCAAACTGACCCTCGACCACTGCAGACCACCACCATCGTCTCCACCTCCGGTAGACCACCGGTGAAGACGCCTCCATCATTCCACGCACCCACATGCCTTGCCAACTACCTCAGAAGCACCGCCATCATCCACTGATCAATTCCCTCTTCTCCACTAACCGCCACGACCTTCGTTGACCCCGCCCCCCGACTAAACCCATCTTCATGGACACAGACTGACCTAGGCATGCATGGCTAGGCCACCCCATGCCACGCCACCCACCGAGGCTCCCTATGTGTTCTAATGAGGCCGCAAGACTATCTTGCTTGAATGGAGGTTTGATCTCTACCACCATTAGTGCCGGCTTGAAGCAGCAAGCACACCTTCACTCCAGGCAAGTCGTGTGCCAGGTCCCAGGTCCAAGAAACATGGAATTAGCACACGCACACATCCAGCCAGTGATTGGCTTTGAGAGAGCACTGCTGCTGCAGCAATTAGGCGAGGCATCCTCTTGCGGGAGCAAGCAAAGCGGGTGGGACTTTTAGTCCCACGTCAGAAAGTTTGGAAGCGGCGGGGCAATATAAATTGATTTTGTGTTATAGGCTCGTTGCCTCTGAACACAGGGTGACGTCCCGTCGCCCACATACCTGCCTCGTCTATTCTCACTCGTCCGCAGACCTGGCTAACTTGACCCAATAACCCTGCACTCCTAGCGCACCACCCACACCGGTGCACCTGGACCCGAATGTGCTTGCCCGCCCCGAATACCTGAGAATGGCTCTGGGAGAGCGATCCTAAGAGAGAAAAGAGAGAGAGTTCGCGGGGGTGGGTAGGGGTAGGTTTTGCACTTGTGTGCAGGGAAAGGAAGAAGGAAGAGGAAGCTGAAGCTGAAGCTGAAGAAGCTAAGGGCAGGAGGAGCCACAGAGGAAGCTGAGGATCTGAAGGCAAAGTTGAAGAAAGAAGAAGGAGATGAGGGCTTAAGGCAGAAGAAGCTGCAGAGGATGCTAAGGAAGGAAGGAGAAGGCACTGTATCAGAGAAGGCAGAAAGAAGAAAGAAGAGCCAAGGAAGGAGAAGGCACGGCTGAAGGAGAAGGAGGAAGCTAAGGGAGAAGTCAGAAGAAGAAGAAGAAGAAGAGGGCTCGGCTGAAGTCAGAAAAAGACAAAGAAGAGAAAGCTAAGGAGGAAGCTAAAGAAAGAAGCCAAGGAAGGAAGAAGAAGGTAGAAGACATCAGAAAGAAGAGAAGCCAAAAAAGAGGTACAGAAAGAAGAGAAAGGCAGAGAAGAAGCAAAAGAAACACTTTTTATCCAATTCTTCCCAATATCTCTCTTTTGCTACATTTTATTATTCATAACTTCATGCTTTACATTCTGAATTAGGTTTTAAGTAATTTTATGTGTTCAAATTACATCTATTGAGATTAGTGAATAATTTCATTTGCTCCCTGTGTTCGACCTTAGACTTAACATTCGAGTGATAAAATTTATTTATTTTCAAGGCGATTTCAACTATACTACGATGCATCATCTATCTTTTATAAAATCGACTTCGCCCTGTTAACACTAATGATGTGGTGAAAGTCGCGATCTCACTAGCAGTAGTCATCTCTTAAGTAAGATGTGAAAGTTGCGATCTCACTAGCAGTAGTCATCTCTTAAGTAAGATGTGAAAGTCGTTGAGCCACAGCATCATAGTAGCATGAGGGGGCAGCACTGGTGGTTGCATACCCCCTACTGGTGATGCTAGGTGCTAGGGGTAGTGTTTACAGTCGCTAAGGGCGACGCTGCTTTTTGGTGAGGCCCCTCTTGACTCAAGAACAGTCGCTGCTGGTGGCTGCTGTGGTCGCTAGTGGCTATGGTAGCCATTGGTGAGGAGAGAGAGAGAGAAGTTCTAGGGTTTGAGTGGAAGGTTTTGGGGCTAGATTTTTTGTGGAATATCAGAACTTTGCCTAGGACCACTCTCTAATACCAAGTGGGACAAAATGAAGTATACTATTATTCCAATAAACCCTACATCTCTTTATATAAAAAAGAGATTAGGAAAAAAAAACTTCACATGTCCAAAAAAGACATAGAAAGTAACAAACAACCACAAAACAAGATAAATAAATAAAAGGAGCATGAGTAAGTCAACATATCAGCTTCTGTTTTTCTTCATGCTAAAATAATTAACTTATATATTTTTATGATGCATATGATGGTCTTTTATGCAATGCATGGGATGGTTCCAATATTCTCATTGTTAAATTTTGAAGAAGCATCTCAATTTTGTTTAGGTATGATATTATATAAATCTTTAGTTAATTTTTTCCTATTGAGATTTTCTCTACTGTGTTATCTCTATCCATGATTTTCCCTTCTCATTATGAAATGGTTTTCCACGTAAATCAAGGTAAGTCAAAGATGGTTTCCATGGAAGGAATAAATCCCACTTCCTATGTAAGCTACCCAATGTAATAAAGGCCATTACTTTAAAATAATAATAATAATAAAGGCTATTGAGAAGCAAAAGAATATGGTTGCAGAATTAGTGGGCTTCAGCTGTAAAAAAATGAAGAGAATATGAAGTCACTTCCTTTTTAAATGAGGAAATAAAGGCTCAAGGACCTTCTCTTCTTGCGCTCGTTTCCTCTCTTGGTTCCTGTTCAAGCGAGCCCATTACATTAGCACAAATCAAACCACCAGCAAGATTAATGGCTTAATAAAGACTTTACGTTGTCAAAAACATTTTCTAGAAGAAATGTCAGTTTGAGGCTTTGTCAATATTTTTTCAAGATCCTTAGCATCTATAACAGAATCTGTCTCAAGCACAAACATATTATCTATTATCGGAACAAGTTTGACCGTGATAGCAATAGATCTTCATCTCTGGATAGGACTTAAATGAGGATGACCGCCTTTATCTTGATCAAAATAAAAACAAGCAGAAATATTGCAAAAAAAGAAAGGCGTAATAGAAGTTTTAATCTCTGCAGGGTAATTTTCAAACGCCTGACATATGCAAACTGAATCACATGATGACGGTCTATGCTCATGAAACCGATTCTGAACTTACCTAGTAGAGATATGGTGCATAGGGAGAAGAGCCCATATGCGTTAGATATTCCATTACTTCTTAAAGAATCAAGGGGGGTAGAAGAGCTACAGACATAGGCCATTAGATACCTCTCAAGCTTGCCCAATCATACAAAGTTGGGCTAAATCACGTAATTGATTCTTCACACGGTCCATCAACATCACAACCAAACACTCATTTCACTTCAGATAATTTCTTTCCCTCAGGATCCTGAGTGTATCTCTTTCCCTTTCTTCTATTCAGTTTAGATAATTTCAGGACTAATTTACTTCTATGCTTGTTGGCTTGCAATTATTGTCTAATTTATTGGAAATTCATTCTATAAGCAACTTATGTTGCTTTTGTTTGTATGTTTCATGTAAATTTGAAGTTGTTGAGACACTATATGCTGCATCGTTTCATGTTTATTGGTCAAAGCTCTCATATTATTATACAAATATTTGTTCTTTCCATGACAATTGTAGGTTATAAGTTTGAAGGCTCCTCCTTGTCTTATCAATGACACACCGGCCCATTCATTCGTTCTCGCTCTTGTTCTCTCCCACTATTCTTGTTCGGGCGAAATTGTTGTTGTTTAAGAAATGCATTGTAATATAAAACAAAATCGCTCAAATCATTTAAATTTATATGCTTAAATTTAGGAAATAGAGTCTGAGGTCATTCGCAAGGAGCAAAGATGCAATTTAAATTCACCAATCAAGAAATATAAGCAATTGAAAGCAATGATTAATCAAAATGATATTTCAATAAGATCAGAATAATAGTGCAAAAAAGATTGGGTTAAAATGATTATTTGAATCACCAAATTAACCCTTAAGTTTAAAGCTCACAATCACTTAAATATTTAAACAGTAACAACAATCAAGTATCTTAGCAATTATCAGAACCAAACATAGGAGCAGCCAATCAATTGACAAAGCTAAGGCACAAATGCCTTAAACCTTCACACCTCAGAGGAGCCAACGCACAGTAGCAACAGAGGAGCATAAGGCTCTCACAAGAGCAAGGCATAAGGGCCTCACTAAGCCTTCAGCGGTTAAGTCCTGAGAGGAGATGAGGGCTTAAGAGTAAAACCCTCCCCCCTGCCCTCTCTCTCTAATTCTCTTTCTTCTTTGTCAGTTTAGACCTGGGTGAACAGTATTTGGTAATCGGGTATAAGGTCAGAGGTACAGACCTGCCTGTGAGGTGTAGCGAGTGACGAGTGAGTGCATGTAAGGTGAGTGGGACCTCACCCCGTGTGCTGAGGCGAACAGCCAAGAGTGAAAATTCCACTTATGCGCTGCTGAGGCTCTTGTCTTCTACGGTGTGGGACTATGTTCCTATTGTTCTTCGCAATGCAGCAACAAGAGGGAATGCCTCCAATTGAGGTTGATGGAGAGGCTACGGTCTTCAATTGACTCCCTGGGAAGAGTCTTGGAGTTTAACTGCGCATCCTGGGGATGGAGTCTTGAGGGATTGTGGCTGGAGGATTGCAACCGA
Source organism: Thalassia testudinum (assembly GCA_037157565.1). Classification (NCBI taxonomy): domain Eukaryota; kingdom Viridiplantae; phylum Streptophyta; class Magnoliopsida; order Alismatales; family Hydrocharitaceae; genus Thalassia; species Thalassia testudinum. The sequence continues at coordinate 97,504,390 of JAZHRO010000024.1, forward strand.
GGTCAGAGATGTCGAGGGCAGCAGCGGAGGTTCGGTTGTCACCTAAAAAGAAGAAGACGGGCTAAATGTCGCAATCAGCATGCTCAAGAGGATCGCTGTGTGAAGGCGAATGTGCTAGTGGTGATTTTAGGGTGTGTGGGTGTGTGCAGTGGTCAAGCGATGTTGGGGAAGGAGTGCGATGGAGGTCGAGTTCAGTGGCGTGTGTGCGTGGCCAATCCCCTCAATTTCTTAAGGGGTTTTGGTCATAAGGACATGGCAAAGCTTTTGAGACCGATAGGGAGTGGTTTGGTGCGGTGTAGTGGTTTCGCAAGGTTGCCAGTGGTACGCCGGAGATGTGGAAGACGACGGTGGCACAGGCGTGAGAGTGTGCCAATGTGGGTGTTGAGTGTGTGAATCGGGTCAGAGGGAGATGAGGAGTCGAACGAAGGAGGTTGCATACGACAAGAGGGCAAAGGTAACGTCGGCTATGATTGGCTAGCGCCAGATACAAAGGAGGCTCCGGGGAGAAGAACGACGACGTTTGAAGGGAGAGGAAGCCCCTCTCAGGTATGGCGAGGTGCTGATGAGGCTAAGGAAGGCAAACCTGCTGCCCATATTATGTGGCAGCAGGCGAGGAGACCTGAGGGAGAAGGTCGCTGGAGACAAGTCTGGAGCAGGCTGAAGGTAGAGAAGATGGAGGATTTCTAGGCATGGAACTCGCTGAGTGAGGCCTTGCGAAAGGGGACCTTTTAAAGGTCTCAGGTAGGCTTCTAAGCTTGGAAACAAGCTTGAGAAGCTCGGATTTCCAAGGAAAGAGATCCCTAGAATCCAAGAGTTAAGGCCTATGATGGTGTTTCCATCATACCCTCATGCCTAACTTTTGCTAGTTCCTTAGCAAAATCTTATGGAAAGAACTAGAATTCTAGACCATGCATTGGTGTTAAGATGCCTGATTTGTTCCACTTTCTAGAAATTAAGTAAGAATGCCAACAATAGGCCTAGAGGTACTCAAGTATCAATCATGATCTAGACCTGACCAGCTTAAGCTTGAGTCTGCCGCGAAGGTTTCTAAGGCCTGCAAAAACTATCCAAAGTTTCATTGAACCCAGCGGTTAAAGCACCCGTGCTTCAAATGTAGTATGTCTAGGTTCAGTTTGCTAGTGCATTTTTGTAAGAGAGTGATAGAAGGATTTTTCATTTAGAGAATTCTCTCTTTTCTTTTTATTTTTCCTTAGACGTAGCCTTGAATTAGCTCTAAGCACGGTCTGTATCGGATTCCTTGTTCCCACCATCAATCCTTGAAGGGTCCCTGACTTTCGATGCTTCGGAATAGCACCACCGATGGCAACCCCTAGAACTCCTGGCTTTCGACACTTCGAGATTATGTCACTCATGGCGTTCTGTAGCTAAATTCAGGCCCTAGCAATCGACATTTCAGGAGCCCATGGCAGCTGAACTAGCACAAGGTGCTTACATGCCCTCGATAGGATATTTAGATATATTAGGAGACAAGTGATTGTGCAGCAATCATAGGTCTTAATTGACCTAGATTAAGCTAGGACTTAGCATAAGCTAAGATTATTCATGCATGCATATGCATTATCTGCATCTTTACTGCTTTCCTTTAGCTATACATAAAATAATGTTATAATGTGCTGATTAAGTGTATTATGTCGATTGTAGGGAATAAGATGATCAGGAGCTGGATCAGGAATAACGGGAGTTGCAGCAGAGCTGGAGCTGAAGACTTAGATTAAATGTAGGAATAATAATGTAAGGGAGTTAAAGGTTTGCTATGCTATTAAGTAGGAATAAAGCAGTAAAATGTAAAGAGCTTAGGTCCATCCTAGCCCTAAGATAGCCAAGAGACTTCCCCAAGCCTTAGCCACCCTTAGATTAGGTCACAACACCTTAGGAAGCCCTAAAACCCTAGTTCCAACCCTTATCTGGACGTCCAGGACCCTTAGCCATCTCCCGCACACCTCAAACCCACTTCTGCAGTGTTATTGGACGTCCAGACACTTTGTTAGACATCCAATTTCTGCAGAATACCCAAAACAGAACCCAAAATCACTCCTGACTCTGATTGGACATCCAAACAACAAGTCTGGACTTCTAATTTTTTAGTATAAGACGTGTAACACTATTATCAGACGTCTGATACTGCTCTCCAATTCCTGTTTTGAGATTTAAGCCTTGATCTTGGATCTCTAGGTCCCTAAACCCAATTCCAACCCCATAAGAACCTAAATTAAGGTGCCCTAACCCTAGTACATCACCTCTAGACCTCCCCAAGGACCTAATTAGGTCTTCACTAAACCTAATTGACTTGGATCTTAGTCAATTCCATCAGCCTATTCAATTAGACTCATTGAGTCCAATTGAGCCTTGATCTCAGCACACACTATCCAATTGGACTCAGTGAGAGTCCAATTGACCTAGACCTAAATTAATTGAGTTGTTTTACTCTCAATTAAGTTTCCACACACCCAATTAAACTTGTATTAAGTTTAATTGCACTTTACCTTAGTGAATTAGGGTTTATAATCCTAATTTGAGACATACCTTGACCTAAACCCACTAGAACCTAACCTAATCAACCTAGCCACCTAAGTTTCGACCCATACACACCCACGCACACCCACACACGCCATCCACACGAAAATACCTAGCCTAGTGTTCTCTAGAACTCTCTACCATATGTGGTTGCCTTGGTTGCTAAAATTAGCAACCAAGAGACATTCAATTTTTAGATCCACATTTGGTGGATCTAAAAACCACCATCCATCCTCTCTCTCTCACTCTCCCACGAGCTCCCACCATAGGCCTCTCTAGAGAATTCCATAATTCTCTAGAGAGCTTCCCTTAGGTCTATAAAAAGACCTAAGGGGTGGCCATTTGCACCCATCCACTTTTTGGCCATACTTGCTTGGCTCCATCCACCTCCACTTAGGCTAGCCACCACCATCTCCACTCCATCTCCACGAGCTGAGCACCACCATGAAGGACACCATGCCAAGATGCTGGATCACTCCTCCAACCTCTCTCCAAGGGCTGGCCTAAGCTCCATTGGCCACCCCTCTTTCTCCTCTCCACCACTCCAAGGCCATCGGAGCCCACCTCTGAATGTCCTCACTTCTGATAGATTAGTAGCTAGCTCCTTACATTTACTGCTTTTATTTACTTCTTAGTAGTATAGCCCTTATTCTCCTCCAATGATGCATGCAAAATCCCCCCGTAGATTCTTGTATGCGATCTTTTTCTGATAGCTAGCTTTACATTTTTAAGCATTCATGTACAAGCTTTCCTCTACAAGTTCATGTTGCAAACACTCTCCAAATGAATGAATGAAAAATATATTTTCTATATATATATATATGTCTATGTGTTGAGAATCACCATGAGCTCATTGCAATATCTTTTGTGTGATTAATGTTGCCTGTTTTCAATTCCTGATATACTTGCAACTAAGTATGTCGTACTTCAATACGTAATAATCATAAACCGACGTGTGATTTTAAATAGAGTAGAGCAGGAAAAGATCGAATTCAAGTTTAGATTGAAATTGATTATATCTGAAAAAGATTCCCAAGAAAATTTATGTGTGTACTCTAAATAGAAGGGATGACGGACTGGATGTGATATTGACCCAATCAAGGCACCCAAAGATTTTGGATGACTATAGAGGTTTGGGGCAGATGATACCCCTTAGTCAGAAAGCCATCCACCTGAGAATTACCTGGGCAGCCAGAGAGGGAGAGTCCCGCAAAGACCCTTATACGGTAGAGTATCCCCACGGGTTACAAGGTTTTCCCCACCCAACCTCTCCTGTCACTGATGGTCTAGGTAGACCAGAATGGGGACTTAACCTCTTAAGGCTACCAATTTTATTAAGAGCAAGGGTGCTTAAGATTTCACTTGAACTTTTAAGATGTATTGAGTGCAAGAGTGACCTAATTTAATGATTGGTTGACCCAACAAAGTGGGTCAACTTCACCTGTTTGTCCTTTGAAAAATTTAGGTCTCTCTCTTTTAGTGATCAAATGAATTTAAGAGCCTGATTTTAGTGCTTTGTTTGAATAGATCAATTCAATCAAGGCTTAGGCACACATTGATTTGAAAGATCAATTCTTGATTAAGCAAGTGTATCTCTAAAACCCTAAACTGGAATCCTTACTTGGCTCTGATTTGGTCCAATTTAATTTGTCCAAATGTGATACCTAGGCTCAAACAAGAATGTGTTAGCCCTAGATACCTTAAACTTTAAGTGGGTGCACAAATCAAAGTTTGTTGCTTTCTAAATAGAATGTATCAAATCAGGCAACTTGATCATTAATCTAAGAATAAAATGCAAGTAGCCCTAATTGATTTTTTTCCTTTCAACCTTTTTAGAAATAGAGGCTTAAGAGAAAAGAGATAGAGCTTACCTGCCCCTGGCATGTTTGATGTGCGGCTGAACTTTCTTCAATGAATCTCTCCTGGAACAACAACAAAGAGATAAAGCAAGTTAGTACCAAATTAGGAATTGCAATTAAGAGTTCTAAATTGCCCATTGCTCCCTGGCACCGACGCCAAAATGTTAACGCGATGAAATCGAGTTTTAAAAAAAAGCATTGTAATATAGTCGAAATCGCTTTGAAAACAAATACATTTTTTTTACTCTAAAAGATTCTGAGGTCGAACACAGGGAGCAATATGGAATTCAGAAATCAAGATCACAATTTATACTAAAAGAATTTGCAATAATATCATATATCAATGTGTAAAAAGATGGGAGTAAAATGGTGATTTAAATCACCATATACCCCTACAATATTAACTAAGGAACTCAATATATATGTATGAAATGAAAGCTCAAATCTGTCGTCTAATTTGTAAATCAGACAACTTGAAGTGATTTTCTTCTTTTTTCTCCTTCCTTCTCTGGCTTTGTCTTTCTCTTCAGCTTCTTCTTCTTCTTCTTTTTCTCCAAGCCTTCACCTCTTCTTCTTAGCCATGCTTTGTAACTCCTCCTCTTCGACCCTTCTTTTCTTCTTCAAAATTTAGTTGTGTCAGGTTCAAGCTTCTCAGGGCAAAACCCTCCCTCTACCCGCGCAGCTCTCCTTCTCTCTTTCTCTCTTTTGGATCCGCTCTCCCAGAGCCATAGGTAATTGGGTTATCGGATCCAAGTGCGTACCTGGGTCCAGGCTCACAGGCGTGCGGTGGTGAGCAAGGCGTGTAGGTCTAGGTGGGCTATCGGGTCGAACCAAGTCCACGTTCACGTGTCACAGACGAGGTCGGGCGAGCGGGTGAGAGGGACCTCACCCTGTGAACTGAGGCAAACAGACCCTTTCACTTTTACATGATATACGCTGTAGTCACTCCGGCAGCTTTCGATGTGGGACTATCTGTGCGTCCCTTCTTCTCGCGTCTGCCGAAGTACGTCCCCTCCACAATTGCTTCAGCTACTGGGCTCGTGTCTTCAATTAAGGACCTAGACTTGTGCACGAGACGCTTTCGCACAACCTGCAGCGCTAACCTGGAATGGGGCCACTTGGAGCAACTCTCAAGCAAGCTCGAAGCTTGCTGCTTCCATGGCGGGGAGGTTGAGTGCCTAAAATCAATAAATGGCCTCTCAACCCTATCAGAATGTTCATAGAGGTTTGCTGGGTCACGATGAGTGCAATGGTGAGGGTTATGTGGCATGTGGATGTCTGTGGGTTCGTGGCGAGGTCGAACTGCTTGCGTATGAGTGGGTGTGTTCGGGGGTGCATGTGAATGAGTGGAGTGCTGAATAAAGAGACTGGAAATAATCGGAGAGGTGTGGCGATGGTTGTAGGGTGGTCGGCGAGGGATTTGGTGGTATGTGGTGGTAGGACGGGCTCGTCGGAGGGGATGGCCGAAGATGGAGGAGATGACATCGCGGAGGGTCGTCAGAGGTCGAAATAAGGTGTGGTGGGTGTGGAAAGAAAGTAGAGGATATAGAGAACATGGCTGGAATGTTGTTGGATGAAGCGGGGCAGAGATGGCATCGGTTGACGTACGGCTGACGCCGTAGATGAAGGTGGCTCCGGTGAGAGAGAGAAACGGTGAGGACGAAGGAGGAAAGGGTGTCTACTGGTATGGCAAGACGCAGAACGAAGCGAGGAAGATGAATCCGCCACTAGTATTGTGGAAGGACGACAAGGAAGAATGGAGGAGGTCACCGGATGTCGACGAGCCTTCGACTGTGAAAGAGAGAGGAATTTGAGGGAGATCTTAGCCAATTTCGAGCGTAAAGAGTTCAGGAAGATCTGGCAGCCCTTTTATAAGGACCTAGAGGCAAGGAAAGCTTGGAAGCCAAGGTTCCAAGCTCAGAAACATCAACTGGATTTGGGTGTTTCTTGATACCCAAATCTCTCATGCGTTCGCATGACAGATTGGGGAAGATTCGGAGCACATGGACGGGTTCAGATTGAAGATAATTTCTCAATGAATCTCCCAATTTTGGAAGGGATTCGCCAAGCAATCAGGGAGAACTCCCAAGTCAAAGATCACCAGAGTAGGTTTCCACCGCGATAATGGCATAGGGACCTAATTATGAATATGACAAATAAATTAGGGGGCTATTTGAAAGGATCTTGAAAGTTAAGGGCATAAATGTAATCAGACAAAACCAATTTCCAAACTAGGTCAACACAAGCTCATCTTATGTCCAAATTTTGGTACAAACCTAATTTGGCCCTAAGTAATTAAATGGTGAGGTTGGATTTTGGTTTTGACCATGTTTGACTGGGTAATTTATGCAAAAACCTAAATTAAGGTAAATATCTATCTGAGACTTTATTTTGTGTCAAGATGGGTTTTGATGGCTAAATTGAAGGTACCAAACCCTAGAGAATATTTTTATATGAATTTTAGAGGGTTTAGGTGAATTTTATCCTGACCATAACCTTGGTAAATTAAGTGGGTCTATTTTTAGGGTTTCGAAAGTCATTTAATTCTCAAAACACATGCAGACTCTTTTCTGTCTGTCTTGTCCCACTTGTTATCTTTTTAAGATCAACTAACCTTCATTCAACCCCTAAGAAAACCCTTGGTTGTACTGTATTCAAGATAAGCCAGTAAAATTGCAATTTTAGCCCTAGTTTCTTATTTTTCTTCCAGAATGAATATGCAATGACTTGTGACTCTCTAACGGTTATGTAGGAGCATTTATTGACTTAATTGGGTCAAAATGAGCTAGTTATGACTCATGATGGTGTTCCTATCACCCGAGTGGCTTGATACTCTAAGGAGGGGGACACCCCTTAAAGGAATTCAAGGATAGTTAAGTGACACCGCTAATGCAATGCCTCAAAGGAAGGGTTCACCCTACATGCATCCCTTGGTTCCATCCTTGGAGTACCTTTTTACTTAAGCATTAGTGAATATCTTTGCAGCAAAGTGTACATCTTTAGGGCACTCGAAGGTCAATTTAGGGTGCGTAATTGCTTGAAAACTTGATTGATCACCCAAAAAGGACTAAAAGAAACCTCAACCTTCTTAACAGTCATTGATCATAAATTTCAAGCGCCTCATTTCTCTTACACCACTTACGTGGGAATGGAGAAACACTGCCTTGACTATATTTATCCAAGTTGAAGAGTTGGAAGAGGACTTAAAGAACTTTAAAATCAACAAAAGACCTCTTGCCTTGTGTTTGCTTGGTGTATGCTTGGTAGGTGCTCTCTTAGAAATAGTCTTCTCTTCAACCCTGAGCCTAAGAGAATTATAAGGGAAGCTAACCAAGAAAGAAGAAAAATGGTTGAAGAAAGACCTGAAGAAGAGATTAGGGTTGGTGAAAATCAGAGAGACTATTTCCTCCCTACAACTGATAAATGCCAGTTTATCATCATTCTTTTGCATTAAAACAATCCTAGCTCTTAGGGTTTTGCTTCGCAAACAGGTTTTTTGGGTTGCATTTAGTCATAAATTAGGATAGGCATGCATTGCATTTTTCTTATCTTTTTAATGTGTTTTTGTGAGTGTTAGGGATGAACAGATATACAGATCCCTAAAACCTTAGCACTCAAGAAGGCAACTGGTGAAGAAGAAGCTCAGACTAGCTGGAACTCAGCTTGATCCAGCTCACCAGAGGTGCAATCCAGCTCACTTGGACTAGGGTTAGCTCATCCTAACTCTAGCTGAATGGCAGCTCAAGAGAGCTCATCTTAGCTCACCCTATCTCAGGTCAGCTCAGATCCTGCTCAACTTAGCTGAGTCTAGCTCAGCTCAGCTCCCATTAGTCCACAGGGAGCTCTAGCTAGCTCAGTTGAGTTGACTGGAGTTAACCCTAGCTCATGTCCAGCTACATCCAGCTCCACTCAACTCCAGCCAGCTGAAGATGAATTCATTCCAGCTCAAGAAGCTCAAGTCTAGCTCCTATGGATTTAGCTTAGCTCAACTCAGTAGAGCTAAGCTACCTTAGCTGCCTTAACCAGCTTGATCCTCCCTGGGAGCAGTAGACCCAGCTCACCTCAGCTCATTTTGGTAGAAGCCAACTCACTTTAGCTTGGCTTAGCAGCTAGCAAAGAACTAGCAAGCTAAGCCAGCTAGAGTAGCTCCATACCACCCTCTTCAGTAGCTACCAGCTCAAGCTCTAGACTTCTCCTCCTCAGCTCCTCTCTTCAAACCCTAGCTCCAATACCTCCTCCTCTACTCCACTACTAGCTAAGCTAGGTTAGCTTAGCTTAGCTTAGCTATGATCCAGCTCCCTTGGCTTTTAGCACCTAAAAGCCCTACCAAACAACTCCACCAACTAGCTCCACCTAAGCTCTACATAAGCTAACCCTACTTCCTCCTGACCTTAGCACCAACCTAACCAACTCACTACCTCCAACAAACACTATAAAGTGGTGCCAAAACCACCCTAACCACCCTCCATTTTGGCGCCAACTTCAACCCCCATATTCACCCTACACATAACCCCTCCAAGCCACATCCACCATCCACCTCAACCCCCTTCTAGAAGCCTAGAAGTTGGGGCCAACCCATGGCACCTCTCCATGGTTGGCACCACTTTTAGGTGTCCCTTGGCCACCCATAACTAGCCCCCTTACATCCCTTATGTGGTACCAACTCCCCTTTGCCCTAGGATCACCTAACCACCCCCCCCCCCCATCTTCCCATCTTAGCCATCCATCTCAAGAGTCACCTTAACCCTCTCATCCTACCCTATAAAAAGACCAACACCCACCACCTAACAACTCATCCTTGGCTAGCAAAATACCTCTCATATTCTACCTAAAGCTCACGCCCAAGAGAGAAGAAGAAGAAGATTAAGGGGATACTATGTCCCCTTGGTGCCTTCCCCTCTTCCCTTCTCTCTTGTGCCCACGCCAGCCAAAGGAGAAGCCAGGCAAGGAAGACCTTTAGAGGAGGTCTTGAAGGTGGTCCACGCCATCTTGGAGGGGAAGCTTAAGGGTGGTACACGCCCACCCTTCGAGGAAAGAATTGAGGTGGAGAGCATCCACCTTGGAGGAGCATTCAAGGAAGGAGAAGAAGGAGACCTTTTCAAGCCAAGGAGCATCTAGGCTTAGATCAAGAGGACTCCCTTCTTCACTAGATTCTACAAGAGGATTTGTGTTTTTTTTATTGCTTTTATATTTTCCATTTTAAGTAGAAGCATTCCTCTACATGTTTTTGTAAAACACAAATTCTACTAAATCAATTTGCCTTCTTTTCATTTTCTATTGCAATTGCTTTATCTTTGTTCTAGCACTTTTTCACTTCCACTTCCTAATTACTCTAGGCCTCCACGTGCCTAAAGTGGGCTTAGGGAGGGGTCATATTTGTCACTTAGGTTTTAGCTTAGTGATTGTAGGTGTTAGTTGTTTTTCTGTCAACAATTCGCATTTTGCCTTCATTATTTCAAAACATAAAAATTATATATTTAAAATACCAAAAAGAAAAATTGAGTTTCCTTTAAAAGCAAGAGATTTGAATTACAAACTTGCCTCCTTGGACGACCCTTGATACTCCCCTGTCTTGGAATAGAAATTTAAAAGCGTACGCGATTTCCCGTGTTACAACGACTTTAAAAACCCTAATTACAAATCACACGATTTTTAACATCAACAACCCACCAAGCCCTACCTATCTGAAGACCTGGAGTTGATAATCCATATGAAATCAAGAGTAGCACCATATCTTTGCTCCCATCTTTTTATGGTACTGCTAAGGAGGATCCCTACAGGCATCTTGAGGAATTCACTGAGGTCTGTTCCACGGTGAAGCTCCAGGGCTTTACTAATGAAGCCTTGATGAGGACTCTATTTCCATTCTCTCTAAAGGATAAGACCAAGCACTAGTATCATACCCTCATTGCAAGGGTAAATGATTGGGCCACCCTTAAGGGAGAATTCTTGAAAATGTATTTTCCTATGAGTATGACTAACCATTACAGAAGAGAGATTATGGGTTTTACTCAACAAGAAGGGGAGCAATTTCATGAGACTTGGGAGTGCTTTAATGCACTCACCATTAGGTGCCAAGATGGCAGTTGGTCGAACAGTTCTACAATGGATTATCTGAAAGGCATAGGCAAACCATGGATGTTGCCTGTGCAAGAACCTTCATGACCAAAACTGAGGATGAAACCTGGGCATTATTTGAAACATTAAGTGACAACTCCATACATATGTCCTATGCCTATCAAGAAAGAAAACCATCAATCTTGCAGAGGAAGATAGAGGCCCATGAAGCCAAGGCTACTCAGGATTTGGCTTATCAGATTCAATTGCTGAACAAAAACTTTAATAGGCTTTTAACAAACCTCGGCATGAACCAACAAGCAGCCTCTATCTTTTAGGCTTCAAGTGAATGCTCCATTTGCCAAAGCACAACGCACGTCACTGCGGAGTGCCACCAGGAAAATCAATTCCCTGAGTTGATTTAGGCTGACCTGAATGCGGCCCAAGGTTTTCAGCCACCTCCTCGTAATAACCCGTATTCTAATACCTATAATCCGAGGTGGTGGAACCATCCAAACTTCTCATGGAAGCAAGGTGGTGCTTCCAACTCAGGGAATGCAAGACCTCTACCTCCATAATCCATATACCGACCATCCTATGAAAACCCTCATCAGAATAAGCCTTTTGAAATGGATGAACTTAAAGACATGATGAAAGTAATGCAAGAGCATCAGAATATGGTATCCAATCTCATAATATGATTATTACTGATATGCAATCCCAAATTGGTCATCCTACTGAGGCAGTTAGGCAGCGTGATCCGAGGAAATTGCCTAGCTTTTCTAAGGAGAACCAAAGGGCAAGAGGGTCATATTCACGGAGCACGCCCAAGCTATGACCGTGCTAAGGAGTGGAAAGAAAATCGACAAGCCTGATAGCACACCTATAGTCACCTCTCGGGATTCCCCTCCTACACCAGACCAAACTTCCATCTCCACCAAGGAAGAACCACACTGCTCTCCCTCGCTTAAAATCACCCACTCTGAGGATGTCGTCATTCCACCACCCCTTTCCCACCATGACAACCCCTCTACCCAGAAGCCGAGGGTGCCTTATCCAGAGTGCTTATCTGCTCCTAGGGAATCTTCCATTGGCTCGTTTGGAGCCAAGGATAGGACAGAGGAGATTATGGACACTTTTAGGCAAGTCCAGATCAACTTGCCTTTGTTGGAAGCTATCAAACAGATTTCGTCCTATGCCAAGTTTCTAAAGGACTTGTGCACCTAGAAGCGCCGATCTAGGAGATAGGTCCAAGCCAAGGTCATCCTGCTTGACCATGTTAGCTCGGTCATCCAACATAGAACACCCCTAAAATGAAAGACCAGGGGCCTTGTATATTTCAGTGGTTATAGGTAACGAACACATTGACGAGGCTCTACTCGATCTGGGTGCAAGGGTGAACATTTTACCGAGTTCTGTCTGTGACCTTTTGGGAGGAGGTGATTTAAAGCCTAGTCCAGTCATCCTCCAGATCATAGACAGATTACTTAAGACACCAAGGGGATTACTGGAAGATGTCCTGGTGAGAGTGGAGGACTTCTTCCCTTTTGACTTTCTTGTTCTAGATACTGACCCATCTAATAAGCCCACCAAGCCGTCAATTATTCTAGGATGCCCCTTCTTGGCCACAGCCAACACCTTTATTAATTGTAGATCAGGGACACTTAAAATAGGCTTTGGGAACAAAAAGATCTGGTTGAATGTTTTTGGTACCTACAAGCAATCCAAATTTGAGGATTGTTTTCAGATTGAGGTTGTTAATGAAATAATTGAAGAGACTACTCTATCACTCCTATGTAGAGATCCCCTTCAAAAGGTCATATCTAAGGACCATCCTTCGACTATTGAAGACATTAAAGGGGATATACTCGAATTAGAAGAGTTGCTGGGGGTACACACAGAGTCTCTATCTCCACCTTAGACTGTGAAGGTAGATCCGCTACCTGAGGCGGGGACATCTCAACTTAAACCTTCAATCCAAAAGGCTCCTGAGTTGGAACTGAAATCCCTCCCGAGCACATTGAAGTATGCTTTCCTTGGCCCTAATGACATGCTCCCCATTATTATCTCGTCTGCATTACCTGAATTGTAGGATGGAGCTCTGCTTGAGTGTTTACAAAGGCACAAAGAAACAATTGCTTGGTCAATTGCTAATATAAAGGGTGTTGATCCCTCCCTTTTCATGCATCATATATACACAGATGAGTTTATGAAACCCTTCTGAGACATGCAGAGAAGGCTCAACCCTAATATGCAAGAGGTTGTTAAAAAGGAGATTCTAAAATGGTTGGATGCAAGAATTATCTATCCCATTTCAGATAGTAAATGGGTCAGTCCTATTCATGTGGTGACTAAAAAGGTAGGAATCACTGTGGAAGAGAACGACCAAGGAAAGTTGGCAACCACTAGACCCTCAACTGGTTGGAGGGTCTGCATTGACTACCGCCGCTTGAACATGGCTACCCAGAAAGACCATTTCCCTTTATCGTTTGTCGATCAGATTTTGGAATGACTGGTGGGGAACAAGTACTTCTGTTTCCTTGACGGGTACTCTAGGTATAATTAGATAGCCGTCTTTCCTGACGTTCAGGAGCATACCACCTTCACAAGTCCGTATGGTACTTTTGCATTCCGCCGAATGTCATTCGGGTTATACAATACTCCTGCCACTTTCCAGCGATGTATGATGGCTATCTTTTCTGATATGATTGATGAGTTTAGTGAGATTTTCATGTATGATTTCTCCATTTATGGCTCGTTGTTTGACCTATGCCTTTCACACCTTGATAAAGTCTTAACCCATTGAGAAGAGTCAAAGCTGGTGCTTAGCTAGGAAAAGCCACTTTATGGTCCAGCAGGGCATTATTTTGGGGCATGTAGTTCCCGAGAGAGGATTAGAGGTGGATCCTGCCAAAATTGATTCCATCTCTAAGCTTCCATCTCCCACCAATGTGCGTCAAGTTAGATATTTTCTTGGCCATGCTGGATTCTATAGGCGCTTCATTAGATATTTTAGTAAAATCTCTAAGCCACTCTGCGACCTATTAGCGAAGATGTTTCCTTCGATTTTGATGACAGATGTGGCGAGGCTTTCCAAGTCTTGAAGAAAGCCCTTATTACCGTGTCGATTCTCCAAGCAACAGATTAGACCCTCCCATTTGAGCTAATGTGCGATGCTTATGATTTCGCAGTGGGAGTGGTCTTAGGTCAAAGGGTTGATGGCAAACCTCATGTTGCATTATGACAGCAAGACCCTTACCGATCCTCTACAAAACTACACGGTCACTAAAAAGGAGATTCTTGCTATAGTGTTTGCTTTGGAAAAGTTTCGGTCTTATCTTTTGGGATCCAAGGTTGTGGTGTTCACCGATCATTCTGCTTTAAAGCATCTTCTTGTTAAAAAGAACACCAAACCTCGCCTAATTCGTTGGATTCTGTTACTCCAAGAGTTTGACCTGGAAATTAAAGATAAGAAAGGAGTTGAGAATGTGGTGGCAGATCATCTGTCTAGGATCCCTATTAAGGCATCAACCCCTGCTAGCAATATCAAAGAGACTTTTCCTGATGAGTCTCTATTGGCTGTGGAGGCCAAAACTCCTTGGTTCGGTAACATAGTGAACTATATGGTCACGAGCATTACCCCCAGTACTTGGGACAAGCAGAAGCGAGACAAGTTTCTTGTTGACGCTAAATTTTATCACTAGGAGGAACTTAAGCTATCTAGAATAAGCCCTAACCAGCTTTTCCGCTGTTGTGTCCTTGATGAAGAACAAAGAAGTGTTCTAAGTTTCTGCCATGACCTCCACTGTGGAGGACATTTTAGTGGAAAAAAGATTGCCCAGAAGGTTCTTCAGTTAGGCTTTTGGTGGCCCACATTATTCCGAGATGCACATATATATGTGGGTGCATGTCTATGTTGCCAACAGACCAGAACCATCGAAAAAAGGGATGAGGTGCCCTAGCAACCTATTCTCCCAGTTGAGATCTTTGATATTTGGGGCATTGACTTTATGGGTCTCTTTCCTAAGTCCTTCGGATATGAGTATATCCATGTGGCTGTGCACTATGTATTGAAATGGATATAAGCCATACCCACGTGAACCAATGACCATTCCATGGTTTTGGATTTTATTAGGGCTAATATCATTTCTCAGTAAGGGTGCCCATGGACAATCATAAGTGATGGAGGACCTCACTTCAAGAATGTACACTTCACAAGACTACTCCAAAATTTGGGAGTCAACCACATGATGGCTACACCTTACCATCCCCAAACGAGTGGACAAGTTGAAGTGTCTAATAGGGAGATTAAATGAATTTTAGAAAAAACTGTCAGGCCTGACAATAAGGGTTGGTCTAAAAAACTAAATGATGCTCTTTGGGCCTTTAGAACCGCATATAAGACTCCCTTAGGCATGTCTCCTTTCCATCTTGTCTACGAAAAGGCATGCCACCTTCCCGTTGAAATCCAACACAAAGACTATTGGGCTATTAAAAACGTTAACTTGAATCTACATAAAGCGGGAAAGGCATGTTGATTGCACAACAATCATAGGTCTTAATTGACCTAGATTAAGCTATGACTTATCATAAGTTAGGGTTATTCATGCATGCATAAGCATTATCTGTATATTCACTGCTTTCCTTTAGTTATGCATGAAATAATGTTATGATGTGCTGATTAAGTGTATTATGTCAATTGTAGGCAATAAGCTGATCAGGAGCTGGATCTAGAGCTGGATCAGGAATAACGGGTGTTGCAGCAGAGCTGGAGCAGAAGGCTTAGATTAGATGTAGGAATAATGATGTAAGGGAGTTAAGGTTTGCTATTCTATTAAGTAGGAATTAAGCAGTAAAATGTGAAGAGCTTAGGTCCATCCTAGCCCTAGGATAGCCTTGAGACTTCCCCAAGCCTTAGCCACCCTTAGATTAGGTCACAGTACCCTAAGAAGCCCTAAAACCCTAGTTACAACCCCTATCTAGACGTCCAGATAAGTTATAGGATGTCCAGAACCCTTAGCCAACTCCCGCACACCTTAAACCCACTTCGGCAGTGTCATTAGATGTCTAGACACTTGGTCAGACGTCTAATTTCTGCAGAATACCCAAGATAGAACCTTGAATCCTTTCTGACTCTGATTGAACGTCTAAACAACAAGTCTGAACTTCTAATTTTTGAGTATAAGACATCTGACACTGTTATTAGACATCTGATACTGCTCTCCAGCTCCTATTTTGAGATTCATGCCTTGATCTTGGATCTCTAGGTCCCTAAACCCAATTCCAACATAATAGGAACCTAAATTAAAGTGCCATAACCCTAGTACATCACCTCTAGACCTCCCTAAGGACCTAATTAGGTCCTCACTAAACCTAATTGACTTGGATCTTAGTCAATTCCATCAGCCTATTCAATTGAACTCATTGAGTCCAATTAAGCCCTGATCTCAGCATACACTGTCCAATTAGACTCAGTGAGAGTCCAATTGACCTAGACCTAAATTAATTGAGTTATTTTACTCTCAATTAAGTTTCCACACACCCAATTAAACTTGTATTAAGTTTAATTGCACTTTACCTTAGTGAATTAGGGTTTATAACCCTAATTTGAGACATACCTTGACCTAAACCCACTAGAACCTAACCTAATCAACCTAGCCACCTAAGTTTCGACCCACACACACCATCCACACGAAAATACCTAGCCTAGAGTCCAAATGTGAATCTAAAAATTGAATGGCTCTTGGTTGCTAATTTTGGCAACAAAGGCAACCACACATGGTAGAGAGTTCTAAAGAACTCTCTACCATGTGTGGTTGCCTTTGTTGCCAAAATTAGCAACCAAGAGCCATTCAATTTTTAGATTCACATTTGGTGGATCTAAAAACCACCATCCATCCTCTCTCTCTCACTCTTCCATGAGCTCCCACCATAGGCCTCTCTAGAGAATTCCAATTCCATAGTTCTCTAGAGAGCTTCCCTTAGGTCTATAAAAAGACCTATGGGGTGGCCATTTGCACTCATTCACTTCCTTGGCAAATTCACTCCATTGGTGCCATACACACCTACCTTCACTTAGGTTAGCTACTCCACCTCCACGAGCTCACCACCATCACCATGGAGGACATCATGCTGATATGCTGGATCAATCCTCTCTCTCTCCAAGGGTCATCCTAAGCTACATTGGCCGCCCCTCATTCTCTTCCCGACCACTCCAAGGCCATTGGGGACCACCCCTAAATGCCCTTTATTCTACTAGATTTAGTTTATGCTCACCATAATTTTTACTGCTTTTATTACTGCTTAGTAGCGTAGTCTTAACTTCTCCCCCAATGATGCATGCAAAATCCTCCCATTGATTCTTGTATGCAGTCATTTTCTGGTAGCTAGATTTCCATTTCAAGCTTTCCGTTATAAGCATTCCTCTACTTCCATGTTGCGAACACCTTCCTGAATGAATGAAAGAAATTTTTCTATATATATATATGTCCATGTGTTGAGAATCACCATGAGCTCATCGATTGCAATATATTTGGTGTGATTAAAGTTGCCTGCTTTTCATTATCATCTATTGAAACTAAGCATGTCGTATCTAAATACGTAACAAACATAAACCACCATGCGATTTCTAAACAAAGTAGAGCGACAAAAAGATCGATTTTAAAAGTAAAACAAATGCCTCCCAGAGACGAACGACCGGGACTCAAGTCTCGTAATTTTTACAAACTTAATTTTTGACGAACGTTTTTGTGCGACTATACTACAATTTCTAACGACTTTCAAATGCGCGAGAACGGTTCCTATCAACAAGCACTTAGGAGACGATATGTTATTATGCATCTTCAAGGGAAATTTTCCACCTCTCAGTGCTAGGAACTAGTCCAATCAACTTGTGTTGTCGAGCCTCTCCTAAGCTATATCTTTAAGGTGGCTTTTCATAATAGAATACTTTTGGCATAATTTTTCTTTCTTCAGTGCACTGAACCAAACTTAATGTATGATTTTTGGGTGCTTAGGTTACTATTGAAGCTATGAGTTGCTACGCTAGCGTATTTGATTTTGAAAAACCTGTCGTCGTAGTATGAAAGCGAAGAACTCATGTTCAACAGATAAAATTTATACCATAATAGAAATCCCAGGTCGAACTCAGGGAGGTAGACATTTGATTTAAAAATATGCGTTTGTTTTATTTGTCACGAAGTAATTTAATTGACTAGAAACTATCTATCTATTTACACTAAATAGAAGAGAAAGAGAGAGAAAGAGAATATTACAAACAAAAACCAAAAAGAGATGTAGAATGAACAGGGAATTCATTATCAAAGGGATTGTTTGTTACACTAAACATTACAACTAGAAAGCGAGAAAATGATTACACTAGAAAGCAGTAAATCTACTCTAGAAAGCAGTAAAAAGAATGGGGAGAGAGATATCCTCCTCGACAGTCGCTTGGAGGACGAGTCGGACAGGATGACGCTTAGACGACGGGGAACGGAGCAGGACGAAGGAGGACGAAGTGAGAAGAACGGGAACGGGGCAGCACGTCGTCGTTGTTGAGGGATCTGCTTCCGAAAGGGGGACGAAAATTTGACTTTATCTCGCGAGAAGCATCTCAGGTGTGGGACAAGCTTTTCTTGAGCTTTGGAAAGGGAGAGAAGAGAAGGGATGAGAATTTCGTGTGGAGGGGGTCTCCTTTTATAGTTGCAATTAGTGAGAGCAATTTAGTCATTTAAATCTCAAAACATTAAATAAGGGGTCTTTAGTGACGGATAAAACCGTCGCTAAAGCCCCATCGTGGGCGACGTGTGCCGCCCACCCATCTTCCGTGCACTCAACGCCTTTCCATGTTCAGCAGATTCTAGCGATCGGATGGCTTAACTCGCCCCTCGCAGTGCCTCCTCTACGCGCAACGCCCGCATGCGATCTCACGTGAGGCACGCGCGTGCAATAGCACATGGGTGCTATCGAGCGCCCGCAGCCGCTCGATCACGATCGAGAGGTCGCGAAGCCCGCTCGCCCGTACCCCAGCAACCGCTCGCAAGGAATCGATCGCGTGCCGCTCACTCATGTAAGCGCTCTAGCCCACTGCGCTACGCACGCCGATGGACGAGCGGTGCATCTTCGTGGCACGCGATCTGGATCGTTGGATTGAGATCCAACGGTCGAGATCGCTTCTTCCTTTGGCTTCAGAGAACTAAGGTGCTGGTCTGAGACCCACTCTTAGACGTTGGATCTTGATCCAACGGCGGAGAGGCGTGGATGCTAGAGGCTTCAGAGGTTGAGGGCGGCTGAGATGACACCACATGGCATCATCTTAGCCGTCCATCTTCTGGATGATGTAGATGATGCCACGGTTGTTGGATTGAGTCGATTATCACACCATTAGGCTGCGATCGTCGATCCGAATCCATCAGTGCGGTCGGATTTGTCGTTTGAAGTGTGGATTCACACCATCTTGGCCCTTGATCTTCTAGGGTTCCCTGGTCTCTATCTGATGCTACAGATGTCTGATTAGGGCGATCTTGGAGTCGTTGAACTCCAATCATCGCCCTGATCACATCTACATGGTTGGATCTTTGATCCAAGGCCCCAATAAAAATTTTGCCCTGTCCCTGAACATAAAAGGAGGCAATTAACCTCCATTTTATTCAAACTAATCTAAATGCAAGATGATGCATGCTATGCAATATTTATAGTATGCAATGCAATTCTATGCTTAAGAACATGCATAACTAGACATCTTATGCAATGTAAGAATGTTTACATCAGTTACCAAGTCCTGCAAAGCAAAGGACAGGTAACAGGGCCAAATAATCCTTAAGCCTTAGACCTACTAAATCAGCCTTGCACTGTCCTCAACCTCTTGAGGATTAATCCAGATCTTAACGGATACGTGAATGTTTAAGAGCTAAAACAAGCCCAAGAGGCCTAAGCTCAGCACTCATACTAATCTCCTTGTCTCTTTGTTTTCAAAACTTAATTTTTCTTTTGAGTAGGTTTAGAACTTAAGTAGATTCCATAATCAATTGCTAATGACTATCATTTTTTTCTTACTTTTTGCTCCTTTTTGACATTTGAACATTTCTTCTCTTTTCCTCAAGAAATATTTTCAATCATTTCTCAAAATTCCTCCCCTTCCACCATTTTTTTTTCAATTTTTTTTTATTTTTTTATCATTTTTTCTAATATATATTTTTTTTGAGAACCCCTAAGAGAATTGAATTTCCATATGTTTGCACTTTAACACCCCCCTATGCCTAAGTTTTGCAATGTCCTCCTTGTAATCTAGGAGGGTACAAATTCAGTTTGGTTCAGAGTTTAGAACAAGGTCAAAGGGTAGGTGAACGGGTTGGGATGACTGTTGCGAATAATTTCAAACCTTGATACAAGTACCAAAGGTGGAGTCAGCTATTCTAAAGTTGAACTGAAAAGTGCAATAAGAGTGTAGCTCAAAAGACGATCAGAAAGGTCTTGGGTTTTTGGAATAACGGGTTGCCTCCCATTAAGCGCTAAGTTTAACACCATCGGCTGGGCGCAAGGAGCTCAAAAGGATATGTCAATTGATGCATTATGATGAGTGATAGGGAAAAATATGTGATCATGGTGGATGAGAATTAGATGACCAGAAATGAGTATCAAATTATGATGAAGAGTCATTCCAGAAGGTTTATAATATGGGTCAAGTTGGTTCATTTCTCAGTGGCTCTTATGAAGTTTCCGCAGAGGAATCACTCGGACAAAGTAGTGATCATGGAGTTCTAAAGTAAGATCTTCATGGGTCCAGGACCAAATAGGGGTGAATCTCATCAGCATATTCCAGGTGTGTGGTTCCTGTTGTGCAATGTGACCCAATGGATCCTTTTTTAATGAGTCATCTTGATTTTTTTCTAATGGGTGTAAGATCAATTCCTCAAAAAATGGGTCGAAGATTGGGTTGTTTAATGATGCTTCTCTATAGTTTTCATTCCAATCAAAAGTGAATGTTTGGAGAGTGACTTTTTGATTATCCAATTCCAAATCTGTAAAGGATTCATACTCTAGATTGTGGTCACTCTTGATATCTACCATGCCCAATTCCTGGAGATCCTCAAAACAATCATCATAATGAAATGTCTCCAGATCACAGAATAAAAGTTGGAGTCCCGTCGATTATTATCCTGTTCCCTAAAATCCATGTGTGTACCTTTCATGTGCATACATCTAAGTAGCCTAAAATATCTATTTATGCATGTTCTTAGTGTCTTAGAAGCATCATACATTGTAAATATTGCATAACATGCATCATCATGCATTTAGGTTAGATTGTATAAATTTTAGGTTAATTTTCTCTTTTTGTGGTTAAGAAATAGGGCAACATTTATCGGGGCCTCGAATTTGAGATCCAACCGTACAGATCTGATCAGGGCGACGATCGGAGTTCAACAACTCCTAGATCGTCCCAATCAGACCTCCGTAGCATCAGATATAGTCCGAAAAAGATCAAAGGTCAAGGGGCCAGGTGGTGTTAAATCTGGACTTCCGATGACAAATCCAACCGCGTGGATGTGTTTGGATCAACGATCACATCCCAACAGTGCAAAAATCGATCCAATCTAACATCTATGGCACCACTTACAAGCAAGAGAAGATGGACAGCCAAAATGGCGCCATGTGGCGCCATCCCAGCTGCCCAATGCTAGCCCAAGCCCCCGCTCCACCTTTGAAGGTGCATTCAAGATGCGATCTTAGCCATGGGATCAAGATCCAATGGCTAAGAGTGCGTGTGCCTTAAAACGAAAGCGCACCTCAAACGCAGTTGTAGCGTGTTGGGCGAGCACCTCCTCACGAAGGAGAGGCACAAGATCAAGCCTCCATCCGCTTCAAATTGAGCGGGCGAGCGGGAGCGGCTAAATTCAACTGTTGGATGCGGTGCAGATGGTGGATAAAGTAACGACGCAGCGCATAGAGAAGCATCAATCGTGCACACGTGTGATGACGCGCGAACACACGCGCGACAGCAAGCACGCAAGCATAACAACTGAGGAGGAACCAATCAAGCGACTTTTTAAGTCGTCCGATGCCTTGATCGGACGGTTGAGGCTACGCAATCGTGGAGAAGCGTTCAGCAGCTGAACATGAAGGGGCGGGGGTGCACGTGCGTATTCAGCAATGTGGGGGCTTTGGTGACGGTTATATCCATCAATAAAGACCCTTACATCAATGTTTTAAGAATGAAATGACATATTTGCCCCCTATTCTTCACCTATAAAAGGACCTACACCCTCAACATTTTCATCATCTCTTCCTCTCTTCTCTCATCCCCTCCAATGCTCTAAGAGCTTGTCCCAAACCTAGGATGCTCCATTAGAGTTAAAAATATAATTTTTCCACCTTCTTACCCTGTTCGTGGAGCATCCCACGGTTGTCCTCTCACCACCGTTCGGGAAGCAGATCCCGCTGCGACATCACCCTACTCTGTCCCCTATCCTCTGTCTTTGTTCTCCCTCGTCCAACATCTCACCACCTTCGTCTGGGCACCCCATCAACGCAGCTCGTGCTTCAAGTAGCCGTTGAGGAGGATAACTTCTCTCCCTCTTCTCTTTATCACTTTCTAGATTAGATTTCCTGCTTTCTAGTGTAGCAAATAGTTGTAATGAACATGATTATGTGACTATGAAATATTTTGTCTATTCTCTCTATATTTTATTTTTATTTGTATTATTCTTTCTCTGTCGTTTATTGTTTATTCTTTAAGTAGAATAGCTAGGGTAGATTTAATTCGATTAGCTATTCTACTTCGTGACAATAATGTAAACACAGTTTTTGATCAAATGTTCGCCTCCCCGTGTTTGAGCCGGGACTCACTAGAGTTTTAGTTAAAATTATATGTTTAACGAATTTTTACACGACTAGGACAACAAGGTTTCAAAAGTCAAATTTTCAGCATATAAATCCCATTTCACATTTTGGCACCGTTGCTGGGGAGGCAACAATCTTTGATTTCTCACATTTTCCCACCTTATTTATCCTTTACCTCACTTCTCTCTTTTCTTATTGTGATTGCAGGTACTCTTTTGAGGAGGGCAAAAGTGGTAGATTGGAGTAAAGTGTTGTTGAAGGGTTTGTAAGTATACCCCACCTCCCACCCCTTAGTTTTCATTCCATCACCTAATAAAACAAACCCTAATTAACCTAGGAGCTCTCATAAACCCTAGGCTTAGTTTGGTTGTTTGTTTGTCACCTCTACCCACATCACCCTTCATGTAAAAAAAGAAAGTCAAAAAAAATCTCACAGAGGTACACAACCTCTTCTGATTCTTCTTATTCAACCAGTAACCCCATCTTTGGAACCGGTACACCCATCAACACATAATTGAGTAGAAATCAGATTAGGTAATCACTTGTGTGCTTAATTCAGTGGTGCATCAGGCCAATTGTTTGAGTTGTTTGGGTCGCATCACTTCATCTAAAAATAACTCATTGAGTAGCTACCTCATAGGGTTCAATTTTTAGGAATTAACTAGGCAATCCACATTCTTTTAAGTTTTTAAGGAAGACATCTTTACTCATGCTTTCAAAACCTGGTGTGGCAATTGAACCTTGATTGAACATACCTAAAGTTAAACCCTAAAAGGCAAATCATCAATTAACCTAGTTTGAAAACCATTGGTTATGCACACACACACATTGAAATTAATCTTTAAGGGCACAACCCAGATAAAGGGCCCACCACATTCCAAAGCACATTCGAACCCAAGCCTAATTAAAATAGAGTAGATGTTGGCCTTATGGATTGAACTCGCTCTTCGGGGCCCAAATCAAGATTATTTTTTATTAATCTACTTCTACTATTCAATTTGATGTCTACCTAGGGGAGCAGAGTCAAACGACCGCGGTTGGGGGGTATCAAAGGAACCTGAGGTGAAAGCCAAGGGAAGAACCTTCTCCCCAATCCCTCCATCTAACTGGTTGGATTGACCGAAAAGAACTAGATCAAATTGTTCTTTCCATCTCAAGATGGGTTCTGGGAGTCTATAGATCTTTAGGCTACCCTACCTAAGGACAGGTTTGATTGTTTATTCTGCAGGGCACCTTTCTTCCTCGTGCTTTGCCATGGGTGCTTCCACATCCTACTCGTATTTCCACTCTTACCCTCCTAACACATCTTATTCCCAAAATGATTATTATCCCAACCAGACTTATTCTCACCCATCTACTAGTTGGGATAATCTTGATTGGAGATACAATTTCGGACCTCCGTGTTCAGGGTGTAACCCTGAATACCATGATTGTGATTTCTATCATTCTTCAAGCTATAATGATTATAGATCTCCACCTGTTCATGATCAATTTAGTCCAATCTACAATCAAGAAGGATATCCTGATTACAACTCTTACCCTCCCCCAGATTGCACTGTATATAGGTCACCACCCCTCTTTGAGCAACCTGTATCAAGAACCTCAATTTGTTGACTCCCCTAGACTGAACCCAAACCCACCCAACCTGAACCAAACCATTTGGTTCAGGTGAACCAAGTCCAAGATAAGGTATTGGCTAATTTAAGGAATACCATTCAATCTTTAGAAGCTTAACCAACACCCTGCACTGACAAATTGGAGCCTCTGATTCAAATGATTGATGATCTTAACAAATATTTGTTGGATTGGCTCTAAGATGTTAAGGATAAGGACCCGGGTGAGTTTTTACTTGGGAAGCTATCGAAATTGAGGATGAGATTTGTGATTGCTCCAGCTTAATCTTGGGATGATTCCCAGGATGAACCCCCTTCAGGAGAGCCAATGTTAGAACCCGCTTAGGCACCTGTAAGGGGGACACGTTTTATGAGACTGGGATTGACCAGGTTGGTCTAGAGCAAACCAATTGAGGATGAATTAATTTCTTCACCCGAGATCCATGAACCAGGGTACAAAGAAAAGTATGACTCCATGGACCAGGCAATAATAGATGATTTTTAGACATACATATATGCAGATTCAGAATTCTTTGATTCTGGAGGTGAAGAATCTGTATGTGAAGTCTTACTTGAGTTAAAGAGCAATGATTTTAGTGAGATGACTGGGCCTGAGGAATTCAATGAATCTTTTGATGGGCCTATACTTGAGGAATTTGATCCTGTTGAGCCTAGCATGATAGATTTAGATCCTGATTTCATGAAGGATTCGATTCATAGCCCCATTCCTCAATCACACCCCATTGAGCATAATGACGATTTGATTTTTGAGATCACTAGACCCAAGTTAATTCTGATTTAGCCACAAATCTTAGACTTGGAAATTTTAGATGGGGTGATTAACATGCAGGAGGTTCTGGAATCTGAAATTCTGATTGTGGAGGATAGGAATTTGGAAATGAAAATATGGGAAGCCAATTCCAGGAGAAGTAGAAATTTGAGTCTACGGGTGGACTTGAAACCGCCAACCTTCTACCAAGACCCTTATGACATTTTTTATTCTGAAGATGTGCAACCCAAGCACAAATTCATTGAATATCTTTTTTATCTTGATTTTCCTATTATCCGACTTTTTGCACTTAGGTTGCATCCTCACAAACTGCAGGCCTGACCCCTCTTGCATACTGATCTTAGGTTCTGGGTAAATTTTATCTAGAACCTTAGATACACTCGACCATGGGGAATGGGTCTGAACCACAACCTTGTCCACATCTGTGGACATCTTCTCCTGGCAGGTCCAAAAATATATTTTCTTAACTTGATTTTGACATGCACTTGTGAATTCTTTATTTCTTCCCTATTTATATAGTCTATTTAGCTGAAGGCACTAAATTCAACACATATACACTCTATTTTCTTCTCGGAGCTGATCGGGTAATCACAAAATTCAGGTGCTTTCTACTCTACTCCACTCTATTTCATGTCTTTTTAATACAATGAGGACATTACATTAGATAGGCATGGGGGGTGGATATCATTATCTAAATCATCTTGTTAGCTACGTAATTTCTTTTTATTTTCTCTTTATTTTTGAAAAAAAAAATGAATTAGGAAAAGAGAGCTTGGGCATTAGAGTTTTTCAACCATAAGAAATAATACGATAAGACCTGAACACTTAAACCCTTCAGGTCTTAGGGCTTAATTAGCCTGGGTGTCCACTAAAATGTGGATTTGTTTATTGAGTCCTCTCCATTCTGAATTCATTTTTTAATAAGTTGGGATGATAAATACACGACTTATCAACCCACCCTCTAATTTGAGGAAACTTTAAGCCTAAGCATCTATACACTCTTTGCACTAACTCACTTTTCGACGATTTTAACAAAAATTGAGTAGTTAATGAACCTTCTAAGGTGGAATGGTTGGCAAGTTGTCAGTGGTAACAGCTCATCGATCGGTTGTCTAGAGCCCAGCCACACGACCATTCTCTTCTTATTGCCTTTAGGTAAATCTTAGATTAGGGAAGCCACCTACTTAGAAAAAAAGAAAAAAATATAAAAATATCCAAAAGGAAAAGAAAAAGAAACAAAAAAGAAGAAAAGAAGGAAAAAAATAAAAAATCATACTTCACCGCACGAGTATGGTTGGCAAGTTGTCGATGATAACAGCTCATTGGTCGGTTGTCTAGAACCCAGCTCGCAAAAAAATGCATGTTTAATTCCAAATACCTAGGAAGAAGAACAGAAGTAGAATAAGTCAGGGAGACATACACTGGGTTCGCCCTTGTGTTGACCCCATAAAATTAAAAAGTAGGGAGAAAGCTACTGGTCGTATAGATACACCTTTAGGCAAAATTCCTTTTCAAAGTCACCTAAGGGTGTAGAAACTCGAAGTTCTTTCTGACTACTGATTAGTGAGTCTATCACATTTAGAAAAAAAGATGTTTAGTACTTAGAGTTCTCTTCGAGTCTTAGGTGAGTTGGGCAGCCGTAGAAAGCTACCTCGAAACCCTAAACTTAAAAATCCAAAAACAAAATTAGAAATGAAGAAATAGAAAAAGATGCTTCTACTTTTGAATAAGGCGAGGCTTGGGTAGTCTACATTTTGGCAGACACCCGGGAGCTGTTGTGTCTCTGTAGCTCAGGTCCTTAGTAATTTGATCTTAGTGTTGAAAAATAACTATGGCCCAAGTAATTTGATCCTAATTCTGTTTATAAATAGCGTATAGTTTTGCTAGGGACCAGCAAAAGATAGGCATGGGGGTGTGATGTGCATACATCTAAGTAGCCTAAAATGTCTATTTATACATTTTCTTAGTGTCTTAAAAGCATCATGCATTGTAAATATT
Source organism: Thalassia testudinum (assembly GCA_037157565.1). Lineage (NCBI taxonomy): Eukaryota > Viridiplantae > Streptophyta > Magnoliopsida > Alismatales > Hydrocharitaceae > Thalassia > Thalassia testudinum. The sequence goes on from JAZHRO010000024.1 coordinate 97,531,080, forward strand.
GCATAACATGTATCATCATGCATTTAGGTTAGATTGTATAAATTTTAGGTTAATTTTCTCTTTTTATGGTTAGGAAGTAGGGCAACATTTATTGGGGCCTCGGATTTAAGATCCAACTGTACGGATCTGATCAAGGCAACAATTGGAGTTCAACAACTTCAAGATCGCCCCGATCGGACCTCCATAGCATCAGATATAGTTCGAGAAAGATCGATGGTCAAGGGGCCAGGTGGTGTTAAATCTGAACTTTAGATGATAAATCCAACTGCACGGATGGGTTCAGATCGACGATCGCAGCCCAACGACGTGAAAATCGATCCAATCAGACATCTGTGACACCACTTACAAGTAAGAGAAGATGGATGTCCAAGATGGCACCATCCCTGCCCGAGATCCAACGGCTAATGGTGTGTGTGCCCTAAAATGAAAGCGCACCTCAAACGTGGCTATAGTGCATTGGGCGAGCACCTACTCACGAAGCAAAGGTGTGAGATTGAGCCTCCATCCGCGTCAAATTGAGTGGGCGTGCAGGAGTGGCTAAATCAACCGTTGGATGCGACATGGATGGTGGATGAAGCGATGATGCGGAGTGCAGGGAAGGGTGGATCGTGCACGAGCGTGATGACGCACGATCGCATGCACGTGCGCATAACAGCTAAAGGGGAAGCAATTGAGCAGCTTTTTAAGCCGTCTGATCTCTTAATCGGACGGCTGAGGCTGCGTGATCGTGGAGAAGCATTCAGCAGCTGAAGATGAAGGGGTGGGGGTGCATGCATGTATTTAGCGACGTAGGGGCCTTAGTGACGGTTATATCCATCACAAAGACCCTTACATTAATGTTTTAAGAATGAAATGACCTATTTGCCTCATATTCTTCACCTATAAAAGGACTTACACCCTCCACATTTTCATCATCTCTTCCTCTCTTCTCTCATCCCCTCCAAAGCTCTAAGAGTTTGTCCCAAACCGGGGATGCTCCATTAGAGTTAAAAATACAATTTTTCCACCTTCTCACCTCGTTCGTGGAGCATCCCGCAGTTGTCCTCTCACCACCGTTCAGGAAGTAGATCCCACTACGATGTCGCCTTGCTCTATCCTCCATCCTCTGTCTTCGTTCTCCCTCATCCAGCATTTCACCACCTTCATCCGGGAGCCCCATCAATGCGACTCATCCTCCAAGTAGCCTTTTAGAAGGATAACTTCTCTCCCTATTCTCTTTATCGCATTCTAGATTAGATTTCCCGCTTTTTAGTGTAGCGAATAGTTGTAATGAACATGATTATGTGACTATGAAATATTTTGTCTATTCTCTCTCTTTTTTGTCTTTATTTGTATTATTATTTCTCTATCTCTATTGTTTATTCTTTAAGTAGAATAGCTAGGGTAGATTTAATTCGAGTAGCTACTCTACTTCGTGACAATAATTTAAATGTGATTTTTGATCAAACGTTCTCCTCCTCATGTTCGACCCGGGACACACCAGAGTTTCGGTTAAAATTATCTGTTTGACGGATTTTTACACGACTAGGACGACAGGGTTTCAAAACTCAGATTTTCAGCATACAAATCCTATTTAACAACCTTCAAGATCAAAGGTGAAAGCCTCCAATACTCTCAATTTGCTGGAGTCATGCCCAACTAAATCAAGATCCTCCATCATGTGGAAAACTTCCAGCTTTGGCTTTAGGTTTTCTACTACCGAAATGATCATGAGATCCTGAATCAAACCTAGTTGTTCTGCCGAGCATTTTCCTTTTCCTTTAGATGATGCCTCAAAAATATTGATCTCAGTTTGCTTCTTTCCAGAGGCAATTACCATGTGCCCTTATTCACAATTAATTATGGCTCCTGCAGTATCCAAGAAAAGTCTTCCCAAAATCAAGGGCATATCTTGTATTTGTTGTGGTGTATCCATGTCAAGAACTAGGAAATCAGCTAAGTAGCTGAAATCTTTGACTCTAACTACCAAATCCTCTACCAGCCCAATTAGGGTGATTATGGTTAGGTTAGCCAATTGCAATGTAACATCAGTGGATTTTAGCTATCCAATCCGTAGTTTTTCAAATAGGGCAGTTGGGATTAGGTTGATTGAAGTGCTAAGATCCAGTACAGCCTACTTGAATTTTGTACCACCGATCTTGCAGGGGATTAGTGGGGTGCCTGGATCGGATTTCTTAGGAGGTAGACTATTTTGGATTATGGTACTCACACTTTCAGACAGTACTACCTTCTCTTGTGATGGTTCTTCCACCTCTTTTTTGGATAAGTCAGGCGAGGTGGGATTAAGAGTGAGGATATCAAGTAGTGGGATAGTGACTTGTGCATTCCTTAATGGTCTTGTTATGTCTGATTTTGACAGTCCTCTAGTGTGGAGTTGGGATAAGATCTGGGGTAGTGGAATGGATTGGCTATCTTCGGGGACAGGTTTCTGTTTCCACCTCTTGGCTTTGTCCTTGACCTTGCTATGTTGATCATAGGTTGGGTGAGATTTAGAAGATGGGCCTCAGGGCCTAGTTTTGCAATCTTTTCTTATGCCCAAAACATTAATCATAGCACAGTCATGATGCGGAGGTGGAGGAGAGAGAATTGAATCTTGTTGCTGAATAGTAGGATAGGTCATAGTGTGATTTGGATCAGTTGAGGTGGATGGGGAAAACATGCAAGTATGAGTCAATGGGCCTAGCTGAGTGTAGCTTGTTTGTCCTTGGATTTGATTCACCATGTGTTTTTAAGTCAACATGTTGTTTGATTTGGCAGAGGTTGGGTGGGGAGTGCACTGGGCTGGCAAGTCCACGCCATTTGTGCGAGTTGATTTCTAACCTCTGTGATCTCGTCTTTGTGTTGTTTTTGCATAGCTGTATTGGACTTTTGAATGTCAGCCAGGTTTGTAGAATCAGAGTCATTTGATCTTCTCTTGATGGCCCAGATTGATAATTCAGATTAGGTCTAGGCTGAGCAGGTTGATATGGGCATGGAGCTTGTAATCGGGGCTGGAATTGAGATCACGGATTTTGATTATTCCCTGACCAAGCAAAATTGGGATGATTACGCCATCCAGGGTTATAAGTGTTTGAGAATGGATCATTTTGGATGGCGTAAAGATCCTCGCAGGTCTGAGGAACTCCAGAGAAGTTAGAATACGAGGGTTCAAAGTTCCCCCAACTAGAGTAGGTAGTTCCAGAGTTTCTTACGAAACTGAGATCAAACGGGGTGGGTATGAGTCCATCCCTTGATGAGAGTGGTGATAAATATTATGCACAGCCTCCCTACTAGAGGGAAGATGTGATGTGTGCTCTGCTGTGCTGAGGTGGTTGATGCAAAAAGTCACGTGATTTGTAATTAGGGTTTTTAATGTCGCTGTAATACGCGAATTCACATATGCCTTTAAATTTATATTCCTAGATAGGGGAGTATCTAGGGTCATCCAAGGAGGCAGATTTGCAATTCAACTCTCTTGCTTAGAAAATAAATCTCAACTTTCTTTTTGGTATTTTAAATATATAATTTTTTTTTTAGTTTTCAAATAATAAGGGCAAAATGCGAATTGTGACGAAAAAGTGCTAACACCTAAAATTCCTAAGCTAAAACTTAAGAGATGAAAATATCCACTACCTAAGCTCACTCTAGGCAAGTGGAGGCCTAGAGTAATTAGGGAGTAGAAGTAAAACAAGTGCTAGAATAAAAATAACAATTGCGACAAGAAATTAAAAAGAAGTCAATTTAATTAAGCAGAATTTGTATTCCTTGTAAGGCAAGTAGAGGAATGCTTCTACTATAAATGTAAAATATAAAAGCAATAGAAGAAACACAAATCATCTTGTAGAATCTAGTGAAGAAGGGAATCTTCTTGCTCCAAGCCTAGCTGCTCCTTGGCTTGAAAAGAGGGTCTCCTTCTTCTCCTTCCTTGAAAGCTCCTCCAAGGTGGATGCTCTCCGCCTCAAGTCTTTCCTCCTAGGGTGGGCATGCACCACCCTCAAGTTCTCCTCCAAGGTGGCGTGGACCACCTTCAAGACCTCCTCCAAAGGTCTTCCTTGCCAGGCTCTTGCTTTGGCTGGCATGGACACAAGAGAGAAGGGAAGAGGGGAAGGCACCAAGGGGACAGAATATGCCCTTTCTTCTTCTTCTCTCTTAGGCGTGGACTTTTAGGTAGAGTATGAGAGGAATGTTGCTAGCCAAGGATGGCTTGTAAGGTGGTGGGTGGTGGTATTTTATTGGGTAGGATGAAGGGTTAAGGTGACCCTTGAGATGGATGGCTAGGATGGGAAGATGGAGGTCGTTAGGTGATCCTAGGGCTAAGAAGAGTTGGCGCCAAGTAGGGGGGTGTGAAGGTGGTGGTTATGGTGGTGAAGGGTCACCTAACGGTGGAGCCAACCATGGAAAGATGCCTTGGTTTTGGTGCCACCAAGAAGGCTTCTAGAAGGAGGATTATGTGGATGGTGGAGATTGGTTTAAGGGAAGATGTGTGGTGGAGATGAAGGGGGTTTTGGAGGGAAAAAGTAGTTCCAATAAGGAGGGTAGTTAGGGTGGTTTTGGCGCCACTTTGTGGTGTCTTTTGGAGGTAGTGGGTAGGCTAGGTTGGCGCCAAGGTGAGGTGGAAGTAGGGTTAGCTTATGTGGAGCTTAGGTGGACCTAGTTGGTGGAGTTGTTAGGTAGGTTTTTAGGTGGTAAAAGCCAAGGGAGCTGGAGCATAGCTAAGCTTAGCTAATAGTGGAGTAGAGGAGGAGGTGTTGGAGCTAGGGTTTGGAGGGAGGAGCTAGATCTGAAGAATCTGGAGCTGAAATGGAGCTGGCAGCTACTAAAGAGGTCAACGTGGGGCTACTCTAGCTGGCTTAGCTTGCTAGTTCTTTGCTAGCTACTAAGCCAAGCTAAAGTGAGCTGGCTTCTATTGAATGGAGCTGAGGTGAGCTGGGTCTGGTGCTCCCAGGGAGGATTGAGCTGGTTGAGATAGCTAAGGTATCTTAGCTCAACCAAGTTGAGCTAAGCTGAGTCCCCGGGAGCTGGACTTGAGCTTCCTGAGCTAGGATGAATTCTTCTTCAGCTGGCTGGAGTTGAGTAGAGCTGGATGTAGCTGGATCTAAGCTGGGGTGAACTCTAGTCAACTCAGCTGAGCTAGCTAGAGCTCCCTGTGGACTAGTAGGAGCTGAGATGAGCTAGACTCAACTAATTTGAGCTAGATTTGAGTTGACCTGAGCTTGGGTGAGCTGAGATGAGCTCTCTTGAGCTGCCATTCAGCTGAGATTAGCTGAATGGAGCTAGGATGAGCTAACCCTAGTCCAAGTGAGCTAGGTTCCAACTGTGGTGCGGTGGATCAAGTTGAGTTCTAGCTAGTCTGAGCTCCTCCTTCACCAGTTGCCCTCTTGAGTGCTAGGGTTTTAGGGATCTGTATATCTGTTCATCCCTAACACTCACAAAAACACATTAAAACAACAATAAAAAATGCAATGCATGCCTAACCTTGTTAATGCCTAAATGCAGCCCAAAAACCCGTTTGCAGAGCAAACTCCTAAGAGCTAGGCTTGTTTTAATGCATAAGAATGATGATAAACTGTCGTTTATCACTCCCCCATGCTTATCTTTTGCTAGTCGCTTAGCAAAACTTTAACTTTTACAAAATGAAATTTTTGGGAAATCTAAATTTTTTTTTTTTACTTTTGAGGAGAAAAAGATTAAGGGACCTTGGTTGATCTAAACACTGGAGGCACGGGATTTGTTAAGGATAAACATCGGGATTTGTATTTGGATCCAAAAATTAGATAAAACGGGATCAATATATCCTCCAGAAATTTCACAAATTAACCCTTTGTTAATTCAGATGACTTGAAATTTTTGTTTTTGGGATTTTTCTGGCTGTTGAATCTGATTCGTAACTTGCACAATCCTTTAAAACCTTGTGTTTGTGCTTGTGAAAAGCCAACATTTATAGGGGCGTGTTGATTTTTTTTTTTTCTCCCCCATGCTTATTTTTAGCTTAGTCTTACAACAGATGTGTCAAGATCATCATTCCCATTACCAATCCTCGTGGGGGCTCTGGCGCCAGTACTTCGGGATAGCACTGTCCATGACACCACCCAGGAGCTCACAACCCCAAAGCACAATGCAGTGTAAAAGGGTGCTCCAAGCAAACTCAAGCTCTTGCTCCGACACTATAGGTAGAGTACCGTCCAAGACACTTGAGCTACTAAAATGCGCTTTAATGCTCTGTCTAAAGATATGAAATATAGATATGGAGCAGCGTCGAGGCAGTAACATGTTAACATCGCATCCTCAAAGGAGGCTTTTCCTCCTCGACGATGGGAACTGAAACCAATGATCTGCTTCAGACTATTACTAAGTCCAAACAAGGGAGTTTTTCAAATTTTTAGTTGTTTTTAAGTGTTGGCTTATGTGTGAAAATTGACACAAGAAGTTCCTCAAGAAATGCAAGTTTTTGAATCTGAAACTAAGTCAAATACTTTCTATAAGAGAAGGATATCTAATCTAGTCTAAAAAATAGACCATAAAATTCTAATGATCAGATCTACATCCTCATCCCTAGCTTGTTAAAGATTAAATCCCATTGTACCAAAAGTGAGTTTTTCAACCTTAATCCCGATTTCAAAATTTTTCCTCAAAAATTTTTCAACATTTTTATTTTTTTGGGTATGCAAGTAGGAAAATAAAATAACTAAAGAAAAATACATATTTTTAGGTTTTGAAAATCCTAAATCGATCATCAAATTTTAAAGACACCCCCCCATGCTTAAGATATGCAATGTCCTCATGCATTAGGAGGAAAAAGGGACCACCTTAACGAAGAGCGATCGGGTTTAGGATGGGCAAAACCTGGAAAATGAAAGGAAAAAGGAAAGCAGGAAAAAAAATGATGGGTTACCTCCCATCCAATGCTATCTTTTACACCATTCAGTTGGGTGTGAAGGTATGCACGGAAGACGGAAAATCATGTAAATAATTGGACACTTGAATGTCCTCAAGAAATGTGTTATCCTCAAGATCCCTAAAAAGATGAATGGTAAAGAAATCGAGATCAAAATGAAATGGAAAAGTGGAAGAATGACCCAGATCTGGCCATGGTTTAAGTGCATGTAAAAAGCCAGACTCTGGTGGGTCGGGTGATAGGTCCAATGGAAAGGGAGGGGGAAAGGAGTCAATGAGATGTAGGGTGGGTGAAGTTAGTGTGGATGATTTTGGTGAAAAATCAGGAAGATTGAAAGAGTAAAAGTCAAACCCTAGTTGATCTGAAAAGTCTCAGACCACAAAATCATCCTTAAAATAAGAATTAATAAAATCTAGATCCATAGTGGTCAAAGCTGAGTAGGATTTGATCAACAAAGATTTCTCACAAATTGCTTCCATTGTATTATCAGTGTCCTTAAAAATTTTATGATCAATGGACCTCTTAGAAGCTTGAAATAAATCTAATGAGAAAATCTGGTTACCGCAACTTATATTCATTTTCCCAGAGTGAGAGTTGATATTAAATGTTGCGGTAATTAGAAGGGGTCTTCCAAGAATGGTGTTAGTGAGAGCTGTAGGTACCTCTATGTCAAGGACCAGAAAATTTACCAGATTTAGACAATTCCGAACCTTGACAATATGATCCTCAATGATTCCCCGTGGTTGAATGGTAGATCGATCTCCCAATTGAAATTTAACCTTAGTAAAATCATCGAATTGAGATTCCTTGAATAAGACTAGGGGAATGATATTAAGAGAGGTACCTAGGTTGAGAGTGGCACGAAAAAAAGTGGTGTCATTAATGACAACCGAGATGAGTGATGCGCCTGGGTCTTTTTTTATAAAAAGCAGCTTGCTCTAAAAAATTGAGCTGGCTGTTTTTGAAAGGACCAACCTTCCTAGATTCTGATCGTGCCCTTTTGAAGTAAATCTTTTAGAGGCAGGGGAAAATCTAGGGGGGGAATATTCCTCTCAACTTGCCCAAATAAGTCCAAAGGATTGTGGTGAGAGGGCTCTGATTTTGGATTGTTCGATTACAATTTTTTAGAGTGGGAAATAGGGTTTGAATCAGGTGTTTTTGGGATTTCTTTTTCTTCTTCTTGATTGAGGTTAGGAGAGTCAATCTGCATTGGTTGAGAATCAATTTCATCATTTGAATGTGAAGGCCATAAATCCATGGTGGTTTCTTCACCCCTCAAAGTCTCTGGATACACAGTTTGGTGATCACCGGGAGGAGATGAGGGAACCGGATGTTGATAGAAACTGGGTTGGTGCTGAGATATTGGGTTAATAGGAGGCTGAACTATGTGGTTCTGATGTTGGTATCCACACGGGTGTTGGTTCCTGTGATTAATAAAGTTTTATGTGGGTTGGGATGGTGAGTGTCCTCCAGATCTTTAAGTCGGAATATCCCCAATTTGATCATTGAGATTGTTAATAAGATAGGTTGTTTCCTTTGTTTTTCTTTGTAACTCCTGCAGGGTTTTCATCATCTGGGCATTAATGTCTTCTTGAGATTGCCCAGATTGATAAGTCTGATTTGAACCATACCCTTCAAATGGGTTATGTTGTTGGTGTGGACCCGGATTGGTCCAGGACTGAGCTGGATAATTCCCCCCATTAGTGGAATTTTTCAATTTCTCTTGGAAAGTAGGGACGTTTTGGGTGGGGTGATGATTGGGATAAGCATAATTTCCCGTTGAACCATAGAAAGCCTTAGAATAATAATTATACTCAGCACAGGATTTATGCAGATTTTCTCTCTTGCGGGTGTCAGCTAGGGTGAAACGTGGTATTTGCGGAGCTTGGTTAGGTGTAGCAGGCTGACCCTAGTTGGCTAGGTCAGTTAATTCCTTATGCAACTGCTGTTGCTAAATTTCTAGCTGAGCCATGATAGAGTAGAGATTAGGTGGAGGGGCCTGATTAAGTAGTTCCTGGGTGGAAAAATAAGGGAAAGAAAAATTAGCATGCGGGTTAGAGGACCAATTTTGATTTTCCATTTTTAAAGAAGAGGAAGAATGCATGGAAAGGTCTTTTTTTTGGGGAGGAAAAATCAAGTGGTCCCTCCAAGTGTGGAGTTTTGGACCGCCACCCACGCAAAATGGAAGAAATGGTAGGGGAGGAGAAGAGATGGAGATGAGAGAAGTGTGTACATGGTGTAGAAACTTCCTCTATAGTTTTATTATTTCGTCGTAGTATAGTATAGAGAGAGGTGATTACCAGTTTAATACAATTTGTTACTCGGAAAATAAAAGAGTTCCCGAGGTCGAACTCAGGGAGCAAGTTGTATTCTAGGGGTACAAGTTTCTTTTACAAAAATAAAGAAAGAGAGAGAGAGAATTTGTTGGCTTTTCTTCTTTTCTCTTTGCTTCTCCTCTTCTTCCTTCTCAGATCTTCTGCTCTCTTCCTTTGTTCTTCTTCTTTATCTGCAGTGGTGATGTTCTTCTTCTTCTTTCAGCTGTTTCTGCTCTTCCTTTTTCTTCTGCAGAGCGGTCCTGTTCTTCTTCTTTTTCTTTCTTTCTTCTTTTCCTTTCTTCAGATCTTCTTCTCGTGCTCTTCTTCTTTCAGTTCTTCCCTTGGCCTCTCTGTGTTCTCCTCTGTCTCGCCTTCCTTCTGCCGTCTTTGCCTTCAGGACGTCGTCTGATTTTCCAATCAGACGACTTAAACCGCCGCTGCTACAGTGCCACTCGGTGATCCTCCTTCCTTCAGCCTTCGTCTTCTTCCACGGTTCTTCTTCACCTGTGCCTGCACACTTACACAGCTTGATCAGAGAGGGGCAAAACCTACCTCTACCCTCCCCCCCGCGTCTCTTTCTCACAGAAACGGCTCTTAGGAAAGCTCTCCCAGAGCTGCCGGGTTGTCGGGTATGGGTCGCGCCCGGGTCCAGGCCCACCGGCGTGCGTGGTGGGCGAGGAGTGCAGGTCAGTCTAAGTCGGGTCGGGCCAGGTCCGCGAGGCGTGAGCGCGGACGAGACCGGGTAACCGGGCGGGTGAAGGGGACCTCACCCCGTGTGCTGAGGCAACAAGCCTCCAGCACTTTTTCGCTTTATACCGCTGCGCTCCTTCAGAGCCTTCCGAGGTGGGACTAAATGTCCCACCCCTATTTCGCGCCTGCGCGGAGGAAGCAGCTGGTAATCGCAGCTTTACGTGAGGCCTTCGCGCGAGGGATTCGCCTCAACTGCAACCTAACGCTTTGCCGAAATGCCCCCGCACCGCCTGGGAGCGTGACCTGGGCGCGGCGCACCTGGGACAGCAGGTCGAAGCTGTTTCGCTTCAACAATGGCGGCGACGAGCGCAGGTACCTGCCCACAGAGAAACGGCCTCTCGGCCCAATCAGAAACGCGGAGGACCTTCGCCGTGGCACGGCGAAGGTGGTCGGGGGGTGTGCAGGCGGCGGGGCGGAGCCCAAGAGCTGCCCTAGGTCGGACTGTGGGTCAGGAGATGGGTTTGTTCGGTGGAGTTGCAGAGGGTGATTTGGGGGAAGTGGAAGGGCGGAGGTTGATCAGGGTGAGGAGACGGAGGTTCTGCGGTGGTCGACGAGCCGTGTGGGTTGCTGGAGTGATGGGAGCGGCTCGCTGGAGGATGGCCGGAGGCGGAGAAGGTGAGGGTGATTGGTCGGAATCGAGGGCGACAGTAAATGCTTAAAGTGAGGAAAAGGAAGAGGGGAGGAAGAGGAGGAGTTCTACCTACTTAGCAGGACGAGGAGGGGCCGGAGCGGGCGACAGTCGTATCGACTGTCGCTGGAGAAGAAGATGCCCGGGGGAAGGGGCGGCGGCGAGCAGAGGGCCAGAGAGGCGCCAGCTGGGTGCGGCGTGGCGCGGGAAGAGCGAGGGAGAGAAGTCTCTGCTGCTGGTATTGCGGCAGAGCGAAGAGGAGGAGGAGGAAGAACCGCCGGAGCTGGTGGGCGTCTGCCGGAGTGAGAGGAGAGGAAAGTTGGGGGTTTTCTCCGTCAGATCCGAGCTACTCAGAACGGCGGAGCGACGGGGGTATTTATAGAGGCCGAATCAGAGAGGAAGGCGGAGGGAGTGTCTCCCTCGCCGGAGGACGCCAAAGATGGAAACCCATACCGTCCGTGCGTTCGCACGGCCGGTATGGTGGGTTGCAGCGACCAGGGGGGTGTTCCTGCGACGGCTGACGACGCAGGGCACCCCCAGTTGTCTTGCCAGACCCTCCCCCTTACCCTGCGCGGCGCCATGCTCCGCGCAAGGTCGCCGGAGCATGGTGCTGGCAGGTTTTGGAAGGAGGGACCTGAATGCAAAGAACGAAGGAGAGTTAGGGGTAGAAATGTGAGGGTTCAAAAGTTGAGGGCCAAAAAGTAAATATATGAGGACCAAAGTGCAAAGTTGGTCAAGAAGGTTTCTTCTTAGGCTCAAGTTTTTATACATGACTAATTAGGACCTAAGGAATTTGATGGTGAATTTTATTTCTAGATTAAACCTTGTTTGACCGGTCAATTTATGCAAAAACCCAAATTAAGTTATTAATTGGGCATGGTTCTCAATGTAGGTCAAAATGGGTTCTGAAGGCCAAATTGAAGGTTCTAAACCCTAGAGATTATTTTTCTATGAATTTTAGAGGGTTTATTCTATTTTTACTTTGCCTCGAACCTCGTGAATTGAAGTGGGTTTGTTTTAAGGTTACAGATTATCATTTGGTTCCTTGGAATTGCTGTAGCCTTTGTCAGATCATCCCACTTTCCTTCTTATTCGGTTTGCTTGACCTGTGTTTGGATCCTGAATTACCCTGTATGCAGATTATACTGGTAAAATTGCATTTTTACCCCTTATGACTTGTTTTCTCCTTAAACTCAGAATTCTCTGAGTTAAGCCTTTCCTTGAGTTATGTAGGAGCTTTTATCCTTTGTATTGGGTCAAAATGAGCTAGTTATGGCTCATGATGAGGTTCTCATCAGTACACAAGCAATCAAATTATAGACCTAACTTAATTGTGACTCTAGAATTTAACCTAAGACTTGGTCTACCTAGGAAATAAGTAATCAACAGTGAATACCTGTTCTGTCAACAAATCTAGCCAAGTTGCTTAAGGAAAAGTTTGGGCCTAAGCGTTTCCCAGGAAAATCCCCAGGTGCTTGTACAAACCTGCACCTGGTCCTTTGACACGGCCCCTCAACCTGAACACCATATATAGATGACAGAATTAGTATTAACTAGAGAAAACTTAAGTCCTATATAGCAAGCCTAAATTGATGAAACCTTAGGGGTCAAATTGCTACAAATTTTAATTAGGGCTAGGAAACTAAAGTGCACACAAAATGTGGAGGGCGTTGATTGGGTTGTTTCCCTATTATTTCAATTTTTTTTTTTGTGTGTGCGCAGGAATTGGAAAGTGGTTCCAATTAAAAATAAGTTGTCACACAAGTTTTGTATTTTTGTCTTTTAAGATTCAATTTAAATGAATGTATTTTAGGGTTTCTCTTTTTAAATGTTCAAACAAGTTTGAAACTTCCACAATCAAAGGAAAACAAGTTGTGTTGGTGATGATGTGTTTCCTTTATGTTGTGGGACTAAAAAGCAAGAAAGAAACCCTAATTGGATTTAAACCCTAATACATAAAATTACTACCAATGAAATATTTTTAGGCTTTCTGAATAAGTAGTGGTTCAAACAATGCAACCAACACCACTAACTTATGTAAAATCAAACAAGGATTCCAGAAAATATTTTTTTAAGATTTTAGGAATTTGTTTGATGTTTGTTTTGAATTTTTATTTGTGTTGGTGTCAAAGCCCAGAAATGATACCCGTGGGTATTCTAGACTTTCTGTACCACCACTGACCTCAGAAAATTTTGGTGATTTTATGACAGATGTAGAATTTTACAAGGATTCCAAAACACTAAATTTCACAAAAATTGGATGAGCATAAAAATTCTAAAAATTCATGGACAGTAGCAAAATAGGAAGCTTAGAGGGTGTGACCCCTTGGCAATCCACGAATTTTTAAAAATTAAATACAAATCCAGCTGATCTAAAATTTGGAACATACGTTCCTAACTTGATTTGGAATCACTATATGAAATTTCATATTTTAGAAAACCTGTGGTGTTGGTACTTGATTTTTGAAGTCCGGACAGAAATTTGGATCCGAAAAATGTAACACCAACACTAGGATTAGAGTGGTGTTTAATGAAGCATACAAGCAAATAATGGATTTTTATGGGCACCACTCCACTTAATTAAAGTGTTTAGGATCCTGCAAGCTAAGTTTAATATTTTTTGGTAGCCTTTTAGCCTAAATGTGACAAGAAATGGGGGACCAAACTTAAAACGTGGGAAGAAAAGAAACTTTGACCTCTCTCTTTCAAATTCCCGCTTTCTTCCTGTAGTTCCTACACACACGACAGAAAAGAGAGACAAGGGGATGAGATCCACTTCAAGCAAGAGAATCAATTAAAATGCAAAGCTGTGCCTCTCCGACAACGGCGCCAAAAAGTGATGCGAAAAGTCGTGTGATTTGTAATTAGGGTTTTTAATGTCGCTGTAACACGTGAATTTGCATACGCTTTTAAATTTATATTCCTAGATAGGGGAGTATCTAGGGTCATCCAAGGAGGCAGATTTGCAATTCAACTCTCTTGCTTAAAAAATAAATCTTCACTTTGTTTTTAGTATTTTAAATATATAATTTTTTTTAGTTTTGAAATAATAAGGGAAAAATGCGAATTGTGACGAAAACATGCTAACACCTAAAAATTGCTAAGCTAAAACTTAAGAGATGAAAATGTCCACTACCTAAGCTCACTCTAGGCAAGTGGAGGCCTAGAGTAATTAAGAAGTGGAAGTAAAACAAGTGCTAGAACAAAAATAACAATTGCGACAAGAAATTAAAAAGAAGGCAATTTAATTAAGCAGAATTTGTGTTCCCTTACAAAGACAAGTAGAGGAATGCTTCTACTATAAATGTAAAATATAAAAGCAATAGAAGAAACACAAATCAACTTGTAGAATCTGGTGAAGAAGGGAATCTTCTTGCTCCAAGCCTAGCTGCTCCTTGGCTTGAAAAGAGGGTCTCCTTCTTCTCCTTCCTTGAAAGCTCCTCCAAGGTGGATGCTCTCTGCCTCAAGTCTTTCCTCCTAGGGTGGGCATGCACCACCCTCAAGTTCTCCTCCAAGGTGGCGTGGACCACCTTCAAGACCTCCTCCAAAGGTCTTCCTTGCCTGGCTCCTACTTTGGCTAGCGTAGGCACAAGAGAGAAGGGAAGAGGGGAAGACAACAAGGGGACAGAATATGCCCTTAATCTTCTTCTTCTTTTCTCTTGGGCATGGACTTTTAGGTAGAGTATGAGAGGAATGTTGCTAGCCAAGGATGGCTTGTAAGGTGGTGGGTGGTGGTCTTTTTATAGGGTAGGATGAAGGGTTAAGGTGACCCTTGAGATGGATGGCTAGGACGGGAAGATGGAGGTCGTTAGGTGATCCTAGGGCTAAGAAGAGTTGGCACCAAGTAGGGGGGTGTGAAGGTGGTGGTTATGGTGGTGAAGGGTCACCTAACGGTGGAGCCAACCATGGAAAGATGCCTTGGTTTTGGTGCCACCAAGAAGGCTTCTAGAAGGAGGATTATGTGGATGGTGGAGATTGGTTTAAGGGAAGATGTGTGGTGGAGATGAAGGGGGTTTTGGAGGGAAAAAGTAGTGCCAATAAGGAGGGTAGTTAGGGTGGTTTTGGCGCCACTTTGTGGTGTCTTTTGGAGGTAGTGGGTAGGCTAGGTTGGCGCCAAGGTGAGGTGGAAGTAGGGTTAGCTTATGTGGAGCTTAGGTGGACCTAGTTGGTGGAGTTGTTAGGTAGGTTTTTAGGTGGTAAAAGCCAAGGGAGCTGGAGCATAGCTAAGCTTAGCTAATAGTGGAGTAGAGGAGGAGGTGTTGGAGCTAGGGTTTGGAGGGAGGAGCTAGATCTGAAGAATCTGGAGCTGAAATGGAGCTGGCAGCTACTAAAGAGGTCAACATGGGGTTACTCTAGCTGGCTTAGCTTGCTAGTTCTTTGCTAGCTTCTAAGTCAAGCTAAAGTGAGCTGGATTCTGTTGAATGGAGCTGAGGTGAGTTGGGTCTGGTGCTCCCGGGGAGGATTGAGCTGGTTGAGATAGCTAAGGTAGCTTAGCTCAACCAAGTTGAGCTAAGCTGAGTCCCCGGGAGCTGGACTTGAGCTTCCTGAGCTGGGATGAATTCTTCTTCAGCTGGCTGGAGTTGAGTAGAGCTGGATGTAGCTGGATCTGAGCTGGGGTGAACTTCAGTCAACTCAGCTGAGCTAGCTAGAGCTCCCTGTGGACTAGTAGGAGCTAAGATGAGCTAGACTCAACTAAGTTGAGCTGGATTTGAGCTGACCTGAGCTAGGGTGAGCTAAGATGAGCTCTCTTGAGCTGCCATTCAGCTGAGATTAGCTGAATGGAGCTAGGATGAGCTAACCCAAGTCTAAGTGTGATAGGTTCCAACTGTAGTGAGCTGGATCAAGCTGAGTTCCAGCTAGTCTGAGCTCCTCCTTCACCAGTTGCCCTCTTGAGTGTTAGGGTTTTAGGGATCTATATATCTATTCATCCCTAACACTCACAAAAACACATTAAAACAACAAGAGAAAATGCAATGCATGCCTAACCTTGTTAATGCCTAAATGCAGCCCAAAAACCCATTTGCGGAGCAAACTCCTAAGAGCTAGCTTTGTTTCAATGCATAAGAATGATGATAAACTGTCGTTTATCAGTGGTTCTTTGTAAATGTTGAGCCAATTCATCCACCTTCTTTTAGATAGTAGAGACCTTATCCAGGGAGCTGGCCATCAGTTCCAGATCGACGAATGTGGACAAGCCTTGAGTCTCGTGTGCCCCTGCATGTTTGTCAATGCACAGGTAGTCGTCTGATCAAACATACCCATAGATTCATTATTTATGGAGTTCTCGTACATATTCTCGAGAATCTCCCAAACGGTATCTTCATGCTGACCCATGATGCTTCCACCATAGGTTACATTGACAAAGAGCTTGATCTTGTCACGAAGCCCATGGTAAAAAGACTGGACTTGTTCCCATTTTGAAACTCCGTGATGGGGGCATCTCTGCATGAGATCCAGAAAGCAATCCCATGCCTCATGGAGTGGTTCTCCCGAATTTTGCGTAAAGTGCATGATCTGATGCCTTAAAAGCATTTGTCTGACCAATGGGGAAGAATTTTTGTAAGAATTCATTTTGGAGTTCCCCCCATGTGTTGATTGGATGGGTCAGAGTCTAAAACCATTCGGCACCTTTACCCATGAGTGAGAAGGAGAACATCTTCATGAGCTGGAAGTCTTAATTTTGTATGGTAGGCTCGAAGGCCTGGGCCAAATGTTTTAGCTGGTTGATCTGCTGGAAGGGCTCTTCGGAGTTTGAGCCATGGAATTTAAGAATAGCATGGATCATGTTTGGCCTGAGTTCAACATCAGGCCCTCCAGCAAGGATTTGTAATCTAGGTTCGATCTCCACCGCGGCGAGACTGTAGTGATCTCGCATCTGAGGATGCCGTAGTGGATTGATGTGTGCATGGAATAGATCATTGAGGTGTTATATCTAATCCTGGGCATTGGGTTTTTCTCCTTCATTTTCCATGGGTGTAGATGAAGGAGATCTAGGATCAAAAGCAGAAGAGTTGGAAGAGATATCAATATGATCGAAAGGTAGCACAAACAAGTGATTCGAGGCTTGGCCTTGATGGGAGTGAACTACTAATGGAGGTCTCAAGGGTGGTCTTAAGGACCTCCTTCCAAACATGCACTAGTGAGCCAGATGAGGGACAGAAGGTGTAATAGACCTAATCAAGGCACCCAAAGAATTTTGGATGACTAAGGAGGTTTGAGGTGGATGATACCACTTGATCAGAAAATCACTCACCTAAGAAATACTTGGGCAGCCAGGAAGGGAGAGTCCCACAAAGAACCCTACACGATAGAGCGTCCCCACAAGTTACATGGTTTCCCCCACCCAACCTTCCTTGTCACGAGAATCCAAGTAGATCAAAATGAGCAACTTGACCCCTTAAGTCTACCAATTTTAATCCTGAATTATGGTGCCTTGGATTTCACTTGATCTTTAGGGTTGATTGTGATTTGTGACTTAATTTGAAGGTTGATTAACCCACAAGGTGGGTCAATTTCACCTAACTTGCCCTAATGTTTAGGATGAGTTGGGTAATGAGCCCAAAATCACCCTGAGTGGTTTGCAAACAAGTTATTAAGCCCCAAGTTTTAAAGATTTCAAGTGAATGTTAGAGCTTTCTTTTAGGGTTTTCTTAATTAGGTCAATTCAAGCAAGGTTTGGGTGGCACACAATGCGGGAAATCAATTCTCTTTTAATTCAGGCAAGTGTGTTTTCCTCAGCCCTAAAAATAGAAATCCTAATTTGGTTCTTTTTCCATATTTGATTCTTTCCAAATGTGACACCTAGGGTTCAATCAAGAAGGTGAACAGCCCTAGGCACCTTAAATCCTTAGTAGGTGCAAAAATCTGGATGGGGATGTCTAAAATCAATCAAATCAGGCAACTCAGGTGATTAAGTCAAATAGGGAATGTGAGTTGATCCTAATTGATTTCGGTTATGAACGCGCAGCTTCAGACGTCTAGGAGGTGGCCCAGACGTCGGACCAGACGTCTAGAACCCCTTCCAGACGTCTGGGATTCGTTCTTTTTCGACACGAACGGTTTCGTCTGCGCACCTGAGCGTGCAGACCTACGAGCGCATCTCTCTCTCTCTTTTTCCCTCTCTCCTACAACCGCAGGCTGCGCCCTCTGTCCGCTCTCTCTCCTCCCCGCGCGGCTTTAAAATGCCACGCCCCCTCCCTCACTCTCATCACCTCCGCCCCCTTCCTCTTCTCCTTCCAGCCGGTGCGCAAGAGCAAGCGCGAGTGAGCGGCGGCGGCGACAGCCGCGGCGGGTGCGGGAGGAGGTGCTGCACGAGGGAGGAGGCATCGGCCGTGAGGGCTCGAGCCTGCCGGGGCAGCGGGAGCCGGCCGGCGGGGGCGCAGCGGACGTGGGGTGGCGCGGGAGGCCTGCTGCAGCTCGAGCAGCAGGCGGACGAGTCGCGACGCGGCCGAGCATCGCGAGCGGAGGGCGAGTCGAGCCCTGATTCTGAAATTTTCTCCAGAATCAGACGTCTGGGCTTACAACTAGACGGCAGGGAGGACGTCTGGAGGACTGTCCAGACGTCTGAAAGGTGAGTTATTCCGTCTTTCTTCCTCTTCTTCGACTGACCGTACTAAGAGAGAGAGGAAATGGGTACGCGCAGGTTCGGATTTGCCATCCAGCGCGAATCAGACGTCTGGCTGCAGTGCCAGACGACTGGAGCGACTTCCAGACGTCCGGGGTAACCATCGGACGTCTGGGAACTAGGCCAGACGCCCCCGCAGGCTTCTGGACGTCTAAGAGACCACGCAGAGCAAAGGTAACCTCTGATCCACTTTTAAGACGTCTGGAAGAGGTTCCAGACGTCTGATTTTGCACTGTTTCGTCGTTTTCGACCCGTTTAGGGCCCGTTCGAAGTCCGTTTTCCGCGTTTCGAGTTGCGTTCTTTTCAGAATTAAATCCTCTACCCGTCTATAGTAGCTATATACTATTTTGAGAAACTCCTTGTGTTTGATCCTTGTGATAGGACCCCATTCCGTTGCAATCTCGGGGGTTGCGGAGGCACGGGGGATTCCCAACCACGCCCCCAGTACTCCTGTTGTAACCGGTAGAGTGACTTTTAAGTTTATTGGTATAATCTGTTAAATTATGGAACCATAAATAGGACCTAGGACATTGCATGAATCCTAGGAATGAGAAACTAGAATGAATGGTAGATCCTAGGGTGTTGCATGAATCCTAGGGCTGGAAAACTAGATTGTATGATAGATCCTAGGGTATGGCATGAATCCTAGGATGGGAAGAACTAGTGGAATATATGAATACTGCCATCTTGGAAAATGTGGAAAGGAAATAATAGCTACTTGTAAATTGGTTTAACAGCTGCTTGTTATGAATAAATGAGCATGTCTGAGAATATGGGATGTATGAACGTGAAACTGGAAAGGTGAGACCTGAATGTGCTGAGTTAAAAGAACTGGAACCCTACGGGGAATTAGGAGTGGAACTCCTGGAAAGAGAAAGGAATGGAACTGAGAAAGAAAGACGTAGTAGTGTGCTGTCTCTTGGGTACGTAGTACCAAGGGAAGTACCTGTACCTGTTTAGTGCAGAGCGGAGCCAGCCGCCCCAGGGACCCGGGGTTAGGACTGGCCACTTTGTACCGACTTACTGGCCCTCATGTACGTAGTACCGAGGAGAGCTACTAGTGTAGGGAGGTACTAGCTACCCCATGGGCCCCGAGGTTTTGCTAGCCTCCTACACCAACTTGTTAGGCCCACTGGGCAAACCAGGGTAGTCAGGTGAGGGTGCGCGGACTGTGGAGGGGCAAGGCCCCTGTTTGGTTACTGTGGAGGGGTTGGACCCCTGTTACTGAGAGGGCTCTGCCCTGTACTGGTTCCATGCTGTTCTTTGGGTGCACCCGTTAACGGAAACGACTGACCGCGTGCCAGTGCGGGTTAGCTACCTGTGCGTTTATCGTGCGTGCCGTAGTCACCGTTACGTCTGTCTGTGATCCTGGGGTGGTTGACTGAGAGTAGGATCACCACGGGGGACTCTCCCGGCCAGGAGAGCACCACGTGCTACTTCTACTGTTCGGAAAAGACTGCAATCAAGATCGTTCCCACGAGGAACATTCGAGATCAAGTGAAGGATCTGAGAAATAGATAAATTGTGAGACAATAGAAAGACATAATTAAAGAAAGTAACAGAACATAACAGCTACTGTACACTCTACTGTTTCTTTTGTTTTAGTTGCCACTCTACTCAGCGTTTTGCTGACGTGTTACACTCGTTACCTTTCAGGACCAGGTGTTGAGCAGCCAGGGTCGGCGGCTTCAGAGGACGCTGGGCCGAGTAGGGTCCAGTAGAGTTACCACTGTTCTTTTGTACCTCTTTTTGTTCCACTGTAGTGAGTAGTTCTTGTTACCGCTGTACTTTTCTTTACCTACAGTTCATATTATGTTATGAATGTTGTTGTACTGTTGTGGTGGTATATACTATAGTAGTTTCTTTCCTTACTTCTGTATTTTCTTACTATTAGTTATATTCATGCTGAATGTGGTTTATTTTACTGCTCTTTTGGTTACTTCCTCGTTGGACGACCAGGTCTTGGGATTAGTCGAGTCGGTCCGGTTCTCGTGTCTCGTAGGGACTCGGGAATCAGGTCGTTACAATTTCTCTTTTTAATTCTTTCCAGAAATAAGGGCTTAAGAAGAAGGAAATGAGATTACTTGCCCCTGGAGTGGCTGTCGTGCGGCTGATCTTCTTCATGTACCTCGCACAACCACAACAAAACATATAAAACAAGTTAGTGTCATATCAGAAATTATAATTAGTGAAACCAAAATGTGTGTTGGTCCCCGGCAATGGTGCCAAAATGTTCGGGTGAAATTGCCATTTAAGAAATGCATTGAAGTATAGGACAAAATCGCTCAAATCATTGAAATTTATATGCTCAGATTCAGGAAATAGAGTCCAAAGTCGTTATAAGGGAGCAAAGAGGCAATTTAAATTCACCAATCAAGAAATATAAGCAATTGAAAGTAATGATTAATAAAAATGATATTTCAATAAGATTCAGAATAATAGTGCAAAAAAGATCGGGTTAAAATGGTGATTTGAATCACAAAATTAACATTTAAGTTTAAAGCTTACAACCACGTAAATATTTGAACAGTAACAGCAATCAAGTATCTCAGCAATTGTCAGAACCAAGCACAAGAGCGACCAATCAGTCGACAGAGCTAAGGCACAGATGCCTTAAACCTTCACACCTCAAAGGAGCCAAGGCACAACACTAACAAAGGAGCACAAGGCTCTCATAAGAGCAAGGCACAAGGGCCTCACTAAGCCTTCAGCGGCTAAATCCTGAGAGGAGATGAGGGCTTAAGAGCAAAACCATCCCCCCCTCTCTCTCTCTGATTCTCTTTCTTCTTTGTCAGTTCAGATCCAAGTGAATAGTACCGGGTAATCGGGTATAAGGTCAGGGGTACAAACCCGCCTATGAGGTGTAGCGAGTAACAAGTGAGTGCACGAAAGGTGAGCGGGACCTCACCCAGTGTGCTGAGGCGAACAACTACGAGCGAAAATTCCACTTATGCGCTGCTGAGGCTCCTGTCTTCTATGATGTGGGACTATGTTCCCACTGTTCTTTGCAACGTAGCAGTAGGAGGGAACGTCTCTAATTGAGGTCGATGGTAAGGCTGCAGTCTTCGCTTGATTGCCTGGGAAGAGTCCTGGAGTTCAGCCGCATGTCCTAGGGATGGAGTCTTGAGGGATTGTGGCCGGAGGACTGCAACCAAGGTCGAAGACGTCGAGGGTGGTGGCGGAGGTTCGGCTGTCACCTGAAAAGAAGATGATGGCCTAAATGCCCCAATCAGTTTGCTCAGGAGGATCGTCGTGTGAAGGCAAACATGCTGGTGGTGGTTTTAGGGCATGTGGGTGCATGCAAAGGTCAGGCGACGTCAAGGAAGGAGAGCAATGGGGGTCGAGTTCGGTGGCATGTGTGCGTGGCCAATCCCCTCAATTTCTTGAGGGGTTTTGGTCATAAGGACATGGCAAAGCTTTTGAGACCAGTAGGGAGTGGTTTGGTGTGGTGTAGTGGTTTCGGGAGGTCACCGGTGGTACGCTGGAGATGTGGAAGACGATGATAGCATGGGTGTGAGAGTATGCTAATGTGGGTGTTGAGTGTGTGAATCGGGTCAGAGGGAGATGAGGAGTCGAATGAAGGAGGTTGCATACAACAAGAGGGCAAAGGCAACATCGACTATGATTGGTTGGCGCCAGAGACAAAGGAGGCTCCGGGGAGAAGAACGGCGACGTCTGAAGGGAGAGGAAGCCCCTCTCAGGTATGGCGAGGTGCTGATGAGGCTGAGGAAGGCAAACCTGCTACCCATATTGTGTGGCAGCAAGCGAGGAGACCTAAGGGAGAAGGTCGCTGGAGACAAGTCTGGAGCAGGTCGGAGGTAGAGAAGATGGAGGATTTCTGGGCCTAGAACTTGCTAAAGAGTGAGGCCTTGCCAGGGGGGACCTTTTAAATGTCTTGGACAGGCTTCTAAGCTTGGAAACAAGCTTGAGAAGCTTAGATTTCCAAGGAAAGAGATCCCTAGAATCGAAGAGTTTACACGAGCTTCACGAGGAGAATTAGAGTCCAAGACTTGGTTCAAACGATTAGGGATTTCCTCAAGATCATCCCTTCTAATTTTGGAAGGGATTGGTCGAGAAATTAGGGAGGAATCCTTGATTGAAGGTCGGTGCTTTAGGTTCACATTGCTAATGGAAAAAGGGACTTTCTTGAAGAAAATGATGAGAAGTTAGGGGCCTAAATGCAAATATTTCGAAAGCTAGGGGCTTAATTGTGAAAAATAGAGTTTAAATGGACTAAAAGGCAAACTAGGTCAAGATGAACTCTAATTGGGCCCAAATTTTGGCACAACCTAATTTTGACCCAAGAAATCTGATGGTGAAGTCAGATTTTAGTTTTGACTAAGTTTGACTGGAAAATTTGCACAGAAATCGAAATTAGGGTGAAATTATGTCTATGACCCTGTTTAAGGTCAAAATTGGTTCCAATGGTCAACACAAGGGCACCAAACCTCATGGAATATTTTTCTATGAATTTTAGAAGAGTTATATGGATTTTATCTTGACCAAAACCTAATTAATTTAAGTGGGTCTAAAATTAGGGTTTTGGGTGCTGTACTAGTTCTCGAAATGCGTGAAACCCCGTTCCTATCTGAATGGACTCACTTATTAGATTTAAATGCTCATTTGACCTTTATTTCACCTTTGACAAATCCCTTGGTTATTCTGTGTTCATAATATGCTGTTAAAATTACATAATTAACCCTAGTTTCCTGTTCTCTTCTTAAAATAGCCTGAAATAGAGTTATAACCCTCAGAAGGTTATGTAGGAGCATTTATCTTCTAAACCTAACTAAAAGTGGATAGTTAGCGCCTATGATGGTGTTCCCATCAGTTCCCCTTATAATCCCCCACCATCAAACCCCAAACACCACGGCTGCTCTCACGTCATCCCTCACACCTGTCGTGGTAGTTACATTCCTTCGCGCGACAATGCTGTTCTAGATTGATGGCAATAAGGAAGTTCAGTGTCGCAAGTCCGAGTCAGTTGTTGGTGTTGTACTGTTGGGCAAATATGTTTGAGTTATAATTCAAGTTGGAGTTTAATGGTAGTTTCATTGTTTAGTGTTATGTTCTTTTTTTTGGCCAAGTGATGTGATTGCTTTGGATTTATAGACTTTGATTTGTAGTAGCATCTATCTTGATGCCTAATGTGGTTAATAGAAATTTGGTTATTATTCATGTTGAGAGAATTGAGAGGTTGTTTAGTGCCACATTGAAAAGTGTAAGCTTTGTGTGTGAGTGGTGGCCTATAAATTGGCAGTGTACCTCTTCATTCATCTTTGAGAAAATATAGACACACGTGCCCTATCGAGGCTTTCTCCTGTGATTTTCTCCCCGCTCTTCATGACGAGGGTTTCCACGTAAACCCAAACGTTCTTTGATTTCTTATGCTTTGATATTATTGTTTCCACGTTATTTAAATATTTCAACTTAGAATCAGAGAAGATTGAATCTTGGGTTTATTTGTTTGTTCTTGAGAATATACGTTCTTTTTATCATCTTTTATTCTGAGTTCGTCACAAGGGGCTGCAGAGGTCGAGGTGATGGTAGCAACGGTATGATCCTTGAGGTGATCTCAAGGAGGAGGAGCCTGAGAGGAGGAATCGAGGTCAGCCTCTAGATGGAGGTGACCAAGAGATGATGCAGGAGCCTCTCAAGGCCTCACGACAACCTCAAGATGGCCCACTCGACCAAAGCGATGCCTAAGGAGGTGGCACAAGGACGGTTCAAGCCCTGGCAGTGGCACATGGCCAAGTGGCACTTAAGTGAGCGCTGGTGGTGCTCGCTGATGGTGCTCAAGCAAACGATCTTCGCCGAAGAGTTCGGTGGAGGCAAAGAGGCAGTGGGTTCTCAACATTGTAGAGGTGTGAGCAGCGTAGCAGCAAGCAAGAAGGTGGACTGTGTCCTTGTCACAGAGCCCGCACCGATGTGGCAGTGGCAGCGACGATAGTGAAGACTTGTGAGGATTATGACAATGCGGCAGCGGCGGCCCAGCGCTGATCTGCCCCTCCCAGTAGCGGTGAGGAGACAAGGTGGCCATTCTTCTCCTCCAAAGAGGCATCGCGTAGGAAGGCAAGCGATGGCGTTGGCAATCTTGGTTGTGAGGTAGCCCTCATCCTTGACGAGCGGTTGGAGCAGATGAAGCTCCTGCATTGCGGTCGTAGGTGGGAAAGAGAACTAGCGATTGTGACTCTGTGAGCGGTCGTTGGGTCTGAACCCTAAGGGGTGAGGGAGCTAAAAATAGGATGCAAAAAAATGACGTAAAAAAAAAGGAAGAAGAGAAAAAAAAGGGAGAGAAAGGAAAAAAAAGAAAAGGGAAAAAAAAGAGAGAAGGTAAGAAGGAAAAATAAAAGAGAAAAGAAAGAAAAAAAATGGCATGAAAAAAAAGAAAAGAAAAGAAAAGGGAAAAAAAAGAGAAGAAAAAAAAAAGAAAGTAAAAAAAAAATGATGATGAGGTTTATGGTTAAGAGAAGAGGTGGAGAAGTCTTCTCTAGCTTTTAATGTTTTATTTTCTTCTCATTGCTATTATTTTTTCTCCCATACGAGTATGGGGAAAGGGGGAGTATGGGAGCTTGTTGTAGTCATCTCCGTTTGGGAGTCCCTTTTGTTCATGGACTCCACATGAGAAACCCAACTCTGGGAGGTCCTCAGAGTTTCGAGGTTCTCAGAGGAAGGACTCATGTCAGGTTTCTATGTGGGAGATCCAGTTTCGTGGACTCCAGAGAGGGAGATCCAGCTTTGAGGTCTTCAGAGGAAGACCCAATTTCAGGGATATTGAATGAGGAGCCATCAACACTAGATCTTTAGAGATAACGACAATTCCTTTAGCTGCTCCAGCTTATGTTCTCGCCTGTGTAGAGTGGGTTCCTTTGTGTTACAAGCTGAGCATTTCATGCTCCAGCTTGAGGGGGAGTGTTGAGAGAATTGAGTGGTTGTTTAGTGCCATATTGGAAAGTGTGGGCTTTGTGTGTGAGTAGTGGCCTATAAATAAGCAATGTATCTCTTCATTATTCTTTAAGAAAATATAAACACACGTGCCCTATCGGGGCTTTCTCCCATGATTTTCTCCCCCCTTTTCGTGAGTGGGGTTTCCACGTAAACCCAACCATTCTTTGATTTTTTATGTTTTAATATTATTACTTTCGTGTTATTTAAATATTTCAACTATTCGAATTTCTCATGGATTGTGTTACACTTCCCATTTAGATGACTGTTTTCCCTTTCTTTGCTTAAACCTATATCTCTGCTTCTTGGGGATATGGCCGTAGAGAGGAGGAAGATGGGATTTTCCTCTGAAGTGTTTCAATGGGATGCAAAGTGGAGGAATAATAATGAGAACTAAACAGGAATAAGACCATATCATGACACGACGTTGAATGATTTGTCAATCCATATTTTTGGGATGGGTAGGAGAATTAAATAGGTTGTACCTCTTTGACAGAAATGCATGATTTATTTTTCTTGTAAACAGGAATTGCTTGCACCCACCCTTAAGATTGTTGGCATCCAAAATCCGAGTTTGAGTATTTTTCCACTTGAGGTTGTTATATTTCTTAGCTTTCATAAGAAAAAGCTATAATGCAATCTAGAGTAAGAATTTCGAAGGTAGGTTAACCCTACTCTAGAGCAATTCCATTGCAATTTATACTTGATACGACCGTCGCCTACATTACATCTACGGGTAGAATCACAATTCTCACAAATTGAGATATCATTTGCATCAACCACGACAGATGTGATTGCAAATTGAACTTTATGAAGCCAGAAAAGATCTCATCACTATGTCGAGAAACACACTGAAGTGTAAAATTACCACCGGAATACCACCAGAACAGAACTAAAAATATAATCTGAATATGCTTCCCCAACATGATGCCAATGATAGACTCTGACTCAAAACATCAACCTCCCTTATTGCCAGACTCATACTTCCTATAACTTCTTTTGTTGCTAAGCACAATTCAAACAAGATGTTGAAAATATTTTTAAATATATCTCCCTAAATCTATAAGACCATCATTCACAATCACTACATCCACTTTTAAGGTCGTCTTCTTAGATATTCAGTCTCTAGTATTACCTAAGAGATGCTTGTTCTTACATTTTGCTACAAGGAAAGTGCCCAATCAGATGGTTTTCCTTTTTTTCATTTTTAACTTGAAACACCATGGAGGCTTCGCCTAGCACCCTAATTTTTGTAAATAGAACTAATAATTTGATGTAACACCTTTTCAAGATAAAGTTTCAACATGAATACAAATGGAGCCCTTCAAAGTAATTACATTGAAGAAACAAGCAAAAACTAGATCCTAATATTGTTTACGTAAGTACCTCCACATGAACACATTGTATTCAACTGTATGCTATACAAAAAAATAGATTTAGGATTGATAAATAAATCAGCCTATGATCTTCAATATAGTACATTTAGTTTGTTTACTCTACATTCATCAACGGCAACTAACCATGATCAGTAGTTATTCAATGTGGCTAGTACTATTATTATGGCAAAATTAAATCCCTTTATTTTGTGTTTTGAGGGAAAGCATGATATACTGCATTAACAATCAACATTTACAAAAGCCCTAAGAGGCTCAAGGTAGGGAGACCAACAATCAAACATATTATGTTTATTACAAAATTAGGCAATGTTGTGGCCATCAAGTTATGATTTCTCAGTATATATTTACAGCAGCTGTCCACAAAAACTGAGAGGATCTTCCTGCAATTCATCAAAACACACTCAACTTCTCGATTTGATTTACTTGCACTTGTCTTGTGAGTTCATTGATCATGTTCATGAAATTTGATAAGAAATCCATAGAGTAAATAGAAAGTGGTTCAATTTGTTGAACGGCGTGCCGCTCCGATCATGGATCAAAGCTAGGCGACGGTGAGTTGTTTCTCACATATCGCAACTCACAGATCCCAAAGCACCACCCAATCTCTTGATGAATCAGGAATTCAACCTTAGAGATCAAAACCTATTATCTAATTTTTGGTGGGAAAAACGTTGAGAGATAAAGTAGGTATAGGGCTCTAGATTAGGACCATCAATCTGATACCAAGTTAGAACAAATGAATCAAGTTACTTTATTCAATAACCGTACCTCTTAATATATAAAGGTGGGAAAACTACAAGAGTACTCAAGAAAATAAAGAAATAAAACTAGAACAATAACAAATAACGATAGACTGTAGGGGCTAACAGGATGAAAACGAAGACTAGTTCATTTCCAAAAGAATTGTCTTCTCTTTTATGTACGATCTGATCAGGACCTGAATGACTATGCATTGAATTTTATGCATTCCAATATATACAGAGTGAGACTATGACTTTTGAACCACTATATACATCTACAATTGTGGATCGATGTGATCTCTTCGAGAGGTCATACATCTCCTATACTCTCATATACACATCAACTTTTCAGTCTCAACATCATGCTGAGTGCATTGAATATCAGTCCACTAATTGTATATATTCAAGAACAAATACACATATATCTCTTAGGTCAAAGAATATGCCTTCTCCGTGACAATGATAAGATAAGGGCTACTCACATCTTCATTTCATTGAGTTAACTCATTGGCTTAAACTGCATGACAACCTTGAATCTCTATTCCTATGCAAAAGGTGTGCATCGAGGGCATCCGTTAGGCAACAGTCTATTAGATATCATAATGATTCCTAATGACTCATTGAAATCCTTAATATTGACCATTTGGATCTTCGACATTAGTCATCGGTTATATTCAACATGGCTACAGTGCAATCTCCTACTTGTATTGAGGGACTCAACTAACCACATTAGTGCACCCAAGTGATCCGACATTTAGATTTGAATCACTAATCAAGTGATTTCCACTCAGGTTGACTTACTAAGGGCACAAAATTCCAACAAAAAGAAATGAGGCCTTGGTAGTAAACAAAACATGGGATGTTGTTGATGT
Source organism: Thalassia testudinum (assembly GCA_037157565.1). NCBI lineage: Eukaryota > Viridiplantae > Streptophyta > Magnoliopsida > Alismatales > Hydrocharitaceae > Thalassia > Thalassia testudinum. Next base: position 97,559,225 of record JAZHRO010000024.1, read on the forward strand.
ACTAATGGATACTCATATTGTTTGCTCGAAATGGATTTACACCATTAAGTACAGAGTTGATGGAGGAGTGGCTAGATATAAAGCACAATTAGTTACTAAAGGATTTACTCAGAAATATGGGATTGATTACTTCGTGACTTTTGCACTTGTGGCAAAAATGAATTCTTTAATAATTATTTTGGCCCTTGTAATATAGTTTAGGTGTAGCTCCATCAATTAGATCTGAAGTTTAGGTGGTAGCTCCATCAATTAGATGTGAAGAATGGTTTTCTCAATGAGGATCTTAAAGAAGAAATTTATATGCATTTGCCCTATAGTTATGAGTTAGAAGGGAAGTGTTGCAAGCTTAAGAAATCCATATATGGTTTAAAGTAGTCACCAAGAGCATGGTTTGACATACTGTGGGTTGCAATGAAGGAGCAAGGGTACATTCAAGGTAACAATGATCACACATTGTTCATAAAACATTATGGGGAACAAGTTGCCTTACTCTTGGTTTACTTTGAAGACATGATTATCTATGGAGATGCCCAGGAGGAAATAGTCAATCTTAAAAGGAGGCTAGCAGTTGAATTGAAGTTAAAGACCTTTGGAGATTAAAGTATTTTCTGGGTATTGAGTTGGCTAGATCAAAGGATGGTCCATTTTTGTGCCAGTAGAAATATGTTCTACACTTGTTAAATGAAATAAGAGGTTGGTGTGTAGATTTGCAGTAACACCTATTGAAGCTAATCATCAATTAAGCCTGAGGAGTGGAGAACCATTGGATGATATCCAAAAATATAAATATCAAAAACTTGTAGGAAAATTAATCTATCTCACTCTTACATGATATTACTTACGTTGTGAATGTTCTTAGTTAGTTCATGCATGCTCGCACTCATGCTCATATGAATGCTATGTATAAGGTTTTCAGTTATTTAGAGAAAAATCCTGGGAGAGGAATCTTGTATCCTAAAAGTAATGAACTAACTAGTGAGGGTTATATCAATGCAGATTAGGTTAGATTAGTGGATGGCATGCACTTTAGTAGAGGCTACTCGATTTATCATATGCTGAGATCAAGTGCTAAATCCGAATACAGAGCCATGGCAATTGGAATTGCAAGTGTGTTGTGTATGGAAATTATGTTGGCTAATATTAATGACCAACCAAACCCCCCTATGATGTACAGTGACAATAAATCTACTATCAACTTGTCTAATAACCCAATTCTTCATGATCATACAAAACATGTTAAGCTTAATAGACATTTCATAAGGGAGAAGATCGACTCTAGAGTTTTATGCCTCTTGTGCATCAAGTCTGAAGATCAGATTGCAGATACCTTTAGCAAGGGCATTCCCATGACACATTATGAGAAGGATCTAAGAAAGTTGGGCATTTTTGACATTTATGCCCAACTTGAGGGAGAGTGTTGAGAGACATTGTAGATGGGCATATCTATTACATATACTAAAGGAGGGTTATGGTGGGACACTTGGCACAATCCCCTCCCTCCCTCCCCTCTCCACCTGTCAGCTATTAAGTTAAAAAAATAATTGATGCATTCTTATCTCTACCTCCATCGAGTTAAGTCACCTTGTACATGATCTCAAATAAAATGCAAGCATCTGCTTTTGAAGAAAATGTTAGAATCAAAAGGTGTAACAATCCAAGATTGTAGTTAATTGTTGACAGCATCAAAAAGCAAGAAACTACTTCCACGGAGTTGAGATCTTTCATAGTTGAATCCACATAAACGGTATCATTATAAGTAATACTCTCGGCATCAAGATATAGAGGAGGATTTTGTAAGTTGATCATGTATTCCATCATCCACGTTATAATGAATACTATCACCTATCTCTCCCTCCCTCCTCTAAAATCAAAATATTTCATATATATATATACACACACATACACGATATTTAACATATATTAAATAATGTACCAAGTATTAATATTTCATTAGGTATTAGTGTTGCTAATCATTAAGTTCTTCATAAGCCAGTAATATTTAATAAATAAATTATATTTGAAAGAGATTTATAATATATATTAAATAATATATATACTATTAATTTATCTTTAGATATTAGTTTTCCTAATTTCTAGGTACTCCACAGATCAACGATGTTTAATATATGTGTAAGGGATTGAGAATAGCAATCAATAGAATAAGTTATTTTTTGTAGAACTTAGTGGATATGGTGCATTAATCTAAACAAATTATGTATAATGAAAATGATCAAATTAAACAATACTTCATAGTTAAGACTCTTTTGAAATTATTGTATTTTTTTCTTGCACGAAGTGGAGCCATTATTCATGATCAAGTGTTTTTTTACATTTTTAAGATTAGTCCTAATAGCAAAAAATTTCTTAAGGCATTAATTAGTGGTTATTACAGCAATTAAGATCATTTTAATTTAGATTAATTCAACTTAAATTTTAATGGGTTTCTTATTTACTATAATTCATAAGGGAAGATGGATCATGTGTTCCCTCCCCACCCCCCACCCTGCTCTCTCCTGATCTCCCACTCTCATTCAAATTAACCCATCTCCCTTGCTTACATCAATAAAAAATTAAAAACCTCACATCATGCCCCTACCCTCTCGCTCTTTGTCTCACTTAAATTAAATCTCACCTATTCAATAAATAAAATATGATGAACCCCTCCCCTTTGCATTAAAAAATGCCTTTTCCTTGCATCTCCATTCAAGTGGACATAAGTGTTGGTGCTAGAGTATCACGATCGTTTATTTTGATGATAACAAAACACTTGTTATTTAACATTTTATTTTTGAGTCCTAGTTTTCAGGTCAAATTGCAAATGTAGACAAGTGTTGAGACAAAGTTCGAGCTCGTGTCCATGGTGGATTGGAGGAGCTTGACGGAGGAGGAGCTTCGCAAGGAGCGAAAGCTTGAAGAAGGAAGGAGCTACAGAATAGGATATATTTCCTTTTTGTTTGTTGTACGTTGTTATTTGTTCTTTTATTTCTCTTTATTTTCTTTCTTAGTAGCATGTTAAAGAGCCTCAAAGTATCCTCAAAGTAGTCCTAGGAACACCTGTCAGACCCTAGGATACTTAGGTTTTCTTAGAGAACTTAGAAAACCAAGATAGGTTTCAGACAACCTGATCAGACGTCCAATCTAGACTTAGGCTGGACTTAGAACCTTCTGTCTGTTGAAATAGATGACCTTCCCATAGTCCAGACATCTTAGAAGACATCTAATGTCTTGGTTAGACGTCCAATTAGACGACCGTTGGTCTTAGCAACCTATTCTTAGAGGATTAACTTTAATTTGGCCTATTATTAGATTTCAGATGTCCGACATGCTACCTAGACATCTAATAAATAAACGTTGAGCCTCGTTTGACGCCATATTACCTGTGTCTGAGATTATAGCTGTTAAGCACTCTTGGGAATCAGTCCCACATAGTTATTAGGTTTCCAGATGTCCAGACCTAGTGCCAGATGTCCTGTACGTCGTCTGGTGGTTTTACACTAGAACCCTATTTAGGTCTGAACCAAGTCAGTAAGGGAACCCATCTAGAATTAGACATCTGACTTAGTTCCCATACGTCTTAAGAGTGACCTCCAGACATCTTATCTTTTTCCCAGACATCTGATGACCCTATCAGAATCATTAATGATTCTGATTTCAGCCTATTCTGCCTTGGGATAATTCCCAATGGCTATGGAAGCCTTCCAAGGCCTTCCAAAGCCTTCCTAGGCCCTCTATAAATAGAGGAGTATCCTTGCCTTGCAAACACACACCAAGCAATACAATTTCCACATCTATTTGTGTCCAAAATACTTTAGAAGAAGCTCTAGCTCTCTAAGCCTTCATCCACATCTTGAGAGCTTCATCTTCGCTGCACACCCACTCTCCCGTCCTCACATTCGAGAGCGTCGCTTGTGCCTTTGCGTGGTTTACACACCCGCATCAAACCGATGCACTTCCACCAAAGGGAATATCTTTTACCTATAGTAGCTAGATTTAAATACCTACTTTGTTGGCTCTATAGGATTGTTGTATTTTATCTTTGTTAATTGGTTGGGTATTCACTTGGCGAATTCCTGTCTCCATTGAGGGATAAAATCCTTCTTGTGAAGAGAAGGGGTCTGAGGAACGCTACCCTCATACTTGTAGCATGGTTGTAATAGAGGTTGAACTACCCTCATTAAAGTAGTTCGTTAGTGGATTTTGATCGACTCGGTCGATCGGAAAATACTAACTCGAGAGGCTTAGGTGATGGTTTTCACCCAGTTTAGGTTTCCACATAAAAATATTTGCGCATATTGTGTGATTGTTCTTTTTTGTGAGATTGGTTTTATATTTCCACACTTTATTTTTATCTCGCAAATCTCACCCCCTCCTGTAGGAAATCTACAATAAGTGTCATCCTCCCATTAAATTTCACCCACCTAACTACTTGTAGGAACCTCTCCCCTTGCTTAAAAAGAAAATTAAAAACAAAAAATACAAAAACACTTCTTTCTTCCATCTTCAAGTCTCAAGTATACATTTGCTTAAGAGGTATGACACATTTGATATGTTATGCACACATATATCATGATTTTTTACGGTATAATATTCCATCAATAATAATATTATTCTTGTCACGAAGCATGGGCCTGCCCACTAGTAGATCCTTAAGTGTGGGTCTATATACACAATACCCCTATAAATAAGTAGACAACCCTCCTATTTATCAAGAGTTAGTGAAACAAAACCCTTAGTGTTGGTAGGCACTAGGGCCTTGTGGAGCTTAAGCTCCCATGGTTTTCCCTCTTTGTTGAGGGTTTTCCACACAATCTCTTGTTTTATTGAGCATTTGCTTGATTCAATAGCTTGGCTTATGTATCGTACAAGTGAGTTGGATGTGGGGACAAATTGCAATATTCCTAGACTTCACATATGTAACAATATTTGTCATTAGTGTGATCAGAGTTCCAAAAAGGTATTTTTTATTTAAATAGATGAATGCTTAATTGGGATTCAATCCAAGATTGCTGCAAAATTGTAGAGTTATGGAACTCATCCCAAACAAATCACGCAAATCAATAGTTGGGCAATAGTTAATTTCAATGGTCATAAGAGGTATGGAAATGCTATAGTTCCAAGATGAGAATTCTCAAAAAGCTCAAAAGGTTGACAAAACCTGTTCAAGAACTAAAACCAATTCTATAGGGAATCAACACTAATAAAAAGTATTCAACTAGTTAAAAGAGTTTCAAGATAGTAAACCCACAAAAAAAAGTGTTAGGATCTCACATCTCAGAGGAGTTTGAGGGTGATTTACCTTCATGTGATAAATCATAAAGAATCATAACATGAGGGATTGGGTGCAAGCAATAACCATAAGTCCAATCATGTTCCAAATAGGCTCTAGTCTTGAATAGTTCATAAGGTTTTGTGGATGCATTCAAACCTTTGTGAAGCCTAGACTCATGTAAAGATTAGTGGGAGCATTATTATAGTACTATTTGGAGATAATTGTTTTTCTCATAAGATAAGGCATCAACAATGTCTAAAGACTAGGTTCTGAAAGTTGAATTGAAAAATGTTTTCAATGACCAACTTGAAGATTCATAGAACATAAATTGCTTGGTAGATTTTCATATGATGAAAGTCCATGCAAGCTTTCTAGACTTCTCAGTGAAGAAGATGTCAACTCAAAGTGTTGAGTGTGAGAAAATAGGATGCAAGTGTGTGTTGCATATAGATTGAGCACAGTTCCAAGTAGAGATGTTTGATGCAGTGGAAGAATAATGTGTTATTAGTCTCTAAGCCATATAACAAATCATCTTAATATTCTTTATGAAAGGAATGAAATATTGAATAGGTGAATGATGAGGTACTCATCACATCTCATAATTTATCAAAAATAGTTAGTTTACCTAGTTAATTGGTACTTAATACCAAATAGAGATGGTTAATTATCTACATAACTAATTCATTAATTGGGCCTTATTATCATCAATAAAGTGAATCATTATGTTAAGTTAAGATCAAGGACTTAAAATCATCACTTAAGCTATTTAGAATATAGCTAATTAAGTTAATACTTAACTTAAAAACTAAGTTAATAATTAAAGCCTTAAGTTAAGCTTTAAATTATATGACACACTTAGGGACAAAAATGTAATTAAACCTCATAACTTTGTTCATTAATGTTTTATATAATCTACTATAAAGAGTTGAGGGGAAAATAAATTAATTTACACCTTTAAATCATAAAATTACATTTTAGTCCTTGAAATTATTTTATTTAAGTCCTTTCAATTTGCATTTTTGTCCCCATGTACACATCATCTCCTTCAACTCTGACAGCCAACAACTGTCCAAACTCCTCCGATGATGGTATCAAACAACCAATCCCTTTTATGTAGCTACCAGTCACCTCTCAATGACTTCTTCACATCTAATGGCTTCAATCAACTATTGACAGTCTCAAAACACGTGTAACCCATCCCCATCATCAGATAAGACGATGACAGTTCTACTACACCTAGACACCATCTCCGTCCACATTCATTGAGTCTACACCTTTGCCGTTGCCTATAAATAGTTCCTAAACGCTCTGATCTGCGATATCTAGCTCCTATCCCTCTTCCCCCAACTGACCTTGATCATAGGCTTCACAACTCCATCTCCAATGTCTTCCCATCCCTTCCTCAGACGAGCTCGGACAGAGTTCGTCGTCTCTCTCACCTTCTCTTCCTTCGCTCTACCTTGCCACTGGTGGAGCCGCACTCACACCTTCTCTCTCTCTCCATCTTCAATTGACCGGTGCTCTCTTCTCACCATCTCTATTTCGATCCCAGCTTCAGTGAGATATTCTCAGAGCCACTCTCACCATTTCTTCTTGGTAAGTGTTCCAAATTCCTTACCTCCTTCTTTAACGTAGATCTAGCTCTTTAATTTGTAGATTAGAGTAGTTTAGCTGTAGGATTTAGTTTCTTTCTTTTTCGTCTCTAGGGACACCAAGTATGGTGTCCACCAGCCCCCTTCCACCTAATTGATCATCTACTTACCTTCTCCACCTCTCCGCAAATCATTTCTACTTCTTTTCCCTCACAATTAATCATCATACGCCAAATACCCAAATTTCACCTTCACCGGACCTTTGTTGTCTATGGCATAGCTCCTCTGAGCTTCCCACATCCAATTGATGCTCTATTCACCTCCACCACATCACAAGGATCAATTTGCCCAACTTTATTGAGTGATTCCTCCATTTTACTGATTAGTCGAACTCAAGCTTTCCTCTCCACTTATCTGAGTTTGCTACACTCCCATAAGCATTCTTTGATCAAATTAAGATGTCTTTGAGCTTCATGAGGTCTTAAGGATGCCTTCAAGCTCTTCCTTGAGCTCACTAATGAAGTATAGCATTTTAACGATCTACGACAAACTATATCATGGCTTTGTTGGCCTTCTTCAGGTCCGATGATCTTAAATCATTGTTTCAGGGCTTGTAACTGATCGTAACAACCTCGCATAGATTCCACATCCTCCATTGATTATTTTCCCTCCCTAGGATTTGAAATCCATTGATCCTACCATCCTGATCTCCCTCGTCTTCCTCAACTCCGGTGAGGAAAAGGTGCATTGTTTCTTCACTTTCAGATCGAAGCGACAATTCCATGAGCATCAGTGAGTTCCACTGAGCATGAAACAACCTCGTGTAGGGTTGTTAGCACCTTCATCTGATCTAACGATCACACCTCCGAATGAGCAGAGGCGACAGCTCTGTTAAACCCATTGGAGCATTCAATTCTTCCAGTTCTTAGGTTTAAAAGCTTTAGGAAGCTTATTTGAGTGTGTTAGCACCTTTCATTTGGTCTAAAACCCTCTCGAATTCTAAGTCAAGTGTTGTCCTGTGTGAAGTCAACTCTCGATCACTAGAGGAGCTTATAGAGCTCCAGAGTTCAACTTAAAGCTTAGAGAACACCCTTGAAGCCTCTGGGAATCATATAGATGTCTTAAGCATATGGTTTGTTGAAGTTCGTTGAAGTCTGTTAGCATTCCTTGAGTTGCATATATATAATGCTATACCCATTAACTGAGATTGTGAAACCCTGCTTATTATCTATATTATGAAGCACTTAAGTCCTAGAGGTGTTAAGAAGCACAAAGAACTCACATTGAGGTGTAACCTATCTAAATACTATTTATATTCTTAACTTAAGTAATTAAACCTAAGCTTAACCTATATTCTTAAGTAAGTTATAATTCATTAACTTAGTTAAACTAAGTATAACTTATATTATATAAATTAAGAATGTAATTATTTGTAATACATTTATTCTATTATTATACTTTATTTCATACCTTAAGCTAAGTAACTAAGTTATATTGTAATCTCTTAAGTTAGTACACTAACTTAATTATTGAATCAATTATAAAAAGCTAAATTAAGTACAAAATTATTTAAAGTAATAATTGGCAAGTAAATTAAATTATAATAAGCCTCCCAGCGAATGACCTAGACTCATCTAGAATAAATTTATAAAATATGTAGGTTGTCTTTCACAATGTACTATGACACAAAACCCCTAATCTTATAAATGTGATATAACCTAACATCTGTGATCTCAATAAGTGGAGATGCATTGATACATTTAATCGTAAAGGATTGAGATTTGATAATTAAAATCCAATGTGGGGGTCTACATGTGAGCCACTTATGTTTTGAATAGTGGAGTATTTACTTTAGAAGCTTATTTACTATGATATGAAACTGCAATAGGAATAATATGGATACGTAAGGCCTGTTGAAGGGATCTATCGAGGAGTTTAAATATGCTTCATTGTAGTAATATCTCCTAAATAGTTCTCTCAACAAATAATCTTTATAACTCGAATTTCTAGAAATGAAGTCTGAGGTCGAACACAGGGAGAAAATTAAAATTCACACCTAATCTTCAATTGTATATAAATGTACATAAGAAATCAAGCACAATAATGATATTTAATGAATAATCTCTACTCAAAATTAATATTCAATGTATGACATGAATATTTCAAGAGTTTAAACGAACAAAAAGATATCTAAGATAAAATAATGGTGATTTAGATCACCAATTATTAGTCAAAGTACATATATACCAACTATTCAATCATATCAAATAAAGAATAGTAATCAGACGTCTGGCAGATGGATTAGACGACTCAAGTGAAGCCTTCTACAGTGCTTTCTTCTCTTTCTGCCTTGGCTTCTTTTTCTCTTCTCAGAGTCTTCAAGCATGGCCTCTTCTTCTTTTCTCTTCCCTTCAAGTCTTCATTCCTTCTGCCCTTCTCCTCTTCTTCTCAGCCTTCTCTTCTTTCCTTCAGGGTCTTCTCCTTCTCAACGACTAAGTGTCGCGCTCACGCACAAGAGAAAAACCCACCCCTTCCCCACTCTCTCTCTCTCGTTCCTTCCTTCCTCTCCTCTTCTCTCAAATATCCAGGTTAATTGGGTAGGTCGAGCACAGTAACTGGGTCCAGGGCTACCAACAGTGGGTAGTAGCCAAGGAGTAATAGGCTAATAGGCGAGTCGGGTATGTGTAGGGTGAAGGGACCTCACCCCAGCGTTCTCGAGGCATCAAGGCATAAGCAGAAAAACACTTTATTCAACTACATCACTTCCAATTCCCACGATGTGGGACTAATCCCACTCTTCCTTGTCGCGTGCGTTTAGCTGCAGTGGTTCATCCAATTGAAGGTGAAGAGGAGGTGGTGGGAACACCATCATGAGCCATAACTATCTCAATATAATCTAATTAAGTCATTAAATGCTCCTACATAACTGCTAGAGGACTGTAATTCATTGCATAATCATTCTGAGAGAAAGATAAGAAAATAGGGTTAAAACTATAATTTTACCAACATATCATGAATGCAAAATAACCACAGGTTTTCTCAGAGGTTAAAAAGGGTCAATTGGTCCTAAAAGGCTAACAAGTGGTTTAGAACAGATAGAAAAGGGTTTTCGCGTGTTTTGAGAATTAAATGACTTCTAAAACCCTAAAATATACCCGCTTGATTAACTGAGGTTATGGTCAGGATAAAATTCACCTAAACCCTCTAAAATTCATATAAAAATATTCTCTATGGTTTGGGACCTTCAATTTGACCATCAGAACCCGTCTTGACCCAAAATAGAGTCTCAGACTGATACTTGTCCTAATTTGAATTTTTGCATAAATTACCTAGTCAAACGAAGTCAAAACCTAAATCTAACTTCACCATTAGATTCCTTGGGTCCAAATTAGGTTTGTACCAAAATTTGGGCCTAATCTGAGATCATCTTGACCAAGTTTGCATTTTGGTTCAGTCAAACTCTTTCTATCTCATTCAGATCCTTAACTTTTGAATTCTCTTACAAATAGCCCCCCAACTTATTTATCTTCTTCATAGAAAGGTCCCTCCACCATTATCGCTCAAGAATCCAATTCCGGCAACCTTTGCTTAAAGAGAACTCCTCTACTCAATCAATCCCTTTCAAAATTGGAAGGAAGATTCCTTGAGGAGTCATCTTCCCATTAAATTCATCCATGTGCCCTAAAACTTTCCCAATCTCTCATGTGAATGCATGAGAGATTTGGGTATCTTCAAAACTTCCTACTCCGGTGACATTTCCTAGCTTGGAAGCTTGGCTTCCAATCTCAAAACCCCTTCATGAACCCTATAAAAGGATCCTCAAAGCACAGCCGTGCTCTTCAGCTAGGATTTAGCCACAAAACCCTCTTCCTAACCCTACCTCCGACTTCCTCCGACCTAGCTCCGGCGAGCTCCTCCCCCGTTGTCCCACGGCCTCCCAACAGCCAAATTGGGAGCGTCTTCTTCCTCCCCGACTTCCTCCGCCTCTCGATGACCACATCAGAGGTGCCCTGGCCCCTTCTTCCTCACCATCTCTCCCTTCGAAGGTTCGTCTTCCCCACGTTCGGCCACAACATCGACATGGGAATATCTCCCCCTTTCGTCCTTAGATTAGGTCCTTTAGTTTCCTCATCTCCCCTACTCTCTTCTCCTCTCTCTATTCTTCAAATCTGACCACCGACGACACCAAACGTCTTCATCTCCTCCATCTCCGGTGACCACTCCGGCGAGGGTTCCCACCCACTACACACGACCATCTCCCTCGCCAATTAGTCCACAAGCTCTGCCATACTACCCTCATCAAAATCCCTCTACCTATTCGCCACTCCACTTATCCAAACACGTCGACTACCAAACCCACCTTCACACGCTATTCCCGACTCCGTCCAGCCACCACAGATCACCATCCTCCATGAAACCACCGCCACTACCTTTTCCGTGGTCCAGCGATGCTTATGAGTTGTTCTAATGTGGCTGTGAGGTCGTATTTTTATTCTCAGGTTTCGCTCCTCCACACCATTACCGCAAAGCTTTGAAAGAAGCTTGAAGCTATCTTCAGCACCTGCAGCTCCAGGTGATATCTCTAGGAGACACGGCTACACTCCAGGTCTCCTTCCAAAGCCTTGATTAGGTGATACATCCTTAGCAGCCACTCCAATCGCAGACACCACCACTTGCTGCTGCGTGAAGAGGAAGGGTGGGACTTTAGTCCCACCTCGGAAGTGGTTGGCCACAAAGAGGTGCATAAATTGACTTTATGCCTCTAGCTTACTACCTCAAGTAACACATAGAGGGGTGAGGTCCCCTGCACCCTCACGTGCCTCATCCGCAACACTTCACCTTCGAACCTGGTGCACCCGACTACCCACCTAATCCTCACTCCTCGGTCACTACACCACATCGGTGACCCTAGACCCAGGTGCACGCCTACCCGATAACCCGACTACCTTGACTGGCCCTAGGAGGGTGGAACCTAAGAGGAGAGAAAGAGAGAGAGTGCATGGGGCAGGGGAGGGTTTTGCCCTGTGCAACACTTAGCCAAAATCTGAGATGGCTGCCTTCTGTGTGTGAAGAAAGAAAGAAGAAGAGAAGAGCGCCAGAAGAGAAAAGAAGAGGGCCTGAAAAAGAAGGTAGAAGAGGAAGAAAGGAAGGAGGCTCGTGCGTAAAGAGAAAGCAGAGAAGGAAAGAAAAGAAGAGGAAGAAGAAGAAGGAAAGAAGAAGAAAGTAGTAGCAGAAGAGAAGAAGACTTAAGTTTGATGGTTAAGTCGTCTGGTCATTAGACCCGACGACTGATTTGAGGGTTGATACTTGATACTGTTGAGATATTGAATGCTTGATATGTATATATATATATATATATGCTTAGAGAATAATTGGTGATTTAAATCACCATTATTTTAGCTTCTCTGCCTTTTTATTGCCTCAAAATACATAAGAATTCATTGAATATCTAAAGTGATAGATTAGTATTTAGTGAATATCATTTTGTGGTTTAAATTCTTGTGCTCAATTACAGTATTTGAGATTAGTGTGTGAATTCCTATTTTCTCCCTGTGTTCAACCTCAGACTTTCGTTTGAGTTATAAATATTATTTGTTTCTCACACTGATTCAATCTATACTGCAACGCGACGATTTTAAAACCTGTTTTAGAGCGACGAACAGGAGGTGGTCTCTTCCAATTAACAGCCTGGGCATATTCTTGGGCTGATTCCGCACCACCTGGAGCAAAGGCCTGGAGCTCTCGTGGCTTGAAGCTTGAAGAACAAGGCGATAAGGACAACAGTGGTGGAGCTCCGACTGAAGATTTGAAAAGCATGAATACAACCTTGCATCCAAGTTAAACTAGCTCAAGACCTTCGTCGGACCACGGTGAATGTGTGGGTGGTGGTGGCGTGTTGTGAGAGGGCGTATGGTGGCCGGATGGAGTTGGGGATGGTGTGCGAAGGATGGTTTGTTTGGTGGCAGTCTTGAGGGGTGAATAACCCTAAATAAGAGAGGGCTTTTGTTCGGGTAGATCAGGCGGAGGTTGTGGAGTATGTGGCGAGGCAGTTGGTGGGTTGTGGAGGTGGGGCAAACTTGCCGGAGGTGTGGCTGGAGGTGGGGACGAAGGTGGTTGGCAACGGCGTCAAGGGTTGGTTTAGAGTTTGAGAGATGGGTAAGAACCTACGGAACTAAAAGGGACCTATCTACCTACTCTAATTGGACGAAAAGGGAAGGAGAGGCGTCGGTGATGGGAACAGCATCATGAGCCATAACTAGCTCAATTTAGTCATTATCAAGGAATAAAAGCTCCTACATAACCGTTAGAGAGCCCTAATTCATTTCATGATCATTCTGAGAGAAAGATAAGAAAATAGGGTTAAAACTGTAATTTTACCATCATATCTTGAATGCAGAACAACCATGGGTTTTCTCAGGGGTTAAATAAAGGTCAAATGGTCTTAAAAGTCTAACAAGTGGGTTAATACAAACAGAAAAGGGTTTTCACGTGTTTTGAAAATTAAATGACTTCTGAAATCCTAAAAACAGACCCACTTAATTAACTGAGGTTCTGATCAGGATAAAATTCACCTAAACTCTCTAAAATTCATATAAAAATATTCTCTAGGGTTTAGTACCTTCAATTTGACCATTAGAATCCATCTTGACCCAAAAATAATCTCAGACTAATATTTGCCCTAATTTGGATTTTTACGTAAATTACCCAGTCAAACTAGGTCAAAACCAAATCCAACTTCACCATTGAATTCCTTGGATCCAAATTAGATTTTTACCAAAATTTGGGCCCAATCTGAGACTGTCTTGGCCTAGTTTGCAATTTGGTCCTGTATGATTCTTTTATATCACACATATGCCCCTAACTTTCAAAATCCTTACAAAAAATCCCCTATCTTTATCATCATTTTCTCCAAATAGGTCCCTTCTGCCATTAATCCTATTCCTACAGACTCTGGCGACCTAAATTTGGCAAGTTCTCCTTGATTCCTTGACGAATCCCTCTCAGATTTGTAAGGAAAGTTCGTCAAGGAATTCCCTTCCTTTTGAGCCAATTCCCATGCCCTCAAACCTTCCCAATCTCTTATGCAAATGCATGAGAGATTTGGGTATCCTAGAGAATTCCAACTCCGGTGAGCTTTCCAAGCTTGGGAAGCTTGCTTCCCAAGCTCAAAACTCCCTCCAAAGGCCTATAAAAGGACCCCTAGATCAAATCAAAGATTCCACGCTCGAATTCAACCGAATTCCCCCTTAATTTCATCTCTCCCCATCCGACCCAAGCTCCTCGACGTCTGGCGAGCTCCTCTGACTCCATCCTTCGTCCGCGCGCAATGCCAGAGGTCGATTTATCTTCCTTGCTCTCTTCCGCGTCGTGCTATACCCGTCGATGCCCCGTCCTCCTTCTTCCTCGCCGATTCTTATTCACCGGAGCACCTTCTTCCCTGACGCCAACCATACCGCAATCGACATTGCCTCGACTCCCCATCGTCTGCCAACTACCTAGATAAGTCCCCTACCTCCTCTACTTCATGTTCATCCCAACTGCACTCAATTTTGACCACGCTACCGCCATTCACCGTCATCCCTTCCACGTCTGGCCATTACTCTAGCGAGGCACATCTCGCTCCACACACCACCAAACCCCTCGCCGTTCATCCCTACACCTCCACTCGACCCCAGGAGCAAAAGCCTTAACTTAGTTAGGTCGATTGCTCCTCTAAACCCTCTGTCGAACACACCCACCTCTGTGCACCAACTCTTAACACTATCCAGCTACCACAGTCACCTTCATGACACGCCGCACACACCACCACATCCGCTGTGCTACGGTGAATCCTACTGAACCTTCTAACAAGGCCGCAAGACCATGTTCTTCATTTCAAGTCTTCACTCCTTTGACCGCCATTGACAAAGCTTTAAGCGAAGCTTGAAGCTTGCTCTAGCATCTGCAGATCCTAGGAGAAGTCCCAGGCGCAAGGGAGAGTTCCTAGAATCACAACCCAAGGACCAATTTGGCCCTTTGACTGAGCCTTTGACCGCAATTGCAAGAAGCAGCAGTTGTAGGTGCATGCAGGGGAAGGGTGGTGGGATAGTCCCACCTCGGAAGCTAAACAGCACCTGCAGCTGCATAAATTGATTTTGTCACTCAAGCTATTCACCTCAAGTCACAGGGGGTGAGGTCCCTGCGCCCCTCAAGCGCCTCGCCCACGACACCTTACACGCGGGTTTGGCCAATCCGATAACCCGCCTAACCTAAGCACTCCTCGGCTGCCACTCATGGCCGGCAGCCCTGGTCCCGGGTGTGCTCAACTCGAATACCCGATAACCTAAGGCCCTGGGAGGGCGAATCCTTGAGAGAGAAGGAAGATAGTGCGTGAGGGCAGGGGGGTTTTGCTCTCAGGACCAACGGCCGACACTTAGCCATTTAAGGAACCTCCCCATTACGCGTGAAGAAGGAAGAAGGAGAGGAAGCCTAAGCAGAAGAGAAGAAGAGAGAAGGCATAGCTGCAAAAGAAGGAAAGAAGAAGGAGAGGAAGCCTGAGCAGAAGAGAAGAAGAAGAGAGAAGCCTAAGAAGGAGAAGAAGAGAAGAAGACACAGAGAAAAGGAAGAAGAAAAAGAGAAATACCTTTGAGTAGGATAAGCCGTCTGACTGACTGAACAGACGTCTAAGCTTCATTTGAAGTGCACTGTGCACTTATCCTACGTGGCATTTAATTGATTAGTACTGTTGAAATATTTGAGATAATTGTTAGGGGTAATTGGTGATTCAAATCACCATTTTACTCCATTCTTTTTGCATTATCTGACATTCATTGTCATTCATATTTGCTTGGAATTCTATTGATTATATACTTGTGTTGAATTGTGATCTTGAGAATTATTTTGCCAATTGCTCCATGTGTTCGACCTCGGACTTCATTTCTGATATTCGAGTAATAAATATTATTTATTTTTCACGCTGATTCGATCTATACTACAATGCGATGATTTTAAAACCTGTTTTAGAGTGAATAACAGTCGACTTTGATTGGCCGACATCGTGGAAGGTGAATACTTCGAGGAGGGAGACGGCAGCAAGGAAAGGGTTGGAGACACCGGGGCTTTGGCTGGCCACCGTCGGAGGAAGATGAGGAAGATGAAGGGCAAGCCAATTTGGTCGTTGGCTGCCTGTAGGATGAAGGGGACGGAGGCCACCGAAGCTTGGTTAGAGAAGGGCCAGAGATTAAAAAAAAAAAAGAAGATATTTTGGCCCCAAACCTTGCTAAGGATGTAAGGTTGTGCACAGGGGTCTTTTATAGAGCATTGGGTCGATCTTCAAGCTTGGAAACCAAGCTTGAGAGCTTTGCAAATCAGGGAATAGGTTTAGGATTTTGAAGAGTTCGCATGAACTCTTCAACGAATTAGGAAGGTCATGGAAGAGCTCAGATGAAAGGGGATCTCCTCAGGAGTCTCCCTTCTAATTTTAGAAGGGTTTCTCCGTGAAGTCAAGGAGAAAACCCCGATTGAAACTCAGCTCTTGATGGGTTCACACGGCCATGGCAGTAGGGAATTGCATGTGAAGAAGGTGATGAAGTTAGGGGTGTCCTTGCAATAATTTCCAAAGTTAGGGGCCTATGTGGAGATAAAAGAGTCAAACTGGACTGAAATGCAAAGTAGCTCAAGATGATCTCTGATTGGATCCAAATTTTGGTACAAACCTAATTTGGACCCAAGGAATCTGATGGTGAGGTCAAATTTTGGTTTTGACCAATTTTGATAGGGTAATTTACATAGAAACCTACATTAGGGCATTTGTCCAACTGAGACTATTTTAGGTCAAAATAGATTTCAATGATCAAATCAAGGATACCAAACCTTAGAGAATATTTTTTGATGATTGTTAGAAGGCTTAGGTCAATTTTATCCTAACCGGAACCTCAGTTAATCAAGTGAGTCTATTTTGAGGGTTTCAGATGCCCATTAATTCTTTAAATATGTGAAAACCCATTTTGTTCTGCATGGACCCTCTTATTAGACATTTATGAATATTTGACCTTTAATAAGCCCCTGGGAAATCCTGTGATTGCTCTGCATTTAGGATATTCTGTTAAAATTGTAGATTTACCCCTGTTTTAATACATTTTTCTCAGAATGAATATACAATGAATTACAGCTCTTTGGCAGTTATGTAGGAGCATTTATCTGTTAATTGTAACTAATTAAATCTAGATATGGCAGATGATGAGGTTATCATCAAAGCCTTTGGAGGGAAGTGACATAGTTCCCGTTGTTGAATCTTTCATAGCTATGATGACTATTAGAACATTATTCGTCTTGAAAAATAATTTGTTAAAGTAAAGAGAATGTCAGTAGAGAGAAAAGTCCTCATTGTAAAATAGGGTGCCATACATGATAATGTTTTCTATCACGCGCAATATTTCGATTGATGGCTGGACACTTCAACCGATCAAGACTTTTATGTTAAAGAGCTTAAGTGTCAAGTTAGTGTAATGGGTTGAAGAGGTAGTTAAGGATTGACTCAGAGGGAAAGTGAGTTTATTGGAATTACGTGCTTTTGGCGAGCCAACCTAAATAGAAATCACTTGATCGGTGATTTAGATCTGCATGTCAGGTCATTTGGACACACTAATGTAGTTAGTTGGGTCACATAGTATAATTGAAAAAAGTACTATGGCCAAGTTGGATATGTCATTACCGAAGATCTAAATAATTTAAATCGAGGATTTTAATGTGTCATTAAGGACCATCATGATATCCAATCGATTATGTTCAGTCTAAGAAGAGATGACAATCTTCTATAGAGACTGTTGCTTAACGGATGTCCTTGATACATGTCCTCTGCATAACAATAGAGATTAGAAGCTGTCATACAAGTTGAGGTAGGGTTGACTCAACAAAATAGAGATGCAGGAAGTCTTTTACCACTATTGTGGAGAAGGCATGTCCTTTAGCCTGAGATAGATGTCTCTGTGCTTAAATATACATATTTTATAAATTGATGGTTAATGCAACCACCATGGTGTTGAGACAAGAAAGTTGGTGTATATGAGAGTAAAAAAGATATAGATGATCTCTTAAAAGGATCACACAAATTTATTATTGTATGTGTACATAGTAGATCTGAAGGAATGACCTTATTCTACATATATTGGGATGTACGAAATTCCATACATGATCATATAGGTCCCGATTAGACCAATGCATGAAAAAGAAGATATTCTTTTAGGAAAGGAGTCGATCTCCGTTCCCTTCCTAGTGATACGGAGAAAATATGAACATTTGCATCCTTGATAGCAAGGATAGTGAATTTGGGAATTTTACTTTGGGGTTATGTAAGTATTCTAATGTGAAGGATCCATGCTCATTAGGAATACCTGAAAGAGGTGTAGTGCCATCAATCTGGATTCTTAA
Source organism: Thalassia testudinum (assembly GCA_037157565.1). Lineage (NCBI taxonomy): Eukaryota > Viridiplantae > Streptophyta > Magnoliopsida > Alismatales > Hydrocharitaceae > Thalassia > Thalassia testudinum. Next base: position 97,577,495 of record JAZHRO010000024.1, read on the forward strand.
ATGCTTCACTATTAGCATAATAAAGTAAATAATTATTTTGATGGTAATCTAATGGTAACATCATTATTAGCCATAACTAGCTTGAATTAGTCAGAATCAAGAGATAAATGCTCCTAAATGATCGCCTGAGGACAGTAATTCCACTTAAATATATTTTGAGGAGAGAACAATAAAATAGGGTTAATTCTGTTGATTTAACATCACATAATGAATGCAGAGTAACCCCAGGGTCACCCAAGGGTTAATTAAAGGTTAATTGAGCATAAAATACCAAAAAGTGGGTCAACACAGATAGAAACAGGGTTTCACATGTTTCAAGAACCAAATCAAAACACAAAACCCTAATTCTCAACCCCGCTTGAATTGAAGAGATTATGGTTAGGATAAAAATCATATTAACCTCCTAAAATTCATAGAAAAATATTATAAGAGATTTGGTACCCTTGGTTTGACCATCTGAACCTTTTTTGACCTAGAACAGAGTTTCAGACGGGATTTTACCTTGATTTGGGCTTCTATGCAAATTTCTCAGTCAAACATGGTCAAAACTCAAATACAAATTCACCATTAGATTCCTTGGGTCCAAATTAGGTTATGGCCAAAATTTGGGCCCAATCAGAGTCCATTATGACCTAGTTTGCACTTCAGTCCCTAAAACTCTATTCTTCAAACACAAGCCCCTAGCTTTCGAAGTTTCTTGCATTTAGGTCCCTAGTTTCTCATCTTCTTCACATTTTAGTCCCTACCGACATTGTTAGGTCAACCAACCTACTTAATGCTTTGACTAAGCCCAAAACCTCATCAAACCTACACCAAATCCCACCAAATTTGGCGGGATTGGTGTTCACATTACAGGTAATCATCTAATCGGCATCTTGGATCCAAATCCGCACCATAGAGCCCTATTGAACCCATGAAAATTGTGGGGTTTCTTGTTCCCAAATCTCAACGCAATTGAGCTTCTTTCTTCATTTAGAGCTCATTCTCGATCTCTATAAAAGCTCCTGAAGGTCCTAGGTTAGCCTTTAGTCCAGTCTAGGCCACAAATCATCTTCCTTCTCTCCCTCCGGCTGCCTCCACCATGACTCCGACGAACTCCTCAATTCTCCTTCGTCACCCTCTACCACGTACGGATGGCAAAGGGAACTTCTTCCTCAACTTCCTCTGCTCCTCGCCAGCCATAGTAGGAGTCGCCTACCCTCTCCTCCTCGCCGCTTCTTCCACTGGAGGGTTCACCTTCTCCGTGACAGGCCATCACACAGGCACATTTCCTTGCCACCTTTCATCTCGTAGACTAGGCCTACCTCTTCCTCTCCTCCTCTAGATAATTCCTAGCCCCTTAGCATCCTAATTCGACCGCTTATCCACGTTCTCCCTCACTGTCTTCTTCACAGTCGGCAAAGCTCCGACCAGCTTTGCACGGCCACCACACACCACCAACCCTTACGCTACCACCATCAAAATGCTCCTCGCCCCTCACCGACCAAAAGCCCTCTACCTATTTGGTCTTTCACCCAACCTAAACCTTCACCGGACAACCCATCAAATTTTCACCCTCGTAGTCACCGTCTGGCTACCACGAAGCTCCAAACACTCAACCGCCACCACCAACACACTCCTCATCTCACTGCGAAGCCTGAACCTTCTAACTGAGGCTCTTAGCCTGTATTCCTCTTTTCAGGTATTCACCGAACATCACGCCACCGCCATCACCTTCTCAGCCACCATCCGTCATGCACTGATCATCTTCAGCCTCGAATTCACCCTCAGCAGGTGTGGACCCATCTGGAGAGTTCAACTACAGTGGCAATTGAGAGAAGAAGTAGCTGCAACGACACCACTTAGAGTAGCTCTTCATCAGTAGTTGCATGCAAGGAAACAGATCGTGGGATAGTCCCACATCATTCATCAACGAAGCCCACACAATGTATAAAGGGAAATCGCACCAATGGCTTGTCGCCTCAGACACGGGGGTGAAGACCCCTCATGCCGCACGTGCCTTTCACTCCTTGCTCACCACCACTGCCGGTGAGCCTGGACCTGATCTGGATTCGATTACCCGATTACAACTCGATTAGGAGATTCTCAGGAGGGTAAGGGTAGGTTTTGCCTCGGGATGCATGCGTGCATGCCTCGAAATGTGTACCTATGTACTTAACACTTAGCGAGAATTCGAGAGGCTTCTGCGCTATGCTTGGCACTCTGGTGCCTTATGCTACTTGGAGATGTTTAAGGCATCTGAAGCGCCTTCCCAACGTCTGGTGCTTGGCTTTGGGTTGGAACTCTGATACTGTGGACTTATTTAACTTCATAATTCACACATACTCCACCTACACTCCACCATACCCCACGACCAAGAGAAGAAGGAGAAGAAGAAGATTAAGGGGACACTCTATCCCCTTGGTGCCTTCCCCTCTTCCCTGCTCTCTTGTGCCTATTCTAGCCAGAGGTTAAGCCAGGCAGGAGGATGTCCAGAGGAGGAGTTCTTGAGGGTGGTTCACGCCCACCCTTAGAGGAGGTTTTAGAGTGGAATCCTTCTATTCTTAGAGGAGCGAGGGCACGTCCATTTAGGGCTTGCCAACAGGGACACACCTTTGGAGGAGCACTTCAAGAAGGAATTGGAGGAATCCTTTTCAAGCCCAGGAGCATCTAAGCTTGGAGCAAGGACTCCCTCATCTTCACAAACATCACCAGGAGAATTTGTGTTTTCATTTTTGTGTTTTCATTCCTATAGTTGAAGCATTCCTCTACTAGTAATTTTGTAAAATAATTTTCTCCATAATCAAAGTTTCCTTTCCCCTTCTCTTGCTTGATACGTGGATCTCATCCCGTTCTCTTTGTTTCTTCTCGTGTGTGCAGGTAATACGGGAAGAAAGCGGGATTTTTGGAAGCGAAGGTTTGAAGTTCGTTTTCTTCCCGCAGATTTAAGGTTAGTGCCATCCTTCTTGTCACATAATTTCTCTTAAAAACTATCAAAAGAATATTAAATCAAGCTTTTAGGGTCAAGAACATTAAAATTAGGCAGAGTGGTGATCTTTAAAAGCCATTGTTTACTTGTTTGATTAATTAACACCACTCTACTCAAGGTGTTGGTATTCTAATTTTCGGATCATGACCCCCCTCCGAATTTCAAAAATCAATTCCCAACAACACAAGCCCCCAAAAATCTTAAAATTTCACCCAAAGATTCCAAATTAAGTCAGGCACATATGTTCCAAATTTCAAAGCATTTTGAGTTGTAGAGGATTTTTAAAAATTGTGGACCACAGGGGGTCATCTCCTCTAATTTCATTATTTTGTTACTGTCTGTGAATTTTAGGAATTTTTCTACTTGTCCAAATTCTGTGAAATTTAACTTTCTAGAATCCTTGTGCAATTCTACACAACATATAAAATCACAAAAATTTTTGGTAGCTAGTGGTATTACTAAAAGGTCCAAAATACCCACAGGTATCATTTCTGAACTTTGACACTAGCACAAAGAAAAATCTCAAAAAAATATCAAATGAATTTCTAAAATCATAAAAAAATATTTTTTGGAATCCTTGTTTGATTTTCCTTTCAGTAGTGGTGTTTTTGGATCAGTTTGGACCACTACTTAACCATAAAAGCTTGAAAAGATTCACTGATAGCAACATTTCTGCTTAAGGAATCAAATCAATTAGGGTTTCTCTTCTTTTTTTTTTAGTCCCACATTCTAAAGGAAATTTACATTCACTAATACAACTTGATTTCTCTTTGATTGTGGAAATTGTTTGAATTAATTAAAAGAAAACCCTAAAAGACATTAAACTAAATCAAATCCTAAAAGCAGAAAAAAAATTGTGTGAACTTGATTTGGCATTGGACCCACTTCGTCCAATTGCACACACTAAAAAAATTGAAATAACAAGGCATTATCCCAATCAACGCCCTACACATTCCAGTGCACAAGCAGATACCCAAGCTTAAATTAAAACAAGTAGTCATTTGACTACGTAAGGTCTTCACTAAAACTAGGCTTGATATCTGGTATCTAAGAATCATTAAGTGTTCCTAATTCCTTTTGAAAACGCGGCGATAGACTTGGAGGGAAGTCAAACGACGGGTGCAGGTTTACACAAGCCCTTGGTGATTTTCCTAGGACATGCTTGGACCCAATCCACCTCTTTAGTCTAGCCGGGTGATCTCTAGGAAGTGGGTTCACTTGTTGATTTTTTATTTATCGGGTTTCCAAGTCTTAGGTTTCTCTAAGGAGTCAACCTTAAGGCAGATTAGGCTTGGTTGTTTGTTTTGCACACTTCTCATGTCATCACTTCTCTCCCCTCCCCGTCTTCCAAGTGCATGCACAGGCGAAGGTTTCAGAACCTACATCTCTAGGAACCCATTGATTTTTCCCCATGCACCAAAAGATCTTTATTTTCTTCTCCCTCTCATCATTCCTTTGAATTGAACATGGAAAACATAGAAAACCTGTCCAAAAATTATGCTTCCACCTCCCAACCCAAACCTAACTTCCAAAACCTGTCAGCTGACCCACAAGCTAACTTTTCCATTCCTAACCTCCCATACTTGGAGCAACTCCAAAACCAAGAATGGCCAAGGGCTCTCAAACTCAAAATGTAAATCCCCTTTCTCTCATGGTCGACCAATTGGTTCAATTTCAAGAAAACTAACAACAGTTGGTTAGGTAGTCATGAACCTCGCCAACCAAAGACTGGGTCAGCCACATGGGGAACCTCTTGTCCCTCTTAAGGATTTCTATGATCCTTTCAATTATGAAGAGAGACCCAGAGTGGTGATACCCCAAGGGGATTTTGAGATTAAACCCGTCATTCTGAACCTAATCAAACATTTTCATGGTCTTCTGAGAGAGAACCCCTTTTGCCACCTCGAGGAGCTGATTGTCCTCGCTCAAACCACCCGTTCCCGCAATGTTCAAGAAGAGGTGTGGCTTATGAGACTATTTCCTCTCTCATTGAAAGATAAAGCATCTCATTAGTTTAGAACGGTTGGATATCCTATCACCACCTAACCCCAATTAAAAAGCACTTTTCTTAAGAAATTTTTTCCGCTAGGTCATACGAATGCTTTAAGACAATCAATTACGACCTTTCAACAAAAACCTGGTGAACCTCTCCATGAGTCTTGGGAGAGATTTCAAGAATTGCTAAGGAGTTTCCTGCACCATGAAATTCCACAATGACAGTTAGTACAGATCTTCTATCATGGATTAGAAGATAAATTGAAATGATTCGTGGATTCTTCATGCGGAGGAAATTTCCTTAATAAGGATGCTAAAAGTGCCTACCCTCTTTTCAAAAAAATGAGTGAAAACTCATTTAATATGGCCTCAATGGGTGCTTTTGGTAGGATAAACAACCCAAGGCTTGGAGTTAATGAAATTGACTTCAAATCCACATCTGTTCTAGTCACACAAGATGATCTACACATGATAGCTCAACGATTGGATGAGATGCAAATCAACCAGAAAAAAATGGAATCAAGGCTCACTCAAAAACAAGCTCCTTACCCTAATCGCCCTCACCTTCTCAAAAGAGAAAATCTTCACAATATCAATGCTACTCTTACTGGGCAGTAATATTCTTCTAAATTTTCACAAGATCTGACTAGGACTTTTGATTTCATGAATCAAAATCTTTTTGACCCCACCATTGAAAGCATTTCAGCTCTCCAGGAGCAATTTAGAAATTTCTACAATTCTTATAATCAAAATTGGAGGAACAACCCGAATCCCTCCTAGAAAACCCCAAATTAGATTCCATTTCCTAAGCAACATCAATTTTGGACATATGGGCAAAACATATATCAACCTGGGCCATCCCAAGAAGATATCAACAACCAATTCATGAAAACTCTGTAGGGAATGCAAACTCAAATGATTGAAGTAACCCGCATGATTACTAATTTACAACATCAGGTAAAGGTTACCCCTGACCATAGACTTGCTGGCAACCTGCCATCCTAACCCATGCCCAACCCAAATAATCAACAGAACCAATATCAAGGTGGGTATCCCAATCAACCTACTTACCCAGCACCCCAGCATCCACTGGGTTTCAATCAAAACCAGGCCTCCCGTCCTCCTCCTAGAAACAACCACACTACAAATGCAGCTACTCTGAGGAACGGGAAAACTACTCATGATCCCACACCTACTCAAGAAACCTACTACAAAGAAAAGAAGATCAACTCTTCTCCCTCCTCTAACCCCGTTCAAGAACCCACAATTACAAAACAGGAAAATCCCATACCTTTCTGATGAACCCTTCACTCTACCAACAACAAGAAAAAGAAATCCCACTGATAAGGAATTGATTGATCATTTTGGGCAAGTAAAAATAAACATCCCTCTCCTAAATGTCATAAAATATATCCCTGCCTATGCCAAATTTTTAAAAGGTTTATGTACTCCAAAAAGGTAGCCAAGAAATTTAAGAAAGGTGATTCTCCCAGAGATAGTAAGCTCAATTGGGCAGAGCAAACTGCCTCTGAAAAGAAAAGATCCAGGAGCCCCTCTGATTCAAGTGGTCATTAATGACACTTCATTTGATCGTGCTTTATTGGATCTTGGTGCCTCAATTAATCTTATCCCTATTATTGTTTTTGAAGAAATTAAGATCGGTGAATTAAAGGCTATCGAAGTAACCCTTCAATTAGCTAACCGATCTATAATTAAACCAAAGGGGATCGTTGAGGATGTCATCGTCTGGATCCAAAACTATCTATTTGCTGTAGACCTTTTGGTCTTGGACATCGAGGTACCGAAAGAATTAAAAAATGCCCCCATAATTCTTGGAAGACCATTTTTAGCCATCGTCAAAGCAAATATTGATTGTGATTCTGGAAAAATGAAAATCATGTGCGTCAGCGAATCTATTACCGTAGATATTTTTCAAGCTTCTAGGTGTTTCCAAGAACCAGATTTCTTTGATGACTCGGATTTTGAGATAAAAAATTTAGTGGAGGAAATAATGCAAATTTCACACATGGGTTCTTACTTGGCAATTGATACGATTCCTAAATAATCTGATTCAACCCACCCTCCCACCCTATCCACACCTTCTCCATTTGACTCTTCATCTAACTCCTTCCCTCTCACTTCACCCCTAGATCAGAAAGCAACCATCATTTCGGAGCCAGGTCCTCAACTAGAGTTAAAACCTTTGCCCGACTCCCTTAAATATGTTTTCCTTGGACCGAACCAGACCATGCCCCTGATTATCAATTCTGGACTTATTGGGGAACAAGAGGAAAAACTTCTCCAGGTTCTTAATAAAAATAGAAAAGATATTGTCTAGATCCTTTATGACCTTAATGGTATCAATTCATCCTATTGCACTCATAGAATATACCTTGAGGATGACTCTCACCCCTCCTGCCAACCACAAAGGGGCCTAAACCCTAATTTGCAAGAGGTGGTTAAAAAGGAGATAATAAAGTGGCTTGATGCTGATATCATCTACCCTATTTTTGACAGCTCCTAGGTTAGTCCTACGCAAGTAGTTCCTAAAAAGGCTAGACTAACAATTGTCACAAATGAAAATGGGGAAATTATAGCCACTCAGACCGCTTCTTCTTGGTGCATGTGTATTAATTATTGCAAATTAAACACCGCCACCAAGAAAGGCCATTTTCCGCTCCCATTTATTGATCAAATCTTGGAGCAATTAGCCGGACGTGATTACTATTGTTTTCTTGATGGTTATTCTGACTATAATCAAGTTGTGGTCCATCCTGAGGATCAAGATAAAACCACATTCACTTGCCCCTTCGTAACCTTTGCTTTCCGGAGGATGCCCTTCGGTCTTTGCAACTCACATGCAACTTTTCAAAGGTGTATGCTTGCAATTTTTTCAGACTTGGTAGGTGAATTCTGGAAGTTTTTATGGATGACTTCTCTATTTTTGGAGACTCCTTTGATCTTTGTCTTAAAAATCTTGAAAGGATGCTCCAAAAATGCATAGAAGTTAACTTGGTCCTCAACTGGGCAAAAAGTCATTTCATGGTCCAGGAAAGCATCATCCTAGGTCATGTCATCTCAAAAAAGGGAATTGCGGTAGATCGTCCAAAAATTGATGCCATCTCTAAACTCACACCATGCACTACTGTGAAACAGATCTAATCTTTCTTGGGGCATGTGGGCTTCTACCACCATTTCATCAAAAATTTTTCCCAAATCTCTAAGCCATTAAACCAATTACTCACCAAAGACCAGCCTTTTGAATTTATAGACCAATGCCTGGAGAGTTTCAATAGGTTGAAGAAAGATGTCATAGAGGCACCAATTTTATAGGGACCTGACTGGAATTGTCCCTTTGAATTAATGATAGATGCCTCTGATTTTGTTGTGGGGGCTATTCTAGGGCAACGAATAGACGAGAAGCTCATTGTGATCTACTATGCCAGTAAAACCCTTGATGATGCACAACGAAATTACACAGTAACCAAGAAAAGAACTTCTTGTCATCGTCTTTGCTCTAGAAAAATTCCACTCTTATTTGTTGGGGTCACATGTCACTATATACACCGACCATTCAACACTCAAATATTTGCGGAACAAGAAAGATGCGAAACCCCGCCTTATCCATTGGATCCTGCTACTCTAGGAATTTGACCTGGAAATCAAGGATAAGGTGGGGTTGCAAAATGTAGTGGTCGACCATCTCTCTCATCTCATGATGAAAGACATGTTGACCCCTCCCGATGTGTCCCCTGACATGACCATCTTAGTTGCCACTACCCTCCATGGTTTGCACCCATTGCAAACTATTTAGCAATAGAACAAATCCTCTCTGATTAGCCAAAACCCAAACGTGATAAGTTCCATGCTGACATCAAATATTATTTCTAGGAGGAGCCCAACCTTCTCCGCATCTACGCTGATTAGGTCATTCAACGATGTGTCCCCGATTCTGAAATTCATGATGTTCTGACACACTGTCACTCTATGGCCTGCGGTGGACATTTCTCGGGCAAGAAAATTGCTGCTAAGGTCCTCACTTATGGATTCTTCTGTCCCAACTTGCACAAAGATGCTCATTCTTTCGTCAAGTCCTATGTGCATTGCTAGAGCATCAGCAACATGACTCGAAATGATATGATGCCCCTAAATTCGATATCAAAGGCTAAAATTTTTGATGTATGGGGCATTGACTTCATGGGACCATTCATCAACTCTTGTGGATATTTATATATACTAGTCGTAGTTAACTATGTATCGAAACGGATTGAAGCAATCCCCATACGCACTAATGATCACAAGGTTGTCGTCGAGTTTATCAAGAAAAATATTTTTTCAAGATTCAGCATTCCCAAGGCCATCATCAGTGACGGTGGATCACATTTTACTCATTCTCAATTCCATCACCTTCTATCCAAATATGAGGTTAATCATAAAATTTCTACTCCTTACCACCCCCAAATGAATGGCCAAGGAGAAGTTTCTAACCGGGAAATAAAAATATTTTATAAAAGACGATTAGGCCCAATTGTAAAGACTGGTCCAATAAATTGGATGGTGCTTTGTGGGCCTACCATATGACTTTCAAAACTCCTCTCGACATGTCTCCTTTCCATCTGATTTTTGGAAAGGCATGCCATCTCCCAATAGAACTAGAACATAGGGCTATTTAGGCAATTAAACAATTAAACATGAATTTATCTGAAGCTAGTAAACAACAAAAACTACAATTAACTGAATTGGAAGAATTACGTAATTTCTCTTACGAAAACACGCGAAATATTTTGATAAATATATCATTCGGAAACATTTTGATATCAATCAGCGTGTTTGGCTTTTCAACGCAAGATTACGCATTTTTCCAGGAAAACTTAAATCCAAGTGGACCGACCCGTTTATTGTCCTAAAAACTTATCTGTATGGCACTATTGATCTTTTGGATCCAAAAACAAATACTACTTTTCAAGTCAACGATCAACGTTTAAAGCCCTATTTAGATAATACCCCAAAGCTCCCATTCGACACTCTTGATTTGACCGACTTACCTTCTAATGATCATTGATGTAATTCACATCCGGTTGAATGGAGTAAAAGGTAACACTAGATGGGAGGCAACCTATCATTTTTCCTACTTTACACTTTTTTTCTTTCTTTCAGAGGTTTTGACTATCCTAATTCAGACTACCTTCACCAAGGTAATTTCTTTTCCCTTCCTAATGCATGAGGACATGCCAAATCTTAAGCATGGGGGGGTGTTTTAAAATTTTGATAATCGACTCAAGGTTTTCAAAACCTAAAATCATTCAAAATTTTTGTTTCATTTTTGCTTGCATACCCAAAAAAATAAAAATGTTGAAAACTTTTTGAGGAAATTTTGAAATCGGGACCAAGGTTGAGGATTCATTTTAAGGTACATTGGGATTTAATCATTAACAAACTAAGGACAAAGATATGGATCTGATTATTAGAATTTATGGGTCTATCTTTAGACTAAATTAAGTATCCTTCTGTAAATTCCACCTGAACTTATGATGGTGCAGGTGACTTGATCTTCTTTTGTGACATGGAATTACCTGGCTTAGTTTCCAATCCAAAAAACTTGCATCTTTTGCAAAATTCTTGTGTCAAATTTCACATACAAGCCAACACTTAAAAAACATTTAGAAATTAGAAAAATCCCTTATTTAGCCTTAGTGAAATCTAAAGCAGATAATTAGTTTGGGTTCCCACCGCCAAGGAGGAAATTGCCTCCTTTGAGGATGCGATGTCAACATGTTACCGCCTCGGCGCTACTCTATATCTATATTCCATATCTTTAGATGGAGCATTAAGGTGAAATTTTGCAACTCAAGTGTCTTGGACAGTGTCCTAGCCATAGCGACGGAGCAAGAGCTTGAGTTTGCTTGGAGCTCCCCTTTACACCGCATTATGTTTTAGGGTTGTGAGCTCCTAGGTGGTGTCTTGGACAGTACTATCTTGAAGTGCTGGTGCTAGAGTCCCCTGGAGGATTGGTAACGGGAATGATGGTCCTAACACATCTGTTGTAGGATTAAGCTAGGAATAAGCATGGGGGAGATAAAAAAAATGACCTTATAAATGTTGGCATTCACAAGCACAGACACAAGGTTTTAAGGGATTATGCAAGTTGCGAATCAGATTCAAGAGCCAGAGAAATCCTAACTACAAAATAATTTTGAGTCATTTGAATTAACAAAGAGTTAACTTGTGAATTTTTGGAGGATACATTAATCCCGATTCATCTAATTTTTGATTCGAAGACGAATCCCAATGTTTATCTTAACAAATCTCATGTCTCTCGTGTTTCAACCAGCCAAGGGCCCGTAATCTCCTTCTCCTCACGTATGTGCATGCACAAACTATGAACTCATACATGATTAATGCCGCACATTAGGCATCCACACACACATGCACACACGTCTGATCCACACATCACGTGGCACACAGCTAAGGTTAATCGCGTCTCTCTAAATGTCAGTTAACCTAAGTATAAAAATTAGTTTTTCCCAAAAATCCATATTGTGAAAATTAGTTTTGCTAAGAGACTAGCAAAAAATAAGGGTGGGGGAGTGATAAATGCCAATTTATCATCATTCTTATGCCCTAAAACTGACCCAGCTCTTAGGATTTTAACTCTACAAATGGATTTCTAGGCTGCATTTAGACATCAATTAGGTTAGGCATGCATTGCATGATTTTTTGTATTTTTGACACGTTTATTTGAGTATTAGGGATGAACAGATAGCCAAACCCCTAAAACCCTAACATTCAAGAAGGCAACAGGTGAAGAGGAAGCTCAATTCAGCTGGACTCAACTAGATCCAGCTCATTACAGCTGGATACTAGCTCACGTAAGTTAGGTTTAGCTCTCTTAAGCTCCATTCAGCTCATCTTAGTTGGATGGTAGCTCAGGGTAGCTCAACTTAGCTCAACTCAATTTAACTTACATCCACTCAGCTCTTGACAGCTGAACTACTCCCTCCAGCTTAGCTACTGCTTGTCAACTTAGTAGCTAAGCTAACTCGGGGCTTCCCATTAGAAGCACATCTAGCTCCAGATAGGTTGAGTCTAGCTCAACCTAGCTCTACTACCCAAGCTTAGCTGCTAGCAAAAGAACTAGCCAACTAAGCTAAGTAGCTGAGCCCTCATGAAGACCTCTTCACCAGATTCAGCTCTGGGAAAATTTACTGCAACTCCAAATGAACTTCAGATAGCTCCTTCTCTCAAACCCTAACTTCCTCCTACCCCCTCCACTACTACCCTACTAGCTAAGCTAGCTTAGCTTAGGTCCACCTAAGCTCCCTACTCATGGTCGTCCACCTAACCCTAAATACTACCTAAGTTATCCACCTAAACCTTCCTACCTTTAGCGCCAACATCACCTTCACCTTGGTACCAAAAATGATGCCTCTTTACCCCACAACCACCACCAAGAGCCACCAATCTTGGCGCCAAAAGAACCCCTCCAGAAGCCCTCCTTTAGGCTCCAAGAAGCCCTTTAATCTACACCCTACATAACCCCTTCTAACCTATCTCCACCATCCATAGGTTGGCGCCAAAAACACCTAGCCTTAACCACCTAAAATTGGCGCCAACCATGCCCAACTTCCCTTAACCATGCCTCCACACATCCCCTCATTTGGCACCACCAACTATTAACCCTAGGATCCCATAACCACCACTTAAAACACCATCCTAACCGTACACCTACCCTCCATGCCACCTTAACTCTAACCACACCAAGAGTTGGTGCCAACCCTCTCCTACACACCCTTACACATGGTGCCAACTTTCTCCTACCCTTCATCAATTAACCACCACTCTAAAACACATCCTCACCTTCCATTCTCCACGCCAACCACCAACTCCTTAACCCTCCCATAGTTGGTGCCATTTTTGGTGCCTCTCCACCACCCACATGCCTCTTCCCTTGTCACCAAAACACCATGGCCCTTAGATCTTCTAACCATCTTCATAAGCCCATCCTAACCCTACATATCATCCATGCCAATCCCCTCCCCCTACCACTCCTATAAAAAGACCTACCCTACCACCAAAAAAGGGTCACCTTTGGCTTCATAATTCACACGTACTCCACCTACATTCCACCATACCCCACGGCCAAGAGAGGAAGGAGAAGAAGAAGATTAAGGGGACATTCTATCCCCTTGGTGCCATCCCCTTTTCCCTTCTCTCTTATGCCCATGCCAGGCAGAGGTTAAGCCAGGAAAGAGGATATCCATACGAGGAGTTCTTGATGGTGGTTCACGCCCACCCTTGGAGGAGGTTTTAGAGTGGAATCCTTCCACTCTTGGAGCAGCTAGGGCACGCCCATCTAGGGCTTGACAAAGAGGACACACCTTTGGAGGAGCACTTCAAGAAGGAATTGGAGGAATCCTTTTCAAGCCTGGGAGCAGCTGAGCTTGGAGCAAGGACTCCCTCCTCTTCACCAACATCGCCAACATTTTTGTGTTTTCATTTTTGTGATTTCCTAAGGAGGGGGTGAGATCAAGCATGATAAACATTAATGCAGAAATAAAATGGCAACCATACGAAATAAGCAATCTTACAAAGCACAAAAGCATTTTTAGGTAGAATCCTAAACCCAGGTAAAAATCACCACCTAAACCTCTCGATTTAAGATTTCCCGATAGACCTAGTCGATCAAATCCACTAACCAAGTCACTTAAATGAGGGTGACTTAACCTCTTACAACCACGCTACTATGTACGAGGGTAGCGTACCTGAAACCTCTCCTCTTCACGAGGAGTATTTTGTCTCGCAAGGGAGACAGGAATTAGCAATAAGAATACCCAACCAAAGACAATAATACAAATATCCTAAGAGCCACAAAGTAAATATGTAAAACTAGCTACTATAGGAAAAGGAAACTTCCCTTTGATGAAAGTGCATTGGCTAGCAATGTGGTGTGTGTGAACCACCCAAGGCATGACGTCACTCTCGTATGCGTAGGCGGGAGAGTGGGTGCACAGCTAAGATGGTGCTCTTAAGAGTGTAGACAAGGACATGGAGAGCAAGATCACTTTTTTATCTCTTCTTGGACACAATATGAGTGGAAGTAGTACTCTCAAGGTGTGTTTGGCTTAGGAAGTGTGCTCCTCTATTTATAGAAGGGTTGACATCTAATCTAAGGTTCGATGATCTGATTTTAGAAGGGTTGATCTTCTACAAGGGGTTGGATCAAGATGGACCTATAAAACGTACTTTTAAGACATCTAGAATACAGGTCAAACATCTAATCCTAAGATGGCTTTCTTCCCGAGGCTGAGCAACTAATCCTCTGCGTTAGACATCTAATCCTCACAAGATCGAAACAGGATTCTAGGATCTAGTTGCTCAGACGATAGGTCAGACATCTGGCAAGCTGTCTGGACACCTGGAAAGGCAACCCTCTGCGAGAATTGATTTCCCGAGGCTTAAACAGCTATAATCCTCTAACAAAAGTGATTTGGGTTAGATCATAGCCTAGCGACTACTTATCAAACGACTACGATGATCTACAGATAGCCGAAAGAGTTGTAAATCTAATTAATAATTAATCCTCTAAGATAAAGGTCTAAGAATCCAACGATCCTATTGTTGGACATCTGGCAATGGCTTCAGATGTCTTGTAAGATGTTTGAATTATGTGCTAGACGTCTGAAGGTGGCAAATAGAGAGTGGGCTTCCAGCCTAAGTGTTTTGGATGTCTGGCCAAATAGTTAGACATCTTAAAGTCCAATATCAGACGTCTCATGTCCAGATTGGACGTTTAATCAGGCTATCTAATTTCTATATTAATTTTATAAGTTTACCTAAGTGTCCTAGTGATGGATTAGTGTTCCTAGGACTAATGGTACGTTACTTTGAGGTTCTTTAACAATCATCTAAGAAAATAAAAGATTAAACAACATAAAGACAAATACATAGTACATGAACAGAATAAACTTCTCTCCTATTCTTCACCTTCTTTCTTCAAGCTCTCACTCTAAGAGAAGCTCCTTCTCCTTTATCAAGCTCCTCCAATCCACCATGGATGCGAGCTCAAACTCCTTCACACTTGTATCCATTTGCATTTTCCTGAAACTCATAAACTAAAATGCAAATGTTAAATCACAAGTATTTTGTTATCATCAAAATTAATGATTGTGGTGCCCTTGCATCAACAATCTCTCCCTTTTTTATGATGACAAAACCACAAATATATAAAAAAAATTCTCCCCCATTTTGACATTATCAAAAAGGTTTAATCAATTTTAATTATTTTATCTTAAACTCCCCCTTAAAACATGCTCTTCTAATTTCATCTTTTTGACATAACAAGATAGCTACATAATTATCTCTCCCTTTCTAATGGAAATATATCTATGTTATCTTTTGAGATCTCCCCCTTTGTAAATGAGGGAAATCTTTCTCCCCCTTAATGATTGACATGTAGTATATCAAATTTTAACTCCTATCTAGATGTTATAAATAAAAAGATAGGGTAAAGAAGTTAACTCGCTTACCAAGGCCAATAGCATGGCCCAAATGGAGGTTGATGCCAAAATGGATGGGGCTCCCATCCGAAGCTTGGAGGTTCGGGCATTGGAGCTGGTCTCTAATCAAACGGTCGATGCATGGCGGTTCGATCACCCGTCAGTCTTCTTGTCAATCTTCTTGTCTTCCTTTTTGGTCTATTCCTTGGTCCTCCCAATTCGAGTAGTCTATCCTTCATCTTGTAAGTCCAATCCTTGATATTGAAATCTTTTTTGTAACCTACAAAACAAGATTCTAATTCTCTCTTCACTATCCAAGTTAATTTGGATCCAATTTTGTTAGTTGGTCTCCTTGATGAAGATCCTTTCTCAGCCTTTTGTTTGGTGCTAACTCCATTTAACAACTTATCTGATTTTTCTTCAAGACAAGCAAGATCATTTTCAATAACATGCATCTTGATTTTTAAATCATAAATTTTCATTTTTAAACTAGTATTCTCCTTAATCAATTTACTATTTTTATTTATTAGGTTATGATTTTCTAACAATAAGTCATCATTTTTAGAAATGTTAGGACTAGAACTTTAAGTTGAATCTCTAACCTTTATTTTCATATTTAAGAAAGCTAAGATTCTCTTTCATATTTTTGTTTTCTACTTTTAATGATTTACTGAGATCATACAATTCCTCAAATGCTTCTTGCAATTCATTAAAAGAGTTTACATCTTTGTTGTGATCTTCATCCTTGCTCTCACTTGTGATGGCCATGAAACCCATGCAAGTGAATTTTGTTCTTCTCTTTGGGATCTTCTTCCTCCTCTGAGGTCAAATCATCCCAAGTAGCTTTGAATGCTTTCTTCTTATACTTCTTCTCCTTCTTATTTTCTTTCTTTAGAAGAGGGCATTCGGGTCTAATATGCCCTTTCTTGTTGCAATGATAGCAAGGAGTTAGACTTTCCTTCTCTTTCTCCTTCCTCTCCTTCTCCTTCTTCGAGACCCTGTAAAACCTAGAAAATTTCTTAAATAAAATCCTAAGGCCTTCATTGTCGGAACTTACCTTACTATTCGAAGTGACTTTGAAAGCCAAGCTCTTTCTTGGCTTTGGCTCTGGTGTGTCCTTTTGCTCCATCTTTGTCTCATAGGCCATGAGATTGCCAAAGATATCTTCCATGTTAAGCTCCTCAACTTCATTCGCCTCCTCGATGGCGGTGACCTTTTGTTCCCATTCCAGTCCAAGGGAATGAAGAAGCTTTCCTTGAAGCCCCCCCTTTATAAAGGTCTTCCCTAAAGCTTTCAAGTTGTTTACTATGAGAGTGAACCTAGTGTTCATCTCACTCAAAGATTCATTAGTTTTCATAACAAAGGATTCAAATTCTTGTGAAAGAATATTAATCTTAGAAGCTTTTACCTTGGAGGTACCTTCGTAAGTTACCTCTAGACTGTGCCATAACTCATACGCAGCAGTGCACTACGTGATCCGATTGAACTCCTCCGGGCTTAATGAGCAGTATAACCTGTTCGTCGCTTTCGCGTTGAGGGAAAGCTCGCGGGTTTGCTGCTGTGAGTAGCCTCCCTCGAATCTCATCGGGACTTCGTATGGAGTTTCACATCGTACCCATAGTGCGAAGTCGATGGCTTGAAGCTACATCATCATCCTTAGCTTCCAATAGCTATAGTTGCTCCCGTCGAAGTAGGGTAGTCGAATGGTAGATTGCCCCTCCAAGTGTCTCATGGCGAAGCTGCTCCCCTCCATCGAATCCTTGCCAAGTTGTTATGTCGATGTATAAGATTTGCTCTGATACCAATTGTAAATTCCTTAAGGATGGGGGGTGAGATCGAGCGTAATAAACAATAATGCAGAAATAAAATGACAATCACACGAAATGAGCAATCTCACAAAGCACACAACTATTTTTAGGTGGAAACCCAAACTCAGGTAAAAATCACCACCTAAATCTCTTGATTTAGGATTTCCAAATCGACCTAGTCGAACAAATCCACTAACCAAGTCACTTAAATGAGGGTGACTTAACCTCTTACAACCACGCTACTATGTACAAGGGTAGCATACCTCAAACCCCTCCTCTTCACGAGGAGTATTTTGTCTCACAAGGGTGATGGGAATTCGCAAAGCGAATACCCAACCAAAGACAATAATACAAATATCCTATAAAGCCACAAAGTAAATATGTAAAACTAGCTACTATAAGCAAAGGAAACTTCCCTTTGATGGAAGTGTGTCGGCTAGCAACGCGGTGTGCATGAACCACGCAAGGCATGATGTCACTCTCGTATGCATAGGCGGGAGAGCAGATGCACAATTAGGATGGTGCTCTCAAGAGTGTAGACAAGGGCTTGGAGAGCAAGATCACTTTTCTATCTCTTCTTGGACAGAATATGAGTGGAAGTAGTACTCTCAAATGGCTTAAGAAGTGTGCTCCTCTATTTATAGAGGTCATAAGAAGGCTTTGGAAGGCCTTGGAAGCCTCTTGTAGCCGTTGGGAACAAGGATTAAGAGTGTGGTCCAAAATCCCACCGAAATCAGGGTCATTTTTTATTCTGACAGGGTTATCAGACATTTGGTTTTATGGTCAGACATCTGGGTTATCATTTGATCTAAAGTTCGATCATCTGATTTTAGAAGGGTTGATCTTCTGCAAGGGGTTGGATCACGACAGACGTCTAAAACTCACTTTTAAGACGTCTGGGATACAAGTCAGAAGTCTAATCTAAGATGGCTTTCTTCCTGTTTCACAAGATCGAAATAGGGTTCTAGGATCTAATTGCTTAAATGATAGGTCGGACGTCTGGCAAGCTGTTTGGACATCTGGAAAGGCAACCCTCTGCGAGAATTGATTTCCCAAGGATTAAACAGCTATAATCCTCTGACAAAAGTGATTTGGATCAGATATTAGCCTAACGTCTATTTATTAGATGGATGGGATGATCTTCGGATGGCTGAAAGAGTTGTAAATTTGATTAATAGTTAATCCTCTAAGATAAAGGTCTGAGAATCCAACGATCCTATTGTTGGACATCTGGCAATGGCTTCAAATGTCTTGTAAGACATCTAGACTATGGGTTGGACGTCTGAAGGTGGCAGACAAAGAGTGGGCTTCCAACCTAAATGTTTTAGACGTCTGGTCAAATGATTAGACATCTTAAAGTCCAATATCAGACGTCTAATATCCAGATTGGATGTTTGATCAGGCTTTCTAATTTCTATATTGATTTTCTGAGTTTACCTAAGTGTCTTAATGACAGATTAGTGTTCCTAGGATTAATGGTACATTACTTTGAGGCTCTTTAACAATCATCTAAGAAAATAAAAGAGTAAAAAACATAAAGAAAAATACATAGTACATGAACAGAATAAACTTCTATCATATTCTTCATCTTCTTTGCTCAAGCTCTCGCTCCAAGCGAAGCTCCTTCTCCTCCATCAAGCTCCTCCAATCTGCCATGGATGCGAGCTTGAACTCCTTCACACTTGTATCCATTTGCATTTTCTTGAAACTCAAACTCAAATGTAAATGTTAAATCACAAATGTTTCGTTATCATCAAAATTAATGATCGTGGTGCCCTTGCACCAACAGAGTCTGTGGTGGAGCTTTAGCCCTGTTGGCCTTGTTCTTCTTTGCCTAATCCTATAGAAAATACATATATATACTTTTATTAGTAAACAAATTAATAATAATTAAATTTTACTGCATAACATGTTACTTAACTACCTCTAACTTAGGCTTCCTCCAATGCTGACAATAATCCTTCCATATCTCTGGCAGTATGGAAGGAGGTACATTCCTCAAGGCCTCCTGTAGATATTTTGCGTGACGATACTCATTAGCAACGATTAATGATTGACCGTCACGAAATGTCCAAAAAATTACTCCATGCAAAATATCCACAGAAGGGCAGGAGTGCACATTGGCGACGGTTAATTCTAGATCGTTGCAAAATGTACTAAACCCCCTTGCGAAAAATATTTAGGGAAGGGTGGGAGTGCGTTTTCGCGACGGTTAATCCTTAACCATCGCTAATGTTTTCAATTGGTGACAAGTTGTTTGTAACCATCACCAAATTTCTAACAAAATCACGACACACTCATAACTCTAATTAATGACATTGCAATATATAACCGTTGCTAATTATCCACTATTGGCGACAGTTTCCAAATCGTCACAAATTAATGGTCGCTAATAGTGATTTTTTTTGTAGTGAACTTTCAGGTAATGTTTATTTCCGTATCTGCATGGTTAATTTGTGAAACATTCATCTCTTTTTCATTGTTTATGTCATCAATGTTATGAAACGACCAAATTGTTAAGTTAGCTTTTGTAAGAGGAAAGAATTGCTTGAGTTTTGTACTTCGCATTTTGCCTTTTAATATGCACCATTCTATTTTGTTCCATGGTAAAGATACTCATGGAAGCTCCAAGATCTTTTAGTAGTACGTCTCTGTGGTAAAGATACTCTATTATTTTTTACCTTTTAGCGGTATGTCCCTTCTTTTATACCATATGGCTATTGTAGTTGATATTGAATTGGTATAAAATCATATGTCCCTTCCATTATATGTTGGTTTGCTGACTTTGGGTGGTAGACAACTCAAATTTAATTATAAGATCAATTTATTGATGGATATCCGATGGGTAAATGAGCACCCGATGGGTAGATGGGTATGGGTATGGGTTTAGATTTTTCTATCTGATGGGTAAATGAGTAGGGTATAGGTATGTATTTAACTAAATTTGACCCAAACCAAACCCATTTGCATCTCTATGCATGGTGGAGGTGAGGCTCGTCTTTAAGGATTGTGAAGGGTTCATGGTCACGCAAGATTAGGTGTTCTTGGCACTAAGGGTCTTATATGCTTGCCAAGAAGGGAGTCCCTATGAAATGAGACTTATTATGGGAGCCACAACAGGTGCTCTACTACACCTCCAATAAGTATAAGTTCTATGCTCATGAGATACCCGAAATAGGAAGAAAATAGTTCTTCCCATGTGGTTTTGGTTGGATTGTTTTCCTTCTTGTTTTCTCCTTTTTTTTGGGGCATGAAATTGGATTGAATCAAAGTTCTAAACAAGAAGAAACTAGTTCTTCCCACGTAATTTTGGTTAGATTGCTTTTCTTCATGTTTTCTCCAATTTTTTTTGGGCAAGAAATTGGATTGAATCAAAGTTCTAAACAATCAATTTATCACCTTCTGCTATGCCACTGTGAATCATTCGCCAAAAGTTTTCCTCAGCATTCTCTTAACACATTTTTCTCAATAAAGTCCTTGCTTTCTTGTACGAATTTCATAATTCTTTTCTATATACTTTTCTTAGCTCATAAATTCCATTTATTAATAGGTTAGCTTGATTAAAATCAATCTTCACATTTTCTTGAGGAAGATTCCTAAGCTCCCTTTGACTCTTGACTTGTAGGGGAGTGCTACCTTGGCCATCAGTATCCCATACTCCATAGGATTGAATCAAAAGGTCACACATAGGACTCATTGTCATGTAGCGGTTGTAAACCGTACTCCATAATTTACGGCAATCCCATGTAGAGTAATTGTCAGATGTCCCCAGTTTGGTTGCCTGCACAAATCATGATGATCCCTCATAGAGTAATCACTGAATGCCTCTATTTGGGGTGCCTCAGCAGAGATCGACATCCCTTGCATAGTGATCATCCAGTGCTCCAATAAGTTGTATGTCTTAAGTGTATGGTTCATGTGTCAAACATCAATCTCACAAACACCCTGTCCCAAATAACCAACCTAGTCAACACTACTCACAAGTCTTTGTGCATGGATCGACAACCTAAAACTTCTCTCACTTCATTCACTTTCTATGGTGCAACCCCCCTTAACTGAAGTTCCCTGTCTAGATACATATTAATATTGTTTCCTACTTATTTTTGAAGTTTTCTCATCTATCTGAACCACGTACATGTTGTTTGGTTTCTTTCTTCTTAGTTTATTCCATGAAAATGCTTATGTAAACCATTGTTTCTTATTTTATTTTCTTTTTTAGATAATTTTATTAACTATATTGCATTTATATCTATCAATTTTGTGTTATTTATTTCTTCTTTCATTACATCTTCAATTAATTAATTAAAATCTTCTTTTGATCGATTATTGGGGATTTATTTAGATTATCTTCACTATTTAATTGATCAAGGCCCCCTTTTGATCGATTACATTACAAAGAAATTAGGTTCTTTTCCACTAGTACATAATTTAATTGATTGATTTTTCATTTTGATCAAAACCTCAATTTTTCTATCTGATGAGGGAAAATCCCCCAAGCATCATATGAGAGACAAAGTTCCTTTGAACTTGTGATGGGCCTCCAAAGTAAAAGGCTATCGAGTCGTACTATGGCTAGGAAGAGCAATGTATGAACATACGTTTTGCTCCAGTTCATCTAATCGGTAAGAAAACAGTCCTTAGAACCCAACAAGTTGAAGCATATAAGAAACACCACTACAGGTTGTATAAAAGTTCCATATTAGTCAAGCCAACTTGGCTTGTAATTGAGTGAATGAGGCATCTAATCACACCATAATCATCCAGGTAAAACCTTTCCTTTTTCAATTTGTTTCTATATGATATGCTTTGCAGTTGTTGACAGGGTCAACCATGATCGTTGCTGAGGTCAAATGAGGAAAGAACATTTGGGATGATCAAAGTAGTAATCAATGACAAACGTACGAGATCTATGCTTCCAATAATCTTAGGAGTAATTGTTCCTTTCTCTCTGGAGCTGCCTGAAGCTATAAAAAGAAGGCAATGTCAAGGAGAAAGGGGGCATCGAGCTATTGAATGAACTTTTGCTATATTCGAAAGAGCACGGGGAGAGATTCTTGCAATCCACTTTCTTTGTTAACTAAATTGAGGGTTGGATCTCCTCTTAGACACATACCCTCTAATGTAGAAAAGGGTAAAAACTTTCTTTGTGTTCATTTGTGATCGATTGCTTTTATGACCCACTTATAATTGCTCTTGTTGATTAGATCCTATTGGTACTGGACCCAAGTAGCATTTGGGGATTCTTGCACAATTGATTGGTGCCTTTGTGGGAAATTTTTCTTAGCTTCTCTGGTTAGATCTCTTAATGGACTTACAAGACCATCATTGTCCAATGAGTGTAGGGGAAACCATGGAAGGAGAGATGGAATGCAACAATATTGAACCATAGGTTCCCTCAATCACTCTTAACGACGAGTCACAAGTCCCTAAGATTTGCAAAAGGGGGAGGCCTCCTAAGGCTAAAAGCAACAATAGTGCTTTGTGTCTTTCTACAAACAATGAACTTCTCTACTAACACATCCAAGAGCTAGAGGAGAAGTTGGCTTCCTTCGAAGTAACCTAGTAACATGTTGAGATTTTGGCTAAGAGCCTTGAAAATCAAGTCAGGTGAAGTTGTAATGATCGATCCTCTAATGAGATAGATTCTAGGATGTTGAAGATACCACAACTAGCACTCAGCGACATTCTCGATTAAAGCATCCGTCAAGGGCCAATGTCAAAAGGCGATCAATGAAGCAGTTGATGCCCATATGAAGGTGTTGCAGTCGAAAATCATCATAGTTTAGGAAACATTGCATCATAGTATAGCAAAAAAAATTGATACGACATTTAAATTTATAAAGCTCGAAAAGTCTATGAGTTCCGAGGTCGTTCGCAATGAGAAAATATGAAATTCAATCACTAATCAAATAATTCAATCAATGAGAACAATAATTAATCATAATATATGCAATGAATAAATGATCCACAAAATGTATTTAATATGAATCAAAATGTATTTCAAAAATCAGTGACAAAAAGATAATTAGAACCTTAAAAATGGTGGTTTGAACCACCAATTATGCCTCTTAATTAGTCAACCCAATTCTTAAGTCAATTTCTCAACAGTACTTAAACACTTATCCACATCAAGTCAAAGTAACTAAATTAGATCTCAATATTTACACAATAGCCCAAATAAGACGTCTCTTATGCACATCAAACGCCTTAAGTTCAAACCTCAGCACAACACCCAGCACCCTTCAGAATTTCATTAAGTGTAAGGGCACAAATGCATGTTTCTCGAGGCAAAATCTCCCCCCTCCTTCCTCAGAATTTTTCCTTTCTCTCTCTCTCTGAACCGAGTTTAGGATAGTCAGGTAATAGGATCTGGGTTGGGGACCAGGCCCGCCGGCATGTAGTGGCGTGCGAGGTGTGAGTAGGTCAAGTGAGAGGGACCTCACCCCATGTGTTCGAGGCAACAAGGCATAACACAAAATGTGTTATATACACATTTCCAAATTAACACCCATCGATGTGGGACTAAAATCCCAGCTCTTTTCTTCGTGCGTGCTATTGTGGAAGACTCCTCCAATTGACGTTGTTGCTAGGGTTGCTTCCTTCAATTGAGAGCCTAGATGGCTTCACGAGGTCTGTCCGTGTCTTCTAGAAGTAGTGAGGTGGTGGTGGATGGCTGGAGCATGGCGAACGATGGAGGCAAACGATGAAGGTCTGATGAGATACCTGCACGACAAATACGATCTTAATGCCCCAATTAAAGCGTTCAAGAGAGCCACTGTGGCTAAAGGAGCATGATAGCGATGGTCCTGAGGAGTTTGGAGCACTATGGATGCTAGACGTAGTTGGTGAGGGTATCTGGTGGTGGGTTTGTTCGAGGGATGTGTGGAGAACAAAACCCTCAATAAGTTGAGGGGTTTTGTTCATGGAGGTGAGTGGAAGGTATTGGTGGTGGTGGTGGTTGTGTGTTTCATGTGGTGTAGCAGTCATGCGACCACGTCAGAGATGTGGCCGGAGGTGGAGAAGATAGAGAGGGAGAGAGTGAATGTGTGGTCGAAACTAGGTCCTAGGAGTCTAATTCTAACCTAAAGAGTAAGGGGGAGAGGAATAACCTAATTACAGGGACGAAGGAGAAAAAATCCGTGTCGGCGTGACTTGCTGGACACAAAGAAGATGAAACCTCCGATGAGAGGGGCGAAGGTGAAGAGAGGGGGGAGGACACCCTAGCTTTAGCAGGCGCGGACGAAGCTGAGGAAGAAGGTGTCACTCTCAATTTGATGGTTGAGGGGCTGTAGGAGGGCGGAGGAGGAGGTCGCCGAAGTCAAGGTCGGAGATAGCCAGAGTTGGAGGAGAAGACATGATTTTGGCCTAAAACCTAACTAGCTTGGACCTAGGAACTTCAGGGAGTTCAAATAGAGCTCAATCATGAGCTCAAATTAGAGAAATTCCCTCGATTAGGTCACTGATTCGAAAACCAAGATCCCTCAATTTTCTCGAGCTCGCTTGAACTCTAGGATCAATATCAACCTCTAAAATGTGGTTGCTTTGATTCTTCATCGTCTGAACATCATTCCCTCCAATTTTGGAGGGATTTGGAGGAGATTTGAGAGAGATTTTCTCTCTTGAGTGTCAGTGGTTAGGGTTGAAGGTTATGTTCAGACCTTCAATAGTTGTAGGGGCCTCTTTGCAAAGATGATGAGAAAGTTAGGGGCCATCTGGTAATAAACTTGAAACCTAGGGGTCTAGATGTGAGAAATAGAGTTTTTAGGGGTTAAAATGCAAACTAGGTCAATATGGGCTCTAATTGGGCCCAAATTTTGGCGTTAACCTAATTTAGACTCAAGAAATTTAATGGTGAATTTGGATTTTATTTTTGACCATGTTTGAGTGGGTAAATTTCAAAAGAGCCCAAATCAAGGTAAATTCCCATCTGAATCTCTATTCTTGGTCAACATGGGTTCAGATGATCAAAGTAGAAGTATCAAACCTCTTAGAATATTTTTACATGAATTTTAGAAGGTTTATATTAATTTTATCTTGACCAGAACCCTTTCAATTTAAGTGGGACTAATAATTAAGGTTTTCAATCCTATTTTCACCCTCGAAATGCGTGAAATCCTAAGTCAGTCAATATAAGCCCACTTATTGGTCTTTAAAGTTCATTTGACCTTTATTTAACCCCTGAGTAACCCCATAGTTAATCTGCATTTGTGATGTGCTGTTAAAACAGTAGAATTAACCCTATTTTCTTATCTTCTCAAATCAGATTAGTAAGGAATTACGATCCTCAGATGATCATTTAGGAACATTTATCTCTTGATTCCAAGTAATTCAAGTTAGTTATGATGAATGATGTCATTACCATCAGAAGGTCAGGGATATCAAATGAGGAAGATTGCCCCTTCATAGATGAAGTGATGAAGGAACCCCTTCCTTCAAAATTTAAAATGCCTACGATCCTACTCTACAACAAGATCACTAACTCTACAAACTTCATCACTCCATACAAGTAGGTGATGATGGCCCAAGGGGCACAGGGTGTGATATTATACTAGATCCCACCTTCTTTCCTCACGGGAAAAGGGATGGATTGGGTAGATAATTTTTTTACTACGCTTGATATGGAATTTACGTGGTTTTGTAAATGCAAGTTTTTGTCGTTGCAACGTGTAAAATTCAATCAACTTTTAAATTTGTAAACCTAAATAGTGGAATTATCTAGGGTCGTTCAAGAAGGCCAATTTTTAGTTATCAAGATGCTCTCTCTCAAATCTTCTTTTGGTATTTTTTGGTTTTGTTCTTTTGTGTAGGGTTTTTGAGATATGGGCAATGGAAGGATAGAAGATACACCTAAGTAATTGCAACAAAAGTAAAGCGATGAAATCCAACTTTCCTAAGCTCACCCTAGGCAAGTGTAGCCTAGGATAATGTGTGCTATTAATTTATAGAAGCATGAAGCAATTAGAAAGAAAAATAAAAGGCAAATAAACTTTTTATAACACAATCAAGTTGCACAAATTAATACACTTGAGAAGCTCACTTGTGTGGAAGATCCAGACAAGTAATTCTCAAGTGTAGATGAATGATTAATATAATAAAAGAAAGCAACTAGAAAAAATTCAAGAAGAAGGTAGCCATATGCTCCAAAAAGATAGATGAAGTCTTCGCTCCAACAAAGGTTGCCCTAATTTTGAAGAAGACTCCTCTTTGACTCCTCCTAGGGTGGACATCCACTACCCTTGTCTTCTCTCATTGCCTGGACATCCTCCACTTGAATGCTCCTTGGCTTCGTACTTATACCTTCTCTCCCTTTCTTCCTTGGCCCGCTATGTAGGTGGATATAGGTAGAAATAAAGTTCTAGCCAAGGATGATTCTAAGGTGGTGGTTATGGGGGTATTATATAGAAGTGTATAAGGGTGGTGGTTATGGTATTTTTGGAGGGAAATGAAGGGGGGTATTTTTTGGAGGGAATTGAAGGGGGTGCATGGATGTTTTTGGAGGGAAAAATGAGAGGGAAATGAAGAGGTTCCTTTGGGTGGTAGTTATGTGATTTTTGGAGGAAAAAAGGAGGCACCACTTTTTAGTGGAGGTGGGTAGAGTAAAAGCTAGCTTAGCTAGCTAAGCTAGTAGCCAGTAGGAGCTAGGAGTAGATAGGAGTAGCTAGGAGGAGCTTCTGTGAGCTGGTCTAAATCTGCATAGGGCTGGAGGAGAGCTACCTATGAACTCATCTACTAGCTTAGCTAGCCAGTTCTTTTCTAGTAGCTAAGTTAAGCCAAGAGAGCTGATTAAGCTGACTTCAACTTATCTAGAGTTGAGGTGAGCTGGAACTAATCAGCTTAAAGACTTCTTAGCTAGCTTAGATCTAGTAGTTAAGCTCAACTAAGTTGAGTTGAGTTGAGTCTTCATGAGCTGGAGATGAGCTGATCTGAGCTAGATGGAGTTGAGAATGAGTTGTATCCAACTAAGATGAGCTACGTTGAGCTAGGATCCAATTGAGGTGAGCTTGATTGAGCTAGGATCCAGCTGAAATGAGCTTCTATCTTCTTCTTCTGGGGTTTATGCCTTTTATATTGCCAGGTTTACGTGATTTCTATTGTCTCCTCATCCCTAGCAAACAAATGGAACAAATGAGAACATGAAATGAAAAGAAATAATGCTAATGCATGCCTAAACCCTAGAATGTATGAAATGCTAAATGCAACCCAATACCATAATGCAATGTAGACAACCTAAGAACTAGATGTGATTGATAAACCAGTGTTTGTCACACCTCCATACTTACTTTTTGCCGATCCCTTAGAAAAATTATTTCGCAAAAATGATATTAGGGAAAACTTTTTTTTAGTTTTTATCTTTTCTGAGGAGAACATTTTTGTGGGACTTTGGTTGATTGAAAAGTAAGGAAGGTACGAGATTTGTTTAGGGTAAAACATTGGGATTTATCCTTGGATCCAAAGGTTAGCATAAAATAGGATTTGTGTATCTATCCTAGAATTCGACAAATTTCCTCCTTCGGATTCCTACAAATAGCAGCTAATCCAAATCCTTAAGTGAACCATGAAGCGATTGAGGAATAAAATGGTACCTTTTGTCAAGGTCTTATGGTGCAACCAGTCGAGCGAGGTGGTGACATGGGAACTTGAAGTCGAGATGAGGAAACGTTACCCCTCCTTGTTCCTAGATTTAGGTATGTGTTCGAATTTTGAGGATGAAATTTATTTAAGGGGGGTAGGATGTGAGAACCCACAATTAACCTAATGTTAATTACAAGTAAATAGTGCAATTAACCCTACTAATCATTAATTAAGACTCCAATCACCTAAATAAAGAGATCAAGGACCCAAGTCATGGTCCCTTGATGTTAATACCCAAAGGTCATGTTGAATGGATGACTAGCCAATTGACCTAAATTGACTAAATTAAGCTAATAACCTAGTTTGCATTATGTAAATAGAGCATTTATCTCATGCATTTCATGCATCATTACATATGTACATTCTTGATCTAAATTCTATCATCTTATGGTCCCATTGGTAATATTGAGATTTTATATATCTATGGCCATATTGGAGAGCTACATTTGGATTAAGATGATGTAGAGAAGTCATTCTTGCATTTAGAAGAAAGAAAGAAGCAACCAACAATTAAAGAGAGGGAGAAGGAGACAAAAGCATGCAGAGTCAGGATAAGCTTGGCCCTATCAGGACAAAGCCATGTAGACCCTCCTTCATGTCAAATTAAGCCCCCCATAATCCCATGCACACCTATGCACCTATAATACACACATTCCTGTGCACACACTAAATAAATATAAACACATGTGTACACATCACTATCTACACACACTTGGACACATGTACACCTATTGAGCACATTTGAACTATTACACACACATTCCACACATTTCCATTATTTTATCTACACTAGAGTATTTTATCTATTTATTTTTCTAAGCCTACACACACCAACACAAGCCCACTACACCTTCCTAATCACCCCCACCTAACCTAATCCCACTTAGATTCCACGCCACCTTAAACCCCTCACTAAAACCCACCTAAACCCTCCACTAAGCAACCCTATTGCCCATGCCAGCTATCCTTTATCAACCCTCTTGACCACCCTTGACTTGCGCCCTTACCTTAGGTTATACCTTAAGCTAGAACCTTCCAATCCTTAGGCTATACCGCTTAACCTAGACCCTACACTAGCCCTTAGGAGCACCACACCTAGGAGGCCCCTCTATAAAAAGAGGAACCCCCATAGCCCACACCCCCCCTCTCGCCTTTTCCCTCTATCTCCTCCACCTTCAAAGCTTCTTCTTCTCAAGTGCTCTCCAAGCCTTGGCCAACGGCTACCTCTTGTGCCCCCTTGGTCTTGGCTTCTCTAGGTGAAGAAGGTTAGGCTACATGCCTAGGATCCCTTCCCTCCCAATAGGCCAAGTGATCACATTGGAGATGACACCTAATCTTCTTCCTACCTCTCATTTTCATTTTTTTTTGTAGTTAGTTTACTTGCCTTGTATTTTCTTTATTCATGTGCTTAAAAGAGTAGCATTTCCATTCTAGCATTTCATTATTTACTTGCTTGCCATTATGCTTACTTGCTTTTTAGTAGATAATCTCACTTACATACCCACACACCACTTCACTCTCACCATCAACACCCACACACACCCACACACGCCAACACCTCTCACTCGCTTACACTTACAAGCCACCATCACCACCACTCTTGCACACACTCCCTCCACCCACCATTTTCATCTACATCATAGCACATCACCTCCACACTTCACTCCACTACACTATGTT
This sequence comes from Thalassia testudinum, assembly GCA_037157565.1. NCBI lineage: Eukaryota > Viridiplantae > Streptophyta > Magnoliopsida > Alismatales > Hydrocharitaceae > Thalassia > Thalassia testudinum. The sequence goes on from JAZHRO010000024.1 coordinate 97,607,074, forward strand.
AGTGGTACAAAAAGGGAGGTTGAATTGTGCAATAAAAATTTTCACAAACAATCGCAACAAATAACACAGGTATTTAGAGAGGAAACCCTTTCAGGAAAAAACCTCTACCTAGATCTCTCAATCTAGGATTTTGCCCCCAAATCAATTGGAAATCACTAAACCACACCACTAATCTGAGGGTGGTGTTCCTCAAAATACAATTCCCTTCTCCTAGACAACCCCCAAGGAGAGTTTATCCCCTACACTAAAAGGAAACGAGAAACCCACAGCTCAGGCACCCAAACAAACTAATAAAACAAAACAAAGTAAACAATCCTAAGAGCCTTAAATGATATCCCCTCTTCTAAGAGGAAATAGGAAACCCACAGCTCGGGCACCCAAACAAACTAATAAAATAAAACAAAGTAAACAATCCTAAGAGCCTTAAATGATATCCCCTCTACTAAGAGGAAATAGGAAACCCACAACTCTGGCACCCAAACAAACTAATAAAACAAAACAAAGAAAACAATCCTAAGAGCCTTAAATGATATAGAATATAAAGTAGGCTATGACACTCCCTTTGCAAACCTATGTGATGCAGAAAATCAGAGTGGGAGTGATGTTGCTCTCAAGAATTTCTAAGAACAAAAGAGCATAATGGAGCACAAAAGCTTTAGAAAGCTTAGAATAGAATAAATGAAAATATTTAGCACTAGAATATTTCTTTTCTTAGTGTATATGCTTAAAGCAACCCTTAGTGGGTATATATAGGTGTATACGATCTGATTTAAGCCTAGGTAGCCGTTGGAATTTGAATTGGAATGGAATAAATTAAGATAAAATGGTTACATTGCATTTACTTAAAGTTTGATTGGATCAGACATCTGAAAAGTTAGGATAGATGCCTAAAGGAGTCATTTCAGACGTCTAAGAATAAAATCAGACGTCTAAAAAAGTTTCAGTGTCAAAGTGATCGTTACTAGAATGAGGTTGGATCCAAACAGGGATCTAAAGACTTATGGCCAGACGTCTAGAGGAAAGGTTAGACATTTTAAAATAAAAAGTCAATCATCTAAAAAACATGTCTAAAGGCCTACAACGTTTCACAATCAATGAGTAATGGATATAATCAATTGTGGTCAAATTTAACGTTGGATAAAAATGAACGTTGATCATTTTAGATATCTCAAGAAGAAAATAGACGTCAGAAATACAAGAACAATTTTGACCATTGTTCTTCTGAAGAGAAAAAAGTTAAAGATATATCAAAAGCTTGAGGAGGCATTTGAAAGACTTTATAGACATCTAAAGTTGAGACATCTGAAACCCTAGGTGACAAAGGTTGAGGATTCTAGACATGATTCTAGGGTCTGGACAAGATCCTAGATGTCTAAAGGAGTAGATCAGACATCCGAAAAATCAGACTCAGACATCTGAAGGTAGCATAAGATGTCTAAAAATCAACAAAAGTTAAGTCTTGTATGTTGAATTAGAAGAGTTTGGATAGGAAGGTTTTAAAGGTATCCTAAGAGTAATGTAAGGCTCATTTACATTCTAAAACTAATAAACCAAATAAAAGTAATCTAACTTTATCTCCTTCTATCTTCATCTCCTCATCTCCTTGATGCTCATCTCCTTCTATCTTTACCTCCTAATCTCCTCGATGCTCATCTCCTTCTATCTTTCATAGAGCATGAGCTTCAGCTTTCATCAAGCTTCTTCCAACCCTAAGCCTAAAATATTCATCTCCAAATACAATGTTAAATATAACATGTTTTGTTATCATCAAAATCAATGATCATGGTGCTTTATCACCAACACACTCTACTCACTACACACACACACCCTCTAGATAAACCCATCCTTAGCATCCTAACCTACCACTCACTCCCACCAACACCATCATTAGGATCTTGGTTAATGGTCGTCCCCTTCCCATACCACCATGCACACCAAATAAACCCATTTGAAAACACCGTCATCGAGCAACTTCTAAATATAGAATCCACATAACCATCTCACTCACATCCACTATCGTAATCAGCACCAACATTAGGACAAATGAGCACATCATTACCCGTATTACCAAACCACTCACTATTCATCACATTAGGTCCCTTCACCACTCCATCTTGACCTAGCTAGATAGCCTATTACCTAATCCTAATCACCCCCATTATCACTACTACCATCACCATTGTCCCATCTCCAACTTACATCTCGTTTCTTCACGAAGCCCCTCGCCAAAGGACACATTGCATCATGCTTGTCATAACCACCATCGCCATGGGTGTGCATTGAAGAAGCCACTTTGTACATATTTTTGTTAGTTTCTTGTATAAGTAGCTCAAGCCACAAGTAGTTGATGTAACAAACCATGTTTAGTATTTGTTTCCAAGTTTGTAGTGTCATTTCCCTTTTAATGAAAAATGCAAGTTAGTGTTTTTGTTCTTATTTATGTTCTCATATTCAAAAGCCAAAAAAATCACAAAGATGAAAATTGCAAAAATATTTTATTGAGTTACTTAGTTACAAGGTGTAAATACTTTCTCGTTTTCACAATTAAAGCCAAAAGCCAAAAAAATATAAAAAGGAGAAAAGGTAAAAAAAATATAGATAGCTTTCTTGCTTTTTGTAATTAAACAAAAATCCCAAAAAAAATAGGAGCATGGTTAGGGTTTTGTGTACTTAGTCTCTTGTTAAGAAAGGAAAAGAAAAGAAAAAAATGGAAAAAGATAAAAATGAAAAAATAGAATAAAGAACTCCAATCTAGGCCCTTTTCTAACTTAGCCTCCTCATTGGATCGACTGAGACTCCCTCAATTGCAATCAATCGAGTTTCGTAATAATTAAATGACCTAGCATATAGATGCAAAAATCTCACTACAACGATACGTAATCACAATTTAGCATCTATCCTTCTCTAAACACCACGTCACTGGCTTTAGTGAGGGACATAAGGGTAACAAAACTTGATTTGTGGCAAGAAGAAATCAAAGAAGAAGAGGAGGAGGAGCCACCTAAATTTCTTTTCAAGCCATTTAAAAGAAATAAAGTGATAAGAAAGAGCCCCACCATATCTCATTTGTTCCTCTCTGTTGTCCTCTTCCTTATCCAACTAGAGAGAGGGAGTGAGAGTAGGAGGAGGGCACCTGTTGCCGTAGCTGAGTAGTAGTGGAAGAAGGAGAGATCAAGGAGGAGAAGAGGATTAGAGGGCCACACCTAAGGAGGAGACAACCATCAGACCCTCTATGTAGCCATTGCCTAACTATAAGCTCTCTCTCTTCCCATTTGGGTTGTGATTTTTGGGGAAGTGGGCTTCCAAGATTGTGCATGTAGCTGTTCTAAGGAGGGGGGAGTTTGCTGTGGTCATGACCTTGACATTTTGGGGTTGGTCTACTGTAGGTGATGTTGCAAGTACTACAACAGGGGTGGTGTTGTAGAGAGGAGAGTGCACTAGCAGCAACAACACACTCAACAGCCTTTAGATCAGAGGTAGGGTTCCTAATCCTTTTTTATTTGGTGTCTTGGAGTTGTAGGGGGGTGGTTATTTAGAGGTAGGACCTAAGTATACCTCCATTAGAGGTGATCTAGAGGAAGAGGTGGTAGGAACCACCCAAATCCTCCAAGGACCAGGTTGCATCTTAAGTAACTTAAGTCAACAAGGGATCTAAGTACTAAGGGATTGAAGGACCCACTACAATGTTTAGTGGTAGATGGGGTGTGTACCATGTCATTCAGGTATACTTTGGTTGTACGGAAGTAATGTAGATTAAAATGTCCAATCAGGAGATTAAAAACATTATTCAAAAGACGGTTAGGCCTGACAAAAAAGACTAAACCACCAAGCTTGATGATGCTCTGTGAACCTACTGCATAGCGTATAAAACTCCCATTGGTATGTCCCTGTATTGGTTAGTTTTTGGCAAGGCATGACACCTCCTAGTCGAGATTGAGCACAAAGTGTACTGGACAATTAGAAAATGTAATTTGGACTTAGATCAAGCTAGGAGGCATTGCAAACTCCAATTAACTAAGTTGGAGGAGTTCCAAACTTTTTCTTTTTTTAAGAAGGGGAGCTCCGAAATTATGCCTATGAAAATGCCAAGATCTACAAAGAATGAACCAAAGCTCTTCACAAAAACTGATTTCTAGAAAGGGCTTTGAACCAAACTAGAAGGTTTGGCATTTCGACTCTAAGCTGAAGCTCTTCTCACGAAAGCTGAGGTCCAAGTGGAATGGCCTATATGTTATGACCCGTATATTTCCAAATGGAACCGTTGAGATATTGGATCCCAATACAGGTAATGTCTCAATGGGTAGAGGTTGAAATCCTATTTTGACCACACTTCACTTGGACCTGTCCCACAGAAGGTTTTACTGCTAAACATATAATGAGCTGAATTGTTCCCGGTTAAAGGCACTAAACTTAACGCTTCTTGGGAGGCAACCTAGTGCTTTTATAGGTTGTAAATACTCTCCTTAGGTTTGTGAGCTGACCAGGATTTCTATGCAATATTCATGTGCTATCGTCATACTCTACTCTTGCATGCATATGTAATAATATGAGAACATTGCATTAAATAGGCATGGGGTTGGATACACATATTCTTGAAAATAATTTGTTAGCTCCATTAAATTTCTTTTATTTTCCATATAAAATTAAAATAAAATAAAAAATAAAAAATCGCTTTATAAATAACAAAGTTGCATAACTCTATAGGATTAGTGAAATCTAGATATCTAGAAATTGCTAAGTCTAGGGAGTTATAAGGGAACTTAGCCTGGAAGGCCTTTAAACTATGGTGAGCTTAATCAACTAGAGGATTCCTCTAGGAATCGGGTTTAGACAGAATTCTTAAAGAATTCTCTTGATTAAGGTCAAAGGTCAACAAGGAAGAAAGTATAGGGCTCTTTGGTCCACCCTACAGTTTGGGAGGCTAAGTGTTCACGCGGCTTGATCGTGTTTTAACAGTTAATTACGTCGTAGTATAAGTGACCAAGCGTTGTCAACAAATAAGAATTTATTACTCGAAAACATAAGTATCCGAGGTCGAACACAGGGAGCAATTGAAATTTATTATTAATCTCAAGAATGTAATTGAACACTTAATTACTCAAAACTTAATTCAAAATATATATATGCATGAATTTAAAAGTTAATTGTGGTAAAAATAGAGGAATTGGACGTCTGATCCCATGATCAGACGTCTTAAAAAGATGTTTTCTCCTGTCTATTTCTTGTTATTCTTCTTCTGACTTCTGATTTTCCTCTGTTCTTCTTTTTTTCTTTGGCCATGTGCTTCTTCTTCCTTGTTTCTTCTCTGCAGCTCCTTTCTCTGCTCCTGCCCTTCTTCTTCTTTCCTCTATCTTTTGCCTTGCCTCTCTTCTGCAGCTTCTTTCTCCTTTTTCCTGCGGGTCTTCTTCTTCTTCCTTCCTTCGCTTCAGCTTTTCTTCTTCTTCTGCTTGTCTTTTCCCTTTCTTTATTTCTTCTTCCTTCTTCAGTTCCTCTTCTCTTTGGCTTTGCCTCTTCCCTCTGCCTTGCCTTTCCTTCTCTTTTTCCTCTACGAAGCTTCCTTCCTTCTTCTTCTTCTCCTTCGCTTGCAACGGCTAAGTCCCTGCTTCCTTCTCTTCCTCCTTCCCTGCACAAATCGAAGAGAGCAAAACCTACCCCTCTACCCACACCCGCATCTCTCTCTCTATATATATCACTCTTCAGCACTCTCTCCCAGAGCTGACTAATCGGGTCGAGTCGCGTGCCCAGGTCCAGGCGCACTGGTGTGGGTATGGTGCGCGAGGAGTGCTCAGGAGGGTAGTCGGGTCGGGTCACCAGGTCCGCGGGATGAAGTCACGGACGAGGTGCGTGTATAGGTGAGGAGGGACCTCACCCCCAGTGTATTGGAGGCAACCATACTATATCACAAAATCAATTTAAACTACTCACGCACCTTACGACTTACCGAGGTGGGACTAATATTCCACTGCTTTTGCTCGTGCGCCCGCAGGAGATCGTTCCTCCAATTGCAGCAGCTGCAGGCCTCGCAGCGCCACTTGCTGGAATAGCTGACTTTGCGAGACCTCCCCGAATCTACTGGACCTGGAATCCTGAAGTCCTTCAGCCTGGAGTGAGCTTGCAACCTCCTTGAGCCACCGCTAATGGCGGCTGGATCTCAGACCCTGCATGGCACAAAAAGGTCCTTACGGCTCTATCAGACCACATGAGCACCTTCGTCGTGTCACGGAAAAGGTGAGGCGGTAGGTGGCAGGCCGCGGGGCGACCTTGGCGTGCATGCCTAGGTCACTCTATGGCCGGATTGATGGGTTAGGTCGGGGGGCGGTTGTGGTGGTGTAGAGGGTCTGTGGATGAGTGGAGGATGTTCAGTGGAGTGAGGCGGAGGTTGTGAGGTGGGTGGCGAGACGTGTGGGGGTGCGAAGTGACGGAGGCATCTCGCTGGAGGGTGGCCGGAGATGAGGAAGATGGCGGTGGACAGTGACGGTCGAAGGGTGTTGTGTGCAATAGAATGAGGGAAATGAAAGAGGGGATAGAGACGAACAGTTCTAACCTAGTTAAGTGGACGAAGGGGGCGAGAGGGCGGCTGGCAATACCTGTTGTCGCCGGAGAAGAAGGCGTCCAGTGGAGGAAGACGGCGGCGACGACAGAGCTAGGGAAGCGCGTGCAGGTGCTACACGACACGAAGGAGGAAGATGAGGACAGCTCTGCCACTAGTATTGTGGCAGAGCGACAAGAAAGAGGAGGGAGGCTCATCGGAGCTCGCTGGAGCACTTGGCCGAAGGCGAAGAAGAGGAAATCGAGGTGGAATTCCGGCCAAGTCGAGCTAAGGAGGTGCGGCTGGAGTTGGGGGTCAATTTATAGGCACTGGCAGGGACTCCTGTGCTTGGAAGACAAGCTTCCAAGCATGGGAATCCTCACCAGAGATGGAAGTATGTTAGGTACCCAAATCTCTCGTGCATTCGCACGAGAGATTGGGTGTAAATCTTAGATCAGGACCGTGCTCAGATGGAAGGGAATTCCTCAGAGAATCTCCCTTCCAAATCTGGGAGGAGATCTCTGAGGAATCAGGGAGTATTCCCCCTCTATTCCTCGCCGGAGTAGGATTTCTCCCTTTTAATGGAAGAGGGACCTACTTGTAAGAGTGGCGAGGAAGTTAGGGGGGTTTATGCAATTGCTTTCAAAAGATAGGGATCGAAATGTAATTGGGTGTACTAATTTGCAAAGTAGGTCAAGATAACCTCCCCTTAGGTCCAAATTTTGGTACAAACCTAATTTGGACCTAAGGAATCCAATGGTGAAGTTGGATTTTAGGTTTGACTATGTTTGATTAGATATTTTGCATAGAAACCCAAATTAGGTCAATTGATGAGCTAGGACCCTAATCTAGGTCAAACTAGGTTCCAAAGGCCAAATTGAATGTTCTAAACCCTAGGGGATATTTTTCCATCAATGTTAGAGGGTTTAATTTATTTTTATCCTGACCAGAACCTTATTGAATTAAGTAGGTCTGTTTTAGGGTTACCAGATGTCATTTAATTCCTGGTTTGCACATAAACCCATTTCTGATTAAACCAACCTACTTTTTATCTTATTCAGACCATTTGACCTATGTTATGCATCTGAGAAATCCTATTTAGGTAATGCAATGGTAAAATTACAATTTTAACCTTTATTTCATATTTTCTTCTCAGAACACTTATTCCTTCAATTAAGCCCTCCTCTAAGTTATGTAGGAGCTTTTATTCTCTTTCTTAGGTCAAAATGTGCTAGTTATGGCTCATGATGAGGCTCTCATCATACCCCCATGACTAGCTTTTGCTAGTCCCTTAGCAAAATTTCAAGGTTTTAACTTCTGTTCTAGACCCTGAGTGTCTATCATCAATTATGATAAGTGCTTTTCTTTTTCTTTTGTGATTAGGTCAGAATGCCAACAATAGGCCTAGAGGTACTCAAGTATCAACTAAAATTCGGACCTGACCCGCTTTAGCCTCAGTCTTCCGCAAAGGTTTTTAAGGCCCACAAAAACTATCCTAGGGTTTGTTGGATTCCACAGTTAAAGCACCCGTGCTTGAGACATTCTTAGCCTAGGTTCAGTTTGCAGTGCATTTTTGTAAGAGAGAGATAGAAGATTTATTTGTTTGGAGAGCTTTCTCTCTCTTTTCTTTTTATTTCTAGCTTCGGATTGGCTTTTCAACACGATATGTATCGGATTCCTCGTCCCCATCATCAATCCTCAAGGGTCCCTGGCAATCGATGCTTCGAGATAGCACCACCCATGGCAACCCTAGAACCCTGGCTTTCGAGATTTCGAGATAATCTCGCCCATGGCATTCCATGGCCGAATTCAGACCCTGGCAATCGACATTTCGTGATAATGCCGCCTATGGTATCTGAACCAGCAGAGTGCTTACATGCCCCTGGTAGGATATTTAAATATCCTAAGAGACAAGCAATGAGGAGATGATATGTTGTTACGCATCTTCGAGGAGAATTTTCCACCTCTCCGCACTGGGAACTCGTCCAAATCAACTTATGTTGATCGGCCGCTCCTAATCTAGGTGACTTTTTTCAGAACATTAAAATGCTTTTGCGTGATTTTGATATTTATGCGCACTGAACCAGACTATGTGTGAATTGGGGTGCTTAAGTTACCGAATCCCGTAAACCAAAGGCCAGTTAACGAGGCCGAATACTTCCTAAGCCTTAGACCTAATACTTAAGCTTCGCATTTTCCCCAACCTCTTGAGGATTATCCAGATCTTAACGAATACATGAATTTTTAAGCTAAAGAATCTAGCCCAAGAGGCCTAAGACAAGCGTTCCTACTAATCTTATGTTATATCTCCTTAGCACTTTTCTTTTATTTTTCTCTTTTCTTGATCTGGTCTAGAACTTCAGTTAATTCCTTAATCTCTTACTAATGACTACCTCTTTTTATTTTTCATTTTGTGCTCCTTTTTGTCATTTTTGCTCTTTTTCTCCTCCTTATAATTATGTGGCTCACAAAATTTCCTCCCTCTATTTTTTTGTTCTTTTTCATAATTTTTCAATTTTTTTTGTGAGAATCCTTCTGACTTTTTCTTGGTTCTGTATGTATGCACTTTATCCCCCCCCCCCTCATGCCTAAATTTTGCAATGTCCTCATTGTAAACGGAGGGTGTGAAATAGTGTTGAGGTCAGGGACTTAGAACAGGATACATCGGGTGGGTGAATGGGTCGGCAATGACTGATGCGGACGATTTCAAGCTCTGGTACATGTACCAGAGGTGGGATCAACTACCTAAGGCTGAACTCAAGGTGCACTGGATGTGGAGTACAGACGGATAATCAAACGGGTCTCTTTTTTTTTTGGAATGACAGGTTGCCTCCCGTTAAGCGCTAAATTCAACGTCTTCAGCCAAGCGGAATATGGGGTGGGGAGGGAGTGGTCAAATAAATAGAATTTTGTAAAATAAGCACCTTGATTAAGAGCCTGGTTGGTCCAACCAGGTGCTTGTTAAGATCAGTGGGCTGATGATGCAGCCCAAACCCAATCAGTCTGGTGGGTTGATAGATGTAGATCAGCAGATGCAGAACCCACCATATGCAATGTGGCTCGAATAGATATGGAAGTGAAAACTCTGGTTTAGGCTGAGTCGAATCAACCTGGTCAGAGTAGGGTTCTGAAAAATAATCAGTGCATGGTGTGGAAACCCTACAGGGGTGATCAGAGAATGATGGCTCCTATTTTTTGATCTGATCAATACCCGATACCTGGTATAGATATGGAGTTGAATCATCTGTAAACGGCTCAGTGAGAGGTGAATCAAAATAGAAATTGAGTCTGGTTGTGGGTCAGGGTAGAGAATGGGTTTTGATTGGTTCTATATATGTGGAGCAAGTGGCTTCAAAGAGCATTGGCTTGTTATAATCAGGAAGCAGATTTTCTCTGATGTTATGGTAAGATTTGAAATCGTCGGAGAGTTTGCGAAAATGAAAATCTGAATGAGATTCAAGATCATGAGTTCCACCATAGAAAAAATCATATGTTGTAGATTCAGCAGCCTGACTGGGGTCTAGCCTAGATGTCAATTCTGAGCTTAAAAAGGTGTCCTTATCTGGTAGAGGCTCAGGTTCTAAGATGGTAGGGCAGACCCAATTGAAACCCCACTCGTCCAACTAATCGGTTTCTATATCGTAAATTGGCATGACTTCTGAAAAATCGATTAGTTCCTCTGAGGATGTTGGCGAGGGATATTCATCAAATAGAGGCCCAAAATCATATTCTTCATTGAAAGATTGATCTTCCTCATATGGGGCCTTGAAATCTTCCCAATAGATTTCAGATCTAGATTCTGGGCTTAGGATGTGGGTTGAATTACTAGAATCTAGGTCCGAATAACCTTCTAGGGTCACCTTATCAGAATAAGGGACAGAATTTACACCCTCGAGAGGTTCAGTTCTACTCTCATTATTGCAGGAGTTTTGGGATTCTAAGCCTGGTGATTCATGGTCTAGAGTGGGCTCAACATTATGTTTTCCTACATTTGGAGCTTCCGAACCTTCTTCAATATCAGGCACATTGTACTCCATCTGGGTTGGGAATCCACAACCATTTTGTGCCTCAAACCTGAGATCAGATTGATCCTCGATGTTGTCCCAAGATGGTTCATCCTCTGTTTGTGGTATATACGGGTACTTCTGGTCGATAATTTGTTTTACTAATCTTATTATTTCTTCCCATTTTTCGAGATCATCTTGGTGTTGCTTCCAAAGTCGAGGATTTGTCATACATTGAAGGTATTCAAGATTGTGTAGTTTTTCTATCTCAATGTACCCAGTGATGAGCAAGTCACGGGTTGATCCTTTTGTGGCTTCTGCCAATAGTACTTGGGCATAAGTTATGATAAAGGTTGTGGTTGTTGGGACATCAACCTGAATGTGTTCTACTGGTGTTGAGGTTTTGTCTTCTTTTTCATAGAATTTCAGGGCATCCTCAATCATTCTATCTCTCATGGATCTCCGATATTCAGGTTTCTTGAATGGTAGTCCTAAGTAGTTTGGCTGCATATTTGGATCAGGTGGTGGAATCAAGATGTAGAATCGGAGTTTGAATCAAGATGTAGAATCAAGTTATGAAGCGATTAGATCTGAATAATGAGTCCCACTGAAAATGTATGTGTGTGCTCTAAAGAGAAAAGATGAGGGACTGGAGATGTTCTTGACCCAATCAAGACACCCAAAGACGTTTGGACGACTATGGAGGTTTGGGGCGGATGATACCCCTGAATCGGAAGGTCGTCTACCTGAGAATTACCTGGGCAGCCAGAGAGGGAGAGCCCCACAAAGACCCCTACACGGTAGAGCGTCCCCACAGGTTACAGGGTTTCCCCCACCCAACCTCTCTTGTCACTGAGATTCCAGGTAGACCAAAATGGGGACCTTGACCTCTTAGGTCTACCACTTTTATTTCAAAGGTGCTTTAGGGTGCTCACTTGAACTTTAGATGTTTTGATGTTGTGACCTAATTTAGAGGTTGGTTGACCCAAGGGGTCAACTTCACCTGACCTGTCCTAAAGATGGCAGAATGATTCTAGGCTTGGGACCTAGAGATCACCCTAATTTGACTCCCAGTTTATTAGGTCCAAGATTTTAAGACTCAAGTGATCTTAGAGCTCAATTTTTTCTTAGGGTTTGTCTTGTTTAGATCTCTTCAATCAAGGGCTTGGGTCGCACACTGATGCGGGAGGGTTCATTTCCTTTTATATAGGCATGTGTGAATAGCACTTCGAGGCCCTATTGTAGAAACCCTAATTTGCTTCTATTTTCAATCCTCTTTTTCTTCTTGAAAAGGTTCTCTTTGGACTTAAAAACAAGAAGTGTGTTGTCCGCAGAGATTAAGCATGATTTCTATTAGGCACATGAATTTTGTGGGATAGAATCTAAAAAAAATCGCTCCAACTTCCAGAAGATTTGAAAAAGTTTTCACAAAATCAAGAAATGTTTGCCTTAAAGATGGTGATTACTATAGAAAGAAGGAATTGATTCCTAAATTAATTTCTTCATTTTGCCTTTCCAGGATTAGGGAATGGTTTAAGGAAGAAAAGAAATTACCTGCCCTAGAGTAGCTGACTTGCGGAAGGGATCTTCTCATGAAATACCTGCAAGATCACAACAAAGCAAAGTAGGGCAAGTTAGTGTTCAATATGATAAAAAGAATGTAGAGACTAGTGATAAATTGCGCATTGCTCTCCGACAACGGCGCTAAAATGTTTACGCGGCTTGATCGTGTTTTAATAGTTAATTACGTCGTAGTATAGGTGACCAAGCGTTATCAACAAATAAGAATTTATTACTCGAAAACATAAGTATCCGAGGTCGAACACAGGGAGTAATTGAAATTTATTACTAATCTCAAGAATGTAATTGAACACTTAATTACTCGAAACTTAATTCAAAATATATATATGCATGAATTTAAAAGTTAATTGTGGTAAAAATAGAGGAATTGGATGTCTGATCCCATGATCAGACGTCTTAAAAAGATGTTTTCTCCTGTCTATTTCTTGTTATTCTTCTTCTGACTTCTGATTTTCCTCTGTTCTTCTTTTCTTCTTTGGCCATGTGCTTCTTCTTCCTTGTTTCTTCTCTGCAGCTCCTTTCTCTGCTCCTGCCCTTCTTCTTCTTTCCTCTGTCTTCTACCTTGCCTCTCTTCTGCAGTTTCTTTCTCCTTTTTCCTGCGGGTCTTCTTCTTCTTCTTCCTTCCTTCGCTTCATCTTTTCTTCTTCTTCTGCTTGTCTTTTCCCCTTCTTTATTTCTTCTTCCTTCTTTAGTTCCTCTTCTCTTTGGCTTTGCCTCTTCCCTCTGCCTTGCCTTTCCTTCTCTTTTCCCTCTACGAAGCTTCCTTCCTTCTTCTTCTTCTCCTTCGCTTGCAACGGCTAAGTCCCTACTTCCTTCTCTTCCTCCTTCCCTGCACAAACCGAAGAGAGCAAAACCTACCCCTCTACCCACACCAGCATCTCTCTCTCTCTTTATATCACTCTTTAGCACGCTCTCCCAGAGCCGACTAATCGGGTCGAGTCGCGTGCCCGGGTCCAGGCGCACCGGCGCGGGTGTGGTGCGCGAGGAGTGCTCAGGAGGGTAGTCGAGTCGGGTCACCAGGTCTGTGGGATGAAGTCACGGACGAGGTGCGTGTATAGGTGAGGAGGGACCTCACCCCAGTGTATTGGAGGCAACCAGACTATATCACAAAATCAATTTAAACTACTCACGCGCCTTACGACTTACCGAGGTCGGACTAATGTTCCACTGCTTTTGCTCGCGCGCCCGCAAGAGATCGTTCCTCCAATTGCAGCAACTGCAGGCCTCGCAACGCCACTTGCTGGAATAGCTGACTTTGCGAGACCTCCCCGAATCTACTGGACCTGGAATCCTGAAGTCCTTCAGCCTGGAGCGAGCTTGCAACCTCCTTGAGCCATCGCTAATGGCGGCTGGAGCTCTGACCCTGCACGGCACAAAAAGGGCCTTACGGCTCTATCAGACCACATGAGCACCTTCGTCGTGTCACGGCGAAGGTGAGGCGGTAGGTGGTAGGCCACGGGGCGACCTAGACGTGCATGCCTAGGTCGCTCTATGGCCGGATTGATGGGTTAGGTCGGGGGGCGGTTGTGGTGGTGTAGAGGGTCTGTGGATGAGTGGAGGATGTTCAGTGGAGTGAGGTGGGTGGCGAGACGTGTGGGGGTGCGGAGTGATGGAGGCTTCTCGCCGAAGGGTGGCTGGAGATGAGGAAGATGGCGGTGGACAGTGATGGTCGAAGGGTGTTGTGTGCAGTAGAATGAGGGGATAGAGACGAACAGTTCTAACCTAGTGAAGTGGACGAAGGGGGCGAGAGGGCGGCTGGGAATACCTGCTGTCGCCAGAGAAGAAGGCGTCCAGTGGAGGAAGACGGCGGCGATGACGGAGCTAGGGAAGCGCGTGCGGGTGCTGTGTGACACGAAGGAGGAAGAGGAGGACAGCTCTACCACTGGTATTGTGGCAGAGCGACGAGAAAGAGGAGGGAGGCTCATCGGAGCTCGCTGGAGCACTTGGCCGGAGGCGAAGAAGAGGAAATCGAGGTGGAATTCCAGCCAAGTCGAGCTAAGGAGGTGCGGCCAGAGTTGGGGGTCAATTTATAGGCACTGGCAGGGACTCCTGTGCTTGGAAGACAAGCTTCCAAGCGTGGGAATCCTCACCGGAGATGGAAGTCTGTTAGGTACCCAAATCTCTCATGTGTTCGCACGAGAGATTGGGTGCAAATCTTAGATCAGGACCGCGCTCAGATGGAAGGGAATTCCTCAGAGAATCTCCCTTCTAAATCTAGGAGGAGATCTCTGAGGAATCAGGGAGTATTCCCCCTCTATTCCTCGCAGGAGTAGGAGTTCTCCCCATTAATGGGGGAGGGACCTGCTTGTAAGAGTGGCAAGGAAGTTAGGGGGGTTTATGCAATTGCTTTCAAAAGATAGGGACCGAAATGTAATTGGGTGTACTAATTTGCAACGTTGGTCAAGATGACCTCCCCTTAGGTCCAAATTTTGGTACAAACCTAATTTTGACCTAAGGAATTCAATGGTGAGGTTGGATTTTATGTTTGACCATGTTTGACTAGATATTTTGCATAAAAACACAAATTAGGTCAATTGATGAGCTAGGACCCTAATCTAGGTCAAACTTGGTTCCAAAGGCCAAATTGAATGTTCTAAACCATAGGGGATATTTTTTCATCAATTTTAGAGGGTTTACTTTATTTTTATCCTGACCAGAACCTTGTTGAATTAAGTAGGTCTGTTTTAGGGCTACCAGATGTCATTTAATTCTTGGTTTGTATACAAATCCATTTCTGATTAAACCAACCCACTTTTTATCTTATTCAGACCATTTGACCTATGTTCTGCCTCTGAGAAATCCTATTTATGTACTGTAATGGTAAAATTACAATTTTAACCTTTATTTCATGTTTTCTTCTCAGAACACTTATTCCTTCAATTAAGCCCTCCTCTAAGTTATGTAGGAGATTTTATTCTCTTTCCTAGGTCAAAATGAGCTAGTTTTGGCTCATGATGAGGCTCTCATCACTAAGTAACCTAAGCATTCAAATTTCATACACTTGATTTTACTTGTGGGCACCCACAACCTTGAAGATAATGAGTTTTACTACGGCTGGGATTGGGGAGCCTTCGCATTAATCATACTTAAGTTATATCGAAATTAATAAAGACCCTTGCAAGTATGACTATCATGTTGCACTAGGAGAGCCTCCCCACAGGTGCTCAAAGCCCAGCTTAACGTCCTGAGCTCTCCTGAATTTTGCGTAGATGTTCTTGAATGGAGGAAGGAGTACTAGTCACCTAAAAAAATGAGAGAAAAAGAAAATATATAAAAAAGGGTTTTAAATCAAAAAAGGGTGTGCGTGACAAAAATAAGTCAAAAATAAAAAAAGTGAGGTGTAATAAGAAGAGGCCAAACAACTCAGTTGGGTAGATATACCTTCGATGTTGATGCCAAGATAAAAAGAGTGAGAAGAAGCTGTCAAGTCCTAGTAAGACAGAGTCGAACCTAAGACTTAGGAGAGTTGTGAAAAATTATGGCCTAGGAAATTTGGATTTTCTTAACCTTAGATGCTCGCAAGTCGAGTCTACCGCACTAAGCACGGACGCTTTACAGTTGCAGTTTAACAAATCCTCACTGAACCCCTTGAGCCTAAGAAATCTATTGTCGCAACTAGAGATTAAGGTCAAAAGGAAATCGAAAGTTTCAAATAAAAACGTGGTTTTAGGTGTCTCTCTCTCTAGTGCTGTTGGGCCATTATGAAATAACAACTCTTATAACCTCCCTTAACATAGATTGGCTAATAGGTATCAAGTCATTTCACTCTTCCTAATGTAAAGCTTTGCATTCACCTATGTTTTGCTAGGGATTAGCAAATGATAGGCATGAGGGTGTAATGATTTCATATTTATTAAGAATAATATGCCTATTTTATATTAGTTCCTAGAATTACATAGCATTATTATGTTGTAAATAATGCATCATAAGCATTCTAGGCATATCAGGATCATGCATGCTCTTACACATGATTTGTACATATTTTAATAACTTTAATTTGTGCATAAATAAATTTGGATGGGGACAAGAGTAAAGAAATTCACATTTTATATGAGGAGAAGAGAGTAAAAGGAAAACAAATTCAAGAAGGTGCAGGAGCATTTATGCAATATTCCCTCCCAACACTAATGTCCATACTTAATGTACGTAAGTCTCTCTTGAATCCAAAAGAAATTCAAGAGAGACTTGGGTATTTCTGCAAAAATCCACAAGAGGGGACCACATGTGCACCATTTCCAACTCCTTGCACAGTTGGTGCGTGCCATACCCACACTCTAGTTGTGCCCCGCGTGCATCCTAGGCTAGTTGTCCCCCCTCCAGCTCAGGTGTGTGATCCACACACCCAAACTCAATCACGAGCATGCCTGCCAACGACCAAGCACACGATCCGCGCACTTTTGACCCACTCCAACCTAGAGTTATGCCCCAAGCACGTCGTCAAGACCTAGTGTGCGATCTACGCATGATTTGTACGCATTGGCTGCACCAAATAGTGTTTTTGGTCAGCCAAAGGTCTCTCTTCACCTATAAAAGGCCATACCCCCCTCCATCCTTGAACCATCTCCACCCACTCCCTCCTCAGCTCCATTAGTGCCAGGAAATCTACCTTAGGTCCTTCTAAATCTCTCCGCAAGTGCCTAGGCCCCATATAGAGTGGAACCTCTCTCCTCACCTCCCTTCAACGCTCTCCTCACCACCTTCATATGGCTGCCTAAGGACTTGCCTCTCACCTCCATTCATAGGTAGAAGATCAACCTACCTTCTCACCTCCATTCACCTTTGTTTTAGGGCCCATCTTCTCACCCCCGTTCCCCCTAAGAGCTAGGTCCTACCTCTCACTTCCATTCACCCAGCTGCTACTTGGACCGCACCACCTTCCCATCATCTTCTTTCTACTCTTCACCACCTTCTTTGGCTCCTCATCACCTTCCTTGTGTTCGTCTCCCACTAAGCAACCAACAGACAACCGCTTTAGACTCCTACTTCTCAACTCATTTTTTTTATCACTTGTGTTTTTATATTTTTATTGTTACTTTTATTTGTTAGTGATAAATTATTTTAACCATATTTGTTGTCTCTATTTTATCTTCTTCATCTTCTTAGCTCCTTTCTCCTTATTTAAAATTTTATAAAAATTACAAAAGTAACAAAAATACCAAAAAAAATAATCACGAGATTCTAAGCATATTTTACCTCCTAGTATTCGACCAGGACCCACATTTGATTATATTTATTTGATCGCAGATTTTAACAAACTAAAATGACATGATTTCAAAACTTATTCTTTTGTAATTTTTTTCGTATCAAATGTGCTCCAAGGCGTGTTCCCAACCGATTCAAAATCTGGATCCTCATTATACAACAAAGAAATAAGAAAAAAATCAGAGGGATTCGCAATCTACTGCATCGGGTGTACTTCGAGAATTAGTATACACACCGTTAAAGGAAATCAACTTGCATCAACTAAATCAAGAAAATAAAAGTACTCCCAACTAGTTTAAAATATAGACCCTCGTTATACAACAAAGAAATAAGAAAAAATACCTAAGGGATCCGCAATCTACTATATCAAGTGTACTTCGAGAATTAGTATGCAAACCGTTAAAGGAAATCAGCCTGCACCAACTAAATCAAGAAAATAAATGTACCGCCATACTATAAATCTAATCTGAACAAGCCATGCCTAGAAGGTGTGCCCATCATTAAAGGTGATCCTCACTACTCTAGGATATTGGCTGTGCAAGGGGTCGAAAATTAGCGTGCCACCGTCAAAGGAATAAATCAATCGAATGAAGTCAATGTACTCTAAGGTATGCTCCCAACCAGTTCGAGATATGCACCCTTATTGTAGAATAACGAAGATCATGAAACACATTCGAATGATGTGCAGCCAACCAGTTTGTACTGTAAATCTGATCCGAACACAGTCTTGGCTAGGAGGTGTGTTGCCGAGGTGACCCATTCCTGTAAGAAAAACTCACACCCAATTCCACTGCCAATTTGACGCACCTCTGTTTCCCAAGGTGCACGTGAGGGGTAACATGTCGACGCTGGGAGGGTGTGGCCAGCAGAAATTGCGTGCTGTTGTTTGAGAAGGTCACATGGTAGATGGTCATGCCCACACCTATTCAATTTATTGCTAGAGAACAGCGGCCCATTGCTGGATTTAAACATGTACACATTACGAAAAGATCCCCAAAGTTTCACCCGATCTCAACTTTCTACCAAAACCATGAAAAAATAGGCACTGGGTTGTCTCCCATGGCGTTTGGCAGCCAAAATAAGAATAATGGAATTAGGAAAGGAATAGAGCCCTGTTACAGAATCGTGTATAAATCCACATTTGGACCTTATCCCAGAATTAAGCAATTTCTAGGAGAGGAGGAATAATTTTACGATGAAATTGAGGACTCTCTCCAGACATGGACTAAAGTTGGAATAAACTTAGTCAGATGGGGGAACAATGGCCTTTATTCTTGCAATCAAATGAGTGGAGAATTCTCCATTTACTTAAAAAAGAAACAAACCATTGACCCTTACCTAAAGCCAAAGTTCCACTTCGTTTTAACAAATCCTTGAAGTTGTTTCCTTTTCTAACTACAAGAGTAGAGGAAATTCAAACAAAGGGACCACGTCCACATTGCGCAACCTTCTAGGATCAAAATGGTGTATGGCAAAAAGTCAATGGTCACTTTTTGAAATGAAAAGTATATTTTCTTTTGTGAGGGAACGTTTCGACTTTTCTTCCTGAGTTATGTCTCTGTATTTTTTCTGTTTCTATTAATGAGAAATATTTAAAAAGAAAAAAGAAAATTCAGTGATCACATCAAAATTCGCATCGAAGTTGGATACTTTTGCACAAAACTACCTTGCGTTACGAAAGCAACAATTAATAGAAAATTAATGATAGGAAGTGGGGCTCATATTCTTCCCTTCCCCACCATGAAGAATGTAATGGCACAGCATAAATGGACACACGAGATATAGATCGTTCTTTGATATAATTTCGAGATCAAATCCATATCTCCTCCAAAGAACTCCGGTACGGCAGCAGCAGCACGGATGATGCCGAGGGGAAGGCTGGAAGTGCTGCTCGTCGCCGCAAAAGGCCTTGAGAACGCCGAGTACTTCTGTCAGCATTCAAACTTCGCCTTCTCCTAATCCTTTATATGCATTAATTATTGTTTTACTTGTTTTCTTTTTCATTTTTCTTTTTTTAGGTCCTTCGATCTTGTTTTGAAAAATTCTTTATTTGTTGGTTTTGGTCGATTCGAGGATAGCTGCACATTAGAGTACTGGAACAAATTAAGAATCCGTTTCTCTCACACGCGAAGCATTGCTTTGAATCGGATTTGGTTAAATTTATATTTATATTTATTTGTAAAATTTATATCAATATTTTATCTATTTATTCATTAGGTATAAAAATTCATTTTCATATTCATCTATCCATTACGTATCCATTTATAAATTTATCTTACAATAAAATCGTATCAAATTAGAGTTGAGTAAAAATTTATAACATAATTTAGTAATTATTTATTTTTAGTAAGTTCTAAATATAGAAACTCAAGTTACATTAATTTTATTGATCTTTATTAAAATTATTATAAAAAGAACCTTTCAATTGAAATACATAAAAAATAAAAATAAAAAAATATAAAGAAAGATTAAATACAATTATATTTCAAACAAAAAATTTCCATCTCCAAAATAAATATTTAGTGAAACCTTAAGAAGCATTCTCAACTTTCAAAATCATGAAGTGAATCAGAAAGAAGATTAAGGTTGGGGAAATGAGAGACTTAGGATGGGACTTATATATCTCAAGTAAATATGAAATTTATTCGGATATTCAAGTAGGGTAATTGAATATAAATTCATACTCATATCCATACCAAAACCCCGTCGAATTTTATCCGTTCTTTTCGGGTCAAGTTGGATTAGGTTCGAATCGGATTTACTGAAACTTGCATCCCAAATTACATGCATCGTATATAAAACTTTTACAATAACGAATCCCAAGGGTAGGATATTACAATTTCGGATGTGTTGCTGATCTTAAGATAAGAACTTGTAAACTAATTAAAGGATAGAATACTAAGATACCGTTTGTTTGGTGGGTTTGCCTCCGCAATCCTCCATTTGAGGGTGATAATCCCCAGGTTGTTCTATGCCAGGATTCAGCCCTGAATCCCAGGATAAGATCATCTGAGGGAGGGTGGGATTGTTTCATCCCACCTTCAATCTCATGCTTTATATAGGTTTAGCCCTCTATTGGGATAGTGTAAACCTGCCCACAATCCCGCTCACATTATTCGGTTGTTAGGAGAGTAATGGCGATGATGAGCTCTAGCGATAGGAGCATGGACCTACAATTTTCGAAGAAGCAAATATGTAAGAAATCTTGCCTTTGTCGTGAGACGTACTTGTTTCTCCTACAAGGCTATATTACGTTGGCAAGGGGTGTACCCATCTTTGCTTTATCTTGGGTGGTAAAAGTGGTCGGTCAGTTTGAATCCTTCCCCATGTATGGATGAGACTTGAAGATCTTGTGGAAGATTATCTAAGTTCGTAGATTCGTCTGATGGAAATGTCGACCAACTGTTCGCACGCATATGACATGTCCCTTGAAAGATGAATGAGATTAATGCATGGGAGATCTTCTTCTTCGTATAAAAGGAATGGGCATCTGAGGTATTGGGTGGTGCTTGTCTTTGACATTTTAAGTTCGCTAAGCGAGGAGAGGAACGAGGAGGGAGGTTCTCCAGAAGATATTGACTAGTACATGTTGAATTTGAGTTCCTTATGTTATTTATTAGTTTTGCATTCATGTTGTGTTAATAATCGATGCTAGGCTCGCTGTGAAGGTCAGTCATTGCCTTGACTTTGCTGGAGTTATTCATCGATCATTTCCATTTCAGGTACACTTTCATGTAATTT
Organism: Thalassia testudinum; assembly: GCA_037157565.1. NCBI lineage: Eukaryota > Viridiplantae > Streptophyta > Magnoliopsida > Alismatales > Hydrocharitaceae > Thalassia > Thalassia testudinum. The sequence goes on from JAZHRO010000024.1 coordinate 97,628,131, forward strand.
GCATCATGAATGTTGAATAATTTGAAGATAGTGTCGTAGTGACCTCACTTGATAATATGAATACATTGGTGGATTGGAACGTACCATAGTTGGTAAATGGTAGTCCACCGGTGTATTGATAAAATACGAGTCGCCAATTCGGAATACATCGATGGATACATGAAACAAACCAATGGATTGTTTAAATCCATCGATGGATTTAAACATTCCACTAGTAGATTGATAGAATACACCTATGGATTTAGACAATACACCGGTGGATGATTATAATTCACCGATGTATGAGTGCAATGCACCAGTGGATTGTTCAAATACGTTAGTGGATTGTGCAGATCCATCGATGGATTGTCTAAATCCACCGATGGATAGTTACAATCCACTGGTGTGTTGTCTAGATCCACCAGTGTATTTTTTCAATCCACCGGTGTATTGTGTAAATCTACTGGTGGATTGTTACAAACCACCGATGTATTATATAATGCACCCGTGGATTTATGTATTCCACCTATGGATTATGACAATACACTGGTGGGTAATCGGTTAAGTCATGATGCGATGGTTTATGTTAGTCGACGTCATTTCCTAGTAGAATGGCTTCTTCCATTCCTTCAACTTCCGATAGTAAGAAGGCCAAGAAATGGGATAATGCGACGATGGTCGAGTTGATGAAGATTTTGAAGGAGCAATACATGAAAAGATGTTGGGATAAGGGTTCGTTCACACACAACGCGTGGGCTGAGATAGACAAGAAGTTTGTATTAGCTACCAGATTGCCATACAAGCACAAGCAAATCTTGAATTCATGGAAGGAGTTGAAGAGAAAACATGAGTTGTATGTCCAACTATACAACAAGAGTGGTTAGGGAATTGATCATGTTAGTGGTTGCCCTATAGCACCTTCCCTATCTGTCTAGAGTGAGGTAATAAATTATTTTCCATCAGTAATTTCTCATTTAAATGTTCAACAATTAATAAAAGTAAACTTAATCTATTTGAATGACTTGTAGCTCCCTCCAAAACATGTGGAATTACATGGCAAGTCTTTCATATTCTTTAAGGATGTCCACAAAATCATTGGTAAGGATACCGTAACTGGTGAGCACGCAATGTCATCGACCAACCTTGAGCACATGGTGGAACATGTTGAAGATTGCCATGAGAATGTGGGTTCTTTTGATCAAAGACAAAACACGGTCAATCTTGAAACAGGTAGCGTGTCCGTACCTTATGACCTGATGGTTGCTGACGACATGTCAACACCGTATATGAGTCAACCTTTTGCAGTGAATTCGGTAAATAATACCCCATATGTGTGCAGTAACCCTTCTTCTTGATTCTCCATTGATGCAGATGATGGAGAGTCTGGCTCGAATGTCGAAGGATTCGAAGAGATCTCAATTTGATCGGATGGGAACACAAAGAATTGGGTCGGGGCTTGACCTCGACAAGAGTGAACTGCTAATGGAGGTCTCAAGACTAGTCTTAAGGACCTCCTCCTGTACATGCACTATGAAAGCAAACAAGGGACAAAATATGTATTGGACCCAATCGAGGCACCCAACAAAGTTGGGTGACTATGGCGATTGAGGCAGGTGGTACCTCTGGATCAGAAACTTACCTACCCGAGAATTACTTGGGCAGCCAAGAAGGGAGAATCACACAAAGACCCCTACATGGTAGAGCATCCCTACAGGTTATAGGGTTTCCCTCACCCGACCTTCCTTCTCATCGAGGTTCCAAGTAGACCGGAATGTGTGAGCTTGAGTCCTAAGTCTACCAATTTTAATCCTACTTGTAAATTGAATTTCACTTGAACTTAAAGTTAATTTGATTTATGACCTAATTTGAAAGTTGGTTGATTCACAAAGTGAACCAACTTCACCTGACCTATCCTAAAGTTGAGGATGAGGTTTGGGTCAAGAACCCAAATCACCCTAAATTGGTTTGCAAACAAGTTATTAGGTCCCAAATTTTAATGATCCAAGTGATTATTAGAGCCTTGATTTTAGTGTCCACTTGATTAGATCAATTCAACCAAGGGCTTGGATAACACACAATGTGGGAATGTATTTTCTTAAAACAGGCAAGTGTGTTCTCTTGGAAACCCTAATGGGGAAACCCTAGATTGGCTCTATTTCCAAGTCCAATTCTTCCAAAAGATGGTACCTTAGGCTTAATTAAGAAGATGAATAACCCAAGGGACCTTTGTCCCTAGTAGGTGCAAGTATCAGGATGGGGATCTCTAATCAAATCGAATCAAATCAGGAAGCTTGAATGATGATTACTAAATAAGTAAAGCAAGTTGATCCTAATTGATTTCCTTTTTAATCTTTCCAAGAGATGAGAGGCTTAAAAAAGAAGGAAATCTGATTACCTACCCCCGGTGTGGTTACTTGTGTGGTCGATCTTCAAATTCACCTGCAACAACACAACAAATCAGATATATCAAGTCAGAATCATATCAGAAAGTGTGATTAGTGAATGAAATGCGTATTACTCCCTGACAATGACACCAAAATATTTGGCTCAAAAATCGTCGTAGTTTAGAAAAATGCGTCATAGTATAGCGACGAAAATCGAATCGACATTTAAATTTGTAATTGCTCAAAAAATCGTGAGTTCCGAGGTAGTTCGCAGGGAGCAAACATAAAAATTCAATCCACCAATCACAACAATAAAAAATAATGATGCAATTAATATTCAATCATAAATGTCAGAACAATCAAATAATGCTCAAAATTGTATCTCAAAGTAAAAATAAAAGTGAATAAAAATGGTGGTTGAAACCATCAATTATCCCCAACAATTAGGCACGAATCCCAATCAGATCAACAATACTCTCACCAATCTCAAATCAAAGTCAATTTTCTTCTCAGATCAGACGGTTGAGAGAAGCCCCAGACGACTTAATTGTTAAACCCAAATCCTCTGAATTTGCCCAAGTGTTAGGCACGAAACTTGAGGATGAACAACGCAAAACCCCCCCTCCTTTCCTCAGAATTTCCTCTCCTCTCTCTTTGAACCAGGTATGCGGATATTCGGGTAATCGGATTTGGGTCCAGGCTCACCAGTGTGTGTGGCGGGCGAGGAGTGAGAGGCTTGTGTGAAAGGGGACCTCACCTTGTGTCTGAGGCGATAATCTACAATAGCAAAAACATTATAAATGCGTTTAAAAATTAGCACCCCACGATGTGGGACTAAAAAGATGCCTTCTTCCTTCGCGTGCGAAGCTGGGATGCTCGAGTCAATTGCTGATGTTGCGTGGCCCCTTCTTCGAATTGGAGTTGCAGATAGGTTCTTTAGATGAAGTCACAATGCCTGGAGGTGGAATAGAAGCTAGAGGTGGACAGAGCACGAAGGTTGATGGCGACGATTTAACGACGATGACGATGATCCGACGAAGACCTGGGAACAAGAATACAGACTTAAAAGCCCAAATTAAGCAACTTAGAAGACTCACCGTGATGCGAGGAGTGTGTTGGTGGTGGTTTCGTGGTGATTCGTGAGGTGGAGGAGGTCGAATGGTGATCGTTACAGTGGGTGAAGGAGGTTGAGTTCGACTTGTCGAAATGTGAACCAAAACCCTCAATTTCTTAAGGGTTTTTGTTCTACGTGGAGAGGCAGAGCTTTTGGTGGCAGTGGTGTGAGGTTTGGCGGAGTGTGGCGCCGACGCGAGCATGCCAGAGCTCACGCCAAAGGTGGCGAAGATGAGAGCAGATGGAGTGGTTTAGTGCGTAAAACCTAAGTCTAAAGGTGTAGAGAGAGTCTAAAGAGGGAGAGGGAGAGGGAGAGTTTAGGGTGCTTAGGGAGGAGAGAGAGAGAGTGAGACCACGTTCGACGTTGGCTGGCTGGACGTAGGGAAGATGAAGAAGTTCGGTGAGGGAGAGCGACGACAACGAGGGCGGGGAGGCTCCTGTTGTGGTCGGCGAGGAGCGGAAGAAAGAGAGGAGGAAGGAGGACCGTCCAAGTTGGCAATTGAATGGCTGGAGGAAGGACGTCGAGTGGGGTCGCTAGAGCCAAGCCGAAGTGCAGACGGAGGAGGAAGGTGATTCTCGATCAATTCTTGGCTGATTTGGACTGTGGAATATCGTGGAGCTTAAATAGAGCTAAAATGTGAGTTCCAATTGGAGGATTTGGCGAGTTTGTTCGTGATTTTGGAAACCTAAAAACCACTAGTTTAACGAGCTTGATTGCAGCTCCTTGCTCCAAATCAGAGCACGAGGTTTGGTGCAATTGGAAGGGGATCAGCTCAAGATCAATTCCTTCAAGTTTGGAGGGATTTGATCCTAAGTTGGAAGAGAAATCCTCTTCCAAAGATTTGGCCTATAGGTTTGCTGATGTGGTTCACAAATCAATGGAGGTAGGGACATATCTGCAAAAGTGACGAGAAGTTAGGGGCACGGATGTAAGGAAAATTGAAAGTTAGGGGTCTGATTATGAAAAATAGAGTTTTTAGGTGCCAAAAGGCAAATTAGGTCAAGATGAATTCTGATTGGGTCCAAATTTTGGTGTTAACCTAATTTGGACCCAAGAAATCTAATGGTGAACTTGGATGAATTTTTCTCATGTTTGACTGTGTAAATTGCACAAAAGCCCAAATCAAGGGAAATTCCCATGTAAAACTTTGTTTTTGGTTAAAATGGGTTCAGATGGTCACAGTGAAGGTACCAAACCCCTTAAAATATTTTTCAATGATTTTTAGGAGGTTTAGATTGATTTTATCTCGACCAGAACCCTTTTAATTTAAGTGTGGCTGAAAATTAGGGTTTTCAGTATTATTTTCGCCTTCGAAATGCGTGAAACCCTGATTTAGTTAGTGTGAGTCCACTTCTTGATTTTTAAGTTCATTTGACCTTTAATTAACCCCTGATCAACCCCTTGGTCAATCTACACTTATGATTGGATGTCAAAATGGCAAAATTAACCCTATTTTCTTGTCTTCTCACATTGAATTCAGATGGAATTATAGTCGTCAAACGATTATTTAGGAGCATTTATCACTTGATTTCGACTAAATTAAGTTAGTTATGACAAATGATGGTTTACCATCAAGAGCTATTGATGGTTGCCATGTATGCACAACAGTTTCATCTAAAAAGCAAGCACGTTTTCGTAATCGGAAGGGTTGGACAAGCCAAAATGCATTGCTACAATGGATTAAAACTTGAAATTTGTGTTTGTGGGTACTAGTAGGGATGGGTTTAGTTGCGGATATGCAAGTGTTGTGGTGGGCTGTAAGAAATGGTCTTAACGTCCCGAGTGGATGTAGGTTCCTTATGGACCTTGGTTATGCTAACACGAAATCGTTTATTTCTCCCTTTCGTGGCATACGATATCATTTCTAGGAGTATCAGAATCAAAATAATAGATATCAAAATTACAATGAGCTATATAACCATCACCATGCATAGCTGTAGAATGTTGTGGAGCATTCCTTTGGTGTTTTGAATAGGCTTTTCAAGCTTCTTGATACAAGGCCATGCTATGGGTTTGAGATGCAGTGCAAACTCATGATGGCATGTTGCATCATCCACAACATGATAATTCAGTGACAAGTCGACGACGACTTCTTGTACACAACACTTGAAGATCCTGAAGATATAGGGGATACGGAAGTGTGAGATGACCTTGTTGACGAGAGTGCTATAAGAGCTAGGGATTTGATAAGGGATCAAATTGCCCATGCTTTGTGGGCGGATCATCATACTCGATGACTTCTAAGAAATGGTATCGTTGTTTCAAAATTTCCATTACCGTTGTATTATTATCATTTTAATGGAATGGAACTTCAACTAGTGAAATTGAAATTCTCATTTGATCGGTCTATCCCTTCATACATTAATAAAACTCAATGAACACACTGGTGTATTAACTTTATACACTGTTGCATTAACGTCACACACTAGTGCATTAACGTCACACATCGATTTTTTGATATTTATTGACAATCATCGAAAGATTGATGATCGAGTTTAGGCAACTAAAACTTTACACCTATGAGAAGAATGTGCCTCATAAATGCATAGAATATTGTATAATGCTTGAGTCATAGGGAGGTTATGTAGGATTGCATATATCATCAATAAATGCACGTGGTGAACTTTGAGACACTATCTTGTTTTTCCATTGGTTTATTAAGAAGCCTTTATATAACATATGCTTAAGATGCTTACTTGTATAATAGGTTGCTACCAAGATAGATGTAATAATTAGATGGATGTAATATCGATATGTACCTTGTGGTTGACACTTCTATCCTACATAGTTCATCTACTTTTGATTCATTAATTACTCCAACTCAAAGACCAAGTGAAGCACCAAGAAATAAGCCAAAAGAAAGCCTCAATTGCAACAAGCTATTATAGAGGATCTTAGGATTAACGTTACACACAGATGTATTAATGTTACACACCTATGTGTGAACATGACACACCAGCATGTGAACGTCACACACCAGTGTACTAACGTAACACACTAGTGTATTAACATTACACCTATGTATTAACTAAATACACAAGTGTATTAGCATGAAGGAGCGATGAATTTATATTAAATACACCAATGGATTTACGTCACTCCACATGTTCATAGGAGAAAACTTTAAATACATAATTTACCTTCAAATTTAGGAAATGAAAACAAAGGAGTCTATGAAAGATAGACAAGTACAGTATACAAAAGATGGAAGAAATAATTACAAGGTTAATCAATGTGTATGTTTGAAAGACCTATAAGTAAGATCATATACCTATAAATACCTATAAATAATTACAAAGAATTGAAAAAGTAAACAAATATCATACTAATTTAACATTATCAAACCTATGCTTCAAAAGCATAGCAACGTAAATTGATCGGTATTTATGCGCATCCTAATCTCGTGTTACGACCATTGGATCCAGATCACGCATATGGCATTCTATCCAATGTGTGACAAAGATGCCATAATCATTACTTGCGCTACCTTACTAAGGAGCCTCCGTGTAGTGTTGACGACCCCACCCATCAGCATTTATCCCCCCAACGTGTCAACACTTTGGCCATCGTGTCAAACTGAATGCAAAAGCATTCCTTCATTAGTGACTAATGCTTATTCAAAATAATATCTCAACTTGAAGTGCAATAAATTCGATACATACCATGTCTTTGCCATCCTTGTGTGTCCGCTGGGGGTAATACCGGGCATCGCTATCGTATTATATCATGATTTTACGCCCAATATCAATAACCATAAGGGTCCAATGGGAGACCTCTTGCATACACAACAAGATTGCTATATATTTACATGTGTAGAACTCTTCACTGGCATCCTCAACATAGTCCTTGATCCGGGTGTGATTGAAATATTTAACAAAAACACCAAAGTTTGAGTAAAAAACAAGCATATCACACTTATCTTCTCTTGAGCCATCGTGTCATTGATGGCATCAATTATTCCATCAATGATCTGCATATAACGATAACGAATTACACAAGAGTATTGCATACATTGTTGAAAAGTTCTAAATTTAAACGTACCTCCCCATCGGTGAATCCACTATTTTTAAGTAGGAGAAGCATAGACCTTCTCTCAACAAATCTCCTCTCTGATTGCCAAAGAATATCATTTAGGTTTTTTCTTTGCTCGGTTAACTGATCGATAATACGTCTATCCATGCCCAAAAGGCACTCGAGTGTGCCTTTGTCCAAATCTACTATCTTTTTTAATATCCTTGGCTTCTTGAATTGGGTTGGCCTCCTTGCATCCCCTGTTGGCCTGTGCGCCATTGATTTTGTTCACTAACCTCAGGTGACGATCCTCCTCGTCGGTGGCTCATTATCCTCCTATATAGGAAAGTACAAACCATGCCATATCAAATAGGACAAACAACAAATATACAAATACATCATTGTATTATAAAATACACCGATGTATTACATAAACACACCCGTGTCTTATATAAACACAACAATGTATTATGCAAACACACCAATGTAGTATAGCATCCACTAGTGTATTCTGCTAACACATGAATGTATTCTGCTTACACACCAGTGTATTATAATAACTCATCGGTGTATTGTAATAACACATTAATGTATTGTAATAAGACATCGGTGTATTCCACTAACACATCGATTTTTCGTATAAACACACCGGTGCATTGTGGAAACAAATACATTGATGCATTATATTAAATGCATTGATGGATTTAGTAATAATTGGAAGATTACCTTCTTATCATCCTCTTCTCCTCCACCTCTACCATCTTATCACCCTCTGCCTTTTTATGCTCCTCCTTCTTATCCTCCTCTCTCTTCTTATCCTCCTCCTCATTGCCCTCGTCTGCCTTCTCCTCCTCCTCATACTTCTCAACCTCTGTCTTCTCCTCCTCTCCCTTATCCTCCTTCCCATCCTTCTCATCATTTGCCTTCTCCTCCTCTGCCTTCTCCTCCTTCTCATCCTTCTCATCTTCTGCCATCTCCTCCTCTGCCTTCTCTGCTTTTTCCGCCTTTATCTTCTTCTCCTCCCCTACCTCATTCTCCACTTCTGCCTTTTTCTTCTCCTCCTCTGCCTTCTCCTCCTCGAACTCCTTCTGCTACTCTTCCCTTAATTCAATATTCTCCCTCTCATCCTTACCCCTCTCCTCCTCTTTCTTGCAATCATCCTCCTTCCCTTCCCCCTTCTAAGACTCAACTTCTCCTTCTCCTCCTCCTTACCACCTCATAGATTCATCAATTTCACGCTTAGCTAATGATTCTTCACTGTCAACTTCTTTATTTTCTTTTTCAAGTACGTCAAGTACCTTTATTCCACCAAAATTTTCTTTCGCCCATCTCTCTTCCCAACAACATTTGCTTCCATCCCAATAGCACCATCACCTTCCTTCCTTACCTCTCCCTTTGCCTTTATCTTCTTCCTCACATCACCCTTATCCTATGTATCAGAAATTCACTTCAAACCCTTCTCCACATAGGGCTCTTCAAATGGTGACTCCCTCAACGAGGCCTTTGTGGTTGTTTTCAAATTAAGATTGACATACTGCGCTTCGTGAAAAACTTCTCTTGGTTATACCTTTGAACGACAAGCTCAGCCTCTAAATTCTTTTTTTTTTTGAAACTAGCTCAACCTCTAAATTCATTGCATCACCAATTTGGAACATCTCGGTTGCCTAGATCGGCAATAGAGTGGCGCAACCTTTGAGATGTGTTTGCTCCTTCAGTTTAGCCTCTTGTTGCCCTTCGTGAAGAAAGTCGTGCAACACCTCAACCTAATTGTAGTCATGTAGCGATTCCAAATCCTCTAATGTATCAAAAAGTGAAATAATGATGGCTTGGTCCCCATAAGGTAAGAGTAAGGACCCAAGGGTGATAAGAGCCAAGAGCTTGGTCTCTTTCTCTACCTCCACACTTCTATCGAACCCTTGGGTTTCCTTCCCTTTTCCCTTCGCCTTGCCTTTCCCCTTTTTCCCATCTAGATTTAATTCTTGTATTTTCGTCAAAATAGACCTCACTTTAGGCTTCACCGTGGCGAAGTTCGTTGTCTAAATGTTAAGCCTGTCCTTGACATTACTCTTCCCATCGAACAAGCCAACTTTTCTTCCTTCATTCTTCAACCCTATCATCTTCTCAATATGGTCACCAGTTAGCCTCAGTGTCAGCTGACCAAAGTGGTACTCCTTCGTCTCAACATCGTAAGCATCCACCATATGCCCATACAATTCCCTATCCTTGAATTGAGGGAAGTACTTCTCGTTCTTAGCGAGGACAGCGAGTGGAGTCCTCTGAAATGACTCAACAACATCATCCCTAACCATCTTCGATTTACGGACTGTGAACTATAAGAACATAGGCAAGGTACATGAACAGAATTAGCGAAGAATTAAATTATAAATGGATGAACTATTGATATAGTGTCCTTTTTCTATACTTCTGTTACTGTTACCCCTTGTTTTGTTGTCTACTTACTCAGTTTTCACTAACATATAGTTTGGGTTCCATACTCATGTGTTGCTGAGCAATCAAGTGCAATGCATGCCATTGGTTAGGCTTCTATGGAACTAGGTCCTACCTAAGGAGATAGTCCATATTGAGCCAATGGCTCATAGTACTAGTTTTCTTTCCACTGTTAGATTTTTTTTTTTCTTATCTTTTGGTGATTGTAGGAGACTCTCCTTGCTTTTCTGTTTTATGGTGAATTTTAATAATATTGTCCGCACTTTAGTTTTCTTTTATTTAATGCATCATGAATGAATGTTGGCTATTAACGTTTTATGGCTGTGTTAGGTGATTGCGATCTTGTGGGTGCTCGTGCTAGTTGGTAGCACACGGCGACCCGGGTTCCGTCACTTGGCGAGACTTGGGTCATCACAGATGGTAACAAAGCAAGGACACCCTACTAAGTCATAAAATGGTCCAAAAAAGTCATACGGACATTCATAATGCATTAAGTGATGGGTACCCGTCTGCTGATTGACCGGCAAACTCGATTCGCATACCCTGGATTTGTTGCGGATTGCAATTTCTAACACTTGATTTTTCACCATGTAGGAAGAGATGGCTCCACGTAGGTCCAAGCAGGCTAGTGCTACTTGCTAGGTTGATGGAGACCGACAAGTGGATCCCCTTCAGCAGCTCCGGATATGGTCGCCCAGTTTCAGGCCTTTATGGAGACTTTCTTCAGGATGCTGGAGCAAAGGCTACCTCTCGCATCTCAAGCAAGAGGAGGGGGTGGTGGGGATCAGGAGCAGCCTTCGATCCTGAGTGTGCATGTTCCTTCACATGAGGAGAGCGGGGAGAACCATGGGCCTCCCCCACCGAAGGATGAACAGGTGGATCTTTTGCATCAGTATCGGCAGATCTTCACCGAATTTAGAAGTTGAAGCCCCCAACCTTCAAGGGGGATGAGGATCCTACGGGGGTGGAGGACTGAATACAGCAAATCGAGAAGTCCTTCAATACTATCCTCCCATAGGAGGATTGTAGGGTGCCCTTCGCGACATACTAGTTGACCAGTGTAGCGTACCACTGGTGGGTGGGTGTCCGTGAGTAGGAGGGCACTTGGGTGGTGTCCTAGGGTCTCTTCCTTGAGCTTTTTAGTGACCAGTACTACCTTAGGACCTGGTAGGACCAAAGGAGTCTCGAATTCCACAACCTGAGGCAGGGTTCGATTTCGGTTAGCGAGTATCAGACTCGTTTCATCGAGCTCTCACTTTTAGAGTCGACGGTAGTGGCCTCTGAGGTAAATAAGCATTGGAAGTTTGTTCAGGGACTTTGGCCGGAGATACGGAAGTACGTTAACCCGCTTTCGTTGGACACTTTCACCCAAGTAGTTGACACAACTATGAAGTATGAGCAGGGCGATGCTGAGGCTCGCAAAAGCTTTAGTGGAAGACCAGGATAGAAGTTGGAGTTTCAGGGTAGATTTCGGAAATGGAGGGACCAGAGGTACCAACCATACAAAGTACCCCCTATGCCTCAAGCTCCTCAGCAGCAGACATCGACTTTGGCTTCAGGGTACACTCAGTCCCATCCAGCTACGCTGACTCAGACTCAGGGCACCGTAGGATGGGTGTAGTCAGGACTAGAGTAGCAATCTTGCTACAAGTGTGGCCAGTAGGGTCACCTTAGGAAGGACTGCCCAGCCAAGATGGGGACCCAGGGTGGGGTTTCCTCCAGCTAGAATGGAGGAGCAGCTCGAACCTACCAGACTCATGGCGAGGGCTCTCAGCGATTTCAAGGAGGTGGGATTGCTCCAGGCCAGAGGCCTACTCAGAGCATGGCTGGTTCTTCTGCGCCCTTAGCCACAAGATGAGTGTATGCACTATCTCTAAGGGATGCACAGGCTTCGCCATCGGTGGTAGCAGGTATGGTGACAATTGACCAGTGTTTGGTTTTTACCTTATTTGACTCGGGCACTTCTCATTCGTATATATCACCTAAGTTTTATGCAAAACTAAAGAAAAAACTAGTACTACTAGATGAGTCATTAGTCATCAAGGGCCCAGCAAGGCAACTATGGGTAGCTGAGACAGTTTTCAGGGGTTGTGAGGTGGACATCGGGGGCTACACTCTACTAGCTGACCTGATGGAGATCGAGATGGAGGATTTCGATGCCATTCTGGGCATGGACTGGCTATTGGGGCACCATGAAATAGTGGATTGTTTTGAGAAGAAGATTATCTTCTCGATTCCAGGAGCACCTCAATTTGAGTATTATGGCAGATTTGAAAGCAAGCCGATCAGGTGTATCTTAGCCTTGCAAGTATCTAGGTTACTAAATGGGGGGTGTAGCAGATACCTTGCTTATGTATCTACAGCCTTAGGAGAGAAATCGAAGTTGGGGAGTGTGCCTGTCATATGAGAATATGCCGATGTGTTCCCAGAGGATCTCCTGGGACTTCCACCTAAGCAAGAGATCGAGTTCGAGATCTCTCTCATTCCGAGGACCAATCCTATATCGATTGCCCCATAGTGGATGGCACCAGCAGAGTTGAAGGAGTTGAAGATGCAACTTCAGGAACTCCTTGAGAAGGGGTTCATTCAGTCTTGTGCCTCACCATGAGGAGCCCTAATATTGTTCGTAAAGAAGGAAGGTACCTTACGTCTTTGCATTGACTACAAGCAACTAAATAAGGTAACCATCAAGAACAGATATCCCCTTCTGCAAATCGATGACTTGTTTGATCAACTTCGCAGGGCCACGATATTCTCCAAGATCGATCTGCATTCAGGCTACCACCAGCTCAGAATAAGAGAAGCAGACACATCAAAGACTGCTTGCAAGAGTCGTTACGGCCATTACCTGTTCTTGGTGATGTCATTCGGACTAACGAATGCCCCTACCGCATTCATGGAGTTGATGAACCAGATCTTTAGAGCCTATCTTGATGGTTTCATGGTGGTATTCATTGACGATGTCCTCATCTATTCCCGCGATGAGGTACAACATGAGCATCATCTCCAATTGGTCTTGGAGACACTGAGGGAGCATCGGTTATATGCCAAGTTCAGTAAGTGTGAGTTCTGGCTGTACCAGGTGGAGTTTCTAGTACACGTGGTGTCAGGTGCAGGGATTTTTGTTGATCCTTCCAAGGTCGAGGCAGTACTGAAGTGGGAGCAACCCAAGATAGTGATAGATATTCTCAACTTCCTCGGTCTAGCCGGTTACTATAGGTGATTCATCCAGGGCTTTCCATAGATCACTGTCCCGTTGACCAAGTTAACAAGGAAGGATACTTCTTTTGTCTGGACTGGTGAGTGTGAGACCAGTTTCCAAACACTAGAGGAGAAGTTGACTTCAGCTCTGTCCTTACCATCCCAAGTAGCGGTGGCGGATTTATCATATGCATCGATGCTTCACTCCAAGGGTTGGGTTGTGTTTTGATGCAGCATGGGCATGCGGTTGCCTATGCATTGAAGCAACTAAAGCCTCATGAGAAGAACCATCCAACACATGACCTAGAATTGGCAGCTGATGGGCTTCGGATGGCCACCAAAAGATTTGTAAAGGATGGGAGAGCTACATAGCCATAAGCATCCATTGCCGGGAGGGGGTGGCTGAGTGGTGTGATAGGAGGACTCGACCTGACGAACATCAAGCCATCACAAGGGAGATGGTAGGATTTGGTGACCCAATTCTACTACAAGGGGTGTACGTCTAGGGGGAGGATGATACTCCCAACTACACACTATAACTTGTGAGATTACAAGATTTTTTCTCTTGCCCCGAGCTTACATGGGAGCTCACTCAGGGGCCTCTCCTCATTATTTATAGTGTGGACGAAGCTTAACTAGCAAGATCTTTCCCGTGATCTTTAGTGCACCACTTGTCAAGGTGCCTATTTGTTGTTAGGTCATAGCCTGTTTGCGCTGCTATCAATGGTCGACGCTAGGTCCCTAGGCGGGTTAGTCCTCCGAACCTACTTGTATCTAGGCCTTGCTAGGTGTAGGTAGGTCGGATCCTTGGATCCGCCTGCACCCTAGTCTCTTTGGGTTGGACACTTCTTATCAAGCTTTTCACGGAGTTTTGAGTCCAAGGGTATCTTTTGCCCCTCATCATATGCCCTTTACTCTTTGGCTAGTGGATGCTTGTCGAGAGAGTAACTGTAGTGGTGAAAACTCCACGATAGCTGATGCCCTCAAATGATGCCTTGGCTGTTTCTTTAAGCGGGGGAGCATTTGTTGTCGAGCGGAATTTGCCTCGGGCTTGCGTTCGCCTATTATGTTGCCTAACCTTGAGAGGTGGCGTCAGGGGCCTTCGCCTAATGTATTACCATCCTTCAGAGGAGGCTGAAGGCATGTTTCCCTATATTTCCTTCAGCCTTAAGAGGTAGGTATATTGAGGGGACGTGAACGCAAGGGCCCGACTTCCTGCCGACCTTAAGAGATGGCTTGCCGGCCCTAAGTGGTGGCCATATTGAGGGAATGTGAGCGCAAGGGCCTGGCTTCTCGCAAGCCTGAAGAGGCAGCACCACACCAAGGCTGAGCATTAGGCGTTTGAGCCCAAGTTCATGCCAGCCTTAAGAGATAATGTTCATTAAACTTGGGGCAAATGAGCCTTAGCTCATGCTAGCCTTTGGAGGTACAATTTGTTGAGCCTGGGGTGAATGCATCCTTGCTCATGCCGGCTTGAAGAGGTGGCATTTTGTAGAACTTACACTTGGGGCATATGAGCCCAAGTTTGTACCAGCCTTAAGAGGTGGTACTTCGTCGAGCCTGAGGCAAATGAGCCCTAGCTTAGACCGTGCTTAGGAGGCAGTGTGAGTGGATCTTGGGGCGAATGAGCCCTAGCTCCTACTAACCTTAAGAGGCGATGTTAGTTGAGCATGGGACAAATGAACCCTAGCTCAGGCTAGCCTTAAGAGGTGACCTTAGTTAAGCTTGGGGCGAATGAGCCCTAGCTCGTGCCAGCCTTAGGAGTCTACGTTCGTTGAGCTTGGGGCGAATGAGCCCTAACTCACACCAGCCTTAGGAGGCGGCGTTCATTGAGGTAGGCATCAATTTTTGTTGCCATGGGAGGTCATGGCCTCGAACGTCGTGCCCACTCAAAAAGGCAACTGGTGCTTTCACATGTCATTCCAAGTGTCCAACGTGTTATAACATGAGGAGATCTTGACCGTCAATTTTGTTAGTGTGATCAAGTGGTCGCATAATCCGCATCGTATCTTAGGGGATTTTGTTCCTGGGGAACCCACAACCTGTTGGGTCGAGGAAATAGAACAACGTCATTACCCTCAGAAAGCCGTGGGGAGGCGGTTATAAATAGGGGCTTGTAGTGGGTCTTATTTCATGGCTTTTCACCCTTTTTGTCGGGCTTGAGGGACTTATTAGCTGTGTGGAGGAATGTCTATGTTTCATTTGCTCCTTTGACAAGGCTTCATTGTCGAACTTTTGCGTGTTCAGTGAATCGGTCGAAGGACGATCATGTGCGGCTCTTCAGATGGGGGTAGGCACCTCTTGGTACCCCCACTCAATGCATGGGTGAAGGTGACGACTTCCAATCCCTGTTGCAATGTCGGTGGGTTCGGGACCTTGGCCAATTTTTGTGGAAAAGGGGGTGTGCCTGGAGGCGTTGTCCTTCTTGCGTGCTTATTTTGTTTCGTTTCTTGGTGCAGACTCTTGGGGGTTCCTTCCACCATGTGATTTTGAGCGCAATGACAACTCCTCCTGGTATAGGAACCATCTTGTGTGATGAAGGACTATGGGGTAAGGT
This sequence comes from Thalassia testudinum, assembly GCA_037157565.1. NCBI lineage: Eukaryota > Viridiplantae > Streptophyta > Magnoliopsida > Alismatales > Hydrocharitaceae > Thalassia > Thalassia testudinum. Next base: position 97,643,825 of record JAZHRO010000024.1, read on the forward strand.
AGAAAGAGGGGGTCTTATTGTCTTTTAGAAGTTCAAGAGGAAGCAAACCAACAGCGAAGATGAGGCAAAGCGAGCTTCCTCAAGGCATTCTCGCAAGGGGAGCATGGAGAGATGTTCGTTGGGAGGGAGCCAATCGTGTCCACCTTCCTAGGCCCAGGTGGGGATGAGGCGAAGGATGTTCCACAGGGGGTGTCGTCCCCTTTGGTTCCACATGGAGAACTCATTGGATGTTGGGTCGCAGGGGTGCCACTTGAGGCCCGGGTGAAGGTCGCTCCTTTGCGAAGGCTCAATGCTTCTATCGGTCTGCTCGGCTTCCTTGGCGACTCCACAAGGGTGGGGTAGGAGTTGTTGCTGCTTGTAGCTCCTTTTGTGGGAGTGTATTTGCCTGGTCAGATGTGGGGCCTCTACCAAATAGCGCCCACAATGCTCGCCAAAGTGGTTGAGTTTGTTTGGGGATTTCTCATGGAAGGGTCGGTTGAAGGCCTGGTGGCATTGATTAGGTGGGGCACCTCACTGATAGATTAGGAGGTATTCCGCACCTCTGGACGACTCCAACTGCCTCAAGTGGTTGTCGTAGTCTGTCAAGGCTTGTTGATCCACTAGCGGGCTCCTCGTTCAGCCATTATTCCCCTACAGAAGGAGGTGCATGTCCTAGAAGTGGGACAATCCTCTGCTGCGGAGGGGTAGGAGGCTAGGGAGCCCACTTCTTGCTAAGGACATGGGCGAGCGAAGCTTGGTGAGGACAAATCGATTTCTAACAAGGAGTCGTTCAGGGTGGGTCCACCAGGAGCTGTAGGGGCCGTTGGTCTTGCCGCTGCTCTATCACCTTATATTACTGAGGGCGGGCAACCTGGAAAACTGGGGGTGAAGCCGCTGAGTCCTAATGAATGGTGTCGCTAGCTTGTCTCTTTTCAGTTGTAACTTAGTCAAAAACAATGATCCGGGAAATGTAATAGTTGATATTTCCTATAAAAGGAAGAGGCCTTTCATTCCTTCTTTTCTTTTTGTGTTGTTGAGAATTCTTGCTCGTATGCCAAGCATGAGGATCAATTTGACGCGTAGGATTTATTACTCAAAAGGTTATATAAACCACTTTCACGAGTTGTTTGTTTGATACCTATTGTGGGGCATCCTGATTATTCACTCAAATGACTTGGCATAGAGGCTTATCTTGTTACTCCATCCTGGCTAATTTTTGCAGGGCCGAATGAAGTGCCCGTGGAGAGGATTGTCCAGGGCAGTAGCCAGGTGCCTATGTTCCACGCTTGGGTAGTCATCTACGCGTGATCTATAGGGATCCTCTGGCATACTTCGTAGCTCCACCATTCGCCTGGTGCCTTGTGTAAGTTCCCTACTTGGAGGGGTGAGATCAGCGTGACAAAAAAAATGCGGAATTGAAATATATAAAGCAATATCACAAGAAATTAGCAATCACAAAAAGTACACAGGTATTTTTAGGTGGAAACCCAAACCGGGTGAAAACCACCACCTAACCCTCTCGAGTTAGGATTTTCCGATCAACCAAGTTGATCAAATCCACTAACCGAATCACTTAAAACGAGGGTGATTCAACCTCAGTACAACCACGCTACAAGTACGAAGGTAGCGTTCCTCAACCCCTTCTCTCCACGAGAAGGATTTTGTCCCACGAAGGAGACAGGAATTCGCAAAGCGAATACCCAACCAAAATACAAAGATAAAATAAAACAACAGTCCTATAGAGCCAACCAAAATTAAACCTAGCTTCTATAGGAAATAGGAAACTCCCCTTTGCAAGGAGTGCGTCGACGATGACGCGGTGCGTGTGCCACGCGATGGCGCTACGTCGCTCTCGTAGACAACGACGGGAGAGCGGGTGCGCGAAGGGAATGATGCTCTCAAGAGAATGAGCTTGAGCTTAGAGAGCAAGTGCTTCTTGGACACAAGAGAGTGGAAATACTTGATCTTAGTGTATCTTGGTCTCTCTAGGTGTATATCTTGTGTATCTTTGTGTTGCAAAGGTTCCCCTCTATTTATAGAGGCCTTAGGAAGGCTTTAGAAGGCTTAGGAAAGGTTCTATAGCCGTTGGGAACAAAGTCCAAGAGAATCAGGCCGAAATCAGGACAATGATTACATTTGACAGGGTCATCAGACGTCTAACTCTGGCATCAGACGTCTGGAAGGCCACTTTAAGACGTCTGATTCCAAGGTTAGACGTCTGATTCTATGCGGGTTTCTCCCTGACTTGAATCAGATCTAAACAGGGTTTTTGTGCAAGTCCATCAGACGACATACAGGACGTCTGGCACTATGTCTGGACGTCTGGAAACCTACTTTTACTGTGGGAATTGATTTCCAAACGTTGCAACGGCTAGAAAATCTCTGAGAAGAGATTTTGGGTCAGCCGAGGCAAAACGGTCATTTATCGGACGTCTGGTAAGTCCTATGGACGTCTGATAAGGCTCTAACGGTCATAATCTTGAGTGTTTTCTAAGCCAGCCAACGGTCCACTAATTGGACGTCTGGCAAAGTCATCAGACGTCTCCTAAGACGTCTGGTATAAGGTCTGGACGTCTGATTTCATCAGACAGAACTAACTGTCCAGCCTAACAGTTATCAGACGTCTAAAACAACAGTCAGACGTCTTAAAATTCTTTATCAGACGTCTGATTTGGGAATTAGACGTCTGTAAGTGCTGTTTGAACCCTATATTGGTTTTCTAAGTATTCTACAGAAAACCTAAGTATCCTAGGGTTGTGCAGGTGTTCCTAGGACTACTTTTAGGGTACTTTGAGGCTCTTTAACATAATGTTCTAAGGAATCAAAAAGAGCAAGAAAATAAATACAAGAGATACATGAAAGGATAAAAAAGAATCTATCCTATTCTTCTTGTCTTCCATCTCCAATCTTTCGCTCCACGTGAACCTCCTGTGTTTTCCGTCAAGCTCCTCCAATCCGTCCTGGATGCGAGCTTGAACTCCGTCTAAACACGTCCACATTTGCAATTGACCTGAAATCTAGGACTCAAATTGCAAATGTTAAATAACACATGTTTTGTTATCATCAAAACAAATGATCGTGGTGCTCTAGCACCAACACCTTGTCCACCCACTTTCGCCTGACATATAGTATGACTGTGTCGGTTGGGGGGGCGGGGGCCTGACGGGAGAATGCCAGGATTGGCACCACTCCTCCAAGTGGAAGGTGGTGTTGGGACTACTCGGTATTTAGTGCTCTCACGTGTGCTTAGAGCTTATCCCTCACAGAGTGGTTGGGACGGGAGTGGTTACTCCGCGTACCTTGATTTGAAAAGTTCTCCTGGTGAGGTAGCAAAAGGAGGGGGTAGGAAATCCCTGCTTGCCTTGCCAGCTTTTAAGCTAGTTGCCTCAATCCATTACCCACTCTTCGGAGTCGGTTGTCGATGGGGTTTGCTAAGGTAGAGTGGAGATGGGTGCTCAGGCTCCGCTTATACCGCTCGGGCCATTCTTCCAGGTGCCTGAGGGCCAAGGAGCTATGGTTGCCTTGACTACGTAGTTACCTGCCTGTCTCTCTCTTGGAGACTAAGGGGCCTTGAAATTCCTCGTATTTGGGCCTGCCCTTTTGTCTGAGAGCTGCTCGCTTGAATTTCGTGGGAAATTCATTAACTGGGATAGGGCTAATTTTGGCAATCTCTACGTGTCCCGTATGAGGGTTGGGAAAAGGCACCCATCGCAGGAATCCTTTGGCGCCTATCGCTGATAAGGGAGCCTTAGGCTAGGCTTTACTGGTGGAGCCTATGGAGGTGCCTCGTTCATGGTTGCCACCTTCTTCGAGAGTTGTGCTCAATATGAGAGTTTAACATAATCGATTTGGAGAGGTTCCCTTGCCTTAGCCCTGGGCTCTTTGGCTAGGTCATAATTGCCTGAGTGGGCAGATCCTTTGCCTAGATGAGCTAGGCAGTGTGTGTTGAATTGGAAAATCGTCGCAAACGGAAGTTGAGTTTTGAAAACTTGTTGTTGTAGTGTGATTTGTGAAAAAATCTGTCAACAAATAAATTTTACTGAAACTCGAAAAGAATTTTGAGTCGAACACAGGGAGGCTGCATCGATTTGAAATCTGCGATTATATTTTTTTGTTGTTTTTGTTTAGAAAGCGAGATAATCACAATGAATTCGATATTAACAATAAGAGAGAGAGAGAGAACAAACACTTAATAATATGGATAATGTTTTTACAACTAGAAAGCGAGAAATATTACAGCTAGAAAGTAGAAAATATTACAACTAGAAAGTAGTAAAATCTACTCTAGAAAGTAGTAAAGAGAAAGGAGGTGAGAAGTTATCCTCCTCGACAACTGCTTGGAGGACGAGCCAGACAGGGTGACGCCTGGAAGACGAAGGGCGAATACGAAAGATAGAGAACGAAGCAAGAAGAACCAAGGGTGAGACAGGGCGTTGTCATCGCAGGATCCACTTCTGGAATGGGGGTGAGAAAACTTTGATTTTAACTCTAGAGGAGCATCCCAGTCTTGGGACAAGCTTCTTTAGAGCTTTGGAGAGGGAGAGAGGTGAAGGAAGGGATGAATGAAATGTGGGGGGCGTAAGCCTTTTTATAGGTGTAGAGGTTGGGGGCAAATAGATCATTTTAACCTTAAAACATAAATATAGGGGTCTTTAGTGACAGATTTAAGCATCACTAAAGACCCTAAACGTGGCTGTAGCTCCTGCGCACGCACCGCCCCCTCCTCTTCCGCACTCAAAAATGCCCGCGCACGTTCAAAAGATCTCAGCTGTCCAATCTTGCAATCAACGACTGAGATTGCATCGTGCCGCGCCTTCATAACGCCCCCCCATGTGTGATCACAAGTACAGAGGCACGTATGATAGCACGTGCGGGGCTCCTCGCATCTGGGCATGCCACGTGGCGCTCCTGCTGCTGCTCATCTCCGATCTGACGGCCTAATTTCACCGCACAAGCACCTTCGGCTGATTTGGGGTGCGCTGCATTTCGAACGCACGCCCCTTCCTTCACATCTGATGTCAAGACCAATGAACCATCTTGCTTCTTTGATGAGTTCTTGATTCCAAGCGTTCTTCCTTTCAACCATTGGATCAATATCCAATGGTTAAGATCGTCCACGCAGTTGAGGAGAGTGATAGCAGCGATGGGTCCTTGGGTCAGTTTGGCGACTGGGATGGCACCACGTTGCACCATCTTAGTCGTCCATCTTCTATATCTTGTAGATGGTGCCACGAATGTTGGATTGGATTGATTTTTGCATTGTTGGGCTGCGATCATCGATTCAAATCCATCCGTGCAGTCGGATTTGTCATCTGAAGTGCTAATTTACACCATCTTGGCCCTTGATCTCTGATCTTCCTCGGATTATATCTAATGCTACGGAAGTTCGATCGGGGTGATCTTAGAGTTGTTGAACTCCGATTATCACCTTGATCAAATTCGTACGATTGGATCTTCAATCTGAGGCCCCGATTAAATGTCACTCTATCCCTGGCCACCAAGAAAAAATTACTATACAATTTGTACAATTTGACCTAAATGCATGATGAAGCATGTTATGCAATATTTACAATGCATGATGCTTATATGATACTAAGAACATGCATTAATAGACATTTTAAGCTATTCAGATGCATACACATCAACATCGTCAAGGTAGGATCGAGTAGCCACGACTAAAGAGCCTGGCTGAATTCTTGTGAGGACTAGCTTAGATTCGATTATTCAATTGTGATACATTACCTAGGCTTTTTGTAGAGATAAGGGCCTGGATGTTGGTCGCTGAGTAGTTGCCTACGTCCACAAAGGCAATTGTTAGCCCGATCGTTTTTGGATGAGGTCCTTTTTCTATTGGGCCTATCCTTGCCATATGCAGAGAAGGGGCAACTTTGTCGATGCGGTCACGGGGTGTAATACCGCCGCTTGTTACCTTGCCCAGCTATGCCATTAGATAGGGAAAGTGAAGAGGGAGGTTTGTGAGGGTCGACCCTTGGGGGTGACCACAAATAAGAGCCTACCTTGATATGTGGCAATGGAGAGAGGCCGATCTTAGAAGGTGGCAATGGGAATCGAGAACTAGTGCTCGGATTTTCTTGGCCCAGAGTCCTAACGCGAGCTAGGCGGGACTTGGGGCTCAGGGGCCCAAGCTAGCATCGTTGTTGTGATGTGACGCTATGTCGTGCCGTCTGGAACGTGGGGCACTAGAGCCCTAATCCCTACCAACATTGGTGGCTAGTATACTATCATTGGGCGAAGTGGCCTAGATTCTTGCTATCTATTCTTGTTAACAGATGCTTCTGAGAGTGGAGCGACTGAAATCCTGGAGATGGGACGTATTAGTGCTGCGGAACTTTAGGGCGCATGGGCTTGAGTTCCTACCAGCCTAGGGTTATTATATTCGTAGGAACGTGGGGAGTAGAGGCCCTAGTTCTAGCCACCCTTAAGATGTGACCTATCAACCTTAAGAGGCAGCAACATAGAAGATCTTCGAGCATGTCGGCCTAAGTTCCAGTTACCCTAAAAAGGTGTCTTGCCATCCTTAGGAGGAGACATTATAAAATAATGTCGGGTGCGTCCGCCCGAGTTCTTCCTGACCTTAAGAGGTGGGTTGCCGGCCTTGAGAGGCGGTAATAGAAAGGAACATCGAGCACATTTGTCTAAGTTCGAGCCGACATTAAGAGGTGGTTGGCTGGCCTTAAGAGGAGACTTGCCGACCTTAAGAGGTGACAATACAAGGGAACACCAGGCGCACCCGCCCGAGTTCCAACCGACCTTAAGAGGTGACTTGTCAGCCTTAAGAGACGAAAATATAGGGGAACGCCGGGCTCGTCTACCCAAGTTCCAACCAACCTTAAGAGGTGGTTTGTCAACCTTAAAAGGCAACTTGTCAGCCTTAAGAGGCGACAATACAAGGGAATGCAGGGCGCTTCCACCCGAGTTCCGCTGACCTTGAGAGGTGGTCTACCGGTCTTATGAGGTAGTTTGTGGGCCTTAAGAGGCAACAATACAAGGGAATGCACGGCACTTCCACCCGAGTTCTGGCTGACCTTGAGAGGTGGTCTACCGACCTTACAAGGCAGTTTGTGGGCCTTAGGAGGAGACAATACAAGGGAACACCGGGCATGTCCACCCGAGTTCTAGATGACCTTAAAAGGTGGCTTGCTGGCCTTAAGAGGAGACAATACAAGGGAACGCTGAGCGCGTTCGCCCGAGTTCTAGCCGACCTTAAGCGGCGACCTACCAACCCTAAGAGGCACAATACAAGGGGAACACCAAGCATGTTCGGCCAAGTTCTAGCTAACATTAAGAGGTAGCCTGCCGGCCTTAGGAGGAGGCTACGAGTGTGGCACGAGCACCACCCTTAGCCGATGAAGGTTGGCTATTGTGGGAAACAAGTCTTTGTCTTTGCTAGGACAAGACTGGTCGTCAACTTCTATGAGGTGAAGGCCTCACGCGCCGAAGTTGGGGTCGATGGGGTTGCCCTTTCGACGGCGGGGAATACGCGTGTAGTGGGTATTCAACGTGGGCCTCCCTTAGGGGGGCTGGTCTACAGTCATAGGGACCTTAGAAGGGCAAAGGTTTCTCTTGACACCGATGAGCTTGATAACATTGTGAGGAAAAAACAAGGAAAAAGGGGGATTGCCATGCCTGAAGAGTCTGGCTATGATCTCGAAGTCACTTGGCAGATCACCCGGCTTTGCCCCTTAGTGGATTGCACGGACTTGGTTTCCCTCACCTTTTCTATTTGGGCCTCCTCGGTTACTCTTTTTTGGCCTTGAGGGGCTTAAGCCAGGTTGCCATGCGCTGTTCTCATCCTTTGATAAGGCTGGGCACGTATCAGGAGGATCTGGCAGTGAGCATATACTAGGGGTTAGCCGGCTAGGCTGCCTAATGCTACCGTTAACCTAGCCACCTTAAGTGTTGCCACCTGGTTGAGGTGCCCATCCTCATCAAAGTTAGATGGAGGAGGGCCACTCTCCCCCTTTGGCTCTCCTCTCGACTGCCAAAGGTCCATGGCTGGAATGGCCGATAAGGGGAGAGCAAAGCACCGTCACTGGTGTGGTGAAGGCTCTATGGGCGCGCCGACCTTGAAGGGGTGTCTTGTTAGCTCTGAAGGCTAGCCTCAACTTTGTATCTAGAGGAAAGCATATTGGCGTAATGCGAGAACTACCATTGGAGGTCAATTATGCAAGTTGTCTACCCATCTTAAGCGACGTTGCTACCAAAGGTTGCCTCGACCTCTGTGCTGACGCATCTAGTTGGGAGGAGGCAAGGACCTCGAATAATGTGGGCGTTCCGGCTGAAATTTCCGCGTGGTCCATGGCCAGGGGGTGTATTCTCCAAAGGGTTTGGATCAAAGCTGCCCTACCGAGGGGAGCTTCACCGAAGCAAGGCCAGGTGCTCTGCCAAATCAAGCGGGGAGGTTGTTGCCTGGAACGTCGTGTGCCTAATTATGCCCTTCTCGCCCTAATCGAAGATTGAGGGGAGGTACTTGGAAGAGCCAATTCATAAGAAATTGGCTCATTTGCCTGGGGTGACATCGATTCGAGGTTACCTTAACCTGTGCGTTGACGTGCTCAGGTGACAAGAGGAGAGGAGCTTGGGTAACACGAGTGTCGCGGCCAGGATTTGGTGGCGATATTCATCAGACAAGGAGCCAGGGTGGCACCGCTTACCTACTTGAGCAGGGCATCGATTGGCCTTGACCCTAGGTTCATAAGGAAGACCACGTCAGCTGCCTGCAATCATCGAAGCTCTCGCTCAAGGTGGTCTTCTAGGCCCTCCATAGGCCTTCTATCCTCACACTTAGAGGGTCTTGGCAGCAGTGGGTCCTTGCACGTGGATCGCTCCCTTCAAGCACGTTCAGCTAGTTCACGGCTAGGAGAGTGCATTTCCCAAGGGACTTTCGCGTCGTGTAGTGGGGTCTGTGACAGCATCCTTCAGTGGGTCGATTACCTTTAAGCATGTTCGCTTGGTTAAAGGCTAAGGGAATGTGTTTACAGAACCCCTTCTCTGTCCGACGAGACCCGTCATAACGACCCTCAGTGGGCCGACTGCTATCTTGGGGAAGGCGACCCTTCGCTTGTGGAAGGAGCCGCTCCTATGGACGAGCACTAGGGCACACCTACCCAGGGGTCCTCTCACCTTCTACAAGGCTGGCGTTACTACCGCGTCTCTCAATTAACCTACCATAGGAATGGAAGGAGTGGCCTCGCTCAGCGGTCCTCATGGCTTTGCTTAGAGCCCTACTGGGTGCTTTAGCGCATGCTCAATGATGTCATGCCTAAGCTCTCGAGCCAAACGGTCCGACTTGAGGTGCTGGGGAATCGCCACCTCACCGGGCCTTCATTCACTGAAGTGTTGAGCCTCGAATTGATCTAAGTAAGACCAGAAGGGCTAAGTCTTCTAGCGGCCGACTCCTGACAACCTCTCAGGGTTGCCTTTAGCCCTTCAGCACTTGGCAGAGTGCTCCTGACAGGGTGGCTGTGTGCTGACCTCACTCGGGGGTGGCTCCCAAAGGCACGATTGGGGTTCACCTTCCCTCCGTGCTGGGCCTTGATTGGCTTCTCAAGCACTTATAGCGAGAGACTTCCATTACCCCTTTCTCGAGTGGGCAGGTGGTACACATAGGGGCATACGCCCAAGGCCACTGTCTTTAGCTTCATATCTCCCTTCCCTAGCCTACTCTATAGGTAAAGGGGTTCGCTTCAAGCCGTCGGTCGGGGTACGCTTGCTTCCCTTTACTGGGATCAGCATGCCGAGAGTGTCGTTAGAGTGTGGAGATGCTGAATCCCGACCGGGCCCCCCTGAGGAGGGAGGAGCCGCAAGTGGGGCCACGAGTGGTTAAGACCACTGCGGAAGTTCTCACTTAGGGAGGTTGAGGAAGGGTGCTGGAGGAGCGCCTCCTCCTAGTGATTGGATTCTCAGAGGAGTGATGGCATTTTTGTTGACACTAACCACAAACGGTGCCATTCGATGGGCCTTGGATGGCCATCAAAAGATTTGTAAAGGGTAGGAGAACTACATAGCCATGAGCATCCATCGCCGAGAGGGGGTGGTCAAGTCTCCATTGCGATAGGAGGACTCAACCCGACGAACATCAAGCCATCACAAGGGAGACAGTAGGATTTGGTGACCCAATTCCACCGCAAGGGGTGTACATCTGGGGAGAGGATGATACTCCTAACTATGCACTATAACTTATGACATTACAGGATTTTCTCTTTCCCCGAGCTTGCGTGGGAACTCGCTTAGGGGCCTCTCCTCACTATTTATAGTGTGGGGGAACCTTGACTAGCAAGATCTTTCTTGTGATCTTTAGTACACCACTTGTCAGGGCACCTATCCGTTGCTAGGTCGTAGGCCTGTCAGCACCGCTATAAGTGGTCGATGCTGGGTCCCTAGGCAGGTTGGTCCTTCGAACCCACTTGTATCTAGACCTCATTGGATGTAGGCGGGTTGGATCCCTAGATCTGCCTGTACCCGAGTCTTTCCGGGTCGGACACTTCTTGTAGGGCTTTTCGCGAAGTTTTGAGTCCGAAGGCATCTTTTGCCCCTCATCAGTGGCCATAGTATTTGCCCTAAAGATTTGGTAACACTACTTGTACAGTGAGACCTTTGAGATCCACATAGATTACAAGAGCATAAAGTATCTTTTTGATCAGAAGGAGTTGAACTTGAGACAAAGCCACTGGATGGAGCTCCTAAAGGATTACAACTACTCGATAGTCTATCACCGTGGGAAGGGGAATGTTGTGGCAGACGCCCTCAATAGAAAGCCACCAGCCAGGTTGGCAGCTCTTCAGGCACAAAGATGGACTAGTATGGTTGAGACAGCCCGATGGAAGCCTTTTCGAGTGAGAGGACACCTGGGGGAGTTGACGGTGATGAGGTGCACCCACCCTAATCTAATCTCTCGTATAGTTGACTAGCAAATGGAGGATGCCAAGTTACAGATTCTCCATGATCAGGTATTAGCAGGAGACCCGGCGAGTTCACCTTTATAGATGGAGTTCTCAAACTCCGTGGCAGATTATGTGTTCCAAGAGATGAAGCACTTCAGAAGGAGCTATTGTCCAAGGCTCATTGTAGGAGGCTCACCATCCATCCAGGGAGCACTAAGATGCACCATGATCTAAAGAAGGACCTCTGGTGGCGTGATCTGAAGAAGGACTTCTGGTGGCATGGTCTGAAGAAGGATGTGAGTGAGTTTGTGAGACAGTGCCTGGTATGTTAGCAGGTGAAGGCTGAGCATCAGAGACCAGCCGGCCAGTTACAGCCCCTTCCCATTCCCGAATGGAAGTAGGAGAGCATCTCCATGGACTTTGTGACTGATTTACCACTGACTCAGAGGGGACATGATGCTGTCTGGGTGGTTGTGGATCGTTTAATGAAGTCAACACGATTTCTACCAATCAAGGTAACTTATGGTCCTTCGCAGCTAGTGGAGTTGTATATATGAGATATTGTACGATCGTATGGTGTGCTCAAGGAGATCATTTCAGATAGAGACACCCGTTTCACTTCCCAGTTCTAGGGAAGTTTTTAGTAGGCCTTGGGTACACAGCTGAGCCTGAGTACATCTTACCACCCACAGAGTGATGGATAGATAGAGAGGACCATTCAGACATTAGAGGAGTTGTTGAAGTCCTGTATACTTGAGTGGAGAGGCTCTTGGGAGGAGCACCTACCTCTGGTGGAGTTCACCTACAATAACAACTATCATGCCAATATCGACATGGCCTAGTATGAGGCATTATATGATCGGAAATGCACCTTTTCGCTTGCTTGGGATGAGGTGGGTGTGAAGTTGGAGGTAGGTCCCAGATTGATTAGGCAAAGTAAGGAGGTCATCGAGCATAGTCAAAAGAAACTCCTTACTGCACAGAGCTGGCAGAAGAGCTTTGCAGATCGTCGATGGCGGAATGCACAGTTTAAGATTGGTGACTCGATGTTCCTCATAGTATCACCAATGAAGGGATTCAGAGATTTGGGGTGAAGGGTAAGCTGGCTTCGAGGTCCATTGGCCCATTTGAGATACTGGAGCAGGTCGAGCCTGTGGCTTACAGACTCACCTTGCCACCTCAGCTAGCCGGCATCCATGATGTCTTCCATATCTCCAGTCTGTAAAGGTACGTGTCGAATCCGGACCATGTTCTTAGCTATAAGAGGATGGGGATAAAGGAGGACTTGACCTATCAGGAGCAGTCGATGCAGATACTAGACCATATCATTCAGAGGCTGCAAAAGGAGTTCCCTCTGGTGAAAGTTCTTTAGAGGAGTAAGAGGTATGAGAAGGCCACTTGGGAACTAGAGGCAGAAATGAAGGAGTACCCAGAGCTTTTCACGGGTAAGTTCTTAACCCCCTAGGTTGTTTTCTCTTTAAGGTTGTTATACACCTGGCACGGCTTTTCCTTTACCTCCACGTTTGCTTGAGTTTCGGGGACGAAACTCCCTTTAAGGCTGTTATATCTATAATGTCCCAAAATCTAGGTTCTGAATCATTTCAAGGTGGTCTAGGTTAATTTGAACCCGGAAATTCGGTTATGGTTTGGTGCTGGTGTGAACACCTCCTTAAATTCCCAAAAATGCGTATTTCGAGTCAACTCCTAGCCAAGTGTTGTCAAAAGGGTGCCATATGTGGTACCGTTAGATTCCTCTCGTTGCAAGCTTTCCGATGATGCTTTTTTCGTGTGAATCAAAGGTGTATAGCTCAAGTTATGGCCAAAGCAAGTCAACAAGCACCTAAATGTAAGGTGGACCCAACCTTAGGGGTAATTTGGACATTTCACCCACCTAAACCTATTTGCAACAACTTATGGGCCTATATAGGGACCCATTTGGGTCTTTGGGTCATCATCTTCTCTAAGTCTCTCTTAAATTAAGCTTTTCCTTCATTTAAATCAAAAAACTTTTCCCAAGGACCCGGGTGCGAATCCGTAAAACCCAAGCTTCCCACTACAAAAGTTGTAGCGATAGTGGTGGCGGGCATCGAGGGCACAAAGCATGGTGGCAGCAGCTCACACAGAGGCGACGTGTGGTGAGGCAAAGCGCACTCACTCTCGCACGTTTGCACGGAGCAGGAAAGCACTGTGCACGACATGTGTCGTGCATCGAGCGGTGGGGCATGCAGACGCATGCGATCCAGAGCATGCACAGCCAATCACCGCACGACACGTGTCAAGTGCAGTGTAGCGTGGACCAGTGGGCCGATCTGGGTGAACCAGTTCGGTTCAGGATGCTCTCATGCTATTTTGTCCAGTTCGAGGCCTTTCTGACCTCGGATTTCAACAAATAAGGTACTGTTGGAATTGTATCGATGCGTACTATGCGTTGGTGTGGTTTATTTTCATTTTTGAGTATGTTCTTCTTATTGAAAAATCAGAAACATGAGTAGGTGTGTCTGACCCTGTTGTTGGTCCATTTGAATCAGGTCTTATCCCTGGTATGTGCAAGGATCTCGAGGCAAGCGTGGAAACTATCCTAAGCCCTATGTGCATGATTTGGAGTCACTGTGACCCTTTGGTGACATTAGGTAGAGTAGTCTACCCTTCCTTCATTTCTGTCCGATTTTCAAGTATTTTGTCGACCCATCTGATGCAATTCTTTGTGTGTACCACCTCGAATGGTGTGAGTCTCCTTTTGGCTAAGTTCGGAATCCTCTGGCATTTTTCCTGATATATGGGTACTTTAATAAAAAATTAACAGACTCATGTGAAAAGAATTAAGAGTTGACAATCACATAAACCTTGTTATCGCATGCATGGAACGGGATGTGTTTTTCGTAAAATAAGTTCCGTTATGTTCATGACTAGATGAATAATGTGGGACCACTGTCATAAACTAGAAACTACTTGTAAACAAAAAAGTTGGAAGGTAATGAGGTTATTATTAATTCTGGAATTAGTAATATAAAATGATTGAGAATATTCTGGTTTAACGAAAATAAGAGATATAGTTATCTGGAATTGGTTATAAATCAATACGATGGATATGTCGAGAATTAAAAAGATAAGATAACTGACTTCAGTTACGCTATTTGTTGGATTTTGGTTGTAGCTTTGGTCTTTCAAACCGGCATCAGGGGCTGGTTTAGGGAGTTCCTAGCCTCTGTACGACTCTTTGGTTAGTCTTAGTAGCCAATTGGGATAGCGAGATGCAGGGCTCGAGGTTTGGTTCCTTCTCGGCCGGAGGGTGGGTCATTGGTTGTCTGTGGTTCAGCATACATAGCACTTGTACGTGTTCACGCTACACGATGTAACCACCACCCCTTTCCGCAATGACCTCAGGGTGATAGAGTGTGGCAACTTGATGGGTATAAGCGATCTTCCTGACTAGGAGGATGGCTTATGCCGATCCTGTGCTGCAGGAAGTTACGCGAGATCGTCTCGTGCACGAGACGTTGATTTACGGACTGTGAACTATAAGAACATGGGCAAGGTACATAAACAAAATTAGCTAAGAATTAAACTATAAACGGATGAATTGTTGATATAGTGCCCTTTTTCTGTACTCCTATTACTGTTACCCCTTGTTTTATTGTCTACTCTACTCAATTTTCGCTGATGTATAATTTCCGGTTTCGTACTCAGGTGTTGCTAAGAAGTCGAGTGCACCGGCTATCATCGGTTAGGCTTCTATGGAACCAGGTCCTACCTAAGGAGATGGTTCATATTGAGCTAGTGGCTCGTAGTAGTAGTTTTCTTTCCACTGTTAGATTTTTTTTTTATCATTTGGTGATTGTCGGAGACTCTTCTTACTTTCTATTTTATGGTGAATTTTAATTATATTGTCAGCATTTTAGTTTTCTTTCATTTAATACATCATGAATGAATGTTGGCTATTGACATTTTATAGCTATGTGTTGGGTGACCGCAATCTTGTGGGTGTTTGTGTTAGTTGGTAGCATACGGCGACCCAAGCTCCATCACTTGGCGAGACTCGGGTCGTCACATTCAGTGCTCTCTTCAGAGATACGATCGTGCATCTGTGATCCACCTCCTTGCGATATAAACAACCACGGAATAAATGGCCTTCATACACCGGTGTTGTCATTGTGATACACCCATGGATAACAATACTACAATAGTCTATTGTACCAATACATCAAGATGTATTTGTAAAATATATCAGTGTATTATACCAATACACTAGTGTATTCTAATGATACACTGATGTATTTATATGATACATTGGTGTATCATTATAATATACCCATGGATGACAATCATACATTGGTGTATTCTAATGATACACCGGTGTATTTACATGACACATTGGTGTATCATTATAATACACCCATGGATGACAATCATACACCAATGTATTGTACAAATACACCAATGAATTTTTACAATACATTGATGTATCATCCAAAGATAAATCGGATTACTCCTATGATACATCAGTGTATCATTATTATACATCATTGTATACGTATTGTACACAGGTGTATTTGTCTACATCCACAAAGTACTTGATTAATACTCCGATGCATTTATAATACACGAGTGTATATAATGAATACAATGGTATATTAACCGAATGCATCAGTGTATTAATCAAATGCAAAAGTGTATTGATCGAATGCAATTGTGTATTAATCGAATACATTGTTGAGTTGTGCTCCACCAATACTCCTAATATAATGTTGAAGAGCTTCTACTGTGTTTTAGAAAGAGATGAGTCATAATATAGGCGATAAAAGCGTAACAACACTTAAATTTATAGTGCTAAAAAAATCATGAGTTCCGAGGTCGTTCGTAGGGAGAAAAATTGGAATTCAAGCCTCTAATCGAATAATATAAATATGAGCATAACAATCACAAGAGAGATATATGCAATAAATAATTAATCAACTAAAAATGTATTCAATAAGAATCCAAAGTGTATCTCTAATTCAATAGACAAAACTATAATAAAGAGCCTAAAAAGTGGTGATTGAGACCATCATTTAATCATTTAACACTTGGCTTAATTCCCAACTCAAGTTCAAATCAACTTCTCAAAGGGCATCAGAGGCTTCGATTAAATGTTTAATTCAAGCCCAATAGATGGCCTTAAGCATTTAGCCCCAAACACATTCACAAATTTGCCTAAGTGTCTAGGCACAATTCTCAAGAGAAAAACCCCCCCACCTCCCTCTCAGAAATCCTCTCCTCTCTCTCAAACCTGACCCAGATCACTGTTTAGACCCAAATCAGATCGGTTCAAATCAGCCTATCACAAAGTGGGAGGCCCACACTCGTAAGGCGTGGGTGAGAGTGCAGGCGTGCAAAGGTTGTGCATGGGGGACCTGACCCTCCGTGGTCTTGGACAGCAAGGCAATGGGCGTAAAGGATTAAATATGCATTTCAGATTTAGCGCCCACTGATGTGGAAGTAAAATCTCATACCATCTTCATTCTCCTCACATAGAGGAGCTGCTGTTGCTCTTCAAACAATTCGACCTGCTGCGGTTGCTGGGTGCTTCAATTGGGAGCCTGGAGCCCTTCGTGACTTGAATCCGCAGCACCTGGAGTTGGTGGCTAAGAAATTGATGATCGGTTGACGGCGAGTGAAGGTGGCGATGAACGATGGTGACAGCGACGGCGGCGATGACCTAAAAACATGAAAACAGGCATAATGCCCAAATTAGAATGCTCATAAGGGTTGCCGGAGTGCAAGGAACACAGTGGTGGTGGTATTGAGGTGTATGGTAGCATGGAGTGGTCGGACGATGTTGGAATAGGTGGCGGATGATGGGTCTGTTTGGTAGGGGCTTGGAGAGGGTGAAGCACCTAATTAGGTTAAGGCTTTCATTCTATGGGTGGATAGGAAGGTAGTGGTGGTGTTGGTGTTGTGATGTGTATAGTGACCAGACGAAGCTTGCCAGAGCTTCACCGGTTGCGAAGAAGACGAAAGGGAAGAGAGGTGATAGAGGGGTCGAATCTAGATTCTAAGTTCCTAAGACTACTCTAGAGAAGGAGGGGGGGAGGTAGACCTAATTTATTGGACGAAAGGGTAGGAATTTTGCTCTAGGGTGCCTTGCTGGACGCGAAGAGGACGAAGTCTCTGGAGAAGTAGGACGACAATGACGAGGGGGATGGAAACCCTAGATTTAGCCCATTAGGCATGGACAAACTTGAGGAAGAGTTTGGCACTCCCAATTTGATGGTTGGGAGGATAGAGGAAGAAGGAGGAGATGGTCATCGGAGCAAAGGTCGAAGATGGCTGGAGATGGAGGAAAATATGTTTTCTTGGCCTAAACTTGGTTAAACTAGATGTGGGAAGGTCCTAGAGCTTAGATAGAGGTTGATGTGACCCTCAATTGCCTCAATTCCATGAGTTTACTTGCGGATTTGGAAGCTTCAAGATGTGGGTGTTGGTACAAGGGCACCACAATCGTTGATTTTAATGATGACAAAACACTTGGTATTTAACATTTGCATTTGAGTTTAAGTTTTCAGGATAAATGCAAATGGATTCAAGTGTGAAGGAGCTCAAGGTCGCGTCCATGGCGGATTGGAGGAGCTTAATGGAGGAAAAGAGAAGATGGAGCTTTGCGTGGAGAGAAAGCCTGAAGAAGAATGGGATAGATATCTTCTTTCATGTATTTTGTAATTGTAATTATCTTTTTGTTCTTTACTCTTTTATTTCCTTAGATTCATGTAAAGAGCCCAAAGTAGCATGCCTTAGTCCTCGAAACACTTATACATCACTAGAACACTTAGGCAAACCCTAGAATAGAAAGAGAAAATCATTATAGAAATCAAACGGCCTTGTCAGACAACTAACCTTATCATTAGACAATAGACTTTAAGATGTCTAATAGTTTGTATAGATGTCCAAATACTTAGGTTGGACTTACTGTTCTCTGACCATCAATATCAGACAACCAGCCCATAGTCCAGATGTCTTACAAGACGTCTGATGACCTTGCCAGACGTCCAAGTAGAAGACTGTTGGCCTATCAGACAATATCTTCATGGATTATTTGATTATCACATTGATATTACTTTCCAGACGTCCATAGAGCCTTCCAGACATTTAATAAAGAGACGTTAACCTAAATTTAACCCAAATCTACTTTTGTTAGATGATTATAGCCATTGGCCTCTCGAGAAATCCATTCCCTCAGAGAATTCTCTTTCCGGATGACTGGACACTTTGACAGACATCTAACTTGTCATCTGACTTATAAATACTAGAACCCTATTTTGATCTGGTCCAATTCCAGGAACTGAACCCGTCTAGAATTAGACGTCTGATAATCTTCCCAGACAGCTTAAAATGACTTCTTAGACGTCCGTCTAGATCCAACCAGTCTAGGTTCATCAACCCTTCTAGATTAGATGTTCAACGTTCAGATCAGATGATGACCTAGACGTCTGGCCATAATCACAGACGTCTGATAATCTTGTCAGAACTTTTTAATGACCCTGATTTTGGTGGGATTTTGGACCACTCTCTTGAACCTTGTTCTCAATGGCTACAAGAGGCTTCCAAAGCCTTCCAAAGCCTTTTAGGCACCTCTATAAGATTAGAAACACCCTTCCTTGGCCAAACACACTCTTGAGAAACTACTTCCATACCTTTTATGTCCAAGAAGAGAAAGATCAAAGAAGAAGTGCTCTTGCTCTCAAAGCTTTCAATCAAGAGCACCGTTACTTTAAGCAATCACCCCTACGCACTTCCTATCAAGGGGAGATTTTTTACCTATAGTAGCATATCCTTATATTTACTTTATGACTTTATAGGTATTTGTTTCTCCTTCTGTTTTGATTGGGTATTCGCTTTGCAAATTTCCGTCTCCTTTGCGAGACAAAATATTCCTTATGGAGAGGAGGGTTTGAAGTACACTACCCTCGACTGTAAAGTAGTGTGGTTGTAAGAGGTTAAACTACTCTCATTTAAGTAGTTCGGATAGTGGGTTTGATCGACTAGGTCGATCGGGAAATCCTAAATCGAGAGGTTTAGGTGGTGGTTTTTACATGGGTTTAGGTTTCCACCTAAAAATTCATTGTATCATTTGTGAGATTGCTTATTTGTAATTGTTGATTTTTATTTCGTATAATTTGTTTATTATGCTCGATCTCACCCCTTCCGTCAGAACCTACAGTGGAATCAAGAGCTTCGTTGAAGCTCTCTACTTCAAATCAGGGATTAAGAAATTGTCTAATTGGAAGAGAATCTCTTTCTGATCAATTCCTCCAAATTTGGAGGAGTTTGGACTTAAATTGAAGGAGAACACCACGGTCAAAGGTCGGTTTGTTGGGTTTGACAGCGCGATTAGGAGTTGCAGGCAGTGAGGACCTGTTTGTGGAGAAGATGAAGTTAGGGGCATAATGTAAGAAAACTTGAAACATAGGGGCTAGATGTGAGAAATAGAGATTTTAAGGGCTAAAATGCAAACTAGGTCAAGATTGACTCTAATTGGGCTCAAATTTTGGCGTTAATGTAATTTGGATCCAAAGAATTGAATGGTGAACTTATATTTGAATTTTGACTACATTTGGATGGGTAAATTGCACAGAATCTCAAATCAGGGCAAATTCTCTTTTTAATATTTATTTTTTGTCAAAATGGGTTCAGATGGTCAAAGTGAAGGTACCAAACCTCTTAGAATATTTTTTAATGAAATTTAGAAGGTTTAGATTGAATTTATCTCTGCCATAACCCTTTCAATTCAAGTGTGACTTATAATTAGGATTTTCAGTGATATTTTAGTCCTCGAAAAGCGTGAAACTCTGATTAAGTCAGTGTGAACCCACTTTTTGGATATTTAAGTTTATTTGACCCTAGATTAACCCTTGACAAACCCCATGGTTAGTATGCATTTATGATAAGATGGCAAAATAGTAGAATTAACCATATTTTGTTATCTTCTTCTCAAATCAATTCATTATGGATTTGCGATCCTCAGCTGATCATTTAGGAGCATTTATCACTTGATTTTGACTAATTTTAGTTAGTTATGATGAATGATGGTGTTGCCATCATATAAGTCATACACCGATGTATTATGTGAATGAAAATAGGCATGCAATTGACAACCATCTCTTAGTAGACATCTTCTCCGTACCATTTCCACAGCCATACCTTACTCGAATGTCGCTGCCGCTGCTATTCTTGCTGCTGCTACTTCCCTTGCTGCCACTATCACTTGCTCGACGAAGGTGGCTCATGCGATTGCCGGTGGATGCGATTTGCTCTAGGGTGACGACTTTCCGATAGCTTACATTCTGATGGTTCGCGTTGGGTGTCGTTATGCATTTCAAAATACTTTATATACCGTCTATTCCAATCCACCGGTGTTTCTAATAATTTTTTCAGGTCTGAACATTCATTTCAAAATGACACTCAATCCATATGTGCATAAATACACTGGTGTATTCCGTATCCCTTCACTTTACTTCCACGTCCTATCCCTTTAAACAAATGCACCAACTTTGCTAAACGAAGGATTACACCTTTCAATCCCTACATTGCATGTTCTACCTAAACAAGTAAAAAATATACTCTATCCTAGGATTGAGGTACAATCCCGATGCCTCATTTTTCAATCTTCTTTTTCAATTCTGATAAACAAATGATACCTAAAGGATATCTTTATTGTGTTTGTCATAATATAATCAAGCAAACCAATTTACATTATACTCACTTTTCCTCTTAGGAATGAACCATCTAACTCGCACAATATACAACATACGTTTGTCTTTCTAAAATATATTACGAGCAAGTCAATCAAGCAATAGGCACTCTTCTCTTGTTTTTGTTAGAATCATTGATCAATTAAGAGGAGTGCTCATGGATCTACAATCTCCATAATAATCCAAATAAGATCTAGTTGGCCATATTCACATCCTTTACCTTAAACTTGCTGCTCTAGGATGTTCATTTTGATATCATACTTGGTAATGAAACTTCTAACAATCAAGATCCTTTATAGTACCTTCTATCAAGCTTGTCCCATGACTCCTTTGCAATATGAATGTTTGAAGTGTTGTATACATCAAGTAAGATGTTAAGGTAATAAAATACAAATATAATTTGTTCGATCACATTCCCTCCACTTATCCTTACATCCTTTCATTTTGGCTCTCAATGGAAGAAAGATCCTTGTAAGAAAAGCACATATCTCTAGCTTTAGGAAACATAACAACATATCTCCTATGACTTAAGCGTCTTGTCAAACGATACTTCTGCGTGATCGTTGATAAACATGCATATATGGGTAAAGAAAACTAACCAATCTCGCATGGAGTTCGTAGTTATCATTATGTATGTTATTAAATACATAAATAAAAAAATTCATATAGGCATAAGAAATTACATATTATCACACAAACATGTAAATCCCACTGATCGTATAATTAAAAGAAGACATATTTGAAAAATCAACCAAAGAAAAACATGCGTTGACAAACAAGAACGACCAAAGAGATGAAGGGAGGAAACACATTAGTCATGCATGTACATAGGATTATATAATCACTATGTATTAGTTATAACATATAAGACACGCTACGGAGTCAAAGGAATCATGATTGGGAAGACAAGAAATTTCCTACTTCGGGTAGTCAAAATCTCCATGTCTTGGCAACAAATTTAAGTTTGAATTACGCTCATCCTTGCATCAGTTTAAGCCTAACTCAACTCAATTAGGTGAAGTGTGAGATAAATGTATGGCCCATTGCTTCTCCCCTAACTCTTTGTTAGAAATCATTTAACGGTATAAACCCGTCAAAAGTACAAAAGGTGGAGCACCAAAAACTACTTCAATTGGGCTACGTCATTGATTACATGTTGAATTTTTTCATCCTAAATATTTTTATCCAAACATTTCGCGCTAACGTTTTATCTCTCATCGAACTCTTTAGACAACAATATCATACAAGTATGACCGGCTCTTGTTTTCTTATCTTAAATTTCTTGCAATCCTCCTCGAAGGGCACATCATATGCACTTCACGTTTTAGACATATATAGTAGGGTTGACGGCAAATAAAATGGATCATCTAAGGCAATCTATGGAATAGGCTTTCCACTGTGAATGTAGATGATGGACCGAAACACAAAATCATCACGGGTCGTTAACGAAAAAGGACCGCATTAATACATTTCATGTTTAGAAGTTAAATCGAAATCAGTGTAAAAACTTGAGGACATGTAATAAAATGAGCTGGTTATCCGACGTACCGGCGGAAGTCACACGCCGTTGCGCCCTCCAAGGTCACGTACGTGATGTCCACCCCACTCCCACGCGGCCCACGCCTTTCCGGTGCCGTTTGGTCAGTTGAAGTGAACGCCCCTCAATTTTTTATTCGGAGATTTTTATTCTGAAATAGGTTACACCTTCAATTTTGGTGTTTGCAAATTTCTCCACCTCCATGAAATTTGTAAATTGTGAATTCCTCCCATTAATTCTGTCAATGTCCTCTTATTTCTTTTCATCAACTAACTTTTATATCTTTGTTTTAGCAACTAATTCCTCCGATCAAACATGAGATGAAATGAAATTCTATGACTTTTTTATACAACGCCGAAATCAATCAAACGTAAAACTCCTCTAATTCCTTTGTTATTCTTGCTTTTATTTTTAATTTCTCTAAAACTATTTACTTAGGTAATTGGAAGGTGACGTTCAAAAATATGAAATGAGTATTAACTTATAATTATATTTATTTATAGAATAGTATTAGCATCGATTTATATTTACTTAAATTGATATTAAGTTATGATGTTAAGTACTATTTACTTAGTAATGGTGTTAAGAATATGAATACATGGGATGTCAAAGATGTGAGTGATGTATAATTTTAACAAGAATTTAGCTAACATCGATGGAAACTGGTGTTAGATAAACTTGTGTTAAAGTAGCTAAACCTGAGTTATCAAATAGAAGATTAAATAGTCAAGTAAGCAGGAGTTAACTCCTAAGGCTTAGTTTACTTGACTACTTAGCCCCCATCTGATAACTGGGTTTGTTCAATTTAAAACGAGTTTGTCAAATTGAAATGATGTTTTCCAAGGATTGTTCTGAGTTTTTCAGAAAGTTAAGGGCGTAAACAAAATTTTTTTTTGACTCTTTGAGTTGAGTGTGTAGGTTCTTCGGGAAGAAGAGGGTTTAGCTGGGGAAACTCCGCAACTTTCCCTCTCTCTCTCCCCCACCACACACCCACTCACGCACACACACATGCACGTTTCCCCTCCCCTCCAAATCCTAACCCCAACTTCTATTTAAACCCACCACCCTCTCCATCTCCACACCACCACCACCTCCACAACTGCCGGTGACCTCCCTTCCCTGTCTCCTTACAAGCTGTGAGTGGGGAAGGGAGAGGAAAGCTTAAGGCGGAGCTCGAAGGAGAGAGGAAGAGGGACAGCGTGGGAGAGAAGGAGGGAGCTCTGGGAAGTTCAAGAGTACGCAGCCGGGAGAGCTCGCACACGTGGGGACTGCCCTTGTCCCGATCGGAGTTGCTGCCGTAGGAGAGGGAGAGCGAGGGTGTGAGAAAAGAGCTCGTTCGCTCGAGGGAGCTCGCGTGAAAGGGAGGAGCCACAGCCAAAGTGCAGCCGCGGGAGCTCAGGAGGCACTCATGGGAGAGAGGAGGGCATCAGAGGAGGGTCCTCGACCTTCTGCAACTGCTGGAGTCGCTGCTGCAGGCACTGCGGGCAGAGGCTCACGAGAAGACGAGTGTCGCAAGGAGTTCTACGTACTGGATTTTTCCAGTATCAGACATCTGGAGTAGCAGCAGACATCCAGAGTTGAAGTCGAACGTCTGAAAACTCACGGAGTGCTGAGGTAAGCATCTTGAATGCTCATGCATGCACGTACATGAAGTACGTGGCGTGCACTATCATAGTTTTGAACCTGCGAACGTATGCGCAGGTACAGGTCTTGGAAAGGTGCCCAAGCACGCTCTTCGAGGTGCTTTAGGACGTCTGGACGTCTCCACAGATGTCTGATAGACGCATCGGATGTCCGAGTGCACCAACAAATGTCTGGAAAGACCCAGGACAACTATAAAAGGGTTCCAGATGTCTGCCAGCAAAGCAGGGAAGCAAGGTGAGGTTCATCGTTTAAGATGTCTGGGTATAGTCCTAGACGTCTGATTTTAGACAATATACACGTTTTTGGCCTATTTAAGGCCCAAATGAAGTTGGATTTACTTAAACGAAGTACCATTGTTTTCCACTCGAGTTTCTCTACGTGTTAGTGTCAATTATATACTATTTTGAACTCTTCTAATGTGACTTAGTCACTGGTATAGGACTCCAGCCTGTAGCCTGTTCGGGGCTCGCAGAGATGACAGGACCTACGGTTCTATCCCCCATTCCTCCCCTGTTTCCCGGTAGAGTGGTTTACTTTAATATTAAGATTTAAATAAGTAAAGTGCATGTTTAGAATAACTTGATTGAACCCTAGGATGTGAAATGAACCCTAGGACAGAAATGAATAAATATTTCTTGAGCTACACTATTTACTTTGAGATGCATGTTAAACCCTAATTGCTAACAAGTGTATTAACTACTTGATGTGATGCTTTCTCAGTTATTAAAATATGAGCTGCTTGTTATCAAAATGAAACCTGCGATGTGAACAATGAGATCTGAATGTTGAGAAATGGAATGAAAAGAATACAAGCATGAACTCTACGGGGAATTAAGAGAACTCTTATATACGGAAAGAACCTTGTAAGTAGACGGGAAGTGAGTTGGCCCTTTTGTACACAGTACCAAGGAGAGCAATTGTCCCTTTAGAGTAGAGGGGAGCTTGCCGCCCCTTGAGTTGAGACCCGGGGTGGGTTGGCCACTCTATGTCGACTCCTGTTCGGTCCTCGCATACGTGGTACCGAGGTGAGCTACTTGGTGTAGGGAAGGAGCTAGCCACCCAACGGGACCCGGGGTTAGGACTAGCCACCCTACACCGACTCTTATTAGGCCCATTGGGCAAACCGGGATAGTCGGACGAGGGTACGCAGACTGTGGAGGGGCGAGACCCCTGTTCTAAGAGGGCAGGGCCTTGTGTTGTTCCGTGTTGTACTTTTAGGCATACCCATTAGTGGAAACGATTTGACCGCGTGCCAGTGCGAGGTAGCTACCCGTGCGCTTATCGCATGTGCCGTAGTCACCACTATGTCACGACCGTAACTTCGGGGTGGTTGACTGGGTGTAGGACTATCACGGGGGACTCTCCCAGCCAGGAGAGCACCATGTGTACATCCTACATCACGGGAAAGACTACAATCAAGATCGTCCCCTTGAGGGACAGTCAAGATCAAGAAATGACTAGATTCTTAAGAGAATAAACAAATCAGAACTACTTAGTTGAGCTAAATGGAAATGAATAATTAATTAGTTGCTTGTCTTATGTTAATTGCATATAAATGACTTAACCACCACTCTACTCAGTGTTAGCTGACTACGGATTTTATAACCTTATTCAGGTCAAGGAGTTGAGCAGCGAACACCACCACCTGTAGAGGGAGTTGGGCCAAGTCGAGCCCAGCCATAGCTGTTGTCGCTTTTCTGTTCTAGCATGTTCTTTTGTTGTAGTAGTGAGTATTTGTTATATGTAATATTGTGAAACATTTTTGTTCTGTTTCCTTTACTGACTTTTGGATTATTTCTACCTAGTTACATTGCATGTGTGGTTGTGAAATATTTTCTACTTTTGGTTATCTCTCGTTGGATGACTGGGTCTTGAGATTAGTCAAGGCAA
This sequence comes from Thalassia testudinum, assembly GCA_037157565.1. Taxonomy (NCBI): domain Eukaryota; kingdom Viridiplantae; phylum Streptophyta; class Magnoliopsida; order Alismatales; family Hydrocharitaceae; genus Thalassia; species Thalassia testudinum. The sequence continues at coordinate 97,669,504 of JAZHRO010000024.1, forward strand.
GCCGATCTTGAGTCCTGTAGGGTCATAACAAAGATGGTATCAGAGCAAGGTCGTCCTGAGAAATGAACCAAATGATCTGGAAATAACCACGCATGTGCATATAACTAGGATAGCCATCACAACGTATTGCTTGGATCTTCACTTCCGAGTCTTATTTCTTTATGTAATCTAGTATCATTGACAGTTCATGTTCTTTCTCTTGTGTCTCCGTGTAGGAGATGCCTCATCAAGGAGCCCTTGAGGCGGGTCGTGGACGTGGTCGTGGCCGTGGGCGGGGTCGGAGGGTGATGAGAACCTCATCATGAACCCTAACTAGCACAATCTAACTTAGGTATGCAAGAAAAAGCTCCTACATAACTCAAAGAAAGGCTTAACTTAGAGAATTCTGAGTTTAAGAAGAAAACAAGTCATAAGGGGTAAAAATGCAATTTCACCAACACAATCTGCAAAAAGGGTAACTCAGGGTCCAAACACAGGTCAAACTAACCTAATAAGAAGGAAAGTGGGATGATCTGATCCAACAAGGGCTACAGCAACTCCAGGGAATTAAATGACATTTTGTAACCCTAAAACAAATCCACTTCAATTCACGAGGTTCAAGGCAAGGTAAAAATCGACTAAACCCTCTAAAATTCATATAAAAATAATCTCTAGGGTTTATAACCTTCAATTTGGCCTTAGAAACCCATTTTGACCTACATTGAGAACCATGCCCAATTAATGATTTAATTTGAGTTTTTACGTAAATTGGCCGGTCAAACATGTTCTGACCTAGAAAAGAAATTCACCATTAAAATCCTTAGGTCAAACTTAGTCATGTATAAAAACTTGAGCCTAAAAAGAGACCTCCTTGACCGACTTTGCAATTTGGTCCTCATCATTTACTTTTTGACCCTCAACTTTCGAAACCTTTGCATTTTGGCTCCTAATTTCCTCTTCATTCTTTGCATTTTGGTCCCTCCTGCAAGTCTCTGCGCAGCACCATGCTCCGGCGACTTTGCACGGAGCATGGCGCCGCGCAGGGTGAGGAGGGCGTCCTGCAAAGAGAACGCGGAGTTCCCTGCGATGTCTGCTATCGTAGGGACTCAGCCATGCCACCTGACAACGCCTACACCTTCCGTGCGAACGCACGGAAGGTATGGGTCTCGTCTCCAACCATACTCCGGTGAGGGACGCACGTCGCCTCCCTGCGTCTGCCCCTCCGCCACCACCTTTATAAAGACCAGCATCGCCAGCCGTTTCTCCCAGCTCGGTCTTGACAGAGAATCCCTCAACCCTTCCTCTCTCTCCACTCCGACAGGAACCCACCAGCTCCGGCGGCTCCTCCTCCTCCTTCTCGTCGCTCTGCTGCAATACCAGCAGCAGAGCCACCTTCGCCTGATCTCCCCGCACCAAGCGCGCGCCTCCCTACCCTCTTCCTCGCCGCCGCTCTCTCCCTCTGGGTGTTTCTTCTCCGGCTGCAGTCGGTACGGCTACCCGCCGCTCCGGCCCCCCTTCGTCCCCGTAGGTAGGTTACAGTTACTTCCCTTCCTCCCCTCTTTCTTTTCCCCAACTTAATTTTCTTGATCGCCCTACAACCACGCCTGACCACCCTCATCTTTTCCACCTCCGGTCACTCTCCGGCAAGTCGTCCCCGTCATCCCACAACCCCATACGACTCGCCAACTGTCCCAAAAGCTCCGCCTCACTTCACCAAACACCCTCCGCCCCTCCACTGCCACTCCACACCTCCACAGCACACCCCCGATCAAACCCACTTTTCCAGTTGCATTCCGACCTAGGGCTGCCGCCATACAGCGCCCCGCGACCTCCTGTACCCCGCACTACCTTTGCTGTGCCACGACGAAGGTTCCCCTGTGGTCTGATTAGGCCGAGAGGCCCTATTTCTGTTAGACAGACTTTCAGCTCTCGCCGCCATTGGCGACGACGCAAGGAGCTTCCAAGCGAGCTCCAGGCCTCGAAGTGCCAGGACTCCAGCTGAGGCGAATTGGGAAGACTCGGGTGAAGGCAGGCAGCTGGTTTGCGAAGGGAAACGAGGACGCAGCTGCTGAGGTGAGGTCGCGTCCTTCCTGCAGGCGCGCGCGAGAAGGGACAAAGTTTAGTCCCACATCATGAGTCTTCAAATCGCCACACCACTTTAAATTATTTTTGTGTATACGGCTGGTTGCCTCCGAACGCACCTGGGGTGAGGTCCCTCGCCCATCACCCGCCTCGTCCGCGGATTCATCTCGCGGACCTGGCGGATCCGACCCGACACTACCCTGCACTCCTCGCGCACCACCCACGCCGGTGCGCCTGGTCCCGGTTACGCAACCTGACCCGTTAACCCGACTCTGGGAGAGCTTCCTGTGAGCGGTTTACAGAGAGAGAGAGACGTGCGGGTAGAGGGAAGGGCTAGGTTTTGCTGTGCCCTGTGTAGGAACAGGGCACGAAGGAGGCAGACTCAACACTTAGCCGCAGGAAGAAGAAGAAGAGGAGCAGAAGAAGAAGAAACCCTAAAGAAGCCGTACAGCTAAGCAAGGCAGGAGACCAAAGAAGAAAAGAAGCAGAGGAAGAAGAAGGCTCACCAAAGAAGAGAAGAAGAAGAAGAAGCAGTAAAGGAAGAAAAGGAAGCACTGTAGTAGACTGCCATTTAAGTCGTCTGATTGAGGTATCAGACGACGGATGAAGCTTCAGAGGAGATAAAGCAGAGAGGAAGAAGAAGAAAAGAGAAGGCTCCGCAACTGAAGAGAAAGAAAAGAGAAGAAGGAAGAAAGAAGCAGAAGAAGACTTTGCGCAGGAAAAGAGAAAGAAGAAGAACTGAAGAAGAAAAGAAATAGAAGACAAGTAGAAGAAGAATTGAAGGCAACAGGAAGAAGAAGACCCGTAGAGATACTGCAGCTGAAGAAAAGCCAAAGAAGAGAAGAAGAAGACAAGCAAAGAGAAGAAGAAGAAGCCAAAAACCAAAATCTATCTCTCCCTCTCTCTATCTTATTTTTGTAATAAAGAAAACTCTGTACTTCTAGAATTCTAGTAGCTCCCTGAGTTCGACCTCGGGAAACCAAACTATTTCTGAGTAAATTTTGATAGTAACGATAACCGTAGCTATCTTATTTTACACTATAACGACATTACTGTAATAAACACTAAAACAAACAAAGACTAGCCGCGGTTGAAAATCCCGTTACTAGAGGGGTGGACGTGCCGGACTTGAGGCACTAGTCGACCCACCTCTCCTTCTGGGCATCCAAGCCCAGGATCTCACCCAGCTAATCCGGGATATAGTACGAGATGAGCTCCAGTAGCCTCCTCGGCCACCCCTCCCTGAGGATGTGGAGGGACAGTCCTTTGTGGGACAAGGGAACCGCCGTAGCGCCATACGAGCTGGAGGGGGAGGGGGTGATCCTCCACCACCCTCAGACACTTCTAAGCACGAGCCCTCCTTGCCTGGAGACGTATCTGTTCCCTTGTTGTAGCTCCACACAAGCTTTTCGGCCAGTTCCGGAAGCTGAAGCCCCCCTCCTTCAAGGGGGATGAGAGTCCAAATGAGGCAGAGGACTGCCTGGAGTAGATAGAGAAGGTGTTTGAGACACTCCGCCCTCTTGTAGAGTGCCGCATGGCCTTTGCCTTGTACTAGTTGGAGAGCGCAGCCCATAGGTGGTGGAGGGCAGTTAGAGGCCAAGAGGGGAGAGAGTCGTTGTGGGACCAGTTCGTGGCTCTCTTCTACAAGCAGTACTTTCCGCAGACCTAGCAGGACTAGAGGAGGCGGAAGTTCCACACTCTCCGCCAGGGAGCGATGACAGTTAGCACGCACCGCATGCATTTCCTGGAGCTATCACGCTTCGCTCCGATAGTTGTGTCTACTGAGGAGGAGCGCCTATGTAGGTTTACTGAGGGGCTCCGACCTGTGATTCAGGGGTATGTGAAACCCCTGAAGTTGCCTACATTTTCTCGTGTGGTCGAGGCGGCCATGACCTATGAGGAGACCAACCCAACCGCACGAGACACTGATTGTTATGAACGCGTGCCCCAGACGTCTTTTAAGACGTCTGGGAGGTGGGCCAGACGTCGGACCATACGTCTGGAATCACTTCCAGACGTTGTATCAGACATCTGGGATCGTTGCCAGACGTCTGGAAATCTGTTATCTTTGACACACGCAGGTCGTTTGCGCGCCTGAGCGCGCAGACCCGCATATTCGCTTATTCCTTCCTCCTGCGGCTGCAGATTCCCCTGCCACGCTCCTTCTCTCTCCTCCTCGCGTGGCCTTAAAAGGCCACGCGCTCTTCCGTCACCACCGCCTCCTTCCTCTTCTCCTTCAGCCAGTGAGTGCGAGAGCGAGCGCGAGGTTGCAGCGGCAGCGGTGGCCGCAGTGAGCGCGGAGGAGGTGCTGCGTGCGAGAGCGGCGCTCAGCCGTGAGGGCGAGCTCGCCGGGGCTGCCAGGGCCCGCCGGCGGGGAGAGCAGCGGGCGCGGGGCGACGCGGGGGGGACTGCTTGTGTGGTGGCAGAGCCCAACCCTGTGGCAGACTTCCAGAGCATCCCGGTGGTCAGAGAGTACCCTGACATGTTTCCAGACGAGTTTCCAGGACTACCGCCCGAGAGTGAGATCGAGTTTGAGATCTCACTAGTACCAAGGACTAGCCCCATCTCCACCGCGCCATACAGGATGGCACCGCTTGAGCTGCGAGAGCTCAAGTCTCAGTTGCAGGACCTTTTGGAGAAGGGTTTCGTGAGGCCCAGTGCGTCTCCCTGGGGAGCCCCGGTACTGTTTGTGAAGAAGAAGGATGGGACCTTACGCCTTTGTGTGGACTACCGACAGCTGAATAGGGTCACCATCAAGAACAGATATCCGCTGCCGAGGATCGACGACTTGTTTGACCAGTTGCAGGGTGCCACAGTGTTTTCCAAGATCGACTTGAGGTCTGGATACCACCAGTTGAGGATCAGGGAGACCGACGTCTCCAAGACAGCTTTCCGCACCCGATACGGACACTACGAGTTTTTGGTCATGCCGTTTGGGCTGACCAATGCCCCTGCTGCTTTCATGGACCTGATGAACCGGGTGTTTAGACCGTACTTGGACCAGTTCGTGGTGGTTTTCATAGATGATGTACTCATCTATTCTAGAGATCGAACACAGCACGGACAGCACTTGCGGGTGGTTCTGGACACTCTGAGACGACGTCGGCTGTACGCCAAATACAGTAAGTGCGAGTTCTGGTTGAGGGAGGTGACCTTCCTAGGTCATGTGATCTCTAGAGACGGCTTGGCGGTGGACCCAGCCAAGGTCGAGGCAGTTCTCAGGTGGGAGAGACCGCGTTCAGTTACTGAGATTTGCAGTTTCCTGGGACTGGAAGGCTACTACAGACGATTCATCAAAGGATTTTCATAGATTGCGCGTCCTATGACACAGTTGACCCGGAAGGACGTGCCTTTCGCTTGGACAGACGCCTGTGAGGCGTGTTTTCTGGAGCAGAAGGAGAGGTTGACCTCGGCTCCCGTGCTCACCATCCCTGACAGTAGTGGCAGGTTCGTTGTGTACACGAACGCCTCCTTGCAGAGGTTAGGAGGTGTGCTCATGCAGAGGGGTCACGTTGTCGCTTACGCTTCGCGGCAACTGAAGCCCCATGAGCATACCTACCCTACCCACGACTTAGAGTTGGCAGCTGTTGTCTTCGCGCTGAAGACCAGGAGGCACTACTTGTACGGTGAGACCTTCGAGATTTTCACAGATCACAAGAGCCTCAGATACCTTTTTGATCAGAAGGAGCTCAACATGAGACAGAGACGTTGGTTGGAGCTCCTGAAGGACTACGACTGCAACATCTCCTACCACCCGGGAAAGGCCAATGTGGTGGCTGACGCCTTGAGCCGTAAGGCGCCCGCACTCTTGGCCAGTCTACAGTTACAGAGTTGGAGCCTTTTGGAGGAGGTGGGCAGTTGGCGACCCCTAGAGTTACGAGGGTACTGTGGGGCAGTGACGGTGACACGGCAGACTAGGCCAGAGCTGATAGATCGCATCATCACAGGACAGATGGCTGATCCGTACTTGCAGTCTTTGCGCGACAGAGTGCTGTCAGGAGACCCAGGGGACTTCTCTTTCACGGACCAGGTGCTACGCTTGAGGGGACGGTTGTGCGTTCCCAGAGACGAGGAGCTGTTGAGAGAGCTCCTGACTGAGGCACAAGGTTCCAGATTCACCATACATCCCGAAAACACGAAAATGTACCACAACTTGAGACGCGAGTTTTGGTGGAGAGGGATGAAGCGGGATGTGGGTGAGTTCGTGCAGCAGTGCTTAGTGTGCCAGCAGGTGAAAGCCGAGCATCAGAGGCCTGCAGGGCCGCTTCAGCCGCTTCCAGTGCCAGAGTGGAAGTGGGAGAGCATCACCATGGACTTGGTGGTGGGCTTACCTATTACCCAGCGGGGACACGACGCAGTCTGGGTAATAGTGGATAGACTGACGAAGACGGCGCGATTCTTGCCGATTCGAGTCACTTTGGGACCAGCACAGTTGGCAGAGAGGTATATCCGTGATGTGGTACGACTACACGGAGTTCCGCGGGAGATCGTATCCGATCGGGATACCCGCTTTACGTCCCAGTTTTGGGCTGAGTTTCAGTAGGCCTTGGGGACGCGATTGAGGTTTAGTACGGCTTACCACCCCCAGACGGACGGACAGTCTGAGTGCACGATACAGACACTTGAGGACCTTTTGCGTGCCTGTGTACTGGACTGGAGGGGCTCTTGGGAGGAGCACCTGCCCCTGGCGGAGTTTGCATACAACAATAGTTATCACTCGAGTATCGGCATGGCTCCCTACGAGGCTATGTACGGACGGAGGTGTACGGCACCCTTGAGTTGAGTTGAGGTGGGGACCAAGTGGGAGGTTGGCCCCAGGTTGATCCGGCAGAGTCAGGAGGTAGTTGAGCAGATCCACAGACGACTCCGTACTGTCAGGAGCAGACAGAAGAGCTACGCGGATCGGAGACGCAGAGAGGTGCAGTTTGAGGTTGGGGATCACGTCTTCCTTCGTGTTTCGCCCATGAAGGGCTTACAGCGGTTTGGGGTGAGAGGGAAGCTCGCGCCGAGGTTTGTGGGGCCCTTTGAGGTCCTGGAGCGGGTTGGACCTGTTGCTTACAGGCTTGCCCTCCCCCCGCAACTTTCTGGTGTGCACGGCGTGTTCCACGTGTCCAACCTCAGGAAGTACGTAGCCGATCCCAGTCACGTACTGAGTCACGAGAGCGTCGAGGTGGGCGACGACCTGACCTACCCCGAGCGGCCAGTGCAGATTCTAGACCGAGTTGTCCGCAGTTTGAGACGGAAGCAAGTACCCCTGGTAAAGGTTTTGTGGAGGAGCCAGCGATACGAGGAGGCTACCCGGGAGCCTGAGGCGGCAATGCGGGAGCGATACCCGGAGCTTTTCGCGGGTACGTCTTTTCGGACCGGCTTCGGTCCTCTTTGAGTTTGTTATGGTTATTTGGACGTCTTTTCCGCACCCTAGTTAACGCAAGTTTTGGGGACGAAACTTCCTTTGAGTTTGTTATATTGTTATGAACGCGTGCCCCAGACGTCTTTTAAGACGTCTGGGAGGTGGGCCAGACGTCGGACCAGACGTCTGGAATCACTTCCAGACGTCGTATCAGACGTCTGGGATCGTTGCCAGACGTCTAAAAATCTGTTATCTTTGACACACGCGGGTCGTCTGCGCGCCTGAGCGCGCAAACCCGCATATTCGCTTATTCCTTCCTCCTGCAGCTGTAGATTCCCCTGCTGCGCTCCTTCTCTCTCCTCCTCGCGCGGCCTTAAAAGGCCACGTGCTCTTCCGTCACCACCGCCTCCTTCCTCTTCTCCTTCAGCCAGTGAGCGCGAGGTTGCAGTGGCAGTGGTGGCCGCAGTGAGCGCGGAGGAGGTGCTACGTGCGAGAGCGGCGCTCAGCCGTGAGGGCGAGCTCGCCGGGGCTGCCAAGGCCGGCCGACGGGGAGCACAGCGGGAGCGGGGCGACGCGGGGGGGACTGCTGCGGTTCGAGCAGCAGGCGCACGAGGTGCGACGAGGCGTGGCGTCGCGAGCGGAGGGCGAGTCGCGGCCTGATTCTGGAAACATTTCCAGAATCAGACGTCTGGGCTGATAGCCAGGCGGCGGGGGCGACATCTGGAAGACCATCCAGACGTCTGAAAGGTGAGTTCTTCCGTCTTCTTCCTTCCTGTCGACTGACCATACTGAGAGAGAGAGTTGGGTGCGCGTAGGCTCGGTGATTCGCCATCCAACGCGAATCAAACGTCTGGCTGTAGTACCAGACGGCGGGAGTACCAGACGGCAGGAGCGACCTCCAGACGTCCGGGGTGACCATCGGACGTCTGGGAACTAGGCCAGACGTCCTCGCAGGCTTCTGGACGTCTGAGAAATCACGCAGAACAAGGTAATTCTCTGATCCACTTTTTAAGACGTCTGGAAGAAGTTCCAGACGTCTGATTTTTGCACAGTGTCGTCGTTTTCGACCCGTTGAGGGCCCATTCGGGTTCCGTTTTCCGCGTTTCGAGTTGCGTTCTTTCCGGAATTAAATCCTCTACCCGTCTACAGTAGCTATACACTGTTTTGAGACACTCCTTGTGTTTGATCCTTGTGATAGGACCTCGTTCCGTTGCAGTCTTGGGGGTCGCGGAGGCACGCGGGATTCCCGATCACGCCCCCATTACTCCCGTCGTACTTGGTAGAGTGGCTTTAAGTATAATATGTTAAATTATGAAACCATAAATAGAACTTAGGACATTGCATGAATCCTAGGAATGAGAAATAGATTGAATGGTAGATCCTAGGGTGTTGCATGAATCCTAGGGCTGGAAAACTAGATTGTATGATAGATCCAAGGATATGGCATGAATCCTAGGACGGGAAAACTAGTGGAATGTATGAATACTGCAGTCTTGGAAAATTGGAAAGGAAATAATAGCTGCCTGTAAGTTCGTTTAAACAGCTGCCTGTTATGAATAAATGAACATGATTAAGAATATGGGTTGTATGAACGTGAAACTGGAATGGTGAAACTGGAATGTTCTGAGTTAAAGAGTTGGAACCCTACGGGGAATTAGGAGTAGAACTCCTGGAAAGGGAATGGAAAAGAATTGGAGAAGTGAGCTAGCCCTTGAGTACGGAGTACCAAGGAGAGCGACTGTCCCCCCTATTTAGTGCAGAGCGGAGCCAGCCGCCCCAGGGACCCGGGGTTAGGACTGGCCACTCTGTATCGACTTGCTGGCCCTCGCGTACGTAGTACCGAGGAGAGCTACTAGTGTAGGGAGGTACTAGCTACCCCACGGGCCCCGGGGTTCTGCTAGCCTCCCACACCGACTTGTTAGGCCCACTAGGGCAAACCAGGGTAGTCAGGCGAGGGTGCGCGGACTGTGGAGGGGCAAGGCCCCTGTTTGGTTACTGTGGAGGGGTTGGACCCCTGTTACTGAGAGGGCTCTGCCCTATACTAGTTCCGTGCTGTGCTTTGGGCGCACCCGTTAACGGAAATGACTGACCGTGTGCCAGTGCGGGTTAGCTACCTGTGCGTTTACCGCGCGTGCTGTAGTCACCGTTACGTCTGTCAGTGACCTTGGGGTGGTTGACTGAGAGTAGGATCACCACGGGGGACTCTCCCGGCCAGGAGAGCACCACGTGCTACTTCTACTGTCCGGAAAAGACTGCAATCAAGATCATTCCCACGAGGAACATTCGAGATCAAGTGAAAGATCTAAGAAATAGATAAATCGTGAGATAATTGAAAGACTTAAATAAAGAAAGTAACAGAACTTAACAGCTACTGTACACTCTATTGTTTCTTTAGTTTTAGTTGCCACTCTACTCAGCGTTTTGCTGACATGTTACACTCGTTACCTTTCAGGACCAGGTGTTGAGCAGCCAGGGTCAGCGGCTGTAGAGGACGTTGGGCCGAGTAGGGTCTAGTAGAGTTACCACTGTTTCTTGTACCTCTTTTTGTTCCGTTATAGTGAGTAGTTCTTATTTCCGCTGTACTTTTCCTTACCTGCAGTTCATATTTAGATATGAATGTTGTTCTACTGTTGTGGTGGTATATACTGTAGTAGTTTCTTTCCTTGCTGCTGTATTTTCTTACTGTTAGTTATATTTATGTTGAATGTGGTTTATTTTACTGCTCTTTTGGTTACTTCCTCGTTGGACGACTAGGTCTTGGGATTAGTTGAGTCGGTCCGGTTCTCGTGTCTCGTAGGGGCTCAGGAACCGGGTCGTTACACTGATGGTGGATGGAAGAGGCTCTACCAGCCAAAGTACTCACAGGGTCGTCAAGAGAGGAGGCACACGGCACCCGCAGGGGACTCGTCTCATTCTGCAGAGACACCAATGGCCTTTGGGAGCCCCAAACAGGGGTCAGCTGCCAGCACTGGACCCCTGCCCGGCCACCAACAGGGACCAACCGAGGGAGGAGGTCGTGCCCCTCTCTACTACTAGTGTGGTCAGCCGAGCCACATCAGGAGGAATTGTCCATCTAGGGCTGGAGCATAGCAGATGCTCCCCGCACCGAGCGCTGCAAGCCGAGCTAGCAGTCGCGGTCACCAGGAGCGTGGAGGAGGACAACAATCACGAGGAGGGTACCGGCCAGCTACTTCTCACCTGACCCAGAGCATGGTCACTTCTTTTTGCACCCAGGGTTGAGGGGCGTATCAACTCCCTAACACACAGATATGCTAGGGCTTCAGGTTCTGTGGTGGCAGGTATGGATACCGTTTATGGCAGATTAGTCTACTTTCTTTTCGATTCTGGTGCCACACACTCATTTGTCTCCTCAAGTTTTACCGTCAATTTAGGGCCGAGCAGTGTACTGTTAGAGGTTCCATTCCTGATTAGAGGACCAGGTGGACAGTTGTTGTAGCAGAGCCTAGCCTCGTGGCCAACTTTCAGAGTATCCCAGTGGTCTGCGAGTACCCTATCGTCTTACCAGAGGAGCTGCTAGGATTACCGCTTGAGCGTGAGATCGAGTTTGTGATCTCACTAGTACTGAGGGCCAGCCTCATTTCTACTGCACCGTACAGGATGGCACCACTTGAGCTCCGAGAGCTCAAGTCACAGTTACAGAACCTATTGGAGAAGGGCTTTGTGAGGCCTAATGCGTCCCTGTGGGGAGCCCCTGTATTGTTCATAAAGAAGAAGGATGGTACCTTGCAACTTTGTGTCGACTACCGATAGTTGAATCGGGTCACCGTCAAGAACAAGTACCCGCTGCCTCATATCGACGACCTCTTTGACCAGTTAAGGGACACCATAGTGTTCTTTAAGATAAATCTAAGGTCAGGTTACCACCAGTTGAGGATCAAGGAGACCGACGTCTCCAAGACAGCTTTCCATACTCGGTACGGGCACTTCGAGTTCTTGGTCATGCCTTTTGGGCTGACCAATGCCCCCACTGCTTTCATGGACATGATGAACCGTGTTTTCAGGCCATACTTGGACAAGTTTGTGGTGGTGTTCATCGACAACATCCTAGTCTACTCTTGGGATCAGGCATAGCATGGACAGTATCTACGTATGATCCTGGATACCTTGAGACGACGCCGGTTGTATGCCAAGTACAGCAAGTGTGAATTTTGGCTGAGACAGATGACTTTCTTGGGCCACATGATTTTAGGAGATGGTTGGCTGTGGATCCAGCCAAAGTTGAGGTCGTACTCAGGTGGGAGAGGCCGCTCACAGTGATAGAGATACGCAGCTTTCTGGGACTGGCAGGCTACTATTGGTGGTTTATCGGAGGGTTCTCTCAAATTGTGAGTCCTATGACCCAGCTGACCCGGAAGGACATGCCCTTTTCCTGGACAAATGAGTGTGAGGCGTGCTTCAAGGAGCTGAAGGAGAGAATGACTTCAGTTCCTGTGCTTACCATCCCAGACAGCAGTGGCGGGTTCGTGGTTTACACTGACGCTTCGTTGCAGGGGTTGGGTGGTGTGCTCATGCAACGGGGTCACGTTGTCGCTTACGCTTCCAGACAACTGAAGCCCCATGAGCATAGCTACCTGACCCATGGCTTAGAGCTGTCAGCAGTTGTCTTCACGCTGAAGACATAGAGGCACTACCTGTATGGTGAGTCATTCAAGATCTTCATAAATCACAAGAGCCTCAAGTACATGTTTGACCAGAAGGAGCTCAACATGAGACAGAGACGTTGGTTAGAGCTCCTAAAGGACTATGACTACAGCATCTCCTACCACCCAGGGAAGGCAATGTAGTGGCCAACGCCTTGAGCTGGAAGGCACCTGCCCACTTGTCTAGCTTGCAAGCACAGAGTTGGAGACTCATGGAGGAGGTGGGCAGTTGGCGACCCCGGGAGTCACTGGGGTACTGGGGGCAATAACAGTGACGCGATAGGTACGACCAGAGCTGATAAATCACATCATTGCAGGGCAGATGGCCAATCCATATTGCAGACACTACGGGACAGAGTGTTGACGGGGGACCCAGGAGACTTTTCCTTTTCTGATGAGATACTACGCATGAGGGGACGCCTATGCATTCCTAGAGACGAGGAGCTCTTGAGAGAGCTCTTGACTGAGGCGCATGGGTCCAGGTTCACCATACATCCCGAGAATACAAAGATTTACCATGATATGCGACGCGACTTCTGGTGGAGAGGGATGAAGCAGGATGTTGGTGAGTTTGTTCAGCAATGCTTGGTATGCTAGCAGGTGAAGGCCAAGCACCAGAGGCCTACAGGGCCGCTACAGCCACTTCCTATGCCAGAGTGGAAGGAGAGTATCACCATGGACTTGGTAGTGGGGCTACTAGTAACACAGCAAGGACACAATGCAGTTTGGGTGATAGTAGATAGGCTGACGAAGATAGCACGGTTCCTGCAGATCCAAGTCACCTTTGGGCCGGCATAGCTAGCAGAGCAATACATCAGAGATGTGGTGCGTCTGCACGGAGTCCCTCGCAAGATCGTATCTTACAGGGATACTCGTTTCACTTCCCAGTTTTGGGCAAAGTTTTAGCGGGCATTGGGGACCCGTCTGAGGTTCAGCACCACCTGCCACCTCCAGACCGATGGGCAGTCAGAGCACACCATACAGACACTCGAGGACTTCCTACCCACTTGTGTACTAGACTAAAAAGGCTCTTGGAAGGAGCATTTGCCCCTGGCAGAGTTGCATACAATAACAGCTATCATTCGAGTATCAGCATGGCACCTTACGAGGCTCTGTACGGGAGGAAGTGTACTGCATCCTTGAATTTGGTTGACGTGGGGATTAACTAATTTATAGAGCATTCTGTGAAAATTTCCTTACTTAGACTTAAACTCAAGCATCTTCAAAACAAACTTTATTAAAAATAGAGTTTTTAACAAGAATTTTATCAAAAATTAGAATCTCAAAAATCACTTATTCTTTGTAATCATTCTTAACCCTAAAAATTTAGAATTCAAAGTGTTTTAAGAAAACAAAACCTAAGAGTTGGAAATTAAATTTTAACTCAACAACTCAATAGACTTAAGTTAATCCTTTGTTTATGAAATTTGATTTCTATCAATCTAAGTTTAAGCAAATTAGCCAGATATTCATCATTAACCAAACTTAGAGTAGTAAAACTTTAATCTGTCAGCCTATAGCACTAAGGACAGACTTCTAGACCTAGGATTTTGCTAATCCTTCTCCTTTAGGTCTCAACTGCAAATCCTCGAAACCCGATTTCTTAGGCTTCATTGCCCAATACAAAGGTTTAGTAGTTATGATTTTAAAACATCCATGCTTGTGAAGAGAATTATCCTAAAGGCATCTAAATTTGCAAAAATCCAGATCTTAAGACATTAATTTCCAATCCAGATTATTCAAATTCGAGCCTTTGGCTTGGCCTTATTCAGGTTTGGTTGCTTTCTCCTCACCAATTTTCTATCCTGAGGTCAACACTTTTTATGTATATCTCCTCGATGGACCATTGGGTCTCTTATTCCGAATTTTATCTCCATATTTTTTTCAACTTTTTCTATAGGTTAGAACACCCATATGTAGCGAGGTGCTCTTTTATTTGATGGAAGGAAGGGTAGCATCTATTTATATCGAGATGCTTTATTTTTATGGAAAAACTGCATAAGTACCCATTTGTAGCGAGGTACTTAACTACAGGGTGTTTTATTTTATATTTTTTTATTTTTCTCCCCCTTCTCATTTTTCTTACTATCTTTATACTCCAAATCCTTTTTCTAGGTGAGTGGCACATCTTTCACCCTTTCAAGAACCGCCCCGTGGAAATCCTTGGACTAAAGAGGATTTAGAATCGATCTCTTAACCTCTGTGTTTTCGCGGTCTTAGATGCCATCAAGATAATTCTATGTGTGTGATTTTTGGATGCTTAGGTTAATTAGCTCTCAAACTAGAGCTTGAACAACAAAGCCATTCACTCTCAGGTTCTTTAAACTTTTAGTTTCCTCCTATAGGATGTGTCAAGACAAAAACTCGTCAAGTCTAGCCAAATGTCATTTAGTTGATTAAGCTAACTATAACCTGATAGACTTGAAGGCTAAGATTCTACTAACTCTTTACTTAATTAACTCTGAATATCTAGCCTTTTTACTTGATGATAAAATCAAATATTCAAAAAGCAAAAAGGATTACTTAATCTAATTGATTAAAAAGTTACAATTTAATTCCAAAACTTAAGTTTTGAACTTAATACACTTTAGTTACTTAATTTCAGGGTAAGAATAGAAAAACAAAACCTTAAGGTTTAACGATTCTAATTTAAATAAAATCTTGTTTTAAGATCTTGCAAATAAAAATGTGTTCTTACAAAATGTTATAAGTAAAAATCTAAATAAGGATTTAATTCTCTTATATATATATTCTATATTTTTTATTATTTTAGTTTCTGACCTAAAAGAAAAATTAAGTTCTTAATTATTGATATAAAATTTTTTTTTTCTTCTTCTATTCTTTATTCTAGATGTAAAACCCCTTTTATTATTTTTATAATTTTGTAATTTTCAAATTTTTATATTTATATAATTTTTTTATTTTTATGTTTTATAAAATTTTCCAACTTTTATGAATTTTTTTCAAAATTTTACAAAATTTTATGATATTTTTTATTTTCAAATTTTTAAATTTTTGGTATTTCCATTTTTTAAAAAATTCCGTGGGTATTTTAATTTTTATGTGTTTTTTTTATATTTTCTCTACAAATACACTTGAAGTGAAAATTTCATTTCACACCCCCTAAGCTAAGATTTTACAATGTCCTTATTGTAAGAAGGGTAAAAAGATATTACACTTCATTTAGTATAGGGTGACGGAAGGAGTCGAATAGAAGATATTAAAGATCTCTGTGCAGACGATTTTAATGCTGACCAAAGGTTAGAGTGGACAGTCGGACTAAATGAAGGTAATCAATGTAAGATGAAGTGAAAAATCAAATACAGATTCAAGTGTATAGGAAGAGAAGTGTAGAAAACAGGAAATAGCTATGTACAAAATATGGATGGAAGTTAGTAAACCCTAATGGAGCGTGTAACAGTCTCCAAGAAGACCCAAAGGATGTGATTCCAAGAAAGGTTTTAAACGTTGACCATTAACTTTGAAGGGTTGATCTTTGTTGGGTTCGGTGATTTCGACAGCTCCATTATCGAAGACTCTAACAACAATAAATGGCCCTTGCCATTTAGACCTAAGTTTCCCAGGGAAGAGCTTCAAATGAGCATAAAAAAGCAACACCTTCTAACCAGGTGTAAAAGATTTGCAGGAAATGTATCTATCATGGAAGGCTTTGAGTTTTTCCTTATACAACTTTGAACTCTCATAGGAATCATGATGCAATTCCTCAAGTTCACTAAGTTGCAACCTACGATGACCACCAGCCTTTGCGAGGTCTAAATTACAGGCTTTAATTGCCTAATAGGCCTTGTGTTCAATTTCTACGGGAAGATGACAGGATTTCTCGTAAACAAGTCTGTATGGTGACATGCCTATTGGTGTTTTATGGACAGTCCTATAAGCCCACAAAACCTCATCTAAACGGGAAGACCAATCCTTCCTATTGGGTCGGATTGTCATTTGAAGAATCTTTTTGATTTCCCGATTAGAGACCTCAGTTTACCAATTAGTCTGGGGGTGATAAGGTGTAGAAATACGATGTGTAACCCCATATTTTCTAAGTAGATTTCTAAACTGGGCATTGTTAAAATGGGAACCGCCGTCGGAAATGATGGCACGAGGTACCCCAAAATGAGCGATAATATGACTCTGTATAAAAGGAATGACAACTTGATGATGGTGTGTGCATGTGGGTATGGCTTCAATCCAACGAGAAACGTAATCAACAGCAAGTAAAATGTATTCGAAGCCAAAAGAGGATGTAAATGGACCCATAAAGTCTATGCCCCAAATATCAAATATTTCACAGACAACAATCGGATTCAGAGGCATCATGTCTTTCCATGACATGCCACCAAGAGCTTAGCAGCGACTACATGCCTTACAATATGTCTGTGAATCTGCAAATAAAGTGGGCTAATAAAACTCACATTGTAGAATTTTGGCAATAGTCTTTCGACCAGAAAAATGACCACCACAAGCCTGGTCATGACAAAAAGAGAGGATAGAATCAATCTTAGAAGAAGTAACACAATCCTGATGATTTGATCATTACAGAGTCAGAAAAGATACGGATCTTCCCAGAAATAGTATTTGGCTTCTGATTTGAGTCGTGATTTGTGATTCCCATCCTAGTCTGGTGGGAATTGATGTGTAACCAAATAGTTAACAATATCTGCGCACCAAGGGATATCTGAAGATATAGTCAAAAGATGTTCATCAGGAAAGTATTTAGTAATTGGAGGAGATGATTTAATAGAATCAGAAGGAAGACAGGAGGTGATCAACAACATCATTCTGTCGACCCGCCTTATCACAAATTTCTAGGTCAAACTCTTGCAAAAGCAAGATCCATCTTATCAACCTAGGTTTCGTGTCCTTTTTGGATAGAAGGTGTCGGATAGCTGAGTGATCAGAGTACACAATTATTCGAGATCCGAGTATATAAGATCTAAACTTTTCTAATCCAAATACTATTGCTAGTAATTCCTTTTTCTGTAACTGTGTAATTCCTTTGTGTCTCATTCAAAGTTTTACTAGCATAGTAGATTACTACCAGATTCTTTTCAATTTTCTGTCCCAAAACAGCTCCTATTGCATAATCTGATGCATCACACATGATTTCCAATGGTCAATCCCAATTAGGTGGTTGCAAGATCGGAGCCTGTGTAACTCTGTCTCTCAACGTTTGAAATGCAGAAATACATTCCTCACTCATCTTAAAAGTAGTATCCTTTGTGAGGAGGTTTGTGAGTGGTCGGGCAATCTTTGAAAAATCAAGTATAAATCTTCTATAAAATCCCACATGCTCGAGAAATGATCTAATATCTTTGATCGAGTCAGGAATTGGAAGATTTGCAATTTGGATACCTCGCTCAGACACAAGGTGGCCAAATACAATGCCCACAAGAATCATAAAATGGCTCTTCTCCCAACTGAGGACAAGGTTCACTTCTATACATCTCTTAAGAATCTTCGACAAATTATCTAGACAAATATCAAATGTTTCCCCGAAGATTGAAAAATCATCCATAAAAACCTCCATATATTCACCCACTATTTTGGTAAAAAGGGCTAACATGCAACGCTGAAAAGTCGCGGGTGCGTTGCAAAGCCCAAATGGCATTCTTCGAAAAGCAAAAGCTCTAAAGGGGCAGGTGAAAGTCATTTTCTCTTGATCTTCGGGATAGATTGCTACTTGATTGTATCTGGAGTAACCATCTAAAAAGCAAAAGAACCTATTACCAGCTAATCTCTCAAGGATTTGATCAATGAATGGCAAAGGAAAATGGTCCTTCTTTGTAACTGTATTAAGCTTACGATAATCAATACAAATCCGCCATGAATTTGCAATTCGTGTGGGAATGGTTTCTCCAGATTTAGTCTTAATTATGGTGAGTCCTACCTTTTTAGGTACCACTTGAATTGGACTCACCCAAGGGCTATCAGATATGGGATATATAATATCAGCATCTAGGCACTTGATTATTTCTTTCTTTATGACCTCTTTTAAATTCGGATTTAAACATCTTTGAGCTTCTCTTGAAGGTCGTGCCCCATCTTCAATATAGATGCGATGAGTACAGAAATTGGGGCTAATCCCAGTGAGATCGTGTAGAGTCCACCCAATTGCCTTTTTGTGATCTCGAAGAACCTTGATCAATTTGGATTCTTGTGATTCAGAAAGATGAGAGTTGATAATTACCGGATATGTTTGATCAGATTCGAGATAGACATATTTAAGGTTATCAAGTAATGGTTTCAATTCTAGTACAGGAGTAGAATCAACAGTAGGATTTGGGGCGGGATTTTCGATTGCAAAAAGTGAATTAAATGAGTCATAAGATTCAGATTTAGGATTGAGTATAGATTCTGATAATAGGGTTTCATTTTGAGGGTATGAGATATCAAAAGATGTGCTCTCTAGTTCTAAGGAACTAATGTCATCCTCAAAAACTGCAATAAATCTAATTTCCTCAATCAAATTGCAATCCAATCCTCTAGAAGCTCTAAATATATCTAATTTAATTATCTTCTCCCCAAATTTTAATTCAATCTTTCCATATTCACAATCGATGTTGGCCTTTGCAGTGGCCAAAAAGGGTCTCCCTAAAATAATTAGGATATCTCTAATGTGTTCAGGTACTTCCATATCAAGTACAATAAAATCTACTGGAAAATAAAAATCCCGAACTCTTACAATTACAGCCTCCAACATTCCTTTAGGTGACTTGATAAATCTATTGGCTAATTGTAAAGTCACATTGGTAGACTTAAGGTTTTCTATGTGGAAATGTTTTACCAAAGATAAAGGAATGAGGTTAATAGATGCTCCTAAATCTAGGAGAACTCTATCAAAACATTGATCCCCAATTATACAAGAAATAAATGGAGATCCTGGGTCTTTCTTTTTCAAAGGAAGTGTACTTGAAATTATAGAGCTCACATGCTCTGAAAGTACCACAGTGCTTCCTTTCTTCGGCTTATGCTTAGGAGTACACAACTCCTTAAGAAATCTCGTGTAAGTTAGGATGTGTTTGATAACATCTAGGAGTGGAATATTAATGTATACCTACTAAAAAATTTTAATTAATTCCTCATCTAATGTAACGGGTTGTTTTTGTTTCCTAGTCTTCTTTAAAGCTTCAAGGAATGGGACATGGATTTCCTGTTCTACTGAGGTATTTCCCAGATCTCACGAATTAGCGGGAATTGCGAGATCGGGTTCTGCACCTCTTACAGGTGTAGAAATAGGGGTCATTCTAGATGTACTAGGGTCTTAGGATAGGTTCCTTGGATAAACTGGATCCCTAGTGGAAGAAGTTCCACGGTGGGTTGTAACAGAGTTAATACCCACATGTGAAGAGGAAGCTGATGAAGAAGATGCTTGTTGATTTTGGAAAGACTAATTAGAGATCAAAGGTTGATTTGAAAATGATTGCTGTTGATTAAGATACTCAAAATCATGATTACCAGAGGGTGGATTTGGATTTTGATTCAAATTTGGATTCAGGGGTAATTGATTAAGGAAATGGACATGTCCCTGATTCAGATTTTGAACTCCCGGGTGTTGTCTCTGCTGGATATTCCTAGGGTTTGGAATTGGCTGGGATGGAAGGGCCCCTAGCTGACGAGATTCAGCTAACTGCGTGATTTGGCCCCTAAGATCAGCCAATTCTGCTGAACATTGCCGTTGGACTTCAGCAAGAGCTTCAGCATTTTTTCACTGGCTCTCAATCACAACTCGCAAAATTTGGTCAAGTTGTGAATCTCTATTTGGCCCTACGAGGTTCTGCGAACCTGCGTAAAATGGCCTCGCATTAGGTTGCTGAAACGGCAACGTAGGCAGGTTTTGCCTAGTCTGAGTCGGATATAATGGTCTTTGTGAATGGTCAGACCAAGAGAAATTAGGGTGATTACGCCATCCAAGATTATAGGAGTTAGAATCTGGGTTTGATTTTGGTGCATATCCCTGAATGGCGTTCAAATCTAAAGGATAGGGCGTGTTTTCCACAAAAATAGGAGATGGGGAAAAAGGTGGGAAAGATTGTGGAACAAAGGTCCCTCCTTGGGTTGGTGCAGGAGTAGATAGAAAACCCAAGGAAGATGGATCTCTAGAATCCAGATTATTCACAAATTCCCTCCCCGCAGGAATTTGAGAAACAGGTGAATGCGTGAGATTTTGCGTAGCAAGTAGAGGTGTAAGAGTTTTCATTGTATTTCTGACCTCATCAAGATGCTTTGCTACGATGTCCACTTTATCCAATTTTTCTGCAATAATCTCTAAATCCTTTGAACTGGACGGATTACCGATCTCATGAATGCCCTTATGCGGATTTTGATGTGCTGTATTCATGCCCCACGTAAATTGTAACATAGATGCATTGTTGATCGAGTTTTCCGCCATCCCTTCAAATAATTCTGAAGCGGATTCTATGTCGCAATTTAGAAAGTTCCCTCTACAAGAGGTATCAACTAGATTGCGAATGCCCTCTTGCAATCCATAATACATGATGTGCATTAATTGCCAATGAGGGATGTCATGATGTGGGCATTTCCTTTGTAATTCATGAAAGCGTTCCCATGCATCATGGATTGGTTCTCCTTGATTTTGATTAAAAGTCATAATAACTTACCTTAAAGCATTGGTGTGACTAATAGGAAAGAATTTCTTCAAAAATGCAGATTCAAGTTCAACCCAAGTTGAGATTGGTCTTGAAATAGTTCTTTACCAATATGCAACTTTATCTTTAAGGCTAAAAGAGACCATTTTCATGAGTAGGATTTCCCTATTCTGATTTCGAGTCCAAGAGTTTGAGATAGATTTTTAAGATCTTCAATATGTTGAAATGGATCCACAGATGCAAATCCATGAAAATGTGGGATTAGACCTATAATATTTGGTTTTAATTCTGGGTCATTTTCCCCAATGGGAATCCTAACATTACACTCTACTTGTGCATTAGATGGATTATAATAGTCTCGGAGTAGAGGCCTAGGATGAGGGATTGGTAAATCAGGAAGATCAAAACTCGCCTCAGGTTGAGGTGGAGGACGGGCTTGGAGATTCTGCAAGTTATTAAGAGCAATTGTCAAAAGATTAAATTGGCGATTCTGCTCAAGCATTCTGAGATTCTGGTTCAGGAGCGCCTCATGAATGTCAAAAGGCGGCATCTCCCCCTAACCAGAAGAAGAAGGGATCTCGGGATTCTGATTCTACAATTGATCCATAGAATCAAATGCAGAAAAAATAGATGAATCAGATGGGAAATTTATTGGTTGCTTAGCTACAACCGGCTTAGGAATACCCGTCAACGGAGTTACAAGAGGTGGTTTCAAGGATCGCCTCCTGTGCATAAAACACAAAGAATGTGCAAAGGCACACTCACACCACCAAAAACAGTGGCAACAAGACCCGCAAAACAGCGCGAAAAAGCAGGTTTTTCTCTTCTTTCAAAGGAAAGAAGAGAGTCTTAGAATATGCAAAATACTTTGGACGCAAACAAGTATAATATCAGTATCAAAATACACGTCCTAAACCCGTGTCTACGCAAGTGCATATCCTTAAAGCTCAAAGGCCTAAGGTCTAGGATCGAGACCGCTCACTAATGGCTCCCTGGGGCTCTAATAGCGAGACAGACTTGTTAATCTTCGACCAAAGCCCTAAGAGATGCAAGAGGAGAGATAGAAAAATTAGACTCATGTGACTCTAGTGATCGCGCTGTGTGCGCGATAGCATGCAACTGACGATAGCGATAAAACCCACATGCATTCTGCAAATAGATTTAAGTCACAATTTTTATTATCCTCTTTTTACTTAATCTTTTCAAAAATATGATAGAAAGAAGTAAAGTGACCGCTTTTTAAGTATTTTCAAACAAAGATATGGTCTTGTTATTAACTCCAAGATAGGGATCTACGCGATTTTTTCGCGTGTTTTCCCACTAATGAGAGAAAAACAGTAGAAAACTTTTCCCGAGTTAGATCTCAGAACTACTAGTAGATGAATGCACTCCTAAGAGTGTATGCCTATAACATGTTGCTGCTAGTCAGAAAGTATGTATTTTTATATTTTTTATTTTTTTACTAACTAAATGCAACAATACAAACTAAACTAGAGACTAAGAAAGGAATACTCACAATGGTATGTATAGTGAAAAACAAAACAGAAATAGAAAACCCACCTTCTTTCCTGAGAATACCCACAAAGGTAAACCTGAAAAGAAGACAGAAAATAAAACAAAAACAAAACTAATTAGTACAAAACAACTAAAAATAGTAATAATGGTGAATGTAATTTACAGTTACCTCCCCGACAACGACGCCATTAAAATGATCGTTAACTTTCTTAACATAGTTAATTGATCTCCAAACCGAGATTTCCTTTGGGCGGGTACTGTAGCTAGAGAGGGCGAAATTTGAATTCTCCTTTGGGTAGGAAGTTTCGGCGAGGATGGCCGACCGCTTGAGGGGGCCCGACGCCCGCGCCGACGGCTTTGATGGATGGGCGGTATGGCACTTGCGGTCTTGGCGCGGGAATGAATGTGGCGTCTAGATGTCTGGTGGAGCTAGGACTTTGGACAGGAGGGGCTTTCAGGGTGGCTGGGGTCGAAGCCGTAGGGAGGTGATTTGTTTCAGGTGTCAGCTTCGAGGGCACCTGGCAGCGACCTGTCAGCGGCTGGTGCTTTGTCTTGCTTGTGGAGGCTTTGGTCACAAGCGGGATGCCTGCTTGACGTCTTGCGGTGGTGCTGGGGGCAGGGTGTGCACTACACCTTCGCTTCCTAGGGGTGAGGCGCAACTGCCTCTTCCACCTCCCCCCCCCCCCCCCATCAACTCTCGGGGGGCACACTATGGATGTGGAGATTCCCCTGTCCGAGGACGTTAAGGTAGCAGAGCTGGTCTTGCATGGTGCTTTGATTGGGAAAGTGATGATGGGTACTCCTTCCCTGGAGAGAGTTTGGCAATTGGTGAGCTCTCTTCCCTTATCAACTGATGCTTGGAAAATTGTTGTTATCTCTCCATCGCGGTTTGTGCTTTTTGATGTGGGTGTGGTAGATGTCGAGAAGTATTGTTTTCAGACTAGCAAATTGGGTGGATTGTCAGTGATCTGGCGGTTGGTATCCCCCTTTGATGGTTCTTTGCCTGAGCATCCCCTTCAAAGAGCTGCTTCTAGGTCTGGTTCTCTTGAGATCAGAGGTCTGCCTCTGCATCTGAGGTCTAGGAAGATGGTGGAAAATATGGTCGCTGGGTTCGCGTCTGTGGCTGAGGATGCTGATGTTGGTGATGAGAACCTCATCATGAACCCTAACTAGCACATTTTGACCTAAATAAGTATACAAAAGCTCCTACAAAACCTAAGGGAAAACCTAAATCAGAGAATTATAAATTTGAGTATAAAGCAATTCACAAGGGGTAAAACTGTAATTTTTCCAATGCAGTACATAAATGGGATTTCTAAAGGTCTAAACACAGGTCAAATGGGCTTAATAAGAAAGAAAGTGGGATGATTTAGTCTGAAAAGGGTTATAGCGACATCTAGGAATTAAATGACATTCTACAATCCTAAAACAAACACACTTTAATTCACGAAGTTCTAGGCAAGTTAAAAATCAATTAAACCCTCTAAAATTCATGAAAGAACATTCCCTAGGGTTTAGAACCTTCAATTTGGCCATTGGAACCTATCTTAACCTAGATTGAGAACCATACCCAATTTTTGACCTGATCTGGGTTTTTGTGCAAATTGACTGGTCAAACGTGGTCCAACCTAAAATCCAACTTCACCATTGGATTCCTTAGGTCAAAATTAGGGTTATATCAAAATTTGGACCGAAAGAAAGATTTCCTTGACCCACTTTACAAATTGGTCCTCAGTAATTACTTTCTGACCTTTAACTTTTTGAACTTTTGTGTTTACCCCCTCAACTTTCCCTTCGTTTTCTTTAGAGTAGTCCCTCTGCCACCCACAATAGCAGGCCATACCTTCGACGACTTCGCGTGGACGATGGCTAGTAGTGGCAATCGCTTTGGCTGTTTTTGCGTCTTTATGTTTATTATAGTACAGTCGTTATAGTATAAGACAAGACAGCTACGGTTGTCATTACAATAGAATTTTTTACTCAGAAATAGTTTTCCCGAGGTCGAACTCAGGGAGCTACTAGAATTCTAGAAGTACAAAGTTTCTCTATTGGATTACAAAAATAAGAAAAAGAGAGAGAGAGAAAGAAAATTTTGTTTGTCTTGGCTTCTTCTTCTCTTCTTCTCTCACGGTTGTGCCTTCTTCTTTCTTCTTTTTGTGCTTTCTGTCTTCTTCCCTCTTCTTTCTTCTTCTTCTTCTTTTTTTTCTCTTTTCTTCCTATTTTTTTCTTTCTCTTTCTTTTTCTCTGGCTGCCAAGTCTTCTTCTTTCTTCTTTTTCTTCTTCCTGGCTGTTCATCTTCTTCTTCTGCTCGTCCTGTCTTCTCTTCTCTCCAGTTGCAGAGTCTTCTTCTTTTCTTCTTCTTCCTTCTTCTCTGCTTTATCTCCTCTGGCCGCTGCTCAACCGTCGTCTGATGCAGTGGTCAGACGACTTAACTGCAGGTCTGCTACAGTGCTTCTCCTCTTTTCCTTTCTTTCTTCCTTCGTTGCTTCTTCTTCTTCCTCTTTGCCTTGCCTTTTCTCTGCTCAGCCTCTCTTCAGAGCTTCTTCCTTCTCCTTCCTGCGGCTAAGTACTTAGCCTTTTTCCTTTGGCGCTCCGTTCCTGCACACAAGGCACAGGAAAACCTAGTCCTTCCCTCTACCCGCACGTATCTCTCTCTCTGTAAACCGCTCACATGAAGCTCTCCCAGGGCCGGGTTAACGGGTTGGATAGCGTACCCGTGACCAGGCGCACTGGCATGTGTATAGTGCGCGAGGTGTGCTCGGTAGTGTCAGCTCGGATCCGCCAGGTCCGCGAGGTGAATCCGCGAACGAGGCGGGTGTGACGGGCGAGGGACCTCACCCCAGTGGATTCAGAGGCGATAAGGCTTATTCACAAAATCAATTTAAACCAATGCGGCGCTTCGTGAACTTACGATGTGGGACTAATTGGTTGCTTCTCCTCGCGCGCGCCTGCAGGAAGACCTCCTCGCAATCTCCTCAGCTGCAGCCTCGATTCCCTTCGCTTGCTGGCTGGCTGCCTTCGCAGGAGTCTCCCCAATCCGCAGTAGCTGGAAGCCTGGAGCTCGCTTGGGAGCTTCTCGAATCGTCGACAATGGCTGCCGGGGCAGCAGACCTATCAAGTACTAAAAGGGCCTCTCGGCCTAATCAAACCACTGGGGAAGCTTTGCTGTGGCACGGCGAAGGTGTTGAGCTGTGCGGCAGGTCGCAGGGCGGCCTAGGCGTGCATACCTAGGTCGTCCTGTGGCCGGAAAAGTGGGTGTGTTCGGTGGCATGTTGAGTGAGTGTGGAGGGACTGTGGAGGGGCGGAGGGCGTTCAGTGTGATGAGGCGGAGCTTGTGGGACGGTCGCGAGTTGTGTGGAGTTGCGGATCGACAAGGGCAACTCGCCGGAGAGTGGCCGGAGACGGGGAAGGTGATGGTGGTCAGGGACAGTCGAGGGTCGATTTGAATGAAATAATGTGGGGAAAAGAAAGAGGGGAAGATTGGGAGTAATTGTAACCTACTTGCAGGGACAAAGGGAGCGGGAGAGGCGGACAGCCGTATCGACTGTCGCCAGAGAAGAAACACCCAGAGGGAGGGAGCGGCGACGAGGAAGTGGGCAGGGAGGCGTGCGCTTAGTGCGGCGCGACGCAGGAAGGCGAGACGAAGCAGACTCTGCTGCTGGTATGGCAGTAGAGCGACGAGAAGGAAGAGGAGTGGTCGCCGGAGCTTGTGTGTTTCCTGCCGGAGAGGTAAGAGAGGAATGTTTGAGGGTTTCTCCGTCAAGACAAGTCTACAAGAACTGGCAGGAGGTGCTGGTTCTTATAAAGGGGGTGGCGGAGAGGGAGGCGCAGGCTGGCGACGTGCGCGCCTCGCCGGAGTGTGGTCGGAGAAGAGACCCATACCTTCCGCGCATTCGCACGAAAGGTGTGGGGGTTGTCAGGCAGCATGGTTGAGTCCCTACGACAGAAGACGTCGTAGGGAACTTCGCGTACATTTTGCAGGACGATCCCTTCTCCCTGTGCGGCGCCATGCTCCGTGCAAAGTCGCCGGATCATGGTGCTGCGCAGAGTTTTGCAGGAGGGACCTTTATGCAAAGAACGATGAGAAAGTTGGGGGCCAAAATGCAAAGGTTTCGAAAGTTAAGGGTCAAAAAGTAAATGAAGAGGACCAAATTGTAAAGTCGGTCAAGGAGGTCTCTTCTTAGGCTCAAGTTTTTATGCATGACTATTTTGAACCTAAGGATTTTAATGGTGAATTTTGTTTCTAGGTTAGACCATGTTTGACCGGCCAATTTATGTAAAAACCCAAATTAAATCATTAATTGGGCATGGTTCTCAATGTTGGTCAAAATGGGTTTCTAAAGCCAAATTGAAGGTTCTAAACCCTAGAGATTATTTTTCTATGAATTTTAGAGGGCTTAGTTGATTTTTACCCTGCTTCGAACCTCGTGAATTGAAGTGGATTTGTTTTAGGGTTATAAAATGTCATTTAATTTCTTGAAGTTGCTACAACCCTCGTTAAATCAGATCATCCTACTTTCCTTCTTATTAGGTTTGTTTGACCTGTGTTTGGACCCTTAAGTACCCTGTTTGCAAATTGTGTTGGTAAAATTGCATTTTTATCCCTTATGACTTGTTTTCTTCTTGAACTCAGAATTCTCTGAGTTAAGCCTTTCTTTGAGCTATGTAGGAGCTTTTTTCTTGCATATCTAGGTTAGATCGTGCTAGTTAGGGTTCATGATGAGGTTCTCATCAATGGCGCCACGCAGGGTATGGGAGTCGGCCCTAGAAATGAGAAGAGGGTCCCTTGCATTGTCCTCTTCCGCATGGACCACCTCTCATGCCCTACCGGCATTCGCACGAGAGGTATGGGTCTCTTTTCCGGCCACGTCTCCGGCGACCAGCCCACGCCTCCTCCTTGTATTTCCTTCCCTGCTAGCACCAATTTAAGGAGCAGTAGGGGCTACCGCTTCGGTTGAGCTTGATTTGGCCAGAGTTCTTCCCCAAATTTTTCCCTTCCCCTCCGACCAGGTGACCAGCAGGCTCCGGCGACTTTTCCTCCTCCTTCCCGTCGCTCTGCCACAATACCAGTGGCAGAGCTGTCTTCACCTCCTTCCTCCGCATCGTGCAACACCCACACACGTACCTCCAGCCCCGTCGTCGTCGCCGTTCTCCCTCCACTGGTTCCTTCGTCTTCGGCGACGACAAATACGTGCCGCTCGCCATCTCTCCCCCTTCGTCCAATTAAACAGGTTAGAAACACTCCTCTCTATCCCCTCTACAATTCCCCTCAATCTATTTCACGAATTATCCCTCGACTACCACTGTCCATCACCACCTTCTCCACCTCCGGCCAGACCTCCGGTGAGGTGCTGCCGTCATTCCACTCACCCATACACCTCGCCAAACATCCCAGAAGCTCCGCCACCTTCCACTGATCATCCTCCGCACCTTCACCAACCACCTACACCACCACAAACGCCCCCCGACCTAACCCATAAACCCAGCCACAGAGCGACCTAGGCACACACACCTAGGCCGCCCCACGACCTGCCACCTACCGCCTCACCTTCGCCGTGACATGGCGAAGGTCCTCCTGTGGTCTGATAGAGCCGCAAGGCTCCTTTTGTATCGTTCAGGGTCGAGCTCCCAGCCGCCATTAGCGACGACTCAAGCTCAACTGTTCTCCAGCTCTAGGCCATAATCGTCTGCTCCCAGGTTTCCAGACTATGCGAGTTGCGAGTGCACGTAAGTCCAACCTAATAGAGGGTGTCGTGGGACCTGCAGCCGCACCAATCGTGAAGTCGCTCTCCTGCAGTTGCCAGCAGCGGCGGGTGGGACTTTTAGTCCTACTCGGTAAGTCATGAGCTGTCTGAGTGGTTTAAGTGGATTTTGTGCTTTTAGCTGTCTGCCTTCGATACACAGGGGTCAGGTCCCTCACCTACGCACGCATAGCGTGCCATGCGCTCACGCTCACGCCCCACGCTCACGCCCCACGGGCCTGGGTCTAAACCCGATTACCCAACCAAGAACTCCTCGCGCACCACCCACGCCGGTGCGCCTGGTCCCAGGCGCATTACCCGACCCGCTTACCCGATTAAGGCTCTAGGAGCGAACCCTGGAGTGAATATTGAAAGAGACGGAGAGACGTGGGACGGGTAAGGGTTAGGTTTTGCCTAACCTTGTACTGTGTAGGGAAGCAGGAGAAGAGGAAAGGAGGAGGAGCGACTGAGGACTTATCCGCACAGAGCAACAGAAGTTGAAGAAGAAGAAGGAGGAGGGAGCACAGCAGAGAGAAGAAGAAGAGACGCGGTTGAAGAGAAGAGAAGGAGAAGCAGCCAAGAGCTGCAATAGAAGAAGGAGTTGAAGAAGAAAGCCAAAGGAAAAGAGAATAAAAGAGAAGGAGGGAAGCCTGCTGCACAGAGGAAAGGAAGAAGAAGAAGAAGGCCGAGCAGAGAAGAGAAGAAGAAGAAGCCAAGAGGAGAATAACCTGCAAAGGCATTGTAGCAAGAGGCAGATAAGGTGTCTGATTCAAAGAATCAGACGTCCAAGAAAGAAAAGGCAGAGAAAGAAGAGAAGGAAGAGAGAAGAGGAGAAGAAAGAAAGAAAAAAAAAAGAGATTTTTGTTCCCTCTCTCTTTAATTTTTGTAAAGTAGTATATTATAGTGAATTGTGAATTTTGTATGCTTCTGGAATTAAGTTTGCCCCCTGAGTTCGACCTCGGAACATTCTAAATTTCGAGTAATAAATTAACTTAAATTAATAATTGCTTTTCATGGTAATACTGCAACAAATATATTTAAAAAAAAAAAAACACCAACGAAAGACGATTATCAGTTTTTGGTGCCGTTGCCGGGGAGCAACGGGCATTCTAGAAGCTATTAAATCACAATTTCTAATTGGCTACTGACTTAATCTTTCTTTGTTGTGCAGGCACAGGAAGGCAAAGAAGGAACAAGCAGCCGCACAACAACCACACTAAGGGACAGGCAATCTATCCTCTCTTTTAAGCCCCTTAAATTCTAAAGAGGAAGAAGAAAAAGAAAAGAAATCTAGGGATTACCTGTCTTTTATACATAGTAAATCACAAGAGTTGCCTGCTGTTTAATTTCAACATATTCTATCTACATATCCACTAAGGGTAATTAGGGCTAAAACCTTCTTGCTTGAGCCCTAGTTACCTAATCCTGAGGCAACTAACTGGACTAATTAGAGCCAACCTAGGACTCTAAGCTAGGGTTTTAGAGACACACCTTCTAATCAAGAACTGAAAATTCCCAAAAGAAGTATGCCTAAGCCATTGCTTGAAAAGATCTATTAAGAGAAACCCTAAGCAATCCAGCTCTTAAGTCACTTGAACCTTAAAAGACAGGACCTAATAAGCTCTCACAGGAACTAATAGGTGAAGTTGATCCCTTGGATCAACCAACCTTTAAATTAGGTCACTTTTTGCACACAAAAGGATAAAGTTCAAGTGAAACCCTAAGCACCTTGATCCTAATTAAAAGTGGTAGACTTAAGAGGTCAAGGTCCCTATTCTGGTCTACCTGGAATCTCAGTAACAAGAGAGGTCAGGTGGGGAAACCTGTAACCCGTGGGGGCACTCTACCGTGTAGGGGTCTTCGCGGGACTCACTCTCTCTGGCTGCCCAGGTAATTCTTAGGTGGACGACCTTCTGATTAAGGGGTATCATCCGCCCCGAACCTCTATAGTCACCCAACATTTTGGGTGTCTTGATTGGGTCCAGCACCTGCTAACCTTGTCCAGTCCATCAGTGCATGTTCGGTAGGAGGTCCTTGAAGCCTCCTCTAGAAATTCACTCTCCCCGAGGCCAAGCCTCAGTACCCTTGTTTGTGTAACAACTTCTTCACATATACCTCTCTTCTGATTCTGAACCCAATTCCCCTTCTTCTTCCACAATGGCTCAGCCTGTTGAAGAAGAGAATAATCTTGAGCACCACCTCCAGTGACTCAATGATCTCTTCCAAAACTTCATGAACTCACCGCAGCGTCCCATGATGCGGGATCACTATAATCCCGCTGTGGTGGCAATTGAGCCTCGAGTCAAAATCCCGATTGGAGGACCTGATTCCGAATTGAAGCCCAACATGATCCATGCCATACCTAAATTCTATGAGCTTAACTCTGAAGACCCCTTCCAGCACATCAAACAGCTTATGCAACTGGCCCAAACTTTCGGGTCAGATGCACAGAATCGGGATATCTTACTCATGAAGATGTTCTCTTTCTCCCTTATGGACAAGGCAGCCCATTGGTATCAGACACAGACCCGCCTGATCAACACTTGGGAAGAACTTTAGTCCGAGTTTTTGAAGAAGTTCTTCCCCGTAGGTTGGACAAACACCTTGCGCCATCAGATTACTCACTTCATGCAACAGACGGGAGAACCTCTTCATGAGGCATGGGATCGTTTTCAGGATCTCCTGAGAAAGTGCCCCCATCACGGAGTTCCTAAATGGGAACAAGTCCAGTCTTTTTACCAAGGACTCCGTGAAGATATTAGACTGTTCGTCAATGCAACTTGCGGAGAGAATATCATAGGTCAACATGAAGACACCATGTGGGAGATTCTCGAGAATATGTGCGAGAACTCCATCAACAAGGAATCCATGGGATTATTTGACCGGATGAATACCCGCGCAGCGACAAACCTTAGGGCAGCACATGAGACGCAAGGCCTGTTCGCATCAGTCGACCTGGAATTAATGGTCAATCGATTGGACAAAGTCTCTATTATTGAGAAGAAGGTGGATGAGCTGACTCGCATTTGCAGCGAGCCACCTCTGTGTAGAACTCCTTCGCACAGCCCCCTCCCGCACGGGAAACTGTGCAGAATATTTTCCACCGACCTTCTCCTGGGATGGACTCGTATCCATCCCCATCTGACTCCAGGACCGGAGGGACCTTCGATCCTTTCTATTCTTGCCGAGGGAGCCCTACTTCCCCATTCTCCAACTTTCTGAGGCTCCTCAAACCTGCGAGGACCTCAATATCATCCAGAATGACCCATTTTCCAACACCTACAATCCTAGATGGCAAAACCATCCTAATTTCCAGTGGGCGGGAAATTCTGAGAATCCGAGACCACCTTTTCAGCCCCATCCACAAGCCCCTCGTCCTTATCAGCCACCTCAGCCTCGACCTGATGAGACACTCATCATGATCTCTAATTAATTAACTAATCTTCCTAGTTAATTAGCTAAGGTTATGAACATATAAGGGTTAATTATAGAATAAGGTATATTTAGTCAAGGACCTTAAAATAAGTTAAAAATGACATTTTATCATTCAATTAACGTTATTAATAATTTAGTTAATAATTGGACTCGAAATCCTATTAATCATTCCCTTAATTAATAAGTTAAGTAACTTAAACATAATGTATACTTAAGTATATAATAACTTAAGTGATTTTACTTAATCTAATAAATTAACCTAAAAAGGTAAAAAATGTAAATTCAAGGTGAAAACATAATATTTACCTTATTTACTAACATATATAAAAAGTTGAGAAAGATCTAAATTAAAATAAACCTTCAAAACCTAAGTTTACAATTTGGTCCTTAAAATTCATTGCAATCGGGTGATTATTTCTCACATAGGTCCTTAAGTCTATTACCTTTAAGTCCCTCTTCGTCTTCTTCTTCTTCTTCAGCCGAATGAACGGCTGGCAACAAAGAGTCACGCCACCGCATGATCACCTCCCTGCTGACATCAACCTTCTTTGTCTAAGCTTTTGTAGCTTGCGCTCACCACCTCCACTTCATCCACTGGTCTGGATTAACCGGAAATCCTATTCTTCAGTGGGAGATAACCTCACTGTCGTCGGAGATGACGACAGAGGTTAAGCTCCTCAAGCTCCTTCGACCAGACCCCGCCATTCACTTCGCCGCCAACTGCTATAAATACCTCCTCACCCCTCTGATTTTACTCAAGTTGGCTCCCTTCCTTCTTCTAACACTGCAGCCGACCCAATAGGCTATTTGTCCAAAACTCCGGTGACTTTCCATTTCATTTTCCGACTTCCTCCATCCACTCTGATTAGTCGAGGAGATCCGCCGTGGTCTTCTGCGTCTCTGACACAGGCGCCGATCCAAGGAATCCTCTGCTCCATTCAAATTCGCCTACTGGAGATCTTTTTCCACCCTCTGATTTCGTCGTCCACTATGAACCTTCGACGGAACCCTATTGACCCCTTCGTCCAGGTAACAATAGATTAGGAGTAGGAGTAGGAGTAGGCTAGATTAGTTAGGTAGGTAGGTAGTTAGATTAGATGTAATTTTAGAATTTTAGTTTCATCTTCTTCGACTCCGACGAGCTCTTTGAGCTCGCTAGAGCTTTAATCTTGTCTTTTTAACTCACTGTACACCTTCCTTTAACTTCCATGACCATCTCTAAATCACTTAAACACCTAATTGATCACCTAATCGCCTAATTCAAATTTCACCTTCACTGACTACTGTCACTGTCCATGGTGACAGTAATCAACCTAATTCCACCTTCACTGGGTTCTTCGTCATCTATTCACCACTTATGAACCCTAATCGACACTATAATACCTATAAATACAACATATAAATTAAATGCCCAAATATAATTAAGTTCCTGAGCTCGCTGGTAATGGCGGCTCTGGAGCAGTTCATATCCTAAATTAAATATATATTTATGAATATAAACATCTGTTGACTTGTTTTAACCGCTCAATCGAGTGGTTAAACAAGTCCTGAGCTTTAACCACTCAGATCCTTTAAGAAAACAAATTCACTATCAAATCTTAACTCTAATGAAAAAAATGGGAATTAAATGTGATACTGAGGTTCCTTGCAACCTCAGGATCCTTTCTAAATAAAAAATGGCAAGTTTTAATGATCTGTACACAATTTTGCCTTTTTCTGGACTCACCGGAGCTTCGGCAAGCTCCGGCAAGCCAAATCTGTGCTTCAGCCTGTGAAACTTGTTGAGAAGCTCCAGAATGATGTAATATGGATCACTGATTGTCTTGAGGATATTTGCTTGAAGATTTAATGACTGGAGCCAAAGATTGGACTTCATCTTCTCCAACTCCGGCAGAGTTGGAGAAGTCTGATAAAGAGACATGAGAAGCATTTAAGGAACTCAGAAGCTTCAGTGCAATGCACTGAAGCTGTTTAAACCTTTAGAACACTGTAACAACCTTCCATTGGCTCTGTCGAACAAACACATTTTTAACCTCAGGCGGCGAGCCTGTAACCCTAGGAATCAGGGTCAGAGCATCAATCTGAGAATTTGAATAAGTTCCTAAGGATAAGAAGACTTTATTCGAGGCTTTGATTTCTTGTGGAGAAGTTTTTAATAGAAAGTCAAACTTTTGTGCCTCCACAGTCAAACTAAATCTGATAATGGAGTTTTGAGCTCGAATTGAGGTATTGAGGAGTGTAAACTATTTCTGAGAATTTGTTGAATGGTTTGAGAGAGAATAAAGTGAGCTTAGATGATTTATTTAGTGAGAATTTGAATTCTATCAATTTAGGTTACTTTCGAACCCAAATCAATAGCAGTGCCATTTTGTTGAAATATGAACTTGAATCCTGCCTAGATAAGTCTGTTATAACCCTTAGAATTAGTTTAATTCAATCAGAGATATTTCTCTATGTCTGTTTACCTATTTCAATCTGAAAATTTGATCTCTGAAGCTTTTAGAGAACTGTAAAGCTTTTCTGCTGGTCCTGAAGGTCTTGAGAGCTTAAAATTTACTCTAACAGATGCGGAATTAATTGTATAACCTATATAGACCTCTAAATCAGAAAGAAAAGTCCATCTGAGGACTCTGTGACATTAAAACCATTTCCAGGTGATAAATAACCCATAAGAACCCCTGATTTTATCTTTCAAATTGAAGAGGAAAACATCCTCTAATCCTTAGATTGACCCTACAATTGTGAAGTTCAACCTTAGAGCTTTCTAACAAACTTTAAATCACTCGATTTGGAGCTCTGGGTAGAAAGTTATGATCATTTGAAGTTGGGTCTGGAAGGGGTTAGGATAGTCCCACATCACTAGTTTCTGAGCGCGCGCATGGGGATAAAATGATTTTGTTGCCCCGACTATTCAGTTGTCAGCGCTCGGCACACCGGTTACCGATCTGATCTGAGCATGTGCATGTGTGTGTGCGGGCTTGTGTGCCTGCGGGTGTGCGCCCTTGGGGGCGTGAGCGAATGTGCCCTGGGAGGGCGAGAGGCCGGGTTGAGCCGGTTTGGCTCGAGACTATGAACCGAAATGAAATAAATCGAAATCTAACCTAATTGAGATTAGGTGAGGATCGAGTAGGGTTTGGTTCCACCCTGGTCTCAGGGTGATGTGTATCCTCGAAAGGACCTCGTCGCAAATAAAATAATTTTTGGTTAAAAAGTAAAAAAACCCGGTTCAGCTGAAGGACTTAAGGAAAAGAAAAGCTAATGGTTAAAATGCTAAGTGTTGAAGATGAAGGCTAAGGAAAGAAAGGAGCACAGGCACTACTAAGGAACGAACTAAGGAAGGAAAAGACTAAGGAACAAAAGGAGAAGACTAAGGGAAAGAGAATAAGAGACAGGAAGAGAAGGCAGGAACAGAATAGAAGAGAGGTAAGAAAGAGAGCTTGAGAGAGAGAAGAAAATAAAAGAAAGAGAGAAGAAGAGAGAGGCTGAAAAAAATAAATGAAGGATATTATTTTTCTTGCATCATTTTAATTACTTTTTGTTCTAACGGTAAAAAGGCATGTTTTAATAGATCAACTTTTTATTGCCTTAATTACTTTTGAAATAAAATTGGAAAACTAGCATGTTTACTTGTTAATAAAGTACATCATTTGAGTAAATATGTTTTTCATATGGAATTTTGTATATTCTTATAGTTTAAATATTTTGGCAAAATTCATGTTTTAAAATCAACTTAGTTATACCTCCTAAACTTATTAAGGAAAATAAAAGAAAATTGGTGAATGTAGAAATTATTATACCTCCCAATGAATGAACTGGACTCAACCAGTAAAAATTTTTAAAATGTTAGGTTAATTCGACCCTATACTACACAATCGACACAATTTCGAGTTAACCTAAGTGACTTCTACTCTTAATTAAGTGAAATTAACTTAATTACTGAGTTGAGTGAAAAGTACGCGATCACGGCCCAACCCCACTTATCCATCCGGGCCCAACCAAGATCAAATGTCCCTTATCCTCCAGACTTTGGCTGACATTCAGAGAACGAATGCAGCTATCCAAAAGCAACACAAGGACGAAATCACAGAGGTCCGCAACCAACTTGCCTAGTTGGCAAATTCTCGCCAACCAGGCACACTTCCTTCTCAGCCTCTTCCTAACCTGAATAGCGTGCCGACCCAGCGACGCGTTATGAACCCAAACCCAGGCCAAGCACACTTGATCTATCAGGCCCCTTCTGTTCCATTGCCTGACGGGATGGAAGCTTCAACCTCCTATGCAGGTTACTAACAGCAGCAGCCCATCTTACCAACCCCCAACCAAAACCAGGCAGGAATTAATTCTGTAACAACCTGTAGTGGTAAGGCAACCCAAGATCCACCTTATCTAGACCACTCCAAGCCTGGTAGTGACCCAAACCCTAGGACAGTCATCCAGGATGTTCCTATTCCTGTCCAAGATCAAAAACCTGGACCTATCCTAGATGAACCAACCAAGGTTCCATTTCCAGAGGCCTTGACCAAGGGAAAGCGAACAACCAGACCCATGGCTCCTGAGGAGGACCTAGTCAAGCTCTTTGAGCAGGTCCAAATAAACATTCCCTTGATGGATGCGATCCGCCATGTACCAGCTTACGCACGATTCTTGAAGAACGTGTGTACACCTCAACGTAAGCCGCGAACCAAGGGTGGGAGTCCAATTGTACTGTCAAAGCAAGCCAGCTCTGTAATCCTGAGTAGACTCCCACCCAAGGAAAAAGACCCAGGCGCTCTCCTGATTTCATGTAAGATTGGTGAGACCTAGTTTGATAGAGCATTATTGGACCTAGGTGCCTCCATAAACTTGATACCCACATCCCTACTTGACCATCTAGAAGAATCTGAACTGAAATCGACTGAGGTGACATTACAGCTAGCAGATCGATCTATCAAGTCACCTAAGGGAATTCTTGAGGATGTTATTGTTAGGGTGTGGGATTTCTACTTCCCTGTAGATTTTATAGTTTTAGATATGGACGCACCTGAAAACCCAAGGGATACACCAATCATACTAGGGAGACCTTTTCTGGCCACTGCAAGGGCCACCATAAGTTGTGAAGAGGGCCAAATAGAACTGAAATTTGGGAATCAGACTCTCAAAATTGATATCTTTAAGGCCCAACAACGGATCAATTGCGGTGTCATTGAACACATTTGTGATATTAGAGTTGTGGTTGCTGAACCACAACTTGAGGACAACATGATTATTCCTCATCAACCACAAGAAAATATTAAACCGCAATTAGAGGAGTCAGACCTTGATCTAGACAAACCTATAACTCCTACCCTTGTACCCCACACTCACTCTGAACCACCCGCTGCTATTGATAACCCCATTCTTGAACTCAAACCCCTTCCCGATCATTTAAAATACATCTTTTTGGGTTCTAATCAAACATTTCCTGTGATTATAAACTCCAAACTCACACCTGATCAGGAATCCCGTCTGATTATTGTTCTCCAGCAACATCGCAGAGTCATTGGTTGGACTCTTGATGACTTGACTGGAATAAGTCCTTCTTATTTCACACACTGTATCTATTCTAAAGAGGGTGCACGACCTTCACGTGAAATGCAGAGACGTTTGAATCCCAATCTGCATGAGGTCATGAAGAAGGAGATCATTAAGTGATTAGATGCAGGGATCATCTACCCGATCTCCGACAGTCGTTAGGTGAGCCCCATCCAGGTTGTGCCTAAGAAGGCAAGGCTCACCACCATCACGACTGAAACCAGAGAAGTCATACCTACCCGTATAGCCAACTCGTGGAGAGTCTACATAGATTACTGAAGACTCAATTCCTCCACAAAGAAGGATCATTTCCCACTACCATTTATTTATCATATTCTCGAGAAGTTAGCAGGAAATAGATTCTTCTGCTTTCTTGACGGGTACTCCGGTTACAACCAAGTGGCGATTCATCTAGAGGACCAAGAGAAGACCACATTCACCTGCCCCTTGGGGACGTACGCGTTCCGAAAAATGCCTTTCGGCCTCTGCAATGCATCCGCGACTTTTCAGCGGTGCATGCTTGCCATATTCTCTAATATGGTAGGTGATTATTTGGAAGTCTTCATGGATGACTTCTCAGTTTTCGGGGCATCATTTGACAATTGCCTCTAGTACTTGGTTCACATACTCAGGCGTTGCATTGACGTAAATCTAGTTCTTTCCTGGGAAAAGAGCCATTTTATGGTGCCTAAGGGGATTGTCCTGGGACACTTAATTTCTGAGAAAGGCATCCAGGTGGATCGAGCCAAGGTTAATCTGATTTCTAGACTTCCTATGCCTAGCTCGATCAGGGACATCTGATCTTTTCTGGGGCACGTCGGTTTTTACCATCGTTTCATCCCTGATTTCTCGAAAATCGCATGCCCCCTGACTACTCTTCCCTCCAAGGATGTACCCTTTGAGATTTCCAAGGAATGTACTCAAGCTTTTGAGAACCTTCGTGACCGAGTCACCCAAGCCCCGATCCTATAGTCCCCTAATTGGTCTCAACCCTTTGAGATCATGTGTGATGCATCTGACTTCGCTGTAGGAGCAGTTCTGGGGTAGAAGATTGACGGGAAACCCGTGGTCATCTACTACGCTAGCAAGACACTTGACGAGACTCAATGTAACTACACGGTTACGGAGAAAGAGCTGCTAGTAGTACTATTTGCCCTTGAAAAATTCAGATCATATCTCCTGGGTTCCCATGTCATAATCTACTCGGATCACATAGTTGTGAGGCATCTCCTTGCAAAAAAGGATGCGAAGCCTCGATTAATCCGATAGATCTTGCTGTTGCAAGAGTTCAACCTCGAGATTCGCAACAAGGCGGGAAGACAGAACGTGGTAGCTGACCACTTGTCTCACCTTCCTTCTGAGATCATCGACTCTTCTGGGCCTATCACAGAGCATTTTCCTGATGAGCACCTCTTGACTATTAGTACTAGGCTTCCATGGTTTGTTGATATAGTAAACTACTTTGCATCACACCAGATCCCGTCTGATTGGATGAAGGCCAAGAAAGACAAATTGCACTCCGATGCCAAGTACTACATCTGGGAAGACCCGTACCTATTCCGCATAGGTGCTGACCTAATCATCCGGCGATGTGTCCCAGAGGACGAAATCAATAACATTCTCCCCTTCTGCCATGACCAGGCATGTGGTGGCCATTTTTCTGGGCACAAAACCGCATCAAAAATCCTTCAGTGTGATTTTTACTGGCCCACTATCTTCAAGGACGCATACAATCACTGTAAGGCATGCAGTCATTGTCAAACTTTGGGCAACATGAGCCAACGCGATAGGATGCCTTTACAGCCGATTCTCGTATGCGAGATTTTCGATATTTGGGGGATTGATTTTATGGGCCCCGTCCCTATTTTGGACGGCTTCGAGTACATTTTACTCGCTGTGGACTACGTGTCCAAATGGATCGAAGCCATTCTGACCCGAACCTGTGATTACAAGATCGTCATCAAATTCATTCATTAGAATATCTTCTCATGGTTCGGGATTCCTCGTGCGATCATCTCTGATGGAGGGACCCATTTTACCAATGCTCAGTTCAGGTCACTAATGACCAAATACAGGGTGTCTCACTGAATCTCTACTCCTTACCACCCCCAGACTAATGGTCTAGCTGAGCTATCAAATTGCGATATCAAGAAAATCCTACAAGTTACTGTTCGACCTGACAGGAAGGACTGGTTGTCCCAACTTCCGGAAGCTTTGTGGGCTTATAAGACCGCCCACAAGACTTAATTAGGCATGTCTCCTTTTAGACTGGTGTACGGGAAGGCATGTCACCTTCCCGTCGAATTGGAGCACAAAGCCTATTGGGCAGTACGGAGCTGCAACTTAGATCTTTCTAAGGCTGGAACCCACAGAAAGCTTCAGATAAGAGAGATTGATGAATTATGCCTTGATGCGTATGAGAACTCGCGAATCTACAAAGAGCGGGTTAAAGCCTTTCATGACAAGCACATATCTAGAAAGATCTTCCACCCTGGTCAGAAGGTCCTACTCTTCGATGCCCGACTCAAACTCTTCCTTGGGAAACTGCGATTCAAGTGGGTCGGACTGTATCTTGTCCGACAGATTTTTGGAAATGGAGCTGTCGAGATCAGTCCACTCAGTCATAATTTTGAACCTTTCGTCGTAAACAGTCAGAGACTCAAACCGTTCATTGACGTAACCATCACAGATTTGGCTGAGTCATCATTTATCCTCCATTCTCCCTGAGCTTATTGCGCCCAGCCGATGGCGTAAAACTCAGCGCTTAACGGGAGGCAGCCCGTCATTCTTGAAAAACCAAAACCCTTTCTGATATTTCTTTGCACTTTAGACAGCCTACTTCACCTCAGCTACTCGTACCTAAGATTAGAAATCATCTGCAACAGTCACCTCGACCCATCCACTCGCCCAAATTCCTGTCTTAATGCTTGAGCCTGACCAAATAAAAACCCACCTAATGAACAATGAGGACATTGCAAACCTTAGGCATGGGGGGTATGAAAGTGCAATGAAATGACATAGCAAGAAGAGGCTTCAACAAAAAAATCTGCATATACGAAAAAAAAAAAACACTTTGAAGGAGGAAGAAAATGCTGGAAAACTTTACAGAAAGAGGAGAAAAAGAGCAGAATGATAAAAATGAGCACAAAATGAAAGAGAAAAGGGATAGTTATTAGTAAGAAATTAAGGAATTAACTAAAGTACCAAACCGCATTAAGGAACAGAAAAACAAAAGTGCACAACAAGATTAGTAAGAACGTGAACCTTAGGCGTTCTTGGCTAGACTCTTAGTACCCGTTAAGATCTAGATATTCTTCAAGAGGTTGAGGAAAATGAAAAGCTTAAGTATTAGATCCAAGGCTTAGGGAGTATTCAGCCTCGTTAACTGACCTTCGGTTTACGGGACTCAGTAACACCCAAATTCACTCACAGTCTGGTTCAACGAGCATAAATATCAAAATCATGCAGAAGCGTTTCAAATATTCTGAAAATGTCACCTAGATTAGGAGTGGCCGATCAACACAAGTTGATTTGGACGAGTTCCCGGCGCGGAGAGGTGAGAAATTCCCCTCGAAAATGCGTAACAACATATCATCTCCTCGGTGCTTGTCTCCTAAGAAATTTACATATCCTACCGGGGGCATGTAAGCACTCTGCTAGTTCAGATTCCATGGATGGCATTATCACTAAGTGTCAATTGCCAGGGTCTGAATTCGGCCACGGAACACCATGGACGGGATTACCTCAAAATCTCGTAAGGTAAAGTTTTGGGGGTTACCATAGGCGGTGCTATCTCGAAGCATTGACTGCCAGGGACCCTTGAGGATTGATGATGGGGATAAGGAATCCGATACAGATCGTGTTGTGAAGCCAATCCTAAGCTAGAATTAAAAAGAAAAGAGAGAGAAAACTCTCCAAACAAATGAACCTTCTGTCTCTCTCTTACAAAACACATTGCAAACTGAACCAAGGCTAAAAATATCTCAAGCACGGATTCTTTTACCATGGAGTCCAATAAACTTTAGGTTAGTTCCTGTAGGCCTTAAAAACCTTTGCTAAAGACTAAGGCTAAAGCTAGACAGATCTGGATGTTGGTTGGTACTAGAGTACCTTTTAGGCCTATGATTGGCATTCTGACCTAATCAGGGATACAAGAGGAAAAGCACTTATCAAAATTTGATGAAAGAAATTCATGGTCTAGAACAGAGGTTAAAACCTTAAAATTTTGCTAAGGGACTAGCAAAAGCTAGGCATGGGGGTATGATGAGAACCTCATCATGAACCCTAACTAGCACATTTGACCTAAATAAGTATACAAAAGCTCCTACAAAACCTAAGGGAAAGCCTAAATCAGAGAATTATAAATTTGAGTATAAAGCAATTCACAAGGAGTAAAACTGTAATTTTACCAATGCAGTACATAAACGGGATTTATAAGGGTCTAAACACAATTCAAATGGGCTTAATAAGAAAGAAAGTGGGATGATTTGGTCTAAAAAGGGTTATAGTGACATCTAGGAATTAAATGACATTCTACAACCCTAAAACAAACCCACTTTAATTCATGAAGTTTCAGGCAAGGTAAAAATCAATTAAATCCTCTAAAATTCATGAAAAAACATTCCCTAGGATTTAGAACCTTCAATTTGGCCATTGGAACTTATCTTGACCTAGATTGAGAACCATATCCAATTTTTGGCCTAATCTGGATTTTTGTACAAATTGACTGGTCAAACGTGGTCAAACCTAAAATCCAACTTCACCATTGGATTCCTTAGGTCCAAATTAGGGTTATATCAAAATTTGGACCTAAGGAAAGATTACCTTGACCCACTTTACAAATTGGTCCTCAGTAATTACTTTCTGACCCTTAACTTTTTGAACTTTTGCATTTACCCCCTCAACTTTCCCTTCATTTTCTTCAGACCGGTCACTCTGCCACCTACAGCAGCAGGCCATATCTCTGGCGACTTCGCGTGGAGGATGACGCCGCGTAGGGTATGGGAGCCGGCCCCAGAAATGAGAGGAGGGTCCCCTGCGTTGTCCTCTTCCGCATGGACCACCTCCCATGCCCTACCGGCACCCATACCTCTCGTGTGAACGTGCAAAAGGTATGGGTCTCTTTTCCGGCCACGTCTCCGGCAACCAGCCCACGCCTCCTCGTATTTCCTTCCCTGCCAGCACTTATTTAAGGAGCGGCAGGGGCTGCCGTTTCGGTTGAGCTTGATTTGGCCAGAGTTCTTCCCCAAATTTCTTTCCTTCCCCTCCGGCCAGGTGACCAGCAGGCTTCGACGACTTTTCCTCCTCCTTCCCGTCGCTCTGCCACAATACCAGTGGCGGAGCTGTCTTCACCTCCTTCCTCCACGTCGTGCAACACCCACACACGCGCCTCCAGCCCGTCGTCATTGCCGTTCTCCCTCCATTGGTTCTTTCATCTCTGGCGATGGCAAATACGTGCTACTCGCCATCTCTCCCCCTTCGTCCAATTAAACAGGTTAGAAACACTCCTCTCTATCCCCTCTGCAATTCCCGTCAATCTATTTCACGAATTATCCCTCGACTGCCACTGTCCATCACCACCTTCTCCACCTCCGGCCAGACCTCCGGTGAGGTGATGCTGTCATTCCACTCACCCATCCACCTTGCCAAACACCCTAGAAGCTCCGCCACCTTCCATTGGTCATCCTCCGCACCTTCACCAACTACCTACACCACCACAAACGCCCCCCGACCTAACTCATAAACCCAGCCACAGAGCGACCTGGGCACGCATGCCTAGGCCACCCCGCGACCTGCCACCTATCGCCTCACCTTCGCCGTGACACGACGAAGGTCCTTCTATGGTCTGATAGAGCCGCAAGGCTCCTTTTGTATCATGCAGGGTCGAGCTCCCAGCTGCCATTAGCGATGACTTGAGCTCAACTGTTCTCCAGCTCCAGGCCACAATCGTCCGCTCCCAGGTTTCCAGACTTTGTGGGTTGCGAGTGCGCGTAAGTCCAGCCTAACAAGGGTGCCACGGGACCTGCAGCTGTGCCAATCGTGAAGTCGCTCTCCTATAGTTGCCAGCAGCGGCGAGTGGGACTTTTAGTCCCACCTTGGTAAGTCGTGAGTTGTCTGAGTGGTTTAAGTGGATTTTGTGCTTTTAGCTGTCTGCCTTAGATACACAAGGGTCAGGTCCCTCGCCTACGCACACGCAGCGTGCCACGCGCTCGTGCTTGCCCTCGCCCGCGCTCACGCCTGCGGGCCTGGGTCCAAACCCGATTACCTGACCAAGGGGTTAGGTTTTGCCCGATTAAGGC
The DNA here is from genome assembly GCA_037157565.1 of Thalassia testudinum. Lineage (NCBI taxonomy): Eukaryota > Viridiplantae > Streptophyta > Magnoliopsida > Alismatales > Hydrocharitaceae > Thalassia > Thalassia testudinum. The sequence goes on from JAZHRO010000024.1 coordinate 97,712,737, forward strand.
TCTGGGAGCGAACCCTGGAGTGAATATTGAAAGAGAGAGAGAGACGTGGGGTGGGTAGGGGTTAGGTTTTGCCTAGCCTTGTACTGTGTAGAGAAGCAGGAGAAGAGGAAAGGAGGAGGAGTGACTGAGGACTTAGCCCCACAGAGCAGCAGAAGTTGAAGAAGAAGGAGGAGGAAGCACAGTAGAGAGAAGAAGAGATGCAGCTAAAGAGAAGAGAAGGAGAAGCAGCCAAGAGCTGCAACAAAAGAAGGAGCTGAAGAAGAAAGCCAAAGGAAAAGAGAAGAAAAGAGGAGGGAAGCCTGCCGCACAGAGGAAAGGGAGAAGAAGAAGAAGGCCGAGCAGAGAAGAGAAGAAGAAGAAGCCAAGAGGAGAAGAACCTGCAAAGGCACTGTAGCAAGAGGCAGGTAAGGCATCTGATTCAAAGAATCAGACGTCCGAGAAAGAAAAGGCAGAGAAAGAAGAGAAGGAAGAGAGAAGAGGAGAAGAAAGAAAGAAAGAAAAAAAAAGAGATTTTTTTTCCCTCTCTCTTTAATTTTTGTAAAGTAGTATATTGTAGTGAATTGTGAATTTTGTATGTTTCTGGAATTAAGTTTGCTCCCTGAGTTCGACCTCGGAACATTCTAAATTTCGAGTAATAAATTAACTTAAATTGATAATCGCTTTTCATAGTAATACTACAACGAATATATTTAAAAAAAAAAATATCGACGAAAGATGACTATCAGTTGGTCTGATTGAAGGAGATGCCAGTGCTCTGAAAGTGAGGGTGAATGTCTTCAGGGCTGGCTCTATCCTTGATAAACTGATTCTCGGGTGTGGGGGCAGCTCTTGGATGCTCCTATTGAATTTTCATGTGGCAAACAGGGATGCGGAGTCAAGTCATCACCCCCTCTCTTATGTTGAGGTGCTGAGAACCAGAGCTCCTTCCTTACAACCAAACTGTACTAGTCAGGAGGTGGTGGTAGAACACACTAAAAGTATGGAATTGGTAGATGGGGTGGGGAGCTTGAGAGTTTAGGAGATGAGGACTAAAACTCTAGAGGATGGGTGTGGAATACCTCTGATCCAAGAGGAATCTGCAGTGGTGGCTAAAGAAGGGGAGGAGGTAAATGTGATTAATGAAGTAGTGGCTGAGGACCTGAAAACTCCTACTAGTGATCCTGCTGATTCTGTTTTGGTAGATTCCTCTGTGAACTCCTTTGACTTGCAGCATTGCTCCCCTATGGCTGATGAATTGAACTTGAAGTCTAAGACTCCTACTTCTGGGCTTAGGAAACCTCCTTACAAGCTGAGGCAAGAAGTCACACTCCTATATAAAAAGTTGATGAATCTGTTATTGCAGCTGTGATGAAGGTTGGCAAAGCATCTGCTGCTAAGAAGGGGACATACCTGACTCCCAAATGAGGATTCTTACTTGGAATGTGCATGGGTTGCGCGATAGACGGAGGAGGGGGTCTTTGCTTAGATATCTGCGAGAATGGGAGATTGACTATGCCATCCTCCAAGAGACACATATTGATAGTGAATCTAACAGGGCATGGGTGGAGATGAGAGCTGGTCTTGCAAATGACCTTGTGGTGATCAATTCCAATGGCAGATCTGGGGGAATTGCCATCTGGTGGAAGAAGCATGTGCTGTGTTTGGAGGAGGTTTCTGTGGCTAGGCACCTTTTGACCTGCAGGTTCAAAAGAGGCCAGGGGGACAATAATTTCTTTGTGACAGGTGTGTATGGTCCTAATGACCCTAGCAGGAGGCAGGAGCTGTGGGAGGATTGGAGCCTGGCTGCAGATTTTGTAAATGGGGCGGTTTGGCTTGTTGGAGGGAACTTCAATTGTGTTTTAATGGGGAGTGACAGACCCAATGGGGTGGTGGACAGCTCTGCCACTGGATTCCAGTTGATGGTCCAGGCTTTGGGATTGTGTGAGTTTCCCTCTTCAGGTTCTGAATTCACTTGGAGGAATGGTAATGGGCTCATGTCCAAGATTGATAGGTTTTTTGGCAATGCTGGGCTAATGGATCTCTTCCAATTGTCCTTTGTTTGTGGTCTTGAACGTCCCTTCTCTGACCATACACCTGTGGTCTGGGACAATGGTGAACAGGTGTTGGCTAGATCCTATTTCAAGTTTAGGAAGTCATGGCTGAGGGAGCCAGGGTTCAAAGATATGTTTGTTGGCTGGTGGAGGACCCAACAGGTTGAAGGCACAGCTACCTTCAGATTGGATTCCAAGATTGTGGCTTTGAAAGGTATGCTGAAGGAATATGGTGATATTGTCTCTATCCTCAGACATCAGAAACGTCGAGAGGCCTTGTTGAAGATTCAGGAACTGGATACCAAGGAAGCTGTGGCTCAGCTGTCTGAGCTGGACTTTGCTGACAGAAAGAGGTGGCAAGGGGTGGTGGCTGAAGAAGACCTGAAACTGGAGATGGATTGGAGGGAACGATCAAGGCAGCTGTGGCTAAGTGCGGGGGATGCAAACACTAAATTCTTTTACTTGGCTGCCAGTTCTAGGAGAAGAGCTAATCTGATCTCTTCAATTGTCAAAGAGGGGCAGAGAATTACCTCCATCTCTGATATCAAAGTTGAGGCTATCAGGTATTTCAAGGAGTCTTCAAGAGCTACAGGTAGGGGTTGTTGGAGGATGGCAGCTAGTGATCTACCCAAAATTACTGAGGCTCAGGGGTCCAGCCTGATTGAACCTATGTTTGAAGCTGAAGTCTTGAAGGCCATTAAGGATCTCAATTGTGAAGGATCGCCTGGTCCTGATGGAATCCAAGTTTTCTTCTACAAAGAATTATGGGACATTGTGGGCACTAAGGTTATGGAAGTGATCAGAGAGTTTGAGAATGGAAATTTTGGCTTTGAAAGAATAAATAGGTCCTATCTATTTCTTTTGCCAAAGACTCCAGGTGCTAAATCTTTTCAAGAGTTTAGACCTATTGCCCTCTCTAACTCTTTGTACTTGGTGATTGGCAAGGTCCCGGCCAATAGATTGAGGCCTGTTTTGCAAGATTTGATCCATCCTGCTCAATCAGCCTTCCTGGCAGATCTCTACAAGAATCCTTTATCATGGCCCAAGAGATGATTTGTGGCTGGCATAAGAGAAAATGCAAGGCTTTCCTTTAGAAGGTTGACTTTCGCAAAGCTTATGACTCCATCAGTTGGCCTTATCTTTGGGATGTGCTTAAAAGAAGGGGCTTTCCTTCTACTTGGATCCGTTGGGTGAAAAGATGTATCACCACTGCCTCTTTCACCCCCTGATAAATGGAAAGCCCTGTGGATCGTGGATTCAGCACCAATGTGGTATCAGGCAAGGATGTCCCCTGGCTCCCTTGATTTTCAACTTGGCAGTTGACAGCTTGGCTTGGTATGCTTGTAAGCTTCCTGAAGCTGGTCATATTAGAGGATACTCTTTATCGTGCAGGAGTAATCTGGCTCCCATTATTCAGTATGCAGATGATACTGTTTTCTTTGTAGAAGGGTCTATGGAGCATTGGCTTTGCATCATATGATTAATATCTTTGGTGAGCTCTCTGGCTTGAGGTTGAATAGGGATAAGTCCAGTTTAGTCTGCTTTGGCTTACCTGAGGAGGAGCAAGGAGCTTTAACAGTTGTTTTGATGACTCCCTGCATCAGTCTTCCTATTAGATATCTGGGGCTGCCTTTGAGGTGTTCCAGGATGAAGAAGAGATTGGAGCTGCCTCTTTGACAAGATTTCAGTGAAATTAGATGGATGGCATAGCAGTTTCCTCTCCAAAGGTGGAAGACTTATCTTGCTTAACTCTGTGATCACCTCCATCCCTATTTTCTACTTTTCCATATTTAAAGCACCAACTCCATTTGGAAAAGGTTGGATGTGTTGAGGAAGAGGTTCTTTTGGAAGGGAGCTAAACATGAGGGCAGATTCTTGCAGCCACTCAAATGGGAGCAGATTTGCTGTCCAAAAGATAGGGGTGGACTTGGGATTAAATCCCTGAAATACTTTAATGATGCTTTGCTACTTAAGTGGGCTATTAAAATCTTGCAAGGAGATCTGAAGCCGTGGACTGTCCTGATCAGAGATAGATATGGTGCATCCAACAGTGTGCTGTCCAGACTTCAGCCTAGCAGTCCTCCTTTCTGGAAATCAGTGACAAGGGCATTGGCTGATCACTTCCACCTGTTGCAGTTGGCTCTTGGAGATGGTAGGTCCTTCAGTTTTTGGAAGGAGGGGTGGTCAAGGCTGGGTGTCTTGAAGGAGCTCTATCCAAGAGCTTTTGCTGCAGCATCTGACAAGGATGCCACTGTCAACAGGATCTAGTCTTGCAGCAGTAGCAGCTGGAATCTGATTGATGAGGATTCCAATAGGAGAGCTACTCGGCTGTAGGAAGAAAGGAGGAGGCTAATGTCAGACCTTGAGAGCTTTAGACCTAGGCCTGGAGTGGAGGACAAATACCTTTGGGAGGGGATTTATAGTGTGCAATCTGGCTATAACAGAATTTTAAGCCTTGAATGTGGGTGGAGATGCGACTTCATTGACAAGAAGATCTGGCTGTTAAAAATTCCTCTCAAGGTACAGATATTTCTCTGGCCATGTAGGAGAGATGGATTGATCACAAGTGATCTGCGACATAGAAGGTTGGGAACTGATCACCATGTTTGTTTTTTGTGTGAGATGAATACTGACAATGTAAATCACCTCTTTTCTTCTTGCCTTGTCACTGATGCTATTTGGAGGACATGTCAGGAGCCGCTACTAGATTTGGATTCTATCTGGCATGGGTTTGGTATGAGAGGGAAGCCACATGTACGCATGGCTGCCACTCTTTGGTGTGTGTGGAAGGCAAGAAATGAGAGACTTTTTCAGGAGAGGCCGGTGTGCTATGAAAGTATTGTAAGAGAGTGCTGGTCCCTCATACATTTTTGGGGATCTCTTTTGTAATTTCTCTTACTTGTTTATATAATATACCGCTCTAGATTGCTATCGTAAGACGATAGCTTTCCTTTCTGTTTCAAAAAAAAATTATGCTTAATTATGTACAAAAGAAAGTAACTTAGGTCAACTTGAATTTATGTCGATTGAGTAGTATAGGGTCAAGTTAACCTAACATTTTAGATTTTTATTTCTTTTTTAACTGGTTGAGTCCAAGTCGTTCGCTAGGAGGCATAACTTAATTTAAATTCACCACTAAATCTTAAGCTACTTATGGGAATTATAATTAAATTTACTTTAAGAATATGAATTTTGCTTAAGGATTTTCAATTGAAAAATATGCAAAATTCCATAAGGAAAACACATTTACACATATGATTTACTATTACAAATAAGTAAACATGTTTATTTCTTTTTATTTACAAGAGATTAAGGTAAGAAAAAGTAATTCCAATGTATATATGCCTTATTACAACATTAAGCTCAAAAAGAAATTAGTAGAATACAAGAAATTAAACCACTATTTATTCTTCTTTGTTTTCAGCCTCATTCTTTCTTCTCTTCTTCTTATCATTTTTCTCTCTCTCTTTTTTCTCTTTTTAGTTTTCTCTTAATCTTTCTGTCTCGAGCTCACTTCTCGTATACATCTCTTATTCTCTTTCTTTTCTTTCTTCTTATTTCTTTTTCATTTCTCAAGCCCTACTTCTCATACATCTCTTCTTCTTATCATTTTGTTCTGCCTGTTATCTTTCCTTTGCCTTTTTGCCTATCTATTATATTCAACCTCAGCGAACTCTCCTCTTCTTCGCCTTCTCTTCCTTTGCAGTTCTTTTGAACCGAACCGGTTTGAATCCTTTGTCTGAACCAAAAATTAGGTTTTAAGGTTAGTGGCTTGGACCGGTAAGGGATACACAGCACCCCTCTCAAGGCGGGACCAGACCCTACTAGGTCCAAGCCTGGTTTTTATTCTATTTGGTTTATTTTCGATTCAGCATAGTCTCGAGCCTATCCAGCCCACGGCCTCCCAGGCCCACATGCACACGCCCTCACGGGCCCACACTTGCATGCCAAAAGTGCACACACACCCGGGCATGCACACCACATGCACCCACACACACACCCATATGCTCATTTCTGTGCCCTGCGCTGACGACTGCATAGCCCCGTACACTTTTTACTTTTATCCTAAGGTGACCGCTTCTATTTCACCAATGTGGGACTAACTATTCCCCTCCTAGACCATACTTTGATTGATGATTCTAGCCAGCACAGAGCTCCAATTCGAGCAAGTAAAAGCTCGCTATAAAGCTTTAAGGTGGCTCTACACAATTACAGTATCAATTTGATACTCAGGGAAGGTTTTGCTCTTCGATTTGAAGGGCAAAAAGGTCTGGGTCGCTATGGCCATATTGGCTTGCAGAGATGTGTTTTCGCTCTAAGGTCCTACAGAGTGGCTTTTGACCTCCAGGCGAGGTGCTAAAGAGATTCCGAAGGTGTTTCCGCAGCTATATTTGAAGGAAAGGAACTCTAAGAAGCTTCAGGAAGGTGAAGAAGCTAAAAAGCTTCGCTAAGGAGCTTTAGAACTCCATTTCAAGTTATGTTTAGTCCAACAGACAGCTAGAGGTCTATTTCATCAATTCAAATGACCTCTAAAGGTTGTTAAGGATCTATCTGGGCAGATTATTCATCTAAAATTCATCAAGAACTTACTGTCGTCAGTTTGGGTTCAAAAATAATCCAAACTGAACAATAATCAAATTCTTCTATAAAATTGATCGGAGTTCAACCAAATTGAATTTAAATCATTTAAAAACATCCTAGGAACAAATTGGACTCTTCAATTCTTCTGATTGAATCCTAAATTCACATACCAAACTAAAAGTTGACCATTAAACCTTGAAATTTGACTTTCTAAATTAAGTCATCTCAGATGAAATTAATGCCTTTATTCACTTCTCTTTCACCTCAGGAATAAGTTCAGACTCTCGGAAGGAAGTTTCAACTTGGATTTCTAAGGTTCCAGGCCTATCGCCTTAGATCCTAAGTGAGTTTGTTCGACAGAACAAACCAAGGTCAATCTCAGTGATTGATCAATTGGATTGGTCTCAGGGCATCCTTCTGATGCTTCTAGACCTTTCAAATGAAGCTTAACCTTAACCAACAGTCATCTCCAACTTTGCCGGAGTTGGAGAAGACAAAGGTCTAGAAGGAGCTCTAGGTCTTAAAACCTCAAACAAATTTCTTCAGAATGATCAGTGACCTTCAAATAAGTGATCTGGACCTTCACGCACAGTTCTATGGGCTGAAGAATACATTTGACTTGTCGAAGCTCGCTGGAGCTCCGGTGAGTTCAGAAAAAGGCTAAAAATGTATAAATGACATTAAAACATGCCATAAATGATCTAAAAAGCTTCCTAAGGTCACAAGAAACCTCAGGAACACATTAATTTCTTCAATTAACAATTTAATTGAAAGTTATGCAATGAATTCACAGTGAACAGATTCTGAGTTTGATTGGGCTCAGGACCTATTTTCTCACTCAATTGAGTGGAGAAAACAAGTCAAAAGGAAGTGGCGATGAATTAAAAGTGGTTAATTAGCGATATGAACTCCTCCTGAGCCGCCATTGAAAGCGAGCTTAGGAGAGTATATGAAATTAGGCATTTAAGTTATAAGTGATTAATATTTAAATTAAAGTGAGGATAGGGGCCCTTAAGTGATGGTTAAGTGATGGAGGGCCCCAGTGGAGGTGGATTAGGCACAGCTACTTCCGCCATGGACAGCGGAAGCAGCTGGTGAAGGTGAAGGTGGTTTAGGCGATCCAATCAGTGAATTAAGATGATAGAAATGTTCATGAGAGATTAAGGAAGGTGATTAATGTTTTAAAAAGACAAAAAATTGCTCTAGACAAGCTCAATGAGCTCGCCAGAGCTGAAGAATATGAATAGAAATCTGACATTACATCTATCTAATCTACCTAACTAACTGCTCTAACTAATCTACTTACCTAATCTATTGTTACCTGGACGAAAGGGGTAGAAGATCTCCATCGATGGTCCTTAATGGAGGAGGAAATCAGAGGGACAAGGAAGAAGTCCGGCGGGTGTAGGTGGAGTGAAGCGGAGGAACTCTAGTGTTAGCGTTGCGTCAGAAGACTTGGCTGACATCGGCGGCGATCTAGAGCAAGCTAAGGTGGATGGAGAAAGATGGAGGAAGCGGAGCAAGGTCGCCGGATTTTGGAAAGAGTAGCCTATTGGTTAACTCAGTGGAAGAAGAGGGAAGGGAGCTAACTTGCTACAATCAAGGGTGTGGAGGGGTATTTATAGGTTGTGGCGGCTGAGAAGGAGGGTGTATCTGGACGGAGAAGAGTCTAGGAGTAGAGTAACCACCAGCGTCTTCTCCGACGCCGGTGAGGTTATCTTCAACCCTAAAATGGGATTGCAGCTTCATCCAGATTGGTGGATGAAAAGGGGATGGTGAGCACAAGCTCAAGGGGCTTGAAGAGGAAGGAATGACGTCGGATACATGGTGATCGGTGGGTGAAAGCACCTCCTATTGTCAGCCGTCGAGGAGGCTGAAGAAAGAAAGAAGAAGTTTTTAGGGACTTTCTTGTAACGAAAATTGAGGACCTAAGTGAAGAATAAGGACTCGATTGAAATAAAATATAAGGACTAAAATGTAAACTAAGGTTTTCAAGGTTTATTTTAATTTAAATCTTTTTCAACTTTTTATATATGATTATAAATAAGAAAATTATTATATTTAGACCTTGAATTTACATTTTTGACCTTTTTAGCTTAATTTATTTAATTAAGTAAGGTTACTTAAGTTATTACATACTTAGGTATAAATTATACTTAAGTTAGTTAACACATTAATTAGATAAATTACTGTTGATATTTCGAGTCTAATTATTAATTAAATTATTAATAATATTAATTGGATAATAATATAGCATTTTAAACTTATTTTAAGGTCATTTACTATTTATCCCTTATTTAATAATGAACCCATATATTTACCTATTCCTAACTAATTAACTACGAAGATTAGTTAATTAAGGGTAATTAGAGACCATGATGAGCTTCTCATCATGGATCAAGTGAGAGGTTAGTCCCACGCTGATCTAATAGAGTTAGAAGGTGATAGAACAGATTCACAGACGGCTCCGTATTGTCAAGAGTAGGCAGAAGAGCTATGCTGACAAGAAGCGCAGAGAGGTGCAGTTCGAGGTTGGGGATCACCTCTTCCTTCGTGTTTCTCCCATGAAGGGCTTGCAGCGTTTTGGGGTGAAAGGGAAGCTTGCGCCGGGGTTTGTGGGGTTCTTTGAGGTCTTGGAGCATGTTGGAACCGTTGCATACCGGCTTTCCCTTCCTCCTTAGCTCTTTGGAGTGCACGACGTGTTCCATGTGTCCAACCTCAGGAAGTACGTTGCCAATCCTAGCCATGTTCTGAGCCACAAGAGAGTCAAGATGGGAGATGAACTGACCTATCTCGAGAGGCTAGTACAGATGCTAGACAGAGCCATCCGGAGTCTGAGACGGAAGCAGGTACCACTGGTGAAGGTCTTATGGAGAAGCTAGCGGAACGAGGAGGTGACTTGGGAGCCTGAGGTGGCAATGTGAGAGCAGTACCCAGAGCTTTTTGAGGGTACGTCTCTTCTGACCTACTTTGGTCCTCTTTAAGTTTGTTATGCGCTTTTACGTTATTTCCGCACCCTAGTTAGCTTAAGTTTTGGGTTGAAACTTCTGTTAAGTTTGTTATGTTGAAATAACTTTTTCCAAGGATCGTTCTGAGTTTTCCAGAAAGTTAGGGGCGTAAACAAAATTTTTTTTTGACTCTTTGAGTTGAGTGTGTGGGTTCTTTGGGAAGAAGAGAGTTTAGCAGGGGAAACTCCGCAACTTTCCCTCTCTCTCTCCTCCCCCACCACACACCCCTCATGCACACACACATGCACACTTCCCCTCCCCTCCAAACCCTAACCCCCACTTCTATTTAAACCCACCACCCTCTCCATCTCCACACCACCACCACTTCCACCACCTCCACAACTGCTGGCGACCTCCCTTCCCCATCTTCTTGCAAGCTACTGGTGGGGAAGGGGGAGGAAAGCTCAAGGTGGAGCTCGGAGGAAAGAGGAAGAGGGAGAGCGTGGGAGAGAAGGAGGGAGCTCGGGGAAGCTCAAGAGTGTGCAGTCGGGAGAGCTCGCACGCATGAGGACTGCCCTTGCTGCAGTCGGAGTTGTCGCTGTGGGAGTGGGAGAGCGAGGGTGTGAGAAAAGAGCTCGTTCGCTCGAGGGAGCTCGCGCGAAAGGGAGGAGCTATGACCGAAGTGTAGCTGCGGGAGCTCAGGAAGCACTCGTGGGAGAGGGGAGGACACCAGAGGAGGGTCCTCGACCTGTAGCTGTTAGAGTCGTTGTTGCAAGCGCTGCGGGTGGAGGCTTACAAGAAGACGAGCGTCGCAAGGAGTTTTGCGTACTGAATTTTTCCAGTATCAGACATCTGGCACAGCAGCGAACGTCTAGAGTTGAAGCCGGACGTCTGAAAACTCGCGAAGTGCTGAGGTAAGCGTCCTGAACACTCATGCATGCATGTACTTGAAGTAAGTGGCGTGCGCTGTCGTAGTTTTGAACCAACGAACGTATGTGCAGGTATAGGTCTTGGAAAGGCGAGCAAGCATGCTCTTCGAGGTGCTTTAGGATGTCTGGATGTCTCCACAGACGTCTGATAGACGCATCGAATGCCCGGGCTCACCGACAAACGTCTGGAAAGACCTAGGACGACTGTGAAAGGGTTCCAGACGTCCGCCAACAACGCAAGGAAGTAAGGTGAGGTTCTGAGATCATTTAGGACATCTGGGTATAGTCTCAGACGTCTGATTTTAGACAGTGTGCACATTTTTTGCCCGTTTAGGGCCCAAATGAAGTTGGATTTACGCAAACGAAGTACCATTCCTTTTCGCTAGAGTTTCTTTACGTGTTAGTGTCAATTATATACTATTTTGAACTCGTCTGATGTGACTTAGTCACTGGTATAGGTCTCCAGCCTGCAGCGTGTTCGGGGCCTGCGAAGACGACAAGATCTACAGTTCTAACCCTCATTCCTCCTGTGTTTCCCAGTAGAGTGGTTTACTTTAATATTAAGATTTAAATAAGTAAAGTGCATGTTTAGAATAATTTGATTGAACCCTAGGATGTGAAATGAACCCTAGGGCAGAAACGAATGAATATTGCTTGAGCTACACTGTTTACTTTGAGATGCATGTTAAACCCTAATTGCTACCAAGTGTATTAACTACTTGATGTGATGCTTTCTCAGTTATTAAAATACGAGTTGCCTGTTATAAAAATGAAACCCGGGATGTGAACAATGAGATTTGAATGTTGAGAAATGGAATGAAAGGAATACAAGCATGAACCCTACAGGGAATTAGGAGAACTATATACGGAAAGAACCTTGTAAGTAGATGGGAAGTGAGCTGGCCCTTGTGTACATAGTACCAAGGAGAGAAACTGTCCCTTTAGAGTAGAGGGGAGCTTGCCGCCCCTTGGGTTGAGACCCGGGGTGGGTTTGGTGATTCTACGTCAACTCCTGTTCAGCCCTAGCGTACGTGGTACCCAGGTGAGCTACTTAGTGTAGGGAGGGACCTCGCCGCCTCACAGGGCCCGGGGTTAGGACTAGCCACCCTACACCGACTCTTGTTAGGCCCACTTTTAGGCGTACCCACTAACTGAAACGATTGACTGCGTGCTAGTGAAGGGTAGCTACTCATGCGCTTATCCTGCATGCCTAGTCACCGCTACATTGCGACCGTGACCTCGGGTGGTTGACTGGGTGTAGGACTACCATGGGGGACTCTCCTGGCTAGGAGAGCACCACGTGTACATCCTACATCACGGGAAAGACTGCAATCAAGATCATCTTCTTGAGGGACAGTCAAGGTCAAGAAATGACCAGATTCTTAAGAGAATAAACAAATCAGAACTACTTAGTTGAGCTAAATGGAAATGAATAATTAATTAGTTGCTTGTCTTATGTTAATTACATATAAATGGCTTAACCACCACTCTGCTCAGCGTTAGCTGATTACTGACTTTATAACCTTGTTCAGGTCAGGGAGTTGAACAGCCAGCACCATTGGCTGTAGAGAGAGCTGGGCCCAATCGAGCCCAGCCATAACTGTTGTTGCTTTTCTATTCCAGCATGTTCTTTTTGTTGTAGTAGTGAGTATTTGTTATATGTAATATTGTGAAACATTTTTTTTCTGTTTCCTTTACTGTCTTTTGGATTATTTCTGTCTAGTTACATTGTACGTGTGGTTGTGAAATATTTTTTGCTTTTGGTTATATTTCATTGGACGATTGGGTCTTGAGATTAGTTGAGGCGAGCCGATCTCGGGTCCTGTAGGGATCTGGGATCAGGTCGTAACACAAATACCAGTTTCCACTGATGTTAGTCAAACCTGTGTCAAAGTCGTATACTGTTCACACCTCTGACACTTCTCATATTTCATGTTTCTAATATCACTACTAAGTAAACGTCATAATGATTAATATAACAATTTAGTACCAATTCAAGTAAGCACAAATTTGTGTTAACACCACTTTTTAAGTAAACAAAAAAGTGAGTTAACATTAGTTTCATATTTATTAACATCACTTTCACAACCCTCAAGTAAATTAGCTCTAAGTAAACTATGCCCTAAATAATTTTCCTTACCAAATAGGACCTCTAAGGTTAGTTTACTGTAAGGGTTAGCTAACATAAGTTTATATCTTTGCAGTAAAGTAAACCCCCATTTGTGTTTACTTGAGATAAGGAGTTAACCCCTATTTGTATTTACTGAAGAGTTAGGAATGAGGATTAACTTATGAAAGATGGGTGTTTACTTGATTATGAGGGTTAAAATGAAAGTTAAAATGAAAAAAGACATGTTACTTTTAAGATGATACGTATATTAATTTGTGAATTAGTTTTTTATATTAAATAATTATAATATAAATCCATCATTAATTTTTATATAATATCATGAATGATATTTAAAATATTACTGACCATATTTCAATTTACAATCAAATATCAATTGATAAATAGTATTATAGTATATATTAATGAAACGAAGTAATTATTTTATTTATTAAATATTAATTATCTTATATTATAATTAATAGTTATGTTATTTATTAATTTAAAAGTATGTAATAATTTTATTATTCATTAATTAATTTATAATGATAATAATGTGATTTAACTGTACGTTAAAATTTCGCTATCAATTCCTTGTTCCAAGAAGTTGCGGAAATACTACAAGCGTAATAATAAGGAATCACGTCGGCATTTCGCGGAAAGCACAGGGGGCAAATTGGCACAATGGGAAACGTTCAGGGATGACGTAAAGAATTCACATTTAAGGCCGGTGCCTTGGCATAAATTGAGCAACTCCAACGTAACGTACGTACAAATAATAAAATAAGAGAGAAGTTGGCGGGGGAATGGCAGGGCGTATCTCAACACAGAAAAAAATGGACATAAAAAAACACAGTACATGGATAGATCGTCCTCATATAATTTTTGACATCGGATCGGATCGGATCTCCTCCCCTTCCTCCCCCAAAGGCACCGGTGCAGCGGCGGTAGCAACAGCGATGCCTCGGGGAAGGCTGGAAGTGCTGCTCGTCGAAGCCAGCGGCCTTCAGGACACCGATTGCCTCTGTCAGAATCCTTCATCTCTCTCTCTCTCTCTCTCTCTCTCTCGCCCGGCCGCCCCCCCTATTTTGAGATCTGATTTTTTTGGTCTTGCTTGGGAGATTTCTTTTGTGAGGCAGGGGTCCCTCCATCGCTACGATTAGGATTACCGTCTCTTTGTCACCAATATATATATATGATGTTGTACAAGTCGTCATGTAATGCCCATTTGCTATTAATCGGGAATTTTGATGGGATTCTCGAAATTCGTCTTGGAAAAAACGGAATCTTTTGAGTATGGATGGAAATTAATTGTAGATTTTGTTTGTACTATGGGCAAGGGAAAGTCATCTGCTGTCCGGCATCTTTTGTTTTTGTTTTTTTTTTTCTCTGTTGCTTACCACCTTGGAATTAATGGAGGCTTTTTTTGAGGATCATTAGGAAGGTAGCAAAGCCGGGGTAATTTTTCCTATGATAGTTAGGATGTTTTCTTTTTTTTCTTTTTTCCCATGTCCGCTTTTTTTTTCGAAGGTCAAAAAATTAAAGATGAACTTTATCAGAAACTAATGAAAAAAAACAGTAATATGCAAGATTTACAGCAAGAGAAAGAGAAGGGGCAATGAAAAAGTTACCCTGATTCTTTGGAAAACAAGTAATCTGATTATTCCACAATTTCTACCACCCGTAAACCAGTCTCCCTCGATATACTCCTCTGCTCTCTTTCCTTCGCAATGTTTGTTGCGTGTTTAGTGGGCTAATTTCAGAATTAAGCCTTCACTTCTGAAATAAACTAATTCTTTCTCAAATGGTAGAATTACTTTATTCCTTGAAGTGACCCAAATATGAAAATCCCATAATTCCCCGGTTAATTCTACTTTTCCTTAATTCCTCTGATTATTTCACTTTCCTAATTCTAGTACACAAATGACACCTTGATGATCTGTCGTCTTTCCACTCTCGAGAGGACTCATCATCCCTGCTTCGCCATAACCATGCTTCTATGCCACCTCTTCCTTCCTCTATTCCATACCCACTTGTCTTATGAAGTTAAAGTTGCAACATTTCTACCCAATTCTCAGACATCTAATAGAGGTTCACAATTCTCATTGGTATAATAGCATTGTTGGATTAAAATCCAATGTATGGACTTGTATGTGTAAACATACATATTGATATAATCAAATAACAATAAGTAAAGTGACGGTCATCTAAAGCCCTTTTTAGAGTGATCAAATTAAGTTGTTTTGAGTGCATGGGCGTAAATGCAAATGATTTAGTGTGGTGTTTAAAACATATGTGTAGAGACTTAAAGTTGTGAATAGTGACTTCTCGATGGGAGAAGTTGCAATTTACCTAAACAATTAGTCACACTAATTGTTGATTATTAGGGTAGTCATGGTCCCCAAGAGCCCTAAGTGTGATTTTCTCTGTAGCAAGCGCTCATTGTGAGCTGTGAGAGGGAGAGAAGAAGGGAGACGGCTGGGAGAAGAGCTTCTTCTTCTTTTCAGAGAAAATGTTAGATCTCTCCTAAAAATAATTAGAAACTCTTGGAAGATCCATACTGCAGCCTTCGTCTTTTTTGTTGAAAATGAATCCAGATAACCTTTTCTCCACAAGCTCTCTTTGATATTCTGAACAAGGAACATAATCATATATCTTGCTTTTATATTGACATACATATATATTGTCTTATTATCAATGAATGTCTCTTTTGTGTAGATAGTACTATTTAAACAACTAATTTTGTTATTCCGTAATCTACATGTTTAGATCTAGCTTTTGAAATTCCCAGAAAACTCAAAATATAATTTGTAACGTCTCTAGTATCGGTACTCATCATGAGTACTGGCACAGGCAGCATATTGTTTATATACAATAAAGTGAACTGTAGTTACCTTGTACTGGTACTCTTCATGAATACCGGTACTGCTAGCTCTAGATCGACTCTAGGATGTCTTAAGTCCAAAATTGGTATTTACATGTACCGGTACTCATCATGAGTATTGGTATAAGTGAGTTCCAGGTCAAGTTCTGGACTTGAAGTCACTAGGACCTATAACTTACAAGTACCGGTACTGATAGGCTATAGGTGGTATTGCCAATATTCAACAAGTACTGGTATCCTCATGAGAACCGGTACTTGTTGAGATCATTTGGCTCCTGGAGGGATACCTGTACTTATTGAGTACCGGTACATGATGAGTACTAGATGAGTACTCATCTGGACTTGAGTTCTAAATAGTAACTCATAGGTACTGGTATTTGGCATCAGTACCGGTACCCATTGAATATGGAACCCATAACTGTAAATCATAGATACCGGTACTGGTCCACCAGTACCGATACCTAGCTTGTATGAAGTCTAGTTGAGACAAGATGTTATACAGGTCCATCCTAAGTCAGAGTTGGGTTAATTTCAGTTAAACCCCTATGGTTTAAGGAATTAACGCCAACAAGTGGTATCAGAGCCAACCCACTCTTTGCTTAGTATAATTAAGTTTAGTCTGATTAATAAGGTACATTATTCTAGGGTAACCTAGT
Organism: Thalassia testudinum; assembly: GCA_037157565.1. NCBI lineage: Eukaryota > Viridiplantae > Streptophyta > Magnoliopsida > Alismatales > Hydrocharitaceae > Thalassia > Thalassia testudinum. The sequence goes on from JAZHRO010000024.1 coordinate 97,728,872, forward strand.
TGAAGCAGCATCTCGCTAAAGTGAGCTCTCCTGTAAATACTAGGATTATCCATGAATAATTAATGGATGACTGGGTGTTAGTAGGTGAGTGTGCACTGGCCCAAAGGAAAGTGCATACTCGTTGTACTTTCTCTCATTTGCGTGGGAATAATGTTGTGTTGGTTATTAGGTTTTCTGGGTAGTTATCGAATCGGTTGAAAGGAAGGTTCATGATTGACTTGGATTTGAACCAACAGTCATTACATACCACACCATGTTTTTAATTACAAGTCAACCTCTTGTCCAAAGATGAGACCCTTGATGGAGTTAACTAAGACATATGATGGGAACATTAAATTAATCAGACACATTATGTTTTAAAAGAGCTAATTTCCGACTGCATTTATTTTTCAAAAATGTCTTCTGCCAACATTACCGCCACCTTAAATTCCATTCTCATGTTGAGTGGCTCTAACTTTAAGTCATGGAAGGAAAACCTACTGATAGTCTTAGGTGTAATGGACCTTGTTCTAGCGATTAGGGAAGACTCTCCTATCCTTACAGACACTAGTACTCTCGATCAAAAGAGAGAAAAGGAAAGGTAGGAGAGATCTAACCGAATCTCTATGATGATTATGAAGAAGGCCATACCTAAGACTTTTAGGGGCACTATGTTCAGTGATACAGTCACTGCCAAGGAATTTTTAGCTGAAATTGAAAAGAGATTTGCTAAGAATGAAAGGGTAGAAATAGGTACACTCTTGGCTAATCTAATTTCAATGAAGTATAAGGGGAATGACAACATTAGAGAATATATTATGGAGATGTCCCCATGTTACTTCAAAATTGAAAGCACTTAAACTAGATCTTCCTGAAGATCTATTAGTGCATTTGGTCTTAATATCTCTCCCTTCTGCATTTAACCAGTTTAAGGTGAGCTATAACTACCAGAAAGAGACTTGGTCTCTGAATGAGCTCATCTTGCATTGTGTTCAAGAAGAGGAGAGAATGAAGCAAGATAGGACAGAGAGTACTAATGTTGCCACTTCCTCTAAAGGAAAAGGCAAGGCTAAAAAGAGAGTTACAGAAGCTGCAGATACAGCTTCACAAAAGAAGCAGAAGGGGAAGGCTGCAGAGTCTTCCAAATCAGGATGCTTCTTTTGTGGAGCTGAGGGCCACTAGAAGAAGCATTGTACCAACTACCACGCTTGGTGTGCTAAGAAAGGTACGACGCAGTTTGGTTTGTTCAGAAATTAATTTGGCTTCGGTTCCTAGACACACTTGGTGGATAGATTTAGGTACTACCACTCACATAAGTGTGTCTATATAGGGTTGCCTGAGCTGTCGAAGGCCAACTGAAGCTGAGAGATTTATCTATGTTGGGGATAGGAAGGTAGTAGAAGTTCATGCTGTAGGCCAGTTTAATTTATTGATGAAAACTGGAATGTATTTAGAATTGAATGAAATTTTTATTGTACCATCCTTTAGACATAATCTAGTTTTTGTTTACGTGTTGGATAAGTGTGGATTCACTTGTAATTTGGTAATGGAAAAGTATCTTTGTTTCATGATTCCAAAAGTATTGGTACTGGTTTTCTTTCATGTCATGATAATTTATATTACCTAGATAATGTAATTTCTTATAATGAGTCTTCTCTTTTGAATACACGGGGAGTAAAAAGGAAACTAGATAATGAATCCTCAGCTACTCTATGGCACAAGAGATTAGGTCACATCTCCAGAAGGAGAATTGAAAGACTTGTGTTAAATGGTATTTTGGACCCCTTAGATTTTTTTGATTTTGATCAGTGTATAGAATGTATTAAGGGGAAACAAATTAATGATAGGAAGTTTGAAGCCAATAGGTCAAATGGTGTCTTGGATGTAATTCATACGGATATCTGTGGGTCATTTCCTATGCCTAAGTGGAATGGCCAACGATATTTTATCACATTCATAGATGACCACTAAAGATATGGCTTCATTTACCTAATTCATGAAAAAGCACAGTTGTTGGACACGTTCAAGAATTATAAAGTCGAAGTTGAGAATCAACTTGACAGAAGAATTAAATCTATTAGATCTGATCGTGGTGATGAATACTACGGCAGATATGACAGATCAGGTGAACAACGTCTAAGACCGTTTGCCAGGTTCCTAGAGGAATGCGGTATCGTCCCTCAGTACATCTTGCTGGGTTTGTCTACTATGAATGGTGTTGCTGAGAGACGAAACATGACGCTTAAAGACATGGTAAGGAGTATGATTGTTTATTCTTCTTTAACAGATTCGCTCTGGGGAGAGGCCTTAAAGACTGCAGGTTATATTCTGAATAGAGTTCCAACTAAGGCAATTAACAAAACCCCATATGAGCTATGGATTGGATGGAAACCTAGTCTTAAGCACTTTCATGTGTGGGGATATCCAGCTGAGGCTGAGCCTTATAAGCTAAATGAAAAGAAACTGGACACAAGGACTGTTAGCTGTTATTTTGTTGGGTATTTTGAGAGGTCAAGAGGATATAAATTTTATGATCTCACAACTAAGGTAATTTTTGAGTCTGGTAATGCCAAGTTCTTTGAATGTGTTGAGTTTGCTCAAGTTAACAGGACTAAAGACTTTGTCTTTGAAGATGAAAACGTAATTATTCCTCTTGGAGTTACTCAGGTCGATGAGGAACATGTCTTTGACATACCTCAAGATAACTTCAATGAAGACAATGACACATTTTTAGCCCCTGTAGAGCAGCCTTAAACACATACAGAAAATGTGCCATTAAGGAAATCTACTAGAGAAAGGAGTACCATTTCGAATGATTATATGGTATTCCTCCAGGAGCATGAGATAGACATTGGGGTAATAGAAGATGATCCTATCAGCTTCCGTCAGGCAATAGAAAGCCCGAATCATGAAAAGTGGATTGAGGCTATGGAAGAAGAAATGAAGTCAATGAAAGACAATGACGTTTGGAATGTTGTTCCACTACCAAAAGGTGCGAAACCCGTTGGTTGCAAATGGATTTTTAAAACCAAATGGGATTCGAAAGGAAAAGTGAAGCGATATAAAGGGCGTCTTATCGCTAAGGGTTTTACCCAAAAGGAGGGTGTTGATTATAAGGAGACATTCTCTCCTGTTTCTTCTAAAGATTTATTAAAGGTTATAATGGCGCTTGTGGCCCACTTTGATCTTGAGTTACATCAAATGGATGCAAAAGATATATTCCTTAATGGTAACATTGAGGAAATCATTTATATGGCTCAGCCTGAATATTTTGTTAGGGGTGATCCAAAGAGTATGGTATGCAAATTAAGGAAATCCATCTATGGATTCAAGCAGGCATCTAGACAATGGTATTTTAAGTTTCATCATGTGATTCTTTCATTTGATTTTGAGGTAAATCTGGCTGATGAATGCATATACTATAAGTTATGTGGGAGCAGGTATATCTTCTTAGTCCTGTATGTTGATGACATTCTACTAGCGACTAATGATATGGGTACCTTTTAGACACCAAGAAATTTCTTGTCAAACACTTTGACATGAAAGATCTTGGAGATGCTTGATTTGTGTTAGGGATTGAAATATGTCGAGATCGTTCTCACCATATTCTTGGTTTATCCCAAAGAAGGTAAATAGATAAGGTATTCAAAAGGTATGGCATGCAAGATTGCAAGCCACTGGACACTCTTGTGGCTAAGGGAGACAAGTTTAGTCTTAGTCAGTGCCCCTTAAGTGATTTGGACAAATGGGAGATGCAAACAGTTTCCTATGCATCTGTCGTTGGCAGTATAATGTATGCTTAGGACTGTACTAGACCAAACTTGGCATACATTACAGGCATGTTGGGCAGATACTTGGCAAACCTAGGAAAAGACTACTGAAAAGCAGCCAAGAGAGTACTGAGATATTTGTAGAAGACACAGGATTATATGCTCACCTTCAGGAGGTCAGAAAAGCTTCAAGTTTTTGGTTATATTGACTCAGATTTTACTGGGTGTCAAGATAGTAGAAAGTTTACTTCACGATATGTATTTCTACTTGCCAATGGTGCCATCTCTTGGAAGAGTGTAAAACAGTCTCTTATTACATTTTCCACTATGGCAGCAGAATTCATAGTATGCTATGAGGCATCCAATCATGGAGTATGGCTATGGAATTTTATATCGGGGCTGTGCATAGTAGATGGCATTGACAGAACACTACAAATGTATTGTGATAATCAATTCGCAGTCTTCTACTCCAATAACAACAGGAGCTCCTTCAAATCGAAGCACATTGAGATCAAATTCCTGATTGTTAAAGAAAGGATACAGAATGAACTGTCTATAGAGCACATCGGTACAGACTCCATGATTGCGAATCTACTTACTAAAGGAATAATACCCAAGATGTTCCACGAACACGCAGCTTCTATGGGTCTTATGTCCTTACAGAAATTTCAGCTTTAGTGGTGGGAGTTTGTAATTTATATAGTACTCATTTGTAATAGACATTTTTAGTTATTTAGTTTTCGGTTATTAAGATATTTGGTTATGTATAAAGTTTTGTAAAACTTTATTTCTGTTATGAAATAAACAAAGCTTAAAGTTTTCAGTTCAGTGATTGACCATTCTGAGAATTAATTTGGTTTTGGTTTTGGAAGTGATCTCTATTCGAAGGACTAGTTGGGAATAGGCATGCGTTGATCACATTGACATGTAATTTTCATGTTGTACATTCACACATTTCTGGCTACCTTTTGTATTAGTGTACGTAGTCATTGTTGGTTTAGCTACTGAGATGTAGCGAAAGCCGCTTTAGCTCTATTACTAGTGTAATTGGTAGATTGTATTATTTTTTGGGTATACATTAAAGATATGACAGCAAAGTTGACCTCAAATTCAGTTGTGTGTTGTTTGATTAACATGTTACACATACAGTCTAAGTGGGAGATTGTTGGATTAAAATCCAACGTATGAACTTGTATGTGTAAACATACATATTGATATAATCAAATAACAATAAGTGACGGTCATTTAAAGCCCTTTTTAGAGTGATCAAATTAAGTTTTGAGTGCATGGGCGTAAATGCAAATGGTTTAGTGTGGTGTTTAAAACATGTGTGCAGTGACTTAAAGTTGTGAATAGTGACTTCTCGAAGGGTGAAGTTGCAATTCACCCAAACAATTAGTCATACTAATTGTTGATTATTAGGGTAGTCATGGTCCCCAAGAGTCCTAAGTGTGATTTTCTCTCTAGTAAGCCCCCATCGTGAGCTATGAGAGGGAGAGAAGAAGGGAGACTGCTGGGAGAAGAAGAGGTTCTTCTCCTTTTCAGAGCAAAGATTAGACCTCTCCTAAAAATAATTAGGAGCTCTTGGAAGATCCACACTGCAGCCTCTGTTTTCTTTATTGAAAATGAATCCAGGTAACCTTTTCTCCACAAGCTCTCTTTGATATTCTGATCAAGGAACATAATCATATATCTTGCTTGCATATTGACATATGTATATATTGTCTTATTATCAATGGTTGTCTCTTTTGTATAGATAATACTGTTTAAACAGCTTATTTTGTTATTCCGTAATCTACATGTTTAGATCTAGCTTTTGGAATTCCTAGAAACTCAAAATACAATCTGTAACTGTCGCTAGTTCCGGTACTCATGATGAGTACTGGTACAGGCAGCATATTGGTTATACACAATAAAGTGAATTGTAGCTAGCTTGTATAGGTACTCTTCATGAGTACCGGTACTGCTAGCTCCATATTGACTCCAGGACGTCTTAAGTCCAAAACTGGTACTTACATGTACCGGTACTCATCATGAGTACCGGTATGAGTACCGATACAAGTGAGTTTCAGGTTAGGTTCTGGACTTGAAGTCATCAGGACCTGTAGCTTACAAGTACCGGTACTCATCATGAGTATCGGTACTGGTAGGCTACGAGTGATATTGCTAGTACTCAACAAGTACCGGTATCCTCATGAGTATCGGTACTCGTTGAGATCAGTTGGCTCCTGGAGGGATACCCGTACTCATTGAGTATTGGTATTGGTTTTGTGCATCGGTACATGATGAGTACTGGATGAGTACTAATCTGGACTTGAGTTCCAAACAGTAACTCATAGGTATCGGTACTTGGCATCAGTACCGGTACCATTGAATATGGAACCCATAACTATAAGTCATAGATACTGGTACTGGTCCACCAGTATCGATACCCAGCTTGTATGAAGTCCAGTTGAGACAAGATGTTATACAGGTTTATCAAAGTCAGAAGTGAGTTAATTTCAGTTAAGCCCCTAAGGGTTTAAGGAATTAACGCCAACAAGTACTATAGCCCAACTTTATCACGTTGGATTCCAACTAGGTTGCATGTTAAAATAAAAATGGCCCTTAACTAGTCTGTTCTCTTCTCGTTTGACATGAGGTTTGACCGTGGGATAGTGGCATTGTAGCGGCTTAAGGCCATTGTAGCACATGGGATTGAGATGGGTTGAAAACGAAATTGAGAGAGGGGCAATCATTAATTACTAATCATTAACATTATATCAAAAAATCTCCTCTCACAAAAAAATTAAATAAATACCCCCTAACATCACATCACACTATTAATCATTTTATCCCACTACTTATTCTTATACTACAACCAAACACCTCATAACTTATCCTTGTAATACTTTATCTTAATATTACCCTCATCCTCCTGCCAAATGCAATCTTAACCATATTACATAGGGAGTGAATTTTGGATTAATGATAAGACATGGGAAGGTGCACCTTGTGCTTTGTCTAGATATCTTGTAAATGTCTCTTTCTTAGTTTTCAAAAACCTTTTTGTTATTTATTTAGTATTTATTATTTTAATCGTGCAAAATATGTAAGATTTGATGTGGCTGTTTGTAGGTGTTGAAAGCTTCTCTCAAGAATTGATTTCTTCAAAGATGCCTGTGGAAAAATTCAAAGAAGCCCCTTCGTTTCAACCAATTAAGGAGTGAAGTGAAAATTCTATTGCATGAAATAAAAGTTCCTTAGACAAAGGATAGAAAAATCATTTGTCAGGAAGATAGGAGGGAATCATAGCAAAATAAGATGATGCTTAATTTAGGAGGTTTCTATTCAAATTTAGGTAGTCAGGTAGGTGATTTATGAAGGATGCATTGATGTGGTCTTTTAACTTATTTTTCTTTTATGTAGATATGATTAACAAAACTGTTGACTACTTTTCCAAGAAATACCTCTAGAAAAGTTGGCGATTCTCCTTCGATTAATTACCTAGTTTTTTTCCCTTTCTGAGAAGTCCAATACTATTTGATAATATCATTATCTCGAGAACATTCCAAATAAACATGTCAATGTTAAATGATCGGACAATCAAAACTCTTTGAGTGGAGCTTGATGCATCTACATTTGATGCATAGACTTATAGAATGTCAAGCTATGCGAGTGTCTTATAGGACAAAAAGATGAAATCTATCAAGCTTGTGTTAACATCTAACCTTTTTCACTTAAACCTACAAATTCTATTGATATAAGATGGCACAAATTTTTGCTACATTATGGACAAGACAAGGGATCCATTGAGTTATCGTCTTATTGAGGAATTTTTTTGGATGGCTACTATACAAAAATCATTTTCTATGATGAAACTTGAAAAGACAAGGTCCCAAACTAGAATGGAGAATGGTTTTTTAGCAAATAGGAGTGCTACAAATTTACTATTGACTCCATTGATGCATTTAATATCATGAAAAAGCAATAAGGTCAATGTTGGAGTGTGTAGATTTAAACACCTTTGATGTTTTCTTTTTCACTTTTTTCTTTTTAATGTTAACACATATGTAGCTTCTTGCAAATCTATCTCAAGTGCATTTTTAATGCATTTTACATGATCTTTTTGGTAATGTAAATTTGTTCAGAATAGAGGCTATTCCTAATTTGATTTGCCTTGAATCCTAACTGATTAGGTGGCCTAAATTGAGCAGGATTCCAAAATCCTTGTATTTATCTATAAATAGAGGGGAAGTATGTCATTGTGTTTTAAGGACCAAATAGAGATATGAAAGAGACATAGTGCAGTTGGGTTTGGTTGAGAGTAAGGGGGCTTTCCATACGATGTGTCAATGTAACTCCTACTATAGCATATCTTTGAGTTGCCCATACAATTTTCCATTGAAAGATGAGTAGGTTTTCCACATCAGATCATGTGCCCTATGTGGTGCTTGATTGGATGCCATAATGATGTGATTTCAACATCTCAAGTATCATATCCATGATTTCATGTTCAATGTGTCGGCAGTTTTGCAATGATGGCATTTAGTCCTAGCAAATGGTCCAAGAGCTAATGGATCGTGTTGGTAGCATTAACTTTGAGATGGTGTTGGTAAGGAGGCGAGCCAAGTAGCATGTGGTCGAGTGTGTAGATCCATCAAGTGATCGATGAGAGATGATTGCACTGAGTAGAAGTATGAAAATCGCTTAAAGTGTCAAGCGCCCATGGTGGTGGTTGCAGAGGATTATGAGGCTATGCACATGTTGCAGTAAAATGACATTGTATCCCGAGGTGGCATGCCAACAAGTGTTTTGACAATTATGGTGGTGTATGGTGGAGGCATCATAATGTTGCTTAGGATCACATCAGATGATGGTTCATAGACTTAGAGGTTGGAGGAGGTCAGTGAGGTACAAGTAGCATTTGTAATCAAAGAGCTCAAACGGAAGTGTGAGCAGTGATGGCCATTAAGGTCTCATTTGGTTGTTGGGTTAAGCGGATTTGTGTCAGGTTAAGTATTTAATCTATCATTTAATCTGGCCTCCACTTGTGTCATGTTAAAGTTATTATACTCTATGTGGAATAACTTTAACCCATCAAAAGACCCAAATGGGTTAACCCATTTATTCCACCATTTTATTCCAATTCTTCCCTATTTGTCTACTTATTCTACAAACTTATTCCCCTTATCAAATAGAGCCTAAGTGTTGCAGTGGGACAAGAAGAGCTTTCGTAGTCTTGAAGTTGCAAAAGGCTACACAACAATAGGCTAGAGAGTTAGCATCAATTAATAAGAAAAGGCCACAAGTGGGCAGAAGAGACCCATGACCAATAGGTCAACAACCAGATGCATGGCAATAATACAGATTAATGAGACTTGACTCTAATTATATAAACTAATGCCATCTAGCTATACACGAATGTGTAGATGGTTCACATTCATTGGATGTGCAAGGATAGGTGGAGCTCCTATCAAATTCCAAAAGATGAGACATGCAAGCTCAAGGTGATGAAGACTGTGTTGGATCTAGTCAAGTGGGAGATTATTAGGAATTCCTAATTTGGTTTGTCATGAATCCCAAGCAATTTTCAGTTCTAGTATGATTAGGATTCCTAGAATCTTTTACTTGCCTATAAAGAGAGCGGATGTCTCTCTTTATGTTTTGAGACCGAACAAAGAGATGAGAGAGACCTAGTGCATAGTATGTTCAAATTTGGTTGAGAGTGAGGGGCTCTCCATACGAGGTGCTAACCTAATTCCTTTTGTTTAGTGGATCTCTGAGTTTCCTTCCATGGTTTTCTGAGAAGTGGAGGGATTTTCAATGTTAAATCTAGTGTTCTATGTAACATTTGATTAGATGCTGTAACAATTGGATTCGATGTCTCGATTATCATGCCCATGATTTGATGTTCAATGTGTTGGCACTTCTGGAATGATTGTGTTATGCTGCAACAAAATTTACTTCTTTCCCAGCTCAATTTCGTGGCTCTGTTGCTATTTGTCATGCATACTACAAATATCCAAAATAACCTTTGTAAAATATACAGTGCCTTGGTTATTCCATTTTTTTATAAGACAAAGGGATTGTCTATCATTAGCCATGACATGAAGAAATGGTAAGGTGAAGGTCGTGTGTCCAATTGATGTGGTTACAGCTCTCTTATACCAAAGATGATAAGAATGACATTAATAAGGTTGGATTTCAAGAAAGTTTGAACAACATTCGTACCTACATAGATGTGAAATATTCATTTGGTTATTTTGCAGCAGAAGCCCATATTCTGAACTCTTAACATTTACTGAATTTTATAGTTGCAAGAAAATTTTAAAGTTCAAATGGATACAACAATTACCTTTTTATCAATCATAGAAAATTGTTTCCTTGGAATTAAAGACTTTTATTTATTTTTCCTTGATGATGGAAATGAATGATGAGCATGATGTTTTAGTTTTGTGTTATTGAGCAGCAAAAATGGACCCTTATGCGATCATCACATGTCGCACGCAGGAGCAGAAGAGCAGCATTGCTTCAGGTGGGTCTAAGGATCATATTGCTATATATGAATGCTTGATTTCTATTTATCTAGATGACATTGCCAAGATCCTGAGCAGTTCTACTTGTTCAGATATGTCACGCACTTTTGTGACTTTTGCTTCTAGAGTATTGGTGTTTCTATCTTCGAAATCAAACTATACTTAGCATTTGTCTACATGCAATTTAACTTAAAAGAATCTGGAAATCATATTATAGGAAATGATGTAAAATGGCCCATGGGTTTCATGACAATCAGATGCTTTATGCCTGAGCTTAAACCTGAGTCTCATGGGGAGAAACTGACTCTAGCAAATAGTTGGTAATCATTCTAGGGCATGATGCTTAACACCAAATTGAATGACATTAATTTGACAATCTTTGTTTAGCTTGATACAAGTTCAACTCTTGGCGGGGCATGACTCAACATGGAATCACACTATTTCTCCACAAAGAACAAATCAAGTGCATTTAACATGGTCTCTCTAATAAATTAAGTTCGTCTCTTTTTTTACCAAGGTTGACCTAATAGCTTTAGTATATTTACAATATTTTAACTAAAACAGTTTTTCATCAAGATTCTTGAGAGTTAGAGTGAAAATGCAATGTTGTTAAATTTTCATATCTATTTTCCTATATTTTTGTGTTTATTGTACAAGTTACAAATTCTTTATGCATGACCACTAATGTGAAACTCGATGCTGTAACTATGCATGCACGAGATGTACTTAGTTATGGATAATTAATATTTGCCATTGTTTACTTGGGAATATTGAAAAAGTAAGTAGGAGAATAGAATCCGTTAATTTCATTATGGGAGCCTTATTACACCTCTTTATAAAGAGAAGAGGTGTGGGAAAAAAAATGGTCCATAAGAAATAAAAGAAACATAAAAGACACTCAGTGCTACTATAGCACTACAGAAACACCATCATCTAACACTCTCCCTCAAGCTGGAGCATGAATATCAATCATGCTCAGCTTATAACAACACGCCTCAAAGGCAGATCTCGCCAGGGCCTTTGTGAAGACATCTACAACCTACTCCTTAGAAGTGACACTCGTGGTATGTAACGTCTCACGTTGAATGAGATCCCGAGTATAGTGGCAGTCAATCTCTATGTGCTTTGTCCTCTTATGAACATAGGGTTATTGGCAATATGTAGGTTGCTTTATTGTCACATCGCATCTCCATAGAAATATCCAGAGGAACATGAAGATCTGACGGAATTGACTTGACCCAGACCATCTTAGCAGCTGTCTGGGCCATGGCCTTGTACTCTGACTCTGCACTGGATCTAGATACAATTGCTTGCTTCTCGCTCCTCCATATAACCAAATTGCTCACAACAAAGGTGCAAACCTGTGGTAGATTTTCTATCCCCAGCACAACCAACATAATTAGCATCAGAGTATGCTACAATCCTCATAGGCGTTCCCTTTTGGAATAATAATCCTTGTCCTGGTGCTTTCATCGTCGCATCTCCACAGAACTATCTAGAGGAACATGAAGATCTAATAGAACTGACTTGACCTAGACCATCTCAGCAACTGTTTGGGCCATTGCCCTGTACTCTGACTCTGCACTGGATCTAGATATAACTGCTTGCTTCTTGCTCCTCCATGTAATCAGATTGCCTGCAACAAAGGTGCAAAACCTGTGGTAGATTTTCTGTTCCCAGCACAACTAGCATAATTAGCATCAAAGTATGCTACAATCCTCATGGGTATTCCCTTATGGAATAACAATCCTCGTCTTGGTGCTTTCTTTAAGTACCTAAGTACCTACATTGCAGCCTTTCAGTGTTGCATCGTTGGCTTATACATAAATTGGCTAAGCCTCCCAATGGACAAACACAAGTCTGGACAAGTGATGGTGAGGTAAAGAAGCTTATCCACCAGCTACTTGTAAGCCTTACTGTTAACCGCCTCAGATCCCTCATCATATAAATGGGCCTTGGGATCCATGGGAATATTTGCTACCTTAGCTGCCAACATGTCAGTCTCCTGAAGAAGATCAAGAGCATATTTTCTTTGCAAGAGTACCACTCCATCCCTGCCAAGTGCAACCTCAATGCCCAAGAAATACCTCAACTGGTCCAGATCCTTCATGATAAACTTTTCTGATAGGTGTCTCTTGACTTCATCTATCACATCTCTGGCATCCCCAGTAATGATAAGATCATCAACATATACTAGGAGTGCCACAGTCCCTTTGTCAGTCTTCCAGGTAAACCAGGAGTGATATGAAGTAGAGTGCCTTAGACCAATCTGCTGGAGCACCTCTGATAATTTTTGGAACCAAGCCCTTGGACTCTACTTCAGTCCATAGATCGCTTTCGTCAATCTACACACACTCCTCCTGAACCTCAAAACCTGGGGGCTGTTGCATGTAAACCTCCTCCTGAAGATCGCCGTAGAGAAAGACGTTCTTCACATCAAGCTGGTGTAACGGTCAGTTTTTATGAGCAGCAATAGAAATGAGTATCCAAACAGTGACAAGCCGCGCAATGGGGGAGAAAGTATTAAAGAAGTCCACCCCATAGGTCTGGGTGAACCCCTTTGCCACTAACCTGGCTTTATACTTTGAAATATACTCATTAGGGTTGTATTTCAAGGTAAAGATCCATCTAAAGCTAACTAGTCGCACACTTGTAGGAAGTGAGGTGAGATCCCAAGTCTGTCTACTATGAAGTGCTGCCATCTCATTCTCCATGTCTTGACTCCACTTTCGATCAAGTATGGCTTGCTGATAGGTAGACGAAATGTGTGACATTGTAAGTGCTTGACAAAAGCTATTAAATTGAGAAACAAGACCATTAGTAGCCAAACTGCCTGCAACACAATATTTAGACTTACATGTGCAAGGCGCCTTCTTAATGGCAATAGGAAGGTCAGAATCATCCAGTATCTCTGACTGAGTCGCTGTAGAAGGGGCATTACTATTTTGGTGATCTGCACTGTCAGGGAGATCAGGACTAACCAAACTGTCTTTGGCATCAGGTACAATCTCAACTACCTGTGAACCATTAGCTACTGGTGAGGAAGGTCTTTGTAATGTCGTGTGAGGCTTGTGATAGGTATGCAATGACTCATGCAATCTCTTAAAGTCACTCAGGGAGGAGGAGCTCATCGGCCCAGTGGCTGGAGATCTAGACCAAGAAGCAAATACCTGAGTCTCTGCAAATGGAACAGGAAAGGGAAGAAAGGCAACATCATCATAAGAGCTCATCTGTTCAGTTACTGAGAAATATGGTGTATCCTCATGGAAAGTCACATCAGCACTAACATAATGTCTGTTCTGTAGAGGATTATAGCAATGGTACTCTTTCTATGTCCTAAGGTATCCCAAAAATACGCACTTGACAGCACGAGGAGCTAGCTTGTCATGACCAACTGATGGCACATGAACAAAGGCAACGCATCCAAAAGTCCTGGGAGACACATGGAATAACTCACCACCTGGATGCAGAAAAAGAATTGGTATCTGCTTATGAAGAACTTAGCTGGGCATCCTATTGGTGAGATAGGTCATTGTTAGAACTGCATCCCCCTAGTATTTCTACAGCACATTATGATGAATCAAAAGGGTTTGGGCCAACAAGTGTCTGTGCTTTTGCTCTACGATCTCGTTCTGCTGCGAGGTGAGGACAAGTGGTATGGTGAACAATCCCATGGGTCTTGTAGAACTCGTTAAGTCCGGTAGTGTAGAACTCAAGGGCATTATCGGTTTGCACCATTTTCACTGCGGCTAAATATTGTGTGCTGATCTCCAGAAGAAAAGTCTATGCATCCTCCAACCTCTGCCTTGTTCTTCAACAGGAACACCTAAGTTGCTCTAGAGAAATCATTTACGACAATTAGGTAGTATCGGTGTCTCATCCGGTCTAGGACTTGCTCGGTCCCCATACATCCATATGAAGTAGCTGAAATAATGTCAAAGATTCAGCAGAAGTGCTTACCCAATTGGCAAGCATTACACTCTATGATAGCAGCCAAGGAAATATGTGGTATCACCCTCTTGAGATGATCTAGAGACAAGTGGCCAAGATGAACATGTCACTGTAGAACACTCTCCTACTATATCGAGTACCTCTTGCAAAAGGCTCCTGTCCCACGTGATAAACGCCATTCTCCACTGTGGCTCTGACAACAATCCTCCCGATGAGCTTGTCCTGAATAACGCATCCGACATCATCGAAGATCACTTTGTAGTTGAAATCCTTTGTGATTCTGCTCATGGATAATAGACTCATAGTGGGAATTCTGGCATGTGTAACGCGCCAGATAGTTGCAAAATGGGGGTCACAAACACCTCCTCCTTACCCCTAACTAGGGCGTATTTGCCATCTACCACCTGTACAGTCCTCACAGGGGGAACAGATTGTAGTGAACGGAAGTAGGTTTGATCACTACACAGATGTGTGACGCACCAAAGTCGATCAACCACCCAGTGCCATGATGGCTCCTGTAATGCTCCTGGTGCACCATACTCACACACTTTGTCATTGGTGTCAAGCAGACCACATCCAAGAAAAGAAGACGAATGTAGAGTCTGTTGTCTATGTTAACTCATCCACAACCAGAGAAACAAGAGCGTAGATCTAATCCAATGTATTTCAGATCATGTGATGAAGAAGATGAAGATTCAACCCCTAGACATGAATCCGAGGAGGAACCCTGGATCCACGCCTAGACGTCAAACAGGACCCCCTTGGGGAATAGCAAGGAGTGTGTTAGGTCTAGGACAGACCTAACACACTCGCCAAGGGGCAGTCGTCCTCTAGCCGGCGATTGCGGCGTGTGCAGGTGACTAGCAACAGAGGTCGCCCACCAATAGCACAAGGCACCACCTTCGCTGACGGGGACGCACGGTGGGGCATAGCAGAGGCGTGCGAGCTTGGTTTGCGGTTGCTAGAGGTAGGGGCGATGGCAAATTAAGTGCTAGAGGTAGGGGCGATGGCAAATTAAGTGCTAGAGGTAGGGGCGATGGAAGATTAAGCGCATGGTGGTGGCGGCGCTCTGCCGAGTCACTACACGCAATGATAGCATGGCGGTGATGGCAAGGGCAGTGATGCACGTGCCCTCCGGTTGACGAGGAGGCTGGCGGCCCCTGCTACAATCGTTGGATGCTGGGGCAAAAGCGACCCGGTGGTTGTTGTGCCTGGAGGACGGCTAGGGTTTTTCGTGGACGAGTTTTGGCTATTTGTGGGGGTGGGATACCAGAACCCAATCTAGGATCGCGCTCTGATACTAAGTAAGAATAGAATTCATTAATTTCATTATGGGAGCCCTATATCTCTTTATAAAGAGAAGAGGTGTGGGAAAAATAACAACATGGTTCATAAGAAATAAAAGAAACATAAAGGAGGTACTCAATGCTACTATAGCACTACAAAAACACCATCATCTAACAGAATATGCATGCATATGAATGAATTTCTTTGACATAATTTTTCAAGAGAACTTGGTTGCTTATTGCATGGGTATGAGAATCATTTAAACTTTTATGTGCTCCTGGTTGCATCAAGAAGCATATACGAACAGGTTGTTTGAGTAGGTAGGTTTAATCATAAATTTTTATTGTTAAAGGATGCATTATTTGATAACTGGCAGTTCTTTTGCAGCTACCTTGGTAATGTTAACTCCAGTACTTATTAGGGCATTGGCAAGTGTCCTGCAATGCACAAGGAAAAATGAAACATCATGAATTAATGGAAGTTATTACATCTGTTGTGATATTCTTTTTTCTAGTAAAGAATATTCAGTTCATGCTTTTTAATATGTTTACTGAAATTTAGAGGAGTATACATATACCAGAGAATGGATCTCTACTATTTTACTTGCAATTTGATAGTTTTTGGATTTCAACTGATGGGTAGGGGGCAAGTCTCATTTGATATTTCCTGTGCAATAGCATATCATTTCCCTACTTCGTTATAGCCTCTCTTATTAATTTTTTACCGTTGAGAATTGGTGCGCATGTGGGAAGCATGGAGAATAGTTCACGATGAGACTAATTTCATGTGGAGCCAGGGAGGAATTTCCCTGTTATGACTGCTGCAGTTGCGTGGCTTGTTTGAGGAAGAGAGAGAGCCACCATGTTGGAGAGAGAGAGGTAGAGAGGAGTTTTGATGTTTGGAAATAATTGTATTGCTCAAGGAAATAAGAGTTGTGGAAGTTCTCTATTTATAGAGAGAACATACCCACTGAAAATAGTAAAGACTTAAATCCTAAAATAAATCCTAAACTTGTTTTGTAAATAAATAAAATCTTTTTTCATTTGAAAAGATTTTCTCTTAACAAAAAAACTAATCTCATAAGTTTTATTCCTAAAATCATTTTACTAAAAATAGGAAATTACCAATTTTGGTGCACCCAAGTTTGGTTCTTGGGAATCCAAATCGTCGGTCTTCTAGGCATTTAGATGGCTGTCACGTGGCACTACCACGTGGCTTGCTGATTGCCATGTGGCACATGCCATGTGGGACATTTTCCAATCCTAACATTCCCCCTCAAGTCGAAGGCTGTAAGCCTAATGACTTGGCCTTCCATAGGTGAAGCTAAACACCCCACCACTCATTTCTCCGAGGGCAAAGATCTCGGTCTTCTTCTTGGACAAATCGATGGCGAGTCCTTCTGCAACTTTCGAAGTTGTTGCTTCTGTGGCATCCTGTGTGGTTGTTGCAATGGTTGCTGTAGACTTGTCTTCCCGTAGAAGAACTCGAAGCTTCTCTAAATCTTCAGAAGTAAGGGAGTCGATATGCGAGGTGCTAGTAGCCCTACGTGGTGGTCTCCCGTACTTCACCCAACACTTGTTTTGTGGATGATTATTTCATCCACAGTGTTGGCACCTTGGGTAGACGCGGCCAGATCCACGTTCATGCCCTCGTCCTTGTCCTGCACTTGCTTATGAGATAGCGAGTGCAAAACTCTCGCTCTTTAGCTTGCCTATCTCCTCAGGCATCTCCATCTTGAGTAGATGGCAGAAGATGGTCTCCAGATCCATCTTTTCTTCTGAAGTGAGAATCTGATCTTGTGCGACTCGATAGCGAGAATTTAATCCCAGCAAGAACTTTGCGCATTGCCACATAGCACGTCTCTCCATGTTTGTCACAACAGAGAGGCTCGTAGATCTCCAACTCGAACAACACCTCCATTTTCTCGTAGTACTTTGTTAAGGAGAGATCTCCTTGATTGGTCGTCGAGATACGGGTGTAAAGCTCGGTGATGCGGGCGTTGCTCAAGGTTCAAGCATATCTCTTCTCAAGGGTCGTCCAGATCTTGAAGGCACTCCTTTTGTAGAGCATGTTTGAGGTGATGGTTTGAGTCCATCAAGTTTATAAGTCAATCCATGACAATTTTCTTTCTCATACTTCTTGTCATCCTTGAAGTTTGGTGCCTCTTCAAGCAGAATACCTAGTTTCTCCTGTCCTCCAACGAAGATCTTGAATGCACGAGCCCACAAGATATAATTGGCTGCTCCACTAAGCTTGATGGTTGTCCCGGAGACCACCTTGCTTTCTCTAGGACTGAGCATGGCATCTCCGACCATCGTGGTTGATTCTGCCATCTTCTTCTCCGTGTAAGGCGCTAGAGTTGTTGAGGAAGACTTCCTGGATGCGAGAACCACCACCTTGTGGTTTGGATGAAGCTTTGTGTGACTCAAAGAGACTACATGCACAAGAGAAAAAATTTTTATCTGATTTGGGCGTGTATTCTTCCTTCAAATCAAACACCAATCACGCCTAGAAAGCCTGCTTTGATACCATGTTGAGAATTGGCGCACACATGGGAAGCGTGGAGACTTGATTGGCGCGGAGAATAGTCCATGATGGGACTGATTTCACGTGGAAACAGGGAGAAATTTCCTTGTTATGGTTGCTGAGTTGCATGACCTATTTGAGGAAGAGAGAGAGCCACCACGTTGGAGAGAGAGGTAGAGAGGAGCTTTGATGTTTGAAAATAATTGTATTGCTCAAGGAAATAAAAGTTGGGGATGCTCTCTATTTATGGAGAGAACATACCCACTAAAAATAGTAAAGACTCAAATCCTAAAGTAAATCCTAAACTTGTTTCTTAAAGAGATAAAATCTTTTCTCATTTAGAAAGATTTTATCTCTTGAGAAAAGAATTAATCCCATAATTTTTATTCCTAAAACCACTTTACTAAAAATAGGAAATCACCAATTTTGGTGCACCCAAGTTTGGTTCTTGAGAACCCAAACCGCCGGTCTGTTGGGCATTCAGATGGCTGCCACGTGACACTGTCATATGACTTGCTGATTGCCACGTAGCACGTGCCATGTGGGATATTTTTCAATCCCAACATTTAGCATCACTGACTTCATCAGAAAACCAATGCTTTGACCTCTTACGGCTCCTTAGCATTCTTTACATAATATTTCTTTTAGATTAAATAATCTAGAATCACTGGTGTGTGATGGATAAGCATTAGAACCAGCATGGAAAGTTTTTCTTTATATTTAATGATCTAGAATCACTGGTGCATGCAGGACAAGGATCAAATCCAACATGGAATGAAACCTTTATCTTCACAGTTTCAGAAGGTGTAACGGAGTTAACTGTTACACTCATGGACAGTGATAGCTTAACTGCCGATGATTTTGTTGGAAAGGCTACGTGAGTATTTTCTACTAATCTGTGTTATCAAACTGGAAGGAACGGTTCATTTTGATGGTTTTGGTTAGAAAAAAGTGGTTGTAGGCTTTGGAATAGTTGATTTTGATGTTCTTAGGATAGGAGAGACTAAGCTTGCAAGCTTGAACATCAGCCTTTTTTCTACATAAGAGCCACTGAAAGTTTTTGTTAGCTTTCTTTTAACTCATTGGTGTATGTTAATTTCAGTATTCCTCTAGAGCCGGTGTTTTTTGATGGAGCCCTCCCGCCAACTGTGTACAATGTGGTCAAGGATCAGGAATATCACGGGGAAATCAAAGTTGGCTTGACTTTTATCCCAGAGGTAACTTCTCATGCTGAATGAATTGAAAGTGATTATTTTGTGATCGATTATTAAAGCATTTGTTTGTCTAAATGAAGAACCATTCAGAAATCACATGTGAATATCCTCTGCACTTGCCAATACGTATATAGGCTTGTGGTGGCGTGTGGTGACAGTCTATGTCCAGCCATCCCTAACTCGACATCGGAGAGTGGTCTTGGTTGTGATTACGGAGGTGCTCCGTGACAAGCGAGAAATTCGTGGACCCTTTCTTAAAAAAAAAAAATCAACTAAAACAAACATTACATGATTTCAAATATGGATTATCATACTAGACGAATATAACGTTCATCGCACATTTAACAAGATTGATTTAATTTTTACATTAATACAAAGAGATGTTAGGATTAGATATTACCTCTCTCCATGATGTATGGAGACTATGCTCGAGGAAGCGGAAGTGAATTGGAGGACACGCATGATCATGATCATATGGATGCATCTCCTTCTCTTCTCGTGACGTCACAGGATTCTTTGGTGTCGAGGAGTCACCAAAATCCTTTTATGGTTTTTCCTGTAATGAAGATGTGCCAAATTGAGAGGCTCCTTGTTCCTTTTATATGGGCAGGTTTGGAGGGAATACTAATCATATTAGGATTCCCTACCATAATCAATTTTATCCTCCCCACTATCCATCAACATGGGTCTTTTATTTGATATGACTAAATCCATTGACTAAATTAAACTCATTTATAATTTAATCCCAAGTCTTATAAATCACTAAATAGGATTAATTCTGACATTCTTCTAGTTGATTCATATGACGCTTGACGACCAAGTAATAATAACTTTAAGTGTGTATTTTCACGGGCCTACTTTAATATCAACGGATCATTTACTCTTAATTGAATTAAGATTGGTAGGGTAATGGTGGTCTCACATCATACATTTTGACATGATTGCTTCCATGTATCACAACCTAATCAAACTTTAATTGAGGAGAATATTATACTTTATCATAATGTTACATAGACAAAACATGTTATCTAACAAACATGCATGCAACACATAATGATAACATGAAACAAGATAAATACGAAACAAATAACTATAATTGGAATCCAAAATGTTATAGCATAATGAGCACCACATATAAATTAAGTACTAATCAAATCATCATAACAAGGACTTATCTAAGACACCCATCCTATCGACATGCTCAGAAAATGCCTTGGGTGCTAAACCTTACGTTATTTGATCTGCTACCATCAGAACAGTACTAGTGTACTCAATTGACACCCTTTATTTCTGAACTTTTTCCTTCACTGTTAATTACTTTATCTTATTGTCCTTTTCACCCTTAAAGTACTTCTTGTTCTTTGAGAAGAAGATGACTGCAGAGTTATCATAGTAAATTCTCAATGACTTAGTTATGCTGTTGACAATTTCAACTCCTGAGATAGAATTTTGTAACCACAATCCTTGAATTGTAGCCTCAGAACATGCTACAAATCCGACCTCCATGGTGGAAGTAGTAATGATAGACTACTTCGCACTCTTCCATGACATCGCACCTCCAGCTAAAAAAATATGTAGCTAAATGTTGACTTGCGCATGTTTATGCATCCTGCAAAGTTTGAATTTGAATATCCAATCACCACAAGATAATCAGACCTTCTGTACACGAGCATGTGATCCTTGGTGCCTTGTATCTTAGAACCTTCTTTACAGCTTTCTAGTGGTCCATACTAGGATTACTTTAATATTGACCCAACATGCCAATTGTAAAACTAATGTCAAGTGCATGTTTGAGCATACATGAGATTCTTAACCACTAACGCATATTCTTTTATTTCCTTCTATTCCAAATCATTCTTTGGACATTAATTCAAATTGAATTTATCTCTTTTTTGAATTGGAACCGTCCTTGTAGAGCATTTATCCATTCTAAATCTCTCTAAGACCTTCGCAGTATATGCCTTTTGAACCAATCCTAAAATTCCTTGTGATATATCAGGGAACATCTCTATGCATATCACATAGGATGTCTCACCTATATCTTTTATTTTAAAGTTGGAGAGAAACTCCTTTACATCATGTAATATGTACAAGTCATTTGCAGCTAACAAGATGTCGTTCACATATAGGACTAATACAATGAACTTGCTCCAACTGACCTTCATGTAGATACACTGATCAAAGGTGTTTTCTACAAAATCATAAGACGTGATGTTATCGTTAAGCTTGATGTACCATTGTTGAGAATCTTGTTTCAGTCCATAAATTGACTTCTTTAATTTACACACTAGATTTTCCTTTCTTCTGATCACAAAGCCTTCAAGTTGATCTATATAAACATCCTCCTCTAAATCACTATGTCGGAAAGTAGTCTTTACATACATCCAGTGAAACTCGAGATCATAAAGAGCCACCAAAGTCAAGACATTGTTAAGGAGTTCTTGAAAATTGGAGCAAAGGTCTCTTTATGGTCAATGCCATCCTTTTGAATAAAGCCTTTTACAACAAGTCTGGTTTTATATCTCTCAATGTTACCCTTAAAATCACGCTTGGTCTTGAAAGGCCATTTACACCTGACTTTCTTTCAACTTTCAAGTAACTCTACAAGATCCCAAACTTTGTTATTAGCCATTGAGTCTAATTCTACTTTCATGCCATTTAACCATTTTTTAGAATCATTACATTCCATGGCCTAATGAAATGAGATTGGATCCTTATCAATGCTTTAAGTCACATTTGTGCTCTAGTGCATAAACTACATAATCATCTGCGATGGCAGGCCTCCTTTTTCTTTTGAAGCGTCTTAATGTCACTTTTTTTTTCTGTGGTTGTTGCGCACTTGGCTTATTCAGGACTGGTTCATTAATTATTGCATCTTCTTGTGATGCGGGCTCATTACCTTGATGTTCGATATCATTGTGTAAATGTGGTTCCACTACTGGGACTACATTCCTAGAAGTTTTAGGCATAATTTATACCGACAATTCATCCCTAACTTAGTTTCCACATTTCATGGTTTAGGGTTCCCACTAATGTTGCCATTCTCAATGAACCAAGCATTGTCACTCTCAACTATTTGTGTACTATGATTAGGACAATAGAACTTATACTCTTTCGGCTTTTCAGGATAGCCAATGAAGAATCTACTATCCTTGGATCTACTTTCTTTTCATGTGGTTTATATACTCTAACTTCCACCATCCATCCCCAAACGTGTAGATGTCTTAAGTTAGGTTTCCTACCTATCCATAGTTCAAAAGGTGTCTTTTGAGTTGCCTTACTTGGAACCCTATTGAGTAAATACACAACTATCCTTAATCCATATGTCCACATTGAAAGGGGTAAGGAGCTATTATTCATCATACTCCTAACCATATCCATTAATGTATGATTTGTCCTTTCAGCAACATCATTTTGTTGTGGTGTTTCCAAGCATCATGTCTTATGCACAAATGCCATGACATTTTAGGAACTTGACAAATAAACCAACACATTAATCGCTCTATTATATTTACCGAAATACTCACCACCTCGATCTGATCTCACAATGTTTACTTTTCTATATAGTTGCCTCTCAATTTCATTAGTGAATATCTTAAGGATATCCGGCACTTGACTTTTCATGCAACAGAGAGATATAACCATAATGTGAAAAATCATCTATGAAGGTGATAAAGTATCTCTCACCACCCTATGATGCGACATCAAAAGGGCCATAGATATTTGTGTGTATCAATTCTAGGAGATGAGTGGGTTTGGATTGCTCATCTTTAATGCAATCCACACAGTCCTAGGTCAGTAATACCAAAATGGGGTGAAATTTTGTTCTTAATTAGCCTTATCATCCTTTTTCTAGATATATAGCATAATCTTTGATGCCACAAAAGAGCATAACATTCATAGATTTAGAAAACTTTTCATCAAGATTAAAATGATAAAGACCATTCTCTAAAGTACTAAAACCATAAAAGTACTTATTCCTAAATAATGAGAAAGGTCCAATAGAAATCTTGAAAGAAAACCCTAATGCATCTGGTTTATAAACGAAAACAAGATTTCTAGCACATTCGGGGATGTTAAGAGATCCTTCCAAATCAATCTGACACCTAGTGTCCATGATCAACCTATAAGTGTTGATCCCTTCTATTTGTGCCTTCATCTTGTTCCTCATGAGTAAGTATTTCTTACTTTCCTTTATATTTTGGATCGTATTGAATCCTTGCAATATATGCGGTACGTGAGAAGTAACATCGAAATCTATCCACTAGGTATTAGGAATGTCTATCATATTTGCTTTAAAGCAAATAGAAACGTAGTATATACCCTTTTTTTCAAATCACACTTTTTGTTTAGGGTAATCTTTCTTCATATACCTAGACTTCTTGCAAAAGAAATATTTCAATTCCTTGAAGTTACTTCCTTTAGCCTTCATGGAAGCCTTCACTTTTCTTTGTTCTTTTTGCCTGAATTTCCTTTATTGCTGTTAGCTCCTATAGCAACTTCTTCAATAGCCACTACGTTTACAAAGTGTTCCGTCACCTTCTTACGTCTCCATTTCTCTCGAATGAGCATTGTTTTAAGTTCCATGAAGTTTCATTTATCTTTTAATGCATTATAATTCACCTGGAACTGCCTTAAACTCAGGAGGAAGAGAATTGATGATAAAGTGTACTAGGTGACTCACTAACATCCATTCCCATGATCTTTAATTTGGCTGCAAGGTTGGACATCTCAGTCACACGGTCTATATGGAGCATGACCAATTAAACTTTTTCATGGTCAACTCATTCATCAAAGTCCCCGCAAGGAACTTCTCAGTACAAAGCTAGTTAGACCTTTCCCAGGCAACATAATAATGCTTATCTTTGTCCATACTAGTCTTTGTAATGGCTCTGGGCTTCTCACCAACAACTAATCCCAAATCTTGGTCCATCAGCCCCAAATAGAACTGAATCTATTTGGACCAGTTTGCATAGTTGAGCCCATTGAACCTAACAATAGAGTTTCCCAACGCAAATAAGTTCACACTTGTATAACATAGTACACAAGCTCAAACAAACAAGCTTTAAGAAAATTTAATACAAATTGCCGGAAAATACATTAAAACATCTTTAATGATATATCAAAAAATTCTCATTTGGGCAAAATGTTGACATATTGCAACCATAACGGATGCTCAATCATTCAAGATATACTTTTATAAACAATCAAAATAAAATATTAAACAAATGATGCATCTCATCTTTGGGTGTACACCACAATCAATTACATTTATCAATTAGCCCCTTTAATGTGCATGTTCATAGGTAATGATTCGCCTTTGGGTGATCTAGCTTTATAGCCATACAAATCCAATTACTAGGTTATCCATTTTGCCATTCTTTAATTATCATTTAAAATCATAACCAATCAGAATATATATGCATTCAACCACTCAAGATTAGGCTACTTTGGTGACGTGCTAATCATTAATAAAGAACACATACCATCATTGAATTTTTAAGAAATTCACAATTATTTTTTTGGATTAACTATCATTTTCATGGCTTACCCTTATAAAATGCGTTAACTTTAAACATTGAAAAAACCTAAAATTTTGGAAAAGAATTGATTTTCAATGGGAAAGTTCGAGGCATCCTTGCAAAATTGAGAGGACCCTTGCAAAAATTGATTATACACCTCCTTTTGTAATGTCTAATTGGTTTAATAGGACTTGTACCCAAAACCCCTTATGGTCTAACCGATTTGAAACTATACTGACCAGTTAGATTCTATGATGGGTTAATGGACAGTTCAGTCTTGCTTGGCTGGCCGGATACCATACTTATCGGTCACATAAAATTGACCATCCCCAATTACAGGTTGATGGCTTGACCGGTTGGATACCATACTGTTCGGTCTAATAGAATCGACCACTACTATTATGGGTTGACAACCTAACTAGTCAGCTAACATTCTAATCGATCGGGCATCTCTACTCCTTTACAGTTTGACTAGCCAGGCTAGATTTTGATCGGTCAGATATGTTACATTTCTGTTCAAATCTCAAATTTTCTATTATTAACCAATTAATAACTATCCTAATGGGTCTATATGCCATTCCTAAATGATTTTTCACAAGAAAACTTGTTGAAAATCAATAGAAACAATCCCTAATCAATTTTTGTTTTTAAACATATGGAGAATTGAAAGAGCCTTGAATTTGACTCTGATACCACATGAATGCGATTCTTTTATGATCTATTATTAAAGCATTTATTCATCTAAATCGAGAACTATTCGGAAATCACATATGAATATCGATCAAAATAAATATTACATGATTTCATATATGGATTACTATACTAGATGAATATAACATTCATGCCACATCCAACAAGACCGATTCAATCCTCACATTAGGATTAGAGATTACTTCTCTTTATGAAGTGTAGAGAGGAATACCATGCTCGATGAAGCGAAAGTGAATTGAAGCACATGCATGATCATGATCACATGGATGCTTCTCCTTCTCTTCTCCCCTTGACATTGTGGGACTCGGTGGTGGTGAGGATGCACTGAAATTCTTTTACAATTTTTCTCTAATGAGGGCATGCCAAATTGAGAGGCTCCTCTATCCTTTTATAAGGTAGGGTCAGAAGGAATCTAATCATATATATTAGGATTCCTTGCCATAATTGATTCTATCCTCCCTACTATTCATCAATGTGGATCTTTTATTCGATATGGTTAAATTCATTGGCTAAATTAGATTCATTTATTATTTAATCAAAGTATTATGAACCACTTAATAGGATTATTTCAAACATGAACTTCATCTAGGAAAGATATATTGTGGTTTTGGATCAATTATAGTTGGTTCAAACTCATCGAGCAAATGCAATTTTGATGAGGACTTCCAAATATACCTGATTAAGTCAAGTAGAACATTTCATTTCTTTTAAGGGTGTTAATGAGTGGCCATAGTTTTAGCTGTTTACGAGACGACATCATAAGCTAACTGTTTTTGGCAAAGATTTTTCCTCCCTCTCAATATGACGAGCTTGTACAACTGAAAGATTGCCATATTCTTGTTCCCCTTTTTTTTTATTTTTGAAAAAGACATATTCATGTTTCTGTCCATACCTTTCTAGCAATATTTCCTTACTTGATCATGCATTTGAACAGTGAGCTGAACTTGTGTATTTCCGAGTCATATAATTAGATAGTGCATTGTTTCTTTGGTTGCTAGAATCTGCCACATAAAAGTAGGAAACAATTCCCCGATGTGGTTTACTGTTGGACTCATGGGAATATGATGTCTATGGTAAAATTTGTGAATTTGGATGTTGATTCGGGTGTATCCCTCATTGCTAGAGGTTATCAAACTATGGTTGGAACATGCAACCTTTGTCCTACTTTTTAAAGTGGCATTTTAACTTAGATGTGCAGCTGGGATAAGTTGCCAAAATTTGCATTATTTTCTTTAGCCCTTCCACATCTGCATTCAGCATCTTTCAATCATAAACTGCCATTGAAACTAGGGTTTCTCAAGCACTCACCATTTGGTAGATAGTTTCTAATAGAAGGTATGTTGAGAGAATTGAGTAGTTGTTTGTGGGTTATGTGTGTGAGTGGTGGTCTATAAATAGGCGTGTACTCCTCCCATTTTACTTTGAGAAGAAATATAGAGAAAACACGCCTATAGGGCGCTTCTCTTGTGGTTTTCTCCCCGCTCCTCGTGAGTGGGGTTACCATGTAAACCTAACCGTTTCATGATTGTCTTTATGCTTTGATATTTATGCTTCTGCTTTATTTTAGATTTTAACTTGGTATCAGAGCAAGTCGCTCTTGGGTTTTATCTTTTGTTTGTATTTGATTCCCACTTGTTATTAAAGTTCTTGTGCCTTTGAGATCCAAGGTAAGTTTAAACTTAGGTGATGTGGGATCATGCATGGAGATCACCGCGGACACCTCAAGGAAGGCAGATCAAGATCCCCAAACCCATCATGCAGATTGGCAGATAGGGAGCAACATCTGCGAGTAGAAGAGCAAGGTGGAGCTGATGGCGATGCACTCCTGCGGCGGTTGTAGATTAGACATCGATGCGTGGTGGAGCTCGACTTGCCAAATGTGATCATGCAAGGAGGAGCACCATCGCGCCTAATAGAACATTGGGGCGATGCGTTGTGTGAGGTCTGGCAATGATATCTCGATGAAGTGCCGGCCCACGCTACGCTCCTGGTTGCCAAAGCTCACGCCCATGCCAACGCCGAGCAACAACCTCCTGGTGATGAGCATGTAGAGGTCGACGTTGACGGCGTTGAGCACAACACTGACAATGGATGGACAGGTGGCAGTCGCTAGGGCATAGCGACGGTGCTGCCACTCAAGATTAGAGGTGCTGGCAATCATAAGATGAATGTGATGGAGAGGCCCACGCGATCGCGGTGGATCTGTGCAACAAAGTGCAAGTGGTGGCTGCGGTGACATGCGTGTGCAACAAGGCGTGTGTGGGTGGTGACGACGACCGGCACCTCGAGACACATTTGGCGGTCATCAAGGCAAGGATCCGGTTGCTCACGAACGACGATGGAGGGGATCGGCCTCCCTACTATAGTAGCACTACTGTGCATGCAGAGAGGACGATCGTAGTGATGTTGGGTTGTTTCAAACCCTAGGTGGATGACTCGGCTTAGTTCTTTTGATTCTCTTAAATAAAAAGGAAGGTGAGAAAGGAAGAGGCGGTAGATATAGGAAGAGGATGTAAAAAAAAAAGAAGAAAAGAGAAAAAAAAAGAAAGAAGGGTAGAAGGAAAAATAAAAGAGAAGAAAAAATAATAGAAGATGGTGTGAAAAAAAAAGAAAAGAAAAGAGAAAAAAAGGAAAAAAAGAAGGTAAAAAATGATGAAGAGGTTTATGTTTTAAGAGAAGAGGTGGAGAAGTCATCTCTAGTTTGTTATTGTTTTATTTTATTCTCGTCATTATTATTTTTTCTCCCATACAAGTATGGGAGAAAGGGGGAGTGTGGAAGTTTATTGTAGTCACCTCCTCTTGGGAGTCCCTTTTGTTCTTGGACTCCATATGAGAAACCCAACCCTTGGGGTCCAGAGTTTCGAGATCCTCAGAGGAAGGACTCATTTCAGGTTTCTATGTGGGAGATCCAGTTTTGTGGACTCCAGAGAGGGAGATCCACCTTTGAGGTCTTCAGAGGAAGATCCAATTTCAGGGATATTGAACCGAGAGCCACCAACACCAGATCTTCAGAGACAGCCACAGATCTTTCAGTAGCTCCAACCTTTGTTCCTGCCTGTGTAGAGTGGGTTTCTTTGTGTTACAAGCTGAGCATTCCATGCTCTAGCTTGAGAGGGAATGTTGAGAGAATTAAGTAGTTGTTTAGTGCCACATTGGAAAGCATGGGCTTTGTGTGTGAGTGGTGGCCTATAAATAGGTGTGTACTCCTCTCATTTTACTTTGAGAAAAAATATAGAGAAAACACGCCCATAGGGTGCTTCTCCTGTGGTTTTCTCCTAACTTCTCGTGAGTGGGGTTTCCACGTAAATCCAAACGTTCCATGATTGTCTTTATACTTTGATATTTATGCTTCCGCTTTATTTTAGAT
This sequence comes from Thalassia testudinum, assembly GCA_037157565.1. Taxonomy (NCBI): domain Eukaryota; kingdom Viridiplantae; phylum Streptophyta; class Magnoliopsida; order Alismatales; family Hydrocharitaceae; genus Thalassia; species Thalassia testudinum. The sequence continues at coordinate 97,757,717 of JAZHRO010000024.1, forward strand.
TTTAATTAGATACTCTGTGAAATTATGTTGGGTTTGGCTCTGTTTCTGATAGGATCAAAGAAAATCTTCATGGCTGACCACATAAGTAACTCTTTGCTATGGGTAGACAAAACATGGAGAGAATTGTCCACTCTAACTTTGACCAAACAGGTTCCCACATGTACGTTTTAAATTAAATATCATTCCTCAGTTCTGATCTCAACATGATCAACATCTCTCTTACTCAAAATAAAAAATGTTCAGTATCTCTAAACAAGACATTCTTATGAACTATATGTAGATAATTAATTAAGCTTAAACATGTACATAATTCTTTTACTAAACAGGACTTTAGCTATGATGGAATCGAGGAGACCTATGGTGGATGGAAGCAGTCATTTCGGAGTTAGGTGTTCTACCATATTCAGGTTGTTAAATGGTTAGACCCCATCAACTGTTTGTGATAAAATTGGCGGTCTTTGTATCCTCTTTGTTTCTATGTCATGAACCGTATCTCTTCCCGAGTTGTGAACCTGTCCCATTGTCGTGCTTTAAAAAATTTGGTTGAACCCACCTTATTTTTACGATTTAAACAATTTGATTGGCAACAAAGATGTAGATAACTTGTATTTAAATAAGTTTCCAAAGTCTAGTTTTGCTCATCATTGTGACATGTTGGTACTTAGTGTTGTTGGGGAATTTTCTTGATACTACAGTTACATTTTTGAACATATCATATGAATAGAGCAACTTTGATTGGTGCACGATTGATTAGACCCTTATATGGGTAGTGTACTATAGCCTGATCAAATATATAGGATGTAAAGAATTGGAAATTTAAAAAGTTTATAGGATCAAATAATACACTAACAAACCATCATAATAATTGATCATGAGTTTGTAGTTGGAGAAAATATAACAATCTTGTATGTTCTTCTTGAATAAAAGATTAAGTTGAATAAAAATGGTTGACTCCACAAAATATAGGAAGGCTACTTTCATTGTTGCTATAGGGAAGGTATATCCTTTTTATTGATAGATTCATTCTTTGCATTGGTAGAGTGCTAGTTGTGCATCCGCCAAAATGCTCTATATTGGAAATTGAGTATATCCATAAGAAAGTAAGGGACACATGATAATCTCACTCTTGATATAACGAGTCAATCAATTTTACGTATGGTCAAAAATGGAAGCTAATAGGACGATTCATTAAACAAATTAAAGGACTTTCTTAATTCTCATCCTAATAAAACAAACATATGGTAGAAATGTGAAGATCAAATATTGTATAATCTTTTAATGTGAAGGATTCATGAATGTAAGGCATACCTAAGAATAGTGCAATTGCTAAGATCATGGTTCTATAGTGCAATTGCTAAGATCGTGGTTCTTAAATTCTTCATTATTAGATTAAAAAAGTTAGCATTAACTTCACGATATTACATTATAGAAGAGTAAATGTTATTTGATGTATTAAATAATAGTTAAACAAACATGTACTAAAGAAATTCGATTTATATGAAATTACTTTGAATGTCCATTTAGTTTAGCAGGCTAAAAAGCTCAATAACTAATTAGTTTACATAAGCATCTTAAATGTATTTCCAATAGATTATTTAATCTCAATCGTTCCAATAGCTGCCATTACATTAGGAATTGCAGATTTCTTATATATGTATATGTATCTATAAAACTATTAAAAGCTAAAAAAAAAAAAAAAATCCACCTTACTGGTGTCTTAATTTCCGGAGAATGAGAACGTGTTTGTGATTTATATTTTAGATTTAGTCCTCGGAGGCTGGAGCTTTATTAACCCATTGATAAGAAAGTACTTTTGGTATGCTACAACCTACTATTATAGGAGGATAAGGAACTTGGCGTGCTATCTTACAATCTCAAAATTTTATTTTCTTGACCTATGATCAATAGAACGAAGGGAAGCTACTATTCTTCATGTGATTATTTTGACATACGTAGGATCAGAATTTTTAAATGACCGACTTTCCATGATTTCATGATACATGGAAAGGGATAGTGTGTACATTAACGGCGATGTGCTATAAATAAAGCCTTAAAAGGTCATATTTACGTCATGATTTACACAAGGGGATTTGAAATCAACGAAAGTAGACATTGGGGATCTGGAGAGAGAAGTCTTTAATAAAGCCCTTATCTCTCCACATGCGAGAAAGGATTTCTTTCTATTATACGAATAGGTTGGATTGTATCCACTCTTGAAGGCTATTTGACCCTGGGGATCTACTACATGTGCATGGGCGTCTGTGCGTATGCTGCGTGCATGTGTGCGCATGCATGTGTCTGTGTGTGTGGCTGTGTTTGTGTGCACGCATGTGCACACGTGCATGTGTATGTGTAGGTGTGTGCATATGCACCCACACCTGTGTGTGCGTATGTGCATGCATATGCACGCGCGTGCATGTATTGGGCATGGAGGGGAGTTGATATGAATTTCATATTGATATAAATGCCACTACAAAGATAGCTTTTCTGCGACAATGCAATTAAATTAATATGCGATTAAACTCTAACTAAATTCAAATAGTCAAAATGTAAACAAGGTTAAAAGGGGGCAAAAAGATAGGAGATGATTTTCTTTGAGGATGTTGGATGAATTTATAAGGTATTTTGATCCTATAGTTGAAATGAACAACAATGGAGAAATTGGTGGAATTAGAGAAATGTAAAAAGGAGATAGAAGAGAGAGCCAGCAATGTTATTGCATTTTTTAGATGCTCATGATGCAATCTGAAGGTGAAAATAAGCATTTGTTAAAGATTTTAATTGAAAATGGTATACCATCTCGATGAAAACTAATTGGAGTGATAATTTTGTAAAGGTAGTCAACTTTATCATAGCATTTGTAGCACAAATTAGGTTGGCAATTATGTAATTCTGTTAGATTATGATGGCATTTATATCAAAGCCCCTCTTCTTGGGCTCTCTAGTAATGTTTGGTGTGATTTGCCTAGAATAATAATATCTACCACTCATGATCAAGAAAACTTGCTTTTTCTCACTTCTAAATAAGAGACCAATGGTAAAACTGGTGGTTGGATTCATCCTCGCTCTAGTTAAATACTTTAATCAAATTTGTGTCCAAGATTTGATCGAACACCCAATTGGCCAGTTGCAATAAATAAATTATATCAAGTTTTGGCGGAGATTATGTGTTTTTTTTCCGATTTTTTCTATTTATATTTTAATTTATGATATTGAACAATTTATCTTGTGGATTCTAATTTGCATAGTTTCAGGCATAGATTTGTGAGACGTCAAATCTAAATGGAACAATATATTGAAAACAGACATACCAATGGATTATTTTTAATAAAATTAAAATATTATTCAAAATATCATGATGCTGGACTTTTTTTTTTGAGTAAAAGGATAAATTTACTTAAGGGCCAAACAGTCAAAGGTGGCGGGTGGCAAGTATACAAAAATAAACTCTAAAAGGAAAAATAGGTTCTCTCAGTTATGGCCACAACATTTTTAACAATATTGACTGCTAGAATGTCGGGGGGTTTACGTAAATCATTGTGGAGTCTTGTGTTTTGTTCTTTTCAAAGAGTCTAAATTGAAACGGTTAGGATGTAGGAGAAGAGCCCCTTCTGAATGTTCCCCTGTTTAGCCACCTCCTAGCATGAAAGGAGGGAAGCATCAACATGCAGATGAGGCAATGGGTTAACCCGAGCCATCTTACAACCATGAAACGAGAACACATAGTGGAAGAATAGATGGAGGGAGGATTCCTTAGCACCCCTCCAAAGAAGGTAGTTGAAGTCGATGTCCCTTCCCCTACAACGAAGGTAGGAATAAGTGGGTAGAAGATCTCTCATTGCTAACTAGGTGTAGCATGCCCATTTAGGCATGTGTCCTTTAATGCAAAGAAGCTTCCAAACATCAAGAATAGGCCCTCTCGATTTGATGGCATCCCAGACATTGGAGGTAGAGATGGGACCATAAGTTAGGGGAATTGAGGTGGTGAGCATGACACATATAGCCTCTCCACTGGGGGATTCCAAGTCATTCTTGAGTCAGGTGCTAGGTTAAGATATTTGCAACTCTCCTTGCATCGAGGTTCCAAATCAATCTCCTTCCTTAGTTGAGTCAAACAAGCTAGCAAAGGATCTTCAATCAGATTAATAGCCATGCTCTCCTCAATATCACTATCTTCTTCCAAATCCTCAATATATAACTCCACAATCATCAAAGTTTTTCATTGCCTTAAACACATTCAATTGCATTTTTTTGTCTCCTAAGGCAATTTCTATTTATCTAGATTCGTAATCAATGTGGGCCTTTGTAGTTACAAGGAAAGGTCTACCCAGAATGGTTGGAGTGTTAATAAAACTAAGAAATCAACAAGGACAGGAACAATCACATCTTCCAAAATCCCATGCAACTTGGTGGTAGTTCGGTCGACTAGCTGAAGTGTTGCATTAGTGGGCTTTAGGTCACCGATACTGAATTTGTTGTATAAAACAGTTGGGATCAAGTTAATGGAAGTGCCCAGATCCAATAGAGCCATATCCAAAGTGATATTCCCAATGATGTACCATTTGGATCGCTAATTACTTAGGGTTAATTATCATGTCGTAGTATAGCATTGCAATCTAAATGGATGTCATTTATTTATATACTATTTTTACTTGTTTTATTCGAGGCCGTTCACTTGGAAGTAATTATTAATATACATCACTCTCTATTATTTAAAATCAACTTTTATTCCAAAAATTGGTTAAGTTCTATTTACAAATGAATGAATCAAAGAATGAATTACTCCTAAATTTATTATGTATAAGAATTGAATGAATTAAAGTCAATGACAATGCTTCAAGAATATATACAAGATTCAAGGAATCAAAAACTATTTTGAACTAAACTATGTTAATTATGTACACAATATCTAAGTATCTCTATACTAACTAATCTATATATCTCTAACATATATACAACTATAATACTAATTATATAAATATACTAACATATACCTACTACTAATATATTCATTACTACTTATATATATATATATATATATATATATAACACTTAACATAAACACTTGGTTTATTAGTACACAACACAGCACAAAAGCTAACGTACGCACACACTAAGTACTAAACACTAGAGCGTAATTCACACTTAGTTGTACGATCTGGCCTCGTTTGGGGACGTTGATCTTGTCCCTTAACCCAAAAAAAAAAAGGTTTTTGGGTCAACTTTTCATTGGATTAACGTCTCCAAACGAGGCCAGATCGATACTATTACTAGGTTGGCCCATAGGGGGGGTATACGTATTCATTTATAATCAAGCCCATTTAGGCCATGCACAGCCCATGGAAGCCACAACTCTCTCTCTCTCTCAATGCCTAGATGTATGCTATGCTTTGGGGATCTGACCCCGTATTAGATGGTTGGTACCTAGGTGTGATTCTTTGAAAACACTGTGCATGCTTCGTTGATTAATGATGTGGTACTATAATCTATGCCAAATTAGTATGCAGCGTCATGATTTTATGCCAACTTTAGGGATTAATTTAGTTACTAAATAATTATTTATTTTATAATTAAATTATATAGGTGTGTAGCTAATACATAGGGCTACTTATTGCTATAATTTATTTACCTTAATTTATTATATAAACATATTGAAAAATTCATTAAAGTTAAGGATAAATACATGTATAATTTAGGCTTAAATACTTAAGTATAAATTAAAGAATTGATGGTACAATTGACTCTTAAGTTAGTTAATTTACATTATTACCTAATAAATAAATATTTTTAATTGACTTTTATTGATTTATTTCTATATTTACACATTTAAATACACGGTATATATATATTATATAGATTATACAATATACATACTGTTTATAGTATAAATAGGGTTATAAATATACGGAAAATACTTTAAATTATAATATACAATAATACAACTTAATTTATTTCATTATTTTATTAATTTACTAATGTAGATTACATTAACTTAGTAATATACTTAATTAACTTATAAATATATATATACAATATTTAAGTAAATAAATAAATATACAGATATATTACTGTACATAATAATTACTATTATTAGTATATCAAGTTACATATATACTTCTACAAATACATATTAGAGTACATATATTTAGTTATATATCCATATAATTTATATACTTTATATAAATAATCACACGCACACACACACAACACACACACAACACACAACACACACGTTTCTAAAACTAACTAAGCATAAATAATCAATGTATCTTATATACACCTAAAACTAATCCTAATCTCACTCAAGACATCTTTCTTTTATTTATTTACATTAATTTTGTATTTTTCATGATATTTGTAGAAATAAATATGGAAATAGCCCAATTAATGATTAAAATTGATTTTAAACCATAACAATTATGGAAAAATATTGGAAAGAATGATAGCATGAGAAACTTTTGGTAACCAATAGAGATCAAATTCAGATACAAAAACATGATTTGTACATTGAATTACATCAAAATAGGTAGTTTATACAGTCTGTCAGACTCTATTTGCTGACAATGGATTGCTAATAGGATTTAAAAATTTTTAGAACTCAACTCAAAATATAATATAGTCCATGAATGCTTCTGGAACATAATTCTATCATCAAATCTACTGGAAAAATTCTTTGAAATTTAAAATAAGGTCAGGAACTGGTTAGACACTTGAATCAAGACCTCGTTCAGTTCTAACAGTAAGGTGAGCAGCTGCTATTGTCCAAAGGTATTCACATTAATCTAAGACCTAACATCTAAGTTTTACGGCTTGCTCACACATCTGGAACGCCAATCTATGAGAGATTTATCCCAGGAAATCCATTACAAACAAAATATCATTCAAAAACCATTTAAAATCCACGATCAAAGTTCATTCAAAATTTCATCCAGAATATAGTTGCTACAGTTGTTATACTAACAAAAGCCAATCAGATCTATTTTAAAAACTCATAACATCGGTAAACCATTTCACATACACTTTATAATCACTGAAAATCATCTCAGCACTTTGCTCAGAGCATTAAACCCTAAATTACAATCTCAGATCCTCAATTCATCTTGAGAACAATATTCAGAAGTCAAAAACTCCAAATAATGTTCAAATTAATTAAACATTAATTACACTTGTCGCAATTGCTCTCTGAAGGGGTTAGAATTCAACATAAATCAGATCAAAGGTTGAAAAATACTGGAAACCCTAATTTGAATTTTGCCTTATGCCATAAACAACATGAAAATAAGATATCAAATTAGGCATTGGAATCACTCTTCAAACTAACCTAGATCTTCATTAAAACTGTTCAAATTTAATCAAACCCTCAACTATTAAATTGAAATGATTTGCAATAAACCCTAATTGTCACCCTAGGTGGACTATTCATCTGAGCTTGCTATGGTGATCTGATCACTTAAGACACCTGCACACCATTGACTAGTGTGCAGGAGTCCTGGGCAAAGCTCTAGGATAAATCAGGTCATCGTGAAAGCCTCAAATCCGTCCATCATATTTTCATAGGCCTCGCTATCCATCTGAGAATAAAAAGCAGTATCGACGCTTGAAATTGGGCATGAGCTAAATCCATATGAATGATCAAATTAAAACAACTCATACCCATCACATTCAATCACATTCAAACAAATATTGACTTAATTTGATTGATTAAAACCAATTCAGACAAAATTGCTCCAGAGTTTTCTGATCAAATTCAAAAATCAAATTGGCATTAGATGATCAAATCGGTCCAATTCGAAGCTTGGGAAGGGCCTTTGTGAACAAATGAAGTGAATGGGAAGCCCTCCAAGTGATTTAGAGAACTACACAATCTAATAGCTAGAGAGCTTCATACCTCATAGCTACCTTGATGGATGAAGTGATTTGCAATTAATTCGGCGAGGAACAGCAATCGAAAATGATCATGAGATGTGATTGAAGAAAGATTAATTGAAATGGAGGTGAAAATTCACTTCTCTGACAATCTAAGCATCTAGATTTCACTAGGAAAGCGATAAAAATAATCTAGAAATCATTAAATCCTAATCTAACAGGATGAAAGGGACTTGAGGAGAGCTGCGGCTGGTGACCGTGGCGACGAAAGGAGGGAGGCTTCGGCGATGAAGAGCTCAAGTGAGGGAGCCTTAGAGCTCGCTCTTGGGTGTTACAAGATCCCTATCAGCAAGGGATGAAGAGGGGAAGGAGTGCCACCTCTATCACTGATGGCAAAGGAAAGAGGAGTACTGGAGGGGAAGAAGTGATCAGCTCAAGGAGGTAGGGAGCCGATCCTTCACGTAGGCCAAAAGGGTAGTGTATTTATAGACTATGGAGCTGGGGAGTGACCAGGAATCAGAGGTGATACGCTGTTCGGAATCAATGGTGGAGGGGTGATGCAGAAGCACAGGAATTTTTTAGAACATAGTCCAGCCGTTAGATGAGATCCAAGGACCAGTGCGAAGATGCACGCACCGACGATTAAAGGTCTGGTGAAGATCCACCGTTAATTAAGTGGATCAAGAAATGGATGGCTGAGGGTGGCTGTGTTCTTCAGAATGAACAGTGCATGACCTGGAGTTGTAGGTCTTTTGGAAATTTTGCAGGTTAAACCCATCAAGTGAAACACTAGACTATTTGCAAATGAGCCCATAGGCAAAGAAAACTATAACCAACAAACCCCTGAAAGCTTTCAAACAAGTCCCTGGTGAGTTTTGTGTATAAAGAATGTGAAGGTTTTGTGAAATACAAAGGACCTAAGTGTAATTCACTAATTCCAAGGCCCTAATAAGGTCAAAATGTAATGTAACTTTTATGGCAAATGAATTGAAGATGTTAGAAATTATTTTTATACTTGATTTGTGAATTTGAGCTCAATTAGGTGTTCAATTTAGCATTTGCATCATCCATTTATATAATTAATAAAAATTGACCTAATTATGCATTTTTAACATAAAATTGATGTTTTAGGTCATATTCCTTAATTCTCATACTTAACCCATTTCTTGCGTTAATTGATAGTGTTTTAACCTTGTTTCTACCATAACTTAGGTATTTTAGCTATGATAAACCACACCTCATCACCCAATCAAACAATAAATTAGTTAGGCTCCTGGATCCTTCTTCTTGGAAGGAAGGTTGTTCAAAATGATCGAGCTAGCTTGTTTAGTCAGGATAACCTTCCTTGGATTATTTGATTTCAACTTATGCTTAGTAGTAGTTAATTCCTTCAAAAGTTTAGCACAAGTCGAGATGTGTTCAATCGCTTCCAGAAGTGGGATATTAATGTGTACTTGCTTGAACACATCTAACCAAGTCTCATTATTAGGCTCAAGCTTCTTCTTCCTAGGCCTATTTAGGGCCTCATGAAAAGGGATCTGAATCTCTAGTTCCTCAGAATCATGAGCCTGGATTTCCTCTTCCACTATAGTCTCCTTAATCAAGTTCGGTGCATCAAGACCCTTGGGATGTAGGTTATGAGTCACAGTAGGATCCTAGGTAGTCTTGCCACTCCTTTAAGTGATTGCACTAGTTGAAGCAGGTGGATACTGATTCAGATCTTGAGATGAGCTTGGTAAGGGGTACAGATCCGATTGAGGAGTCTAATTATAGTTGAATCCAAGATTAGCAGGATGTGGAGGAAGATTGAAATCTGGTGGAATCAAGGGAGCTTGTTGAATCACATGAGCTTGGTTTTGTGGCTCCCAATTTTGATTAAATCCTAGAGAGAAAGTTTCTCTATTAGGTGCATTTATAGGGTTTGGAATAGGTTGGGATGGGAGGGCACCAGTTGGTCTGACAATAGGTTTAGGCCATATTTGGTTCTTAAGGTCCCTGATGGACTGAGTCAATTGTTGCATAGCTTACAACATCAAGGTGTTTGTATCCATCAGCTATTGGTTTTGGTTCCAAATAGCCAATTTAGTTTGGCTTGGTTGACTTGCTGGCAAGGGTTGATAGGTCTGACCTTGGTTGAAAGTGTTTTGTAAATTAGGGTTCACCTAATAAGGTCTAAATTAAGTGGGAAATTTTCTAGTTCCTTTGCCCTTGGCTTTTCCAAGAGGAATTTGGGTGGTTTCTCCAACCGGGATTATAAGTGTTGGAGAAAGCATTATTTCTACTATTCCCTTGGATAGCCAAAACATTCTCACATCCAGATGATGATGATGATGATAACAGGGATCAAAGGTCCCTGTTTGGATCCCATTAAGAGGGTCTTAGGTCAAATGGTTTGTATCCTAAGCCATGTGCAAGTTATTCACAAACTCCCTCCCTGAGGGAGTTTGGATAGTAGGTGATGGGAGGGTACTCCCTTTTTATTTTGGCTCATTAGCTCATCCAGCTTCTTGGATACAACATCAACTTTATCCAACTAATTCTCACATATCATATTCATATCCACATTGTTTGTATTATCCTGTACCTCATAGATTCCACTCCTAGAGTTCATGGATCTCCCATAAGTTTCCATGGAAGCATTATTCAGGGAATTTTTGCTCATATTCTCGAATAATTCAAATGCACTATTCTCATCTTTACTCAAAAAGTTTCCTCCACAAGATGCATCCACCAAGTTCCTCATTTGATTATTTAGCCCATGATAGAATATTTGCACTAATTGCCATCTAAGAACCTCATGATGTGGGCATTTGCTAATTAAATACCTGAATCTCTCCCAAGCTTCATGTAATGGTTCTCTTGGTTGCTAGGAGAAGGTGGTATTGACTCTTCTAAGTGCATTGGTTTTTTTGATTGGGAAAATTTTTTTTAGGAAAGCACTTTTTAGCTCCCCCATGTCATAATAGGCCTCCTTATGGTTCGGTACCAAGGGCTAGCTTTTTCTTTCAAGGCAAAAGGAAGAGTTTCATCTTTAGCACATCATCATCTAGATTTGGGATTCTAATGGTCTCACTAATGGTTGTAAACACTTTTAGGAATTGAAAAGGATCTTCAGAATTGTTGCCATGAAAATGAGGTGGGAGTTGTATGGTAGAGTGCTTAATTTCAAAGTGTGCATCAATAGGTGGGACCCTAGCATAAGGTTCATGTCTATGAAGGGAAGGGTTGTAGAACTCCATCAAGGATTGATAAATGCCAGTTTATCATCACTCCTATGCCCTAAAATTGATCTAGCTCTTAGGGTTTTAACTCCGCAAACGGGTTTCCAGGTTGCATTTAGGCATTACTTAAGTTAGGCATGCATTGCATAGTTTTTATGTTTTTGACACATTTATTTGTATGTTAGGGATGAATAGATAGCCAGATCCTTAAAACCCTAGCATTTAGGAAGGTAGCAAGTGAAGAGGAAGCTCATTTCAGTTGGACCATAGCTGAATCCAGCTCATCACAGCTGGATACTAGCTCACCTGGGTTGGGTTTAGCTCTCTCTAGCTCCATTCAGCTCATCTTAGCTGAATGGTAGCTCAGGGTAGCTTAACTCAACTCAACTCAGCTCAGATCCAGCTCAACTTAGTTGAGTCTAGCTTTTCCTAGCTCCAATCAGTTCACTGGGAGCTTTAGCTAACTCAATTTAGTTGACCGAAGTTCACTTCACCTCAAGTCCAGCTCTCCCCAGCTCTACTCAGCTCATGACAGTTGAACTTCTTCTGGTTTAACTACTACCTATCAACTTAGTAGCTAAGCTAGTTCGAGAGTTCTCAACAGAAGTAGGTCCAGCTCAACCCAGCTCCGGATAAGTTGAGACTAACTCAAATTAGCTCTACTACTCAAGCTTAGCTGCTAGCAGAAAAATTAGCTAGCTAAGCTGAGTAATTAAGCTCCTAAGAAGACCTCTTCAACCATCATTAGCTCCAGGAAATTTGCTTCAGCTCTAGATCTACTTCAGATAGGTCCTTGCTACCTCCTTCCAACTAAACCCTGGTTCCCTCTACTTTTCTACTAGCTAAGCTAGCTTAGCTAACCTCACCCCTCCTCCTCCTCTACTATGGTCGTCCCACCTAACTACTAGCTCCACCAACAACCACCTACTCCCCTTCCTATTTTTGGCGCCAACCTAAGCATCCCTTGGCCCCTCAATCACCACCAAGAGACATCGCCAATTTCCCTCCAAAACCACCTAGAAATGGCGCTAATTCTTCCCTCCAAAAACCCTTCCATCTTGACCATCCATGTTGAACTTGTTACGAAGCTACGCTAACGTGTTCGGTTTTGGAAAACCTGTCGTTGTAGTTCGAAAGCGAAGGATTCGTGTTCAACAAATAAAATTTATACCGAAATTAAAAATTCCGGGTCGAACACAGGGAGGCGAACGTTTGATTTAAAAACTTCGCGTTTCTTTTTATTTTGTCACGAAGAAATTCAATTTAAACTATCTAAGTATCTACAACAAATAAAAGAGAGAGAGGGAGTAAGAGAGAGAGAAAGAATACTATACATGGAAATCAAAATGAGATGTAGAATAGACAAGGAATTTATCATAAAAGAGTTCGTTCGTTACAACTAGAAAACATAAAACAATTACTCTAGAAAGCATTAAAAGAATGGAGGGAGAAATGTCCTCCTCGACGATCGCTCGGAGGACGAATAGACTACTCTAGAAAGCAGTAAATCTATACTAGAAAGCAGTAAAAAGAATAGGGAGAGAGAATCCTCCTCGACGGTCGCTTGGAGGACGAGCCGGACGGGACGACGCCTGGACGAAGGAGAACGAAGCGGGACGAAGGAGGACGAAGCAGAAGAACGGGAACGAAGCAGCACGCCGTCGTCGTCGCGGGATCCACTTCCGAAGGGGGACGAAAATTTGGACTTTATCTCGCGAGAAGCATCCCGGGTGTGGGACAAGCTTCTCTTGAGCTTTGGAGAGGTAGAGAGGAGAAGGAAGGGATGAAAATTCCGTATGGAGGGGGTCTCCTTTTATAGTTGCAAGGAGTGGGGGCAAAATGGACATTACATCTTCAAAATAATAAATAAGGGGTCTTTAGTGACGGATAAAACCGTCGCTAAAGCCCTCAACGTGGGCGTAGCCGCCGCGCCCACGCGCACCCGCTCGGCTGCCCGCGCGTAACGCCTACGCACGTCGCTTGCTTAGATCGCGTCCGCGCCCGCTGCGTAGCGCGCCCGCCCGCGTGCGATCGCGCGTTACGCCCGGCGTGCAATCGCACGTCGTCCTGATTGAGCGCGCGCAGCCGTTGGATCTTCATCTGACGCTCGTGCGCGCCCGCTCGCCCGCGCCTTCCACCCCCTCACCGCGGCTCGAACCCGCGACCTCCGCTTCGCCCGCAGCTGCGTCGCCGCTGTGCTACGTGGGCGAAATGGTCGCGCGGACGCTTTTAAGCGCGAGCGACCGCAGCCGTTGGATCGAGATCCAACGGCGGAGAGGAGACGGTGCACGGTCTTCACAAGACGCATGCGGCCGATTGGGCGGCTGAGATGGCGCCACGTGGCGCCATCTTGGCCGTCCATCTTCTGAAAGTTGTAGATGGTGCCACGGATGTCGGATTGACTCGATTTTTATGTCGTTGGGCTGCGATCGTCGATCCGAATTCATCCGTGTGGTCGGATTTGCCATCTGAAGTGCGGATTTACACCATCCTGGCCCTTGATCTTCTAGGGTTCCCCGGTCTCTATCTGATGCTATGGATGCTTGATTAGGGCGATCTTGGAGTCGTTGAACTCCAATCGTCGCCCTGATCATATCCATACGGTTGGATCTTTGATCCGAGGCCCCGATAAAATATTTGCCCTGTCCAAGCACATAAAAGGAGACAATTAACCTCCATTTTATTCAAACTACTCTAAATGCAAGATGATGCATGTAATGCAATATTTATATCATGAAATGCAATCCTATGCTTAAGAACATGCATAAATAGACATTTTAAGTAGTGTAAATGTGTTTACATCAATCCATCTACCCTTAAAGGCCATCACCACCCTTCAAAGTTGGTGCCACCTAAAGCCTTCTTCTAGAAGCCATCTTGGCACCAACTCAAGAGGCACCAAGGGAGGTAACCACCACCCATAATACCCCTTCAAGTGGCGCTAACTTATGGTGGCCTTAGGATCAACTAACCACCCTAAAAACCTATCCTAGCCATCCATCCTAAGCCACCTATTCCTCCTTTAAACCTCTTCAAGTGGCGCCAACAAACCCTAGCCATAGGATCACTTAACCACCTCTTTGATCTCATCCTAACCATCCATCCATCTCCATGCCAACTACCCTTCCCCCTACTCCTATAAAAACACCATTAACTACCACCAAAAATTCCACCCTTGGCTACACATATACAAGCATTCTTCTACCCATATTGCACCATTACCAACAACCAAGGAGAAGAGGAGGAGAAGAAGAAGATTAAGGGGATGCTCTTGCCCTCTTAGTGCCTTCAACGTCCTCCCTTCTTCTACCTTGTGTCCACACCAAGCCAAGGAGTCAAGCCAGGTAGGAGGACGACCAAAGAGGAGGAGAATCAAGGGTGGTCCATGTCCACCCTAGGAAGAGCTAGGAAGTAGGCCATCTAAGCTTGCAAGGAGAAGGCAAGCCCACCCAGGGTTTGCCAAGAGGAGGACATCCAGGACAGGGAATTTCTTTTGATTTTGGGGCAACCAGAACTGGAGTAGGAATTCTGGCCAGCATCATCTTCACCATCACTAAGCTTTCCTTTACTTTTGTCATTTTTTTGTTGCATTGTAGTGTAAGCTTTTTGGAAATTACAAGTGAGAACCCCTCTAACTAATGAGTTCTCCACCTTTTTGTAAAATAATTCTTTTTTTGAAAAGCATTCCTCTATAATTTTCTTAGCTTGTGATTATTTGTTGTGATTTGTTCCTCCATTATTCCAAGCCTGAGTTTGAGAAGCAAGACACTTGTTTCCATTAAATTAGCATTTCTAATTCCTGTCTTTCTCTGCAACCACTTTTTGCGCAAACAAAAATCCAAAAATTATATAATTCAAAACCCAAAAAGAAAATTGATTTCCTGATTTCAAGCAAAAGATTTCAAAATTGCATTTCTGCCTTCCTTGGGGCGACCCGAATACTCTCCAAGTGCCCAATTTTTACAAATTTCAAAAGCGATCAGAATTGCATGTTACAACGATAAAAGTCCTAATTTAAATCATGCCTTTTCGCTATCTAGGGTCTAGCCTGTGGATTATGGATTTAAAGTATCTCAAGCAACTCTTACATTTAGGTTTAGTGATTCTCTTGAAATTGATTCAGTTGTTGTTGGAGATGTCGGATTTGAGCTTGTTGGTCCATCTAATTTGGAGGAGGTCAATTCAAGTTGAATTGATCAGCCATCAAATCAAAGACAGAATTAGAGTCAGAAGTAGAGTTGGATTCACCAATAATCAATCTCTTCCTAGATTCCCTTTCTAAAGGTGGCACCAAGTGTAGATTTTGTGATCTAGTACTATGCATAACTTGGAATAATTTTAAAAATGAGAAGAGAATAAGAGAGAGAAATGTGAGTGCACAGTTCAAGCAATCAGATCTAACCTTAAAGGTTGCACCTATTGGACTTTATCTAAGCCTTACTAACCCCAGTTAACTTATCTTGACCCTTGAATTATTTGGTTGGCTAGAAGGATAGAACACCTTGCACGGTGGGACACCCTAAGGGTTAACACAATTATCGTAGTGACCTTTCTTGTCACCATTTAGCCTAAACAGAGAAGGCCTCAGAATAAATCAACTAAGTCTAGCTTAACTTAGAAAAAATATCCAACCTAGTCGACACGTTTATCAAGTTAATTAGGGCTTGAGCCTTATTGTGCATAGATTAAATGATGGGTGTAAGGGGGGTGGTTGCCCAATTGGATCAATTTAGTAGTGTGTGTGCCAAACAAATGTCCACAAATATGATTATTTTGTTGTGGTGAATTTTAAGATCAATCTTGCGTACAGATATATTTTAGGGTTTTAATAAGTTAATAAGTTCAAGCAAGTTCTTTTGAAGGGACACAAAAGTTTTGACAAGTGTGGGTGAGAGTATTTTTTCCTTTAAAGCTCAACAAAGATATATATGCGCCTATTTGAAACCCTAAAATTGGACCGGTAATTTCTAGCAAATGAGTCAATTTTAATTGTTCAAGTGGTGCGGTCCAAACAAAGCAACTATAACTTCTCGAACATCACTTGATTAATTACATACAATATATTTTTTTAGAATTTTTAAGGACTTAAAAGTATTTTAATAAGACGTATCAAGTCAAAGAAGTGAATCAGGCAATTCAGACCCCTATCCAATGTTTTGCAGAAACACATATGGTGTAGCTATCATAAAATTTTTCCAATTTTACCTGTGAAACTAGATTTGATAATAAAAGCAATTCAATAAATTTCATCCAATTTGGAGTTATATAAAAATTAGGAAAAAAATTGGGAAATCAGATTTCTTGTTGACTATTTTAAAAAATACCCACCGTTAGTAATAGAATTTTGTAGAAAAATAGACAATTAATTTTTGCGGGAAAATTGGTGAGTTTGTTTCTAACTTCACGGTGATCAATCACTAAAATTTTTAGAATTTTTGAACAAGTATTCAAAATAAAATTTTGAAAATTGAGTTAAGTTCCAAATTGAATTGTGATATTAAAAGATATGATCTTTTCAAGTATTTATCACAAGAGATAGAATTTTTTTTTTATGGAAGTAAACTAAATGCAAATCAATCCTAGAGTTCATGAATGCACCTAAACCTAAGATAGAGAAACCTACCTGGTGATCTTTATTCGCACTTTCTCCGTAGTTGCTCTGCAATCCGTTCCTGTGCGAATGTGTAGTTTCCTGCACACAAGGCAACAAATAGATAAAAGCAAGTTAAATCTAATGCAAACAAAAAGGAAATAGTGAAAGTGTAAATAATTGTTGTGCCTTTCCAGCAACGGTGTCAAAAAGTGTTATATCGCGATATAGATGCATGAAAACGTGCTCGTCGTACTAAAACTGCGTAGATACTTTTACAATTTTTCCATATTTGAACTCAAAGATATAGAAATTGCAATTCAGAAATCAAAGTTTGAGCCATTTGTAGGGAGGCAATTGGATTAAAACACTTTCCTAGATCCTAATTTTTTTGTATTTTTGATTTTATAAGGAATAGCCAGGTAGAATGCTAATACAAAGGCAAATAGAAATAGAGTAACTTGACTAGAAATGAAGTAGCAACTATGACTAATGTGAACCAGTAACTAGGAATAATGCAAATACTTGGAGGCAAGTAGAAATAGAGTAACTAGAACTTTTATTGAAGATCAGAGTTGTAATACAAATAGAAGAAAGATTGCTACTAGAAATTAAAAATAATGATTAGAACTCAATTAGAACTAGAACTAGAATTCTAATAGAACAATGAAAATAAATCTAGAACTATCTAAGGGCCTTGAAGATGAGGCGTCAGTGATGGCGAGGAAGCGGATGCGAAGGTGCACTCGAAGAACACTAAAGGTAGTGTGCAAGAAGAGAGGCTAGCGTCAATGATTGGAAGGTCTAAAGATCATGGGAGGGGGGGGGGGCTAGGTTTTGATTCGTTGATCCAAGTTGCCTTGAATCACCAAAATGAAGGGCTAGGATTATCTACGGGGGCTAGCCATGAAGTTGGTGGAGGGCCCTTGGATGTGGGGTGGAAGGTTGAGATGAGGGCAAA
Organism: Thalassia testudinum; assembly: GCA_037157565.1. NCBI lineage: Eukaryota > Viridiplantae > Streptophyta > Magnoliopsida > Alismatales > Hydrocharitaceae > Thalassia > Thalassia testudinum. Next base: position 97,775,355 of record JAZHRO010000024.1, read on the forward strand.
TAAGGTGGTCGGCCATAGTTGGATTTAGGAGGAGGTTAGGGTAAGGTTTTCTTGGCTTTATTAGGGCCTTAGGATTATCAACTAATAGTGGAGATGGATGCACTAAATGGCTGACCCTAATGGGTTTTATCCTAAGGGTATGGGTGGCTAATCAAGGGATAAGGCTAGGGTTTTTGGTGGTTTTGTTACGACCCGGTTTCCGAATTCCTACGAGATACGAGAATCGGATCAACTCGACTGATCCCAAGACCCAGTCGTCCAATGAGAAAGTAACCAAAAGAGCAGTAAAATAAATTACATTCATCATGTATATAACTAGCAGTAACAAAACACAGCAGTAAAGAAAAGAAATACTACAGTATACACCACCACAACAGTAAAGAAAATAAACATGTACATAAACATGAAGCTTACAATAAAAAGAGTACAGGGGTAACGGAACTACTCACTAAAACGGAAAGAAAAGTACAGTGGGTACTACACAAGTAACACTACTGGGCTCTACTAGGCCCAGTGCCCTCTGCAGTCGCCGACTCTGGCTGCTCAACACCTGGTCCTGAAAAGGTAACAAAGGTGACACGTCAGCGAAATGCTGAGTAGAGTGGCAACTAAAAGCTAAGAAATAGTAAGGTGGACAGTAGCTGTTATATTTTTAATTTCTTTCTTTATATTTTCCCATTTATTCACTCTTGAATTATTTCTCAAATCCTTCTCTTGATCTTAAATGTTCCTTGTGGGAACGATCTTGATTGCAGTCTTTTCCGAAAAGTAGAAGTAGCACGTGGTACTCTCCTGGCCGGGAGAGTCCCCCGTGGTGGTCCTACCCTCAGTCAACCACCCCAAGGTCGCTAACAGACGTAACGGTGACTACGGCATGCACGATAAACGCACGGGTAGCTACCCCACACTGGCATGCGGTCAGTCATTTTCGTTAACGGGTGCGCTAAAAGTACAACACGGAACTAATATAGGGCAGAGCCCTCTCAGTAACAGGGGTTCAGCCCCTCCACAGTAACCAAACAGGGGTCTTGCCCCTCCACAGTCCGCGCACCCTCGCTTGACTACCCTAGTTTACCCAGTGGGCCTAACAAGTCGATGTAGGAGGGTGAGTAGAACCCCGGGACCCGTGGGGTAGCTAGTGCTCTCCCTACACTAGTAGCTCTCCTCGGTACTGTGTACACGAGGGCCAAAAGTCGGTACAAAGTGGCCAGACCTAACCCCGGGTCCCTGGGGCGGCTAGCTCCGCTCTGCACTAAATAGGGGGACAGTCGCTCTCCTTGGTACTCCGTACTCAAGGGCCAGCTCACTTCCCGAATTCTATTCCATTCACTTTCCAGGAGTTCCACTCCTAATTCTCCGTAGGGTTCATGCTCTTTTAACTCAGCTAATTTAGGTTTCACCGTTCCAGCTTTATATCCATATAACCTATGTTCTCAACAGTAATTATTAATTCATAAACAGACAGCTGTTAACCAATTTTACAGGCAGTTATCGTTTCCTTTCTACTTTTCTAAGACTGCAATGTATAGATATTCAATCTAGTTTTCCAGTCCTAGGATTCATGCCATATCCTAGGATCTATCATTCAATCTAGTTTTCCAATCCTAGGATTCATGCAATACCCTAGGATCTATCACTCAATCTAGTTTTTTAATCCTAGGGTTCATGCAATACCCTAAACTCTATTAATTATTTCATAATTGCATAATTTTTGATAAATAATTGAAAGGGCCACTCTACCAGCAAAATCGGGAGTACTGGGGGCGTAATCGGTAAGCCCGCGCGCCTCCGCAACCCCCAGAGCCGCAACGGAATGGTGTCCTAACACAAGGATCAAAGACAAGGAGATACTCAGAACAACATAGGATTACTGTAAACAGGTAGAGGAACTAAATCTAAGAAGAACGAAACTTGAAATGCAGAAAACGGACTCCGAACGGACCCTAAACGGGTCAAAAAACGACGAGTCTACCCAAAATCAGACGTCTGGAACTTCTTCCAGACGTCTTAAATGATCGCTCAGGTCATACCTCGATCTACGCGATCCTTCAGACATCCAGAAGCCCGCTGAATCATCTGGACTTAGTTTCCAGACGTCCGACTATCACTCCAGACGTCTGGAGACCCTCTCCGTCGTCTAGTGCCATGCCCAGACGTCTGATCTGTGTGGGATGGCATGCCCTTGCGCCTTCCCGAACAAGTCCTGCACACACACACGCCCTCTCTCATCACGAAAGGATGCAGGAGACTTCGGCGGAACGGCTGCATGGCCGTACATGCGAAAGAAGAAGAAGATCAAAATAACGTACCTGTCAGACGTCTGGACGTTCCTCCAGACGTCTCCTTCGTCGTCTGGGTGTAAGTCTAGACATCTGATTCTGGGAAATTTTCCCAGAATCAGAACCTTCTCGCTCTCCGCCCGCAGCGCACGGCCGTGCTGCGCTTCGTCAGCCTGCCACCTGGGCTGCAGCAGCTCTTCCCCAGCACCACACGCTTGCTACGTACCCGCCGGTCGGCTCTGGCTGCTCCGGCGAGCTCGCAACCTCGCGGTCAAGCTCCCTTTTCCTCTCGCAACAACCCCTCCTCCCCACACACTCACAGCAGCCGCTGCTGTCGCTGTCGCCCGCTCGCTCTCTCGCTGACAGGGAGAAGAAGAAGAAGAAGGCGGTGGAGTGAGGGTGAGGGAGAGGCGTATTTGAAGGCAGCGCGGGGAGAGAGAAAGAGGAAAGGCTACGTCTGCATGGAAGGAGGAAAGAGAAGGAGGAGGGTGACGGGATGCGCGCGCAGACGCGAACCCATACGCCGAAAAAATTTAATTCTAGACGTCTGGGAAGGCTTCCAGATGTTTGGATCACTTCCCAGACGTCATAAACGACGCTTGATGCCCAGTTATAACAATATAATAAACTCAAAGGAAGTTTCGTCCCCGAAACTTGTTCTAACTAGGGTGCGGGAAAGAACGATATATGCATAACAAACTCAAAGAGGATCGAAGTTGGTCTGAAAAGACGTACCCACGAAAAGATTCGGGTACCACTCCCGCATCGCCGCCTCAGGCTCCCAGGTAGCCTCCTCTTACCACTGGCTCCTCCACAAAACCTTCACCAGGGGTACTTGCTTTCGTCTCAAACTGCGGATGGCTCTGTCGAGAATCTGTACTGGCCGCTCGGGGTAGGTCAGGTCATTGCCCACCTCGACGCTCTCGTGACTGGGATCGGCGACGTACTTCCTGAGGTTGGACACGTGGAACACGTCGTGCACACTAGAAAGTTGAGGAGGGAGGGCAAGCGTGTAAGCAACGGGTCCAACCCGCTCCAGGACCTCAAAGGGCCCCACGAACCTCGGCGCGAGCTTCCCTCTCACCCCAAACCATTGTAGGCCCTTCATGGGCGAAACACGAAGGAAGACGTGGTCCCCAACCTCAAACTGCACCTCTCTGCGTTTCCGATCTACATATTTCTTCTACCTGCTCCTGATAGTGCGGAGTCGCCTGTGAGTCTGCTCGACTATCTCCTGACTCTGCCAGATCATCCTGGGGCCAACCTCCCACTTGGTGCCCACCTCAACCCAACTCAAGGGTGCCGTACACCTCCGTCCGTATAGAGCCTCGTAGGGTGCCATGCGGATGCTCGAGTGATAACTGTTATTGTATGCAAACTCCGCCAGGGGCAAGTGCTCGTCCCAAGAGCCCCTCCAGTCCAGTACATAGGCATGCAAAAGGTCCTCAAGTGTCTGTATCGTGCGCTCAGACTGTCCGTCCGTCTGTGGGTGGTAAGCTGTACTGAACCTCAACCGTGTCCCTAGGGCCTGCTGAAACTCAACCCAAAACTGGGACGTAAAGCGGGTATCCCGGTGGGATACGATCTCCCGCGGAACTCCGTGTAGACGTACCACGTCGCAGATATACCTCTCTGCCAACTGTGCTGGTCCCAGGGTGACTCAGATCGGCAAGAAACATGCCGTCTTCATCAATCTGTCAACGATTACTTAGACTGCGTCGTGTCCTCACTAGGTAACAGGTAAGCCCACCACCAAGTCCATGGTGATGCTCTCCCACTTCCACTCTGGCACTGGAAGTGGCTGCAGCGGTCCTGCAGGCCTCTGATGCTCGGCTTTCACCTGCTGGCACACTAAACACTACTGCACGAATTCACCCACATCCCACTTCATCCCTCTCCACCAAAAGTCGCGTCTCAAGTCATGGTACATCTTCGTATTTCCGGGATGTATGGTGAATCTGGAACCATGTGCCTCAATCAGGAGCTCTCTCAACAGCTCCTCGTCTTTGGGAACGCACAAATGTCCCCTCATGCGCAGCACTTGGTCTGTAAAAGAGAAGTCTCAAGGGTTTCCTGACAGTACTCTGTCACGCAAGGACTGCAAGTACGGGTCAGCCATCTGTCCTGTGATGATGCGATCTATCAGCTCTGGCCTCGTCTGTTGCGTCATAGTCACTACCCCACAGTGTCCCTGTAACTCTAGGGGTCGCCAACTCTGCACCTGTAAACTGGCCAAGTGTGCGGGTGCCTTCCGACTCAAGGCGTCAGCCACCACGTTGGCCTTTCTCGAGTGGTAGGAAATGTTGCAGTCATAGTCCTTCAGGAGCTCTAACCAACGTCTCTGTCTCATGTTGAGCTCCTTCTGATCAAACAGGTATCTGAGGCTCTTGTGATCTGTGAAAATCTCGAAGGTCTCACAGTACAAGTAGTGTCTCTAGGTCTTCAGCGCGAAGACGACAGCTACCAGCTCCAGGTTGTGGGTAGGGTAGCTATGCTCATGGGGCTTCAGTTGCCACGAAGCGTAGATGACAACGTAACCCCTCTGCATGAGCACACCCCCTAACCCCTGCAAAGAGGCATCCGTGTACACAATGAACCCGCCACTACTGTCTGGGATGGTGAGCACGGGAGCCGAAGTCAGCTTCTCCTTCAGCTCCTGAAAACATGCCTCATAGGCGTCTGTCCAAGTGAAGGGCACGTCCTTCCGGGTCAATTGTGTCATAGGACGTGCAATCTGTGAAAAGCCCCTGATAAACCGCCTGTAGTAGCCTGCCAGTCCCAAGAAACTACGAATCTCAGTAACCGTACGCGGTCTCTCCCACTTGAGCACTACCTCGACCTTGGCTGGGTCCACAGCTAAGCCATTTCTAGAGATCACATGACCTAAGAAAGTCACCTCCTTTAACCAGAACTCGCACTTGTTGTATTTGGCGTACAGCCTACGTCATCTCAGTGTGTCTAGAACCATCCGCAAGTGCTGTCCGTGCTGCGTCTGATCTCGAGAATATATGAGCACATCATCAATGAATACCACCACAAACTGGTCCAAGTACGATCGAAACACCCGGTTCATCAAGTCCATGAAGGCAGCGGGGGCATTGGTCAGCCCAAACGGCATGACCAGAAACTCATAGTGTCCGTACCAGGTGCGGAAAGCTGTCTTGGAGACGTCTGCCACAGGGCTGGGCTCTACCACCACATAAGTTAGGAAGCCCTCATACCCCTGGCTCAAAAGTCTCGCCGCCCGAAGTGCAGAAATGCACCTAAAACCTCCATCCATTGGCTGCCCGTGGAACTCGAAAGAAGGCAACTCTGGTATGGAAAAGACGATCTTTCTCTCAAAACAGTCCACCAAGGCGTGGTAAGCGGACATCCAGTTCATCCCCAGAATTACACCAAAGTCCTCCATCTGTATCATAATCAGGTCAGTGGGAAGGCTGTGTTCCCCAATACTGACCTTGCAACCCATGTATACCTCCTCAGCTACAGACAGCTGACCACCTAAATTCCAATTACCACTAATTCCCCTAATGGAGTACTATCGGACTCCATTGCAGCAACTCGTGTGGCAAGACGGTACATCGTACTAGAAAGTAGGAATTACATACTCCAAAAAGACCAAACCATGTAACCATACCTGTCACCGTATGGACTGAAGCTATGATGTCTCCGTGGGTCATGACGTCACGACACTCCTCGGTACTGGGGGTGGACAAAATAGGTTGGCCCGGGGCGGAGCTAGTGACAACGGGCCGGTATCCTCCTCATGGCGGCTGTCCTCCCTCAGGCACCTCGAACCCACGACCACTCGACTGGCCCTCAGTGCTCAAAGCGGTGAGCGTCTGTTGTGCTCTAGCCCTAGACGAGTAGTCCCTCTTGAAATGGCCCGGCTGGCCACACTGGTAGCAGAGGGGAACTCGATGCCTCCTCTCGGTGGGTCCCTGCTAGTGGCTAGGCGAGGGTCCGGTGCTAGCAGCTGGCCCCTGTCGCAAAACGTGACGGCTCTCCTGCGGGCGCCACGTGCCTCCATTGAGCTCTCCTAACCCACCTAGTGTGACGGCGGAAATCTCGTTCCACGACAAACTCCCCTGTCGTACCCTCGGAAGGGAGATGAGGGGGTGGCGAAGTGGGTGAAAGCTGAAATTCTTCTCGAACCACCTCTCGAATCAGATGGACGAGGTTCGAAGACGGTATGCTCAGGAGAAGAGAAAGGGTAGCATGTATTCCAAGCTCGACACATCTGTCCCTCGGGCCTCGACCTTGGCCGCACTTGCGGCCCACCCTCCTGGCTCCACGTCGAGGCATCTCCTGCAAGGAGACGTGAAAACAGAATGGAAACACGTCAATATGGAACGATATCTAACGAAGAAGTCTAAGAGCTTATGTCAAAAGAAACGTTGTGGTGGCTACTCTAGTTACATACACGTGAATTGGTTATTTTCCAGTCAGTTGGTTCACTTCTCGAGATGACCTTGCTCTGATACCATCTTGTTACGACCCGGTTCCTAAATCCCTACGAGATACGAGAATCGGACCGACTCGACTGATCCCAAGACCCAGTCGTCCAACGAGAAAGTAACCAAAAGAGCAGTAAAATAAACCACATTCACCATGTATATAACTAGCAGTAACAAAACACAGCAGTAAAGAAAAGAAATACTACAGTATACACCACCACAACAGTAAAGAAAATAAACATGTACATAAACATGAAGCTTACAATAAAAAGAGTACAAGGGTAACAGAACTACTCACTACAACGGAAAGAAAAGTACAGTGGGTACTACACAAGTAACACTACTGGGCTCTACTAGGCCCAGTGCCCTCTGCAGCTGCCGACTCTGGCTGCTCAACACCTAGACCTGAAAGGGTAACAAAGGTGGCATGTCAGTGAAACGCTGAGTAGAGTGGCAACTAAAAGCTAAGAAATAGTAAGGTGGACAGTAGCTGTTATATTTTTAATTTCTTTCTTTATATTTTCCCATTTATTCACTCTTGAATTATTTCTCAGATCCTTCTCTTGATCTTGAATGTTCCTCGTGGGAACGATCTTGATTGCAGTCTTTTCTGAAAAGTAGAAGTAGCACGTGGTGCTCTCCTGGCCGGGAGAGTCCCCCGTGGTGGTCCTACCCTCAGTCAACCACCCCAAGGTCGCTGACAGATGTAATAGTGACTACGGCACGCTCGATAAACGCATGGGTAGCTACCCCACACTGGCACGCGGTCAGTCGTTTCCGTTAACGGGTGCGCTAAAAGCACAGCACGGAACCAGTATAGGGCAGAGCCCTCTCAGTAACAGGGGTCTAGCCCCTCCACAGTAACCAAATAGGGGTCTTGCCCCTCCACAGTCCACGCACTCTCGCCTGACTACCCTGGTTTGCCCAGTGGGCCTAACAAGTCGGTGTAGGTGGGCTAGCAGAACCCCGGGGCCTGTGGGGTAGCTAGTGCTCTCCCTACACTAGTAGCTCTCCTCGGTACTGTGTACATGAGGGCCAAAAGTCGGTACAAAGTGGCCAAACCTAACCCCGGATCCCTAGGGCTCTAGCTCCGCTCTGCACTAACTAGGGGGACAGTCGCTCTCCTTAGTACTCCGTACTCAAGGGCCAACTCACTTCCCCAATTCTATTCCATTCACTTTCCAGGAGTTCCACTCCTAATTCTCCGTAGGGTTCATGCTCTTTTAACTCAGCTAATTTAGGTTTCACCGTTCCAGCTTTATATCCATATAACCTATGTTCTCAACAGTAATTATTAATTCATAAACAGACAGCTGTTAACCAATTTTACAGGCAGTTATCGTTTCCTTTCTACTTTTCCAAGACTGCAATGTATAGATATTCAATCTAGTTTTCCAGTCCTAGGATTCATGCCATACCTTAGGATCTATCATTCAATCTAGTTTTTTAGTCCTAGGATTCATGTAATACCCTAGGATCTATCACTCAATCTAGCTTTTCAATCTTAATGTTCATGCAATACCCTAAACTCTATTAATTATTTCACAATTGCATAATTTTTGATAAATAATTGAAAGGGTCACTCTACCCGCAAAATCGGGAGTACTGGGGGCGTAATCGGCAAGCCCGCACGCCTCCGCAACCCCCAGAGCTGCAACAGAACTGGATCCTAACACAAGGATCAAAGACAAGGAGCTACTCAGAACAGCATACGATTACTGTAAACAGGTAGAGGAGCTAAATCTAAGAAGAACGAAACTTGAAACGCGGAAAACAGACTCTGAACGGACCCTAAACGAGTCAAAAAATGACGAGTCTGCCCAAAATCAGATGTTTGGAACTTCTTCCAGACGTCTTAAATGATCGCTCAGGTCATACCTCGATTTGCGCGGTCCTTCAGACGTCCAGAAGCCCGCTGAACCGTTTGGACTTAGTTTCCAGACGTCCGACTGTCACTCCGGACGTTTAGAGACCCTCTCCATTGTCTGGTGCCATGCCCACATATCTGATCTGTGTGGGATGGTGTGCCCTTGCACCTTCCCGAACAAGTCCTGCACACACACATGCCTGCTCTCATCACGAAAGGATGCAGGAGACTTCGGCGGAATGACTGCATGGCCGTACACGCGAAAGAAGAAGATCAAAATAATGTACCTGTCAGACGTCTGGACCTTCCTCTAGACGTCTCCTTTGTCATCTAGACGTAGGTCCAGATGTCTGATTTTGAAAAATTCTCCCAGAATCAGAACCTTCTCGCTCTCCGCCCGCAGCGCATGACCGTGCTGCGCTGCGTCCGCCTGCCGCCTGGGTTGCAGCAGCTCTTCCCCAGCACCACACGCTTGCTGCGCACCCGCCGATCAGCTCTGGCTGCTCTGGCGAGCTCGCAACCTCGCATTCAAGCTCCCTCTTCCTCTCGCAACAACCCCTCCTCCCCACGCACTCGCAGCAGCTGCTGTCGCCCGCTCGCTCTCTCGCTGACAGGGAGAAGAAGAAGAAGGCGGTGGAGTGAGGGTGAGGGAGAGGGAGAGGCGTATTTGAATGCAGCACGGGGAGAGAGAAAGAGGAAAGGCTGCTGCGTCTGCAGGGAGGGAGGAAAGAGGAGGAGGGCGGCGCGCGCAGACGCGAACCCGTACACCAAAAAAATTTAATTCCAGATGTCTGGGAAGGCTTCCAGACGTCTGACCAGACGTCTGGACTACTTCCCAGACGTCTTAAATGACGCTTGATGCCCGGTTATAACAGTTTTCCTAAGGCCATCGGATATGGAATCAATGGTGGGGGTTTAAGGATATGGTGGCCGACCCTAATAGGTTTTGGATTGGAAGGCTATGGCCGGCCATGATAGGTTATTGCAAGGGGATATGGTCTTAGGTTTGAGTGGGTGTTTAGGCCATTGGATTTGGGATTAAGAGTGGAGATAGGTTGGCCGGCCCTAAGAGAATATTAAGATCATATATGGCTGGCCGAGAGGGTTTACTTGGTGGCTAAGTTATGTATGTGGAGGCTTGGTAGGATAAAATGTAGAGGACATGATAAAAAAAGGGCTAGGTTTAGGTTTTAGTCAACATGTGAATTAGGTTAAGTTGGCTGACCATGCTAGGTTGGAAATCAAGGTTCATGGCCGGCCATAAGGTGGCTAATTAGGATAGGTTGGTGGGTGCTAGGTTAGGTAAAATTAGGCTCCTAAATAAGTTAGGGTTTGGGAGTCAATTGGGTTAAGTTAATTAAGTTTAGGGGTTGACTTAGCCACTTGCACAACTGAGCTCAGACTCAAATCTTCCTCCTGCCAAGGTCTAGTCAGTTTCATATTTGGAATATGCATACCTATAAATAAGAACATCAAGGCACCAAATATAGCTAAGGGGAATCTTGCAAAATACCCTAAAATTATTCATTATTTACAAAATACACCTATATGACTAAGTTGGCCTAACTTAATGGTTTTTTACCTAATTCACCCTCCAACTAGAATTAGTTAGGTACAACTAATGTAAATAAATATGGAGTTATCACTATCTAAATCCACAAATATGCATATGGTGCTAATCTAATGCAATTATGCAGTTATAGCTATGAAACTAACATAAACTTAAGCTTAATAAAAGTCCATTTACGTGGACTCATTAATTGACATGGGCATTTTCATTTGTCAAACAAAGTATAATTTTGAAAATTTCAAGAAGTTTGACTTTGAAAATGTAAAAAGGAAAAGAAACTCTGATTGCTCCAACTACTTCTCTTGCTGAAGACTTATTTGGCAAGAAAGTAAATGAAAAGAAATATCAAGGTTTGATGGGTTCACTGTTAGATCGAATATTCTTTTTGCTAAATATTTATGTGCGGGATTTCAATTCAAACCCAAGGAATCTCACTTAAACATGGTGAAAAGGATATTTAGATACCTAGATTGCACAAGAGAACTTGGTCTCTTTTATCCCAAAGCACAAACATTAGATCTCCTCTCCTATAGTGATGCAGATTATGCAGAGAGTTAGACAAATTTAAAGAGCACAAGTGGCATTTGTCATTTCATTGAAGAATCACTTGTGTCATGGTTGTTTAAGAAATAGGCCTTTGTCTCAGTTTCCATGACCAAAGTAGAATTTATTGCTACTTCACTTGCTTGCTCTTAAGTCATTTGGATGATACATACTTTGTATGATTTTGGATTGAAATTTGTGTGTTCAAAAATCATGTGTGACAACACAAGCACGATCAATCTCTCTAAGAACCTAGTACATCATTCACGTACCAAACACCTAGATGTTAGACACCATTTTCTTAAAGATAATGTACTCAGGGGTGCCATTCACTCAGAATTTATGAAAACTCAAAACCAATTAGCAGACATTTCACAAAACCTCTTGCATCACAAAGGTTCTGCTTTATAAGAAAATTGGGCCTTTGTGCTTTAAAAGAAGTTCAAAATTGATTGTTTTCTTGGTTTAAAACTTGTTTGTATTTATTAAAAAACCTAAGGGCTTAACTGGAATTTACCTAATTTCAAAACTTTAAGGGGTAAACTGTTATATGTCCATTTCATTTGAAAATTTAGGGTGTTGTTTGCAATGTGAATGCTTAACTTTGGTGAGTGTTTGCATTTTTCCAACAACAGTTAAGTTTTCAATATTCTCTTTGATCACTCATTTAAGTGAGTTGGCACATGATCCACTTACTACAAAAGAGGACAATGTGTGCAACTTGGGCTCATTTTGAGCCCTAGCCAGCACAATACCTCTCCAAGGGCACCGCAAGAATATATCTCCCTGCCTCTCATCTTCAAAGATTTTCTTAAGGCGATTTCTTCCTCTTTTTTGATTCTTGAAGTGTTTCACTTCATTTTTTCTTTTGAGGTCGTGCTTTATTCTCCATTCTCATATATGTACATGACTTGCAATTTTTTTTTTTGTTGGTACTATCAGGTACGGTGCTGAAGATTGGTATCGATATCCCTTGGTCCCTTTAGAAGCCTGCTAGGTGCAGTCGGTACCGGTACTTGCTCACCCCTAGTTATAAGTACCTACAAGCCAATTAGTACTGGTACTCCTCAATAGTACCGATACATAAAAATTTCTGTGTTCGTGAATAACACACAGTATCTGTACTCCTAATCAGTATTGATACATGATGAATCTAGTGTGTTCCTGAAGAACACTTAGTACTGGTACACATCCTTAGTACCAGTACTTGTGCAAACTTGTTAATTCTTTCTTTATCTCATATTGTGCCTATATCGATATTATTTTTGTTGATGTTGATTTTCTAAGATGGCACCTAAATCAAAGTCAAAAGTGCCTCAAGATGCATTTCATAAATTTTGTGATAATGAGGACGCAAAGGCTAAGTTTGATTTTTATAAAGGGTCGAAACTCCACCATTGTAGACCGATTGAATGGAAAGACTTTGGCATTCATGTCTTTAAATTAATTGATCATCTTCATTTTCAAAACCTCTTTCATTTCCTTGATGAGTCTTTCTTTGCTGGCATTCTTAATGTTTATCTTGATGTAAATTGTCTCTTCTTTTTAAATCTTCAAGAGAGAAAATCAGGGTCACCTTGTCTGACGCCAAATGTGTTTGGTAAAAGAGTCGTGGTGACATCTAAATTTCTCTCTTCCATAACTAAGTGTACTAATGAGGGTCACCCTTTCAACACACTTAAAGAGAATTCACCACTCTCCAAATTCATGACACTTTACTCTAGTCTCCTTGTCAAGACAAACCTTTAGTTGCCCCCAATGACCCTTTTTGCATGAGTTCTTTTTTGTATTTTGGCATGGAATTTGAGGACAAAATATTCTGGCTTTCATAAAATTTTAGCTAATATTGTTCCTTTTATTTATGCAATTTATCATGGAATTCAAAGTTAAGTGGAACATGATATTTCTCCACTTTCTTAGATCGCATTACCATGCTTCCGCCCTTCCTCTTGACATTTTAGTGTCTTACATACTCATTAAGAGTAGGGTTGACCTTTGTCCAACTTTGCTTCTCTTCATAAGGTGGTCTACTTTAAGTGGTATACTCTTAGGAAAATGGGAATAAAACCACTTGGACAAGACTTGGACTCTTCTAGCGGTGGTGAGGAGGAGGAGGATGAGCCCATTAATCCAAATGCTCAATCCTCTTCTCATCAAACCCTAGGATCCTCTTGCACCCCTTTTGTTCCCATAACTTATCCATATCCTAAGGTAGAAAAACTTCCATGGACCAATCTTACTCATGCCCCTGGTACCGATTCTACTATGATCAGCACTTTCAACTATATTGGTCAAAATATTACCAACCTGAACTTTGGCATGCCTCAAATGGAACACAAGTTCCATTATCTTACTCTTTCTATTGAGTCCTTTAGCCAAGTTCAACCTTCAAAAAAGGCGAAAAACAAAGGAAGAGGAACTAAACCAAAGCTCCAGCCGCTTATGGAGGTAGAAGACAAAAGCATTTCCAAAATCCTTATGAGCATGTCCATCAACAAGAAGAAGATAAGCCTATTCTCCCAAGTGGAGAAGAAGAAGATAAAGAAATGGCTGATGAAGACATCCCTCATGATGAAGATCAAGAAAATGAGGATGAAGACAATGATGTTGAATATGATGATGATAGTGATGAAAGAATGACGATGATGGTGGAGATGATGCGGCGGTCATCAACACCCTCACTCGTCAATACTTCCGCAAGCGACGCCACATAGCTTAGATTTTTCTATTTTGATGTCTCAATTTCCTTTTGTAGTGGACTATTAGGTTTTCATGAACTGTTATGGCTTGTTTAGTTTTGTGTTGTGCTTTTATATGCATTGAACATCATGTTGTATGAACTTTTATGTTGTCCAAGTTTATTTTATGCAAATTTTGGTCTATGTTGGCATCCTAGTTTATGAACATCCAGATGCATTTTCTATGTTCGCTTCCAAGTTTATTTTTTATTCGCATACTATTTCTCAATTTTCTTTATTGATGCTTAACAAAAAGGGGGAGAAATGTGAATGCAGTGCAAATATACATATTTTAACAAGGGGGAGCATAATTTGAGGGGGTGGTTTTTCTCCTATATCAAGGCTTTTATCATACTCTTTGTTTTACACTTATATCTTATAAAAAGTATGTATAATTGTTTTCGTTTTGTCAACACCAAAAAGGGGGAGATTGTTGAAACTTTATTCCATATTTTCGTAAGTTTTGGTGTTCATAAAAACCCCTTTTGAATTAATTATCTTTTCATGAGATATCTTGTAGAGAATAGGTTGATGAGGATGAAGGTTCTTATAAACAATGTTGAGCAATATGATGGATGGTGAATGGCAAAGATGAAGATGTTTTCTAATTTTTGTTTTAGACATTGTAATTGCCTCATAACTAAATAATTAAAGTACCCATAAAAATAAATTAGAGATAATCACTATGAATCATATTTGTCGCAAACTTCATTTTCATAATATTAAGTCTTGATTCAGAGTGAGTATCAATTAAATCGAAGTTTTCATCAAAGTCAAAAGATAAATTTATTAAAAGGTACTTGTTGCAAGTATCGGTATTAAACATATGTACTCATACCTTCTTGTCACAGGTTTGAGGATCTTTATCTCAATTAGTGTTCAATAAGTTCTAGTACTAATGATGAGTACTGGTACATATTGGTTATAGATTTTTCTAATCCTCAATTTGTACCCAACAAGTATCGGTACTCATCTTTAGTACCAATGCATGTAGGTTACAGATTAGTTTAAAGTTCTTTATGAACTTAACCTATGAGTAATAGGTACCGGTACTCATGTTGAGTATTGGTACCTGGTTGTAGTTGGTACGCAATAGAATGTATTGAGTACTAGTACCCATGATAAGTATCAGTACCCATGCACTCTGTTAGGTAACTGCAGTAAAGCTATGAGTAGCTAGATCGGTACTCGTCTATTAGTATCGGTACCAACACTAGAAAATGTACTGTTCTCGAGGGTGTCTACTCGACGATTCTACAACCATCAAGGATATTAATATCCTCGACTGCTGTAACTCAAAGTTGTTGTTAATAGTCTAATCGTTAACATTCTACCAATTCTTAAAAGCAGATATGTTGCCACCATTCTCGTCGATTTATAACAGTCGAGAACATTAATATTCTTGGCCATTTTAAATGACAACCGTTGCCAATAGTCCACTCATTAACTTTCTCAGCTAACTGTTAAAGGCGGAATTGTTTAGACCATTCTCGTCGGTTCTTAACCCATGAGAATATAAAAATCATCGATGGTGCACATAAAACGGTCGATAATAGTGCTTCTCGAAATCATCGATTTAAAAAAACTATTTTCTTAATTCATTTCTTGACCATGTTATATTAAACTGTCGAGACTAGTCTTCCTAAAACCCTTGCGCATAGACCCGACTCCTCCCCTTTCCTCCTTTCTCCCATCGCATAGAAACTCCTAGCACCTCCTCCTCCTCCGTCGACGTGCCACCTCTCGTTTGCTCACTCACGGATATCCTCCAGTGGCCCCCCCTTGGTAAGGGCTCCTCTGCCTTTCCCTTGTCATCGTCGCCCTCCCCCTCCCCTCGACAATCATTGATGGGTCCACTTTAGTGGACTAATTTAGTGCTTAAGTACATTATTATTTTGATGAGAGACTAATTTAAAACATGGATGTTATTGACAAAATCATGTGAACGCTAGACTTATCATTTCATGTATTAATTGCATTAGTCTTTATATGGGAGGATTGATTATTCACTTTAAAAGGTAAGGGCATCACATCAAAGTGAGTGGAGATATGTGGGATTTTATCTAGGCAAAATATAGTAAGAGAATAAGTTTTAGAGGTCTCCTTGTATACCTCTCAAATTTGTTGCAACACATTTCCTTATCTCTCTCACGAATCTCTCTCTCTTCCTAAAATTTCTATTTGCTATTTGGTAACAAAAAAAATCTAACTCTCTCTCTCTCTCTCTCTCTCTCTCTCCTTATTTAACAGTAAGGGACGGGCAACTGGGAAGCATCTTCTTCCTCCCTCGAGAGGGAACATGGCCTCCACCTCTCTACCCTCACTGCGTGCCCATCCACCACCGCGACCCTCCGTCGACACCGCGACTTCTCCCTTGCCACGACCGCGAGTTCCCCACGACTGCACTCCAGCAACCTCTACCGCGTGCCCACGACTCCACCACAGCGAGCCATCCGTCCACAACATCATCTTCCTCCTACCACCGCGTTGACCTTCGTGCACAGATAGCAGTTGACGTTCTCGTGCCACCCGCGAGCTGACCGACCACCTCCTCTTCTCTGTCAGTAGGGAGGAGGAACCCAACACCGCCGATTACACCCCACACGCAGCCACCACTACATGCCACCGTTCTCCACGTCGTTGCCTCTGTTGAGCTCTCCTCGACCTCACGAGCTCGGCCATGCCCTCAGACACGCCACCTGCGACCACGTCCACTGGCGAGCCACCTCCATTGTCACCGCTCCTCGTCGTCGGCGTCAACTCCGGCCGCCGTTCGGAGCGCCACCACCACCATCGGAAAGCTCTCGTCGTAGTCGACCTTCCTCGAGCTCCTCGGCCTCCACCATCGACTCCTCTTCATGCGAGATCGAGAGGAAGAATTCCTCTGTTTTGCTTTCTAATAAAAATTACCAAACATGCCATTGACGAGAACACTATTGCAATATTTGATTAATTAATCTATTTAACTGAAATTGCATGCATGCACTTGAGGTTTATACTATTTCTTTCATGCACTTAACTCTTATATGTTGAGTTTGACACATACATAAAATCTCATCAAGGAACTCACACGACCTAAAGGAGAAAGCCAAATTTCTTGAAATATAGTTATGTTACATGTCATTGCAAGTTATTTCCTGGAAGAAAAATTACATACATGCCCCTGCATTCTTAAATTATCGCATGTTCCTTTTTTTCTCCTTGTTTCGCATCAGATTTGAGCACAGATTGCACAATTGATTAAACAAATACAAAGGAAAAATATTTTGTGAATTTATTGCATCTAATCCTCCTTGTAGATACGACCTCATCCACCGTGGTTAGTTTTATTGATAAATATTTTTGTTCAGGATTTTTCCACCATGCGATTTCACTGTGACAATATATTTTCTGATACACATTATTTTTGTAAGCGAAAAACTCCCAACCAAATGGCGCCGTTGCCAAAGAGGCAACAGACGCAATAATTTCACCTGATTTTTATTTCTGATTATTTCTTGTTGCACAGTGATCTGACTAGTTATCTTTTTTGTGCGAGGAATCTGACAAGGCGAGAGGCGCAACTGAGAGACGACGTCGACCTTGAGCGACGTCCACATGCAGGGCAGACGTAGGAAACCTGGATCCCGCTTTCATAGGGGATTCTCCTTTGTCACAGGTTTAATTTCTGTTTTCTCACCCTTGTAGTATTGGGGCTGATTTTTGGGGGTCTGTGCCACATTCTTTAGAGACTAGGGGCTATTTTTTTTGTGACTCACGTGATTCATTTTTCTGCATGCTTGCCTCTAAAACAAACACAATAAAATACCAAGCTGCCTGTTAGGAGTTGCATACCCTTAGGTGCGTGCATTTAAGGGTAATTGAGCAGCACATTAGATCTTATTGTTGCATTGTGAGTATATTTACACGAAGATTTCTAGAGACAAGTACACCTTTCTAATTTTTGCATTTAGCTCCTATTTACGCATTTGCATTCAGGTTAAAATTCATGACCACTAAGCTGATTGAAATTACCTATTCCAGTGGTCGCCTAACTGCAAATGGGATTGATAATCAGATTTAACCTTAAAACCAAATCACACTTGATTTGATTCAAAGGGACTTGTCTGCGTTTTTAAAATAAAAATGATTTGCAGTGTGATGCACATGTATGGCACTGAGCATGCACATTAGGCACCGCACTAAGGCTCGATCCCTTAAGGCTATAGGCACCGATCTCTTTATCGTTGTAGACCCTCCTATCGTGCTTTGTGATGGTGGTACTATCTTTTGACCAATTGTTTTAATACTTCACGAAGGGGGACACCCCTTAAAGGAACAAAAGGGTAGTTAAAAGACATCGTGTACGCATCGCCTCAAAGGAATGGTTCACCCTACTTGCATCCCTTTGTTCGTCCTTGGAGTAACTTCTCACCTGATCACTTGGGAGTATCATCTAAGCAAAGTATATGTCCTAGGGCACTCGAAGGTTGAATTAGGTCGCGTAATTGCAGTGAATAACTTGTTTGGCCATCTATATCAACCAATTCTACCTCCGCAACAAAGAAGGTTAAGATCTTAAGTCATCACCCCTCTTATACCACTTACGTGGGAACAGAGGGATAAGCCTTGACCTTTTGACCTATCTTTGGAGTGGAGGTTTCACTTACTCAATCAACAAGAACTTGAATTGTGATTGATATTGTATGCTTGGAAGATGCTCTCTTGAGGGCAATCTAGTGTTTGATCCTAAGCCCGAGAGAATTCTTAGGAGAGCCCACCAAGGAGAGAAAAGAGAAGACATGGCTAATCAAGGAGCAAATCAACAAAGGACCCTGAGGGACTATTTTATTCCAACCAACCAACCCGCTCAAGCACTGAGACGACCGGCAGGGGATAATCCATATGAGATCAAGAGCAGTACCATATCTTTGTTGCCCTCCTTTTATGGTACTACTAGGGAGGACCCCTACCAGCATTTGGATGAATTCACCGAGGTCTGTTCTACGGTGAAACTTCAGAACTTTATTGATGAAGCTTTGATGAGAACCCTCTTCCCCTTCTCCCTTAAGGACAAGGCAAAACACTGGTATCACACCTTGGATGCAAGGGTGAATGATTGGAACACCATTAAGGGAGAATTCTTAAAAAAATACTTCCCGATGAGCAAAGCCGACCACTTCAGGAGGGAAATCATGGGTTTTACTTAATTATATGGGGAACAATTTCCTGAGACTTGGGAGTGATTCAATGATCTGATTCGACTATGCCCCCACCATCAGGTACCTAAATGGCAATTGGTAGAAAGGTTTTACACTGGACTATCTGATAGGCATAGGCAAATCGTGGATGCTACTGGTGCCGGAACCTTTCTCACCAAAATGGAAGATGAGGCTTGGATGTTATTTGAGTCACTGAGCGACAATTCTATCCACTTGACCTCAACTTATCAATATAGGAAACCATCCATCCTCCAAAGGAAAGCTGAAGCTAGTGAAGTCGGGGCAACTCATAATTTGACTTTTTAGATACAATTGTTGAACCAAAACTTTGAAAGACTCATGACTAACCCAAACACAGTCCCACAAACTACGTCCCAAGTCCAGACTCTTTCTGAATGCTCCATTTGCCAAAGCACTCTTCACGCCACTATTGAGTGCCATTTGGCTAATCAATTCCCAGATTTAGTACAGGTAGACCTGAATGCTACCCAAGGGTTTCATTCATCGCCTAAGAACAATCCTTTTGGAAACACCTATAATCTTGGATGGAGAAACAATCCTAATTTCTCATGGAAGCAAGGTGATGCTTCAAATTCGGGGAATATAAGAGCGAGGTTTAGAAGTGGACAAGGCCAAGGTTGAGTCCATTTCTAAGCTTCCACCACCCACTGATGTCAAGCAGATTCATTCATTCTTAGGCCATGCTGGCTTTTATAGGTGCTTCATTAAAGACTTTAGCAAGATTTTTAGGCCACTTTGCGACCTACTGGAGAAGGATACTGCCTTCATTTTTTATGCAAAGTGTGCCAAGGCCTTCCAATTCTTGAAGGAGGCCCTCATAACTGCACCGACCCTACAAGCACCTGATTGGACCCTTCCATTTGAGTTAATGTGTGATGCCTCTGATTTTGCTGTGAGTGCGGTCCTTGGTCAATGGGTTGATAAGAAGCCTCATGTGCTATACTATGCAAGTAAGACTCTTACGGATCCACAGCAAAACTACACTGTGATGGAAAAAGAACTTCTTGCGGTAGTATTTGCTTTGGAGAAGTATAGGTCTTATCTTCTGGGATCCAAGGTTGTAGTTTATACTGATCACTCAGCCTTAAAACATTTGCTCACAAAGGACACCAAACCTATGCTGATTTGTTGGAACCAATCAGACATTGACTATGAGGCACAGATGCCTTATCTCTCAAGGCTTCAGAAGCGATCACAAGGTATAAGCAGCAGAGGCTAAGTGCTGAGCAAGGAGAGGGGGCATGAATCCCAATGTGCTAAGGGCAAAACCCCCTTCCCTCCTCAGATTTATTTCTCAACTAGATCCAGGTGAATAGTGTCGGGTAAACGGATCCAAGCCTAGACTTATGTGCGTGAATTGCAGGCGAGAGCATGTGCTGGCGCATGCGTGAGCGGGACCTCACCTTGGTGCAAACTGAGGCAAACTACTAAGAACACGAATTCCTTTTATCTACCTTCACACACTTCTGAGTCCCTGATGTAGGACTAAAGTAGTTGCTTCCCTCCGTGTGCAGCTGCAGGTGAATGTCTCGAAGAATTGGGGCAGCAGCTGCTTCTTCCTTGTGCAATTAGTCCTATAGACGCTTACAGTAGTTGAATCCGCTTTGACTGAGGGTAGCAATAGGTCGAGTGAAGGCCAGAGACGAGCGGTCGGTGATGGAGAAGATGAAGGTGGCAACGGCGCTCCGGTGATGAACTTGAGATCACGAAAATGACCTTGCGGCCTCGGTATACTTTCTCAGAAGCTTCGCCGAATGATGGTGAGTGCAATGGTGGTCGTGATGTGGTGTGAGGGTGTGTGTAGCGGTGTGGCGAAGTCGGAGAGTGTGTGCGGAGGGCGTGGTGTTCAGTGGGATGGTGGAGCGGTGATTTTGTGAAATTAGTTGGGGGTTTTAATGAGGGAGATGAGAGGAAGCTCGTGGAGATGATGACGCGGAGTTTGGTGGTCTGTGGTGCCAGCGTGAGCTCGCTGGAACTCGTGCCGGTGACGGGGAAGATGGAGGGCATTGAGGCGATACGGTGGTTGGTCCTAAAGACTAAGAAGGTAGGAATGTTCTAGAGAGGGAGAGAGAGAGAGTTTAGGGACACTTAGGAGGTGAGACAGTTGGA
Source organism: Thalassia testudinum (assembly GCA_037157565.1). Classification (NCBI taxonomy): domain Eukaryota; kingdom Viridiplantae; phylum Streptophyta; class Magnoliopsida; order Alismatales; family Hydrocharitaceae; genus Thalassia; species Thalassia testudinum. The sequence goes on from JAZHRO010000024.1 coordinate 97,796,140, forward strand.
GGAGATGTTCGGCATTGGTGGGCTAGAGCTGGAGAAGATGAGAAAGACAGTGAGGTGTCAGCGAGGAGGGAGAGGTCGAAAGCAGTCTTGCTCTGGCCAGCAACACTCGTGATGAAGAGGGGTAGCTGAAGGGCTGTCCAATTTGATGGTTGGACGATCGGAGGAGGAGGTCAAAGAGAGCTCGCCAGAGCCAAAGACATGGTGGCTGGAGGAGGAAGAGAGAGGTGTTTTCCAGCTTGTTCTTGGCTGAGGAGGAAGCTGGAGCACGGAAAGTCTTTATAGAGCTCAAATCCGAGCTCTAAACCAAGGAAGAGGCTTGATTGCGCTAAGGATTCAAGGGAAGAGATCCCCAAATTTTCTCAAGCTCGCCTGAGCTCTAGGGATCGACTTAGAGTTCGTAAGGCAGCTCAATCGATTGGGAAATTCATCAAGATCAATCCCTCCTATTTTGGAAGGATTTGGATCTGATTTGAGAAAGAAATCCACTCTTGAATCTCGGCTATGGTGCTTTCACACCAACAATGGTGGCAGGGACCTAATCACAACAATGATGAGAGAGTTAGGGACCAAATTGTAAGAAACTTGAAACCTAGGGGTTTAAGTTAGAGACATAGAGATTTTAGGAACTAAATTGCAAACTAGGTCAAGATGGACTCTGATTGGACCCAAATTTTGGTGTTAACTTAATTTGGACCCAAGGAATCTAATGGTGAATTTGGATTTTAGTTTTGACCATGTTTGACTGGGTAAATTGTAGAGAAGCCTAAATCATGGCAAATTCCCATATGAAACTTTGTTCTAGGTCAAAATGGGTTCAGATGGTCAAACTAAAGTTGCCAAACCTCTTAGAATATTATTCTATAAATTTTAAGAGGTTTAGATTAATTTTATCCTAACCAAAACCTCTTCAATTTAAGTGGGGTTGATAATTAGAGTTTTTAGTATTATTTTTACCCTTGAAATGCGTGAAACCCTGTTTTAGTTAGTATGGACCTACTTTTTATACTTTTGTGCTCATTTAACCTTTAAGTCACCCTTGAGTGACCCTGTGGTTATTCTTCATTCGTAATGTGCTGTTAAAATTGCATACTTAACCTTGTTTCCCTATTTTATTTTCAAATCAGAATGTTTTGGAGTTGTGACCCTCAAATGATTAAGTAGGAGCTTTTACCAATTGAACATGACTAAATGTGGCTAGTTAGGGCTCATGATGGTGTTATCATCAAGGGGGGAAGGGAAAGAGTCTGATGCCTCTTCCTATGCATCTCAAGGAAATGGATCCTGAGTACAAGTCATAGGACCCACCCGTCAATGATGATGAGGACAATACTTCATTCGACGAGGATGTTGGGTTGGATGATCAATCAGAGCAGCTGATGGTCTCAGATCCTTTCCAGCCAGGGCCTTCTACGATGGCTCTTAGTACTGGTGTGAAAGTTTAATAAATAGTCGGATTTATTTATTTCTTTGTAATTTAATATTATGTTATAATTTTATCTTTCAGGTAGACAACGTAGAGGAAGGGGTTTGACGTGGAATAGGGACCTAAAGAGACTCCTGCATGGGATCCATATATCAATCACCATCACACCATTAGGGGAAGTAGAGGCCTATCCTCCATTCTTCAGCAGGCAAGGTACGCTAACGAAGGCAATCATCCCACTCTCCTATTTTGACTGGAGGTAGGTGCCAAAAGAGCTGAAGAGGTAGCTCCTTCGAGAGTTAGAGGTAATTCATAATAACTTACTCATTTACAATTCTTTATATGATTTCAAATTACATAACAATTATTGTTCTTAAACTAATGCAGGTGATCTTCGATTGGGGCAAGGATCTGAACATCTCCAAATATATCCTCAAGCATGCTGCCAAGATCCATAAAGATTGAAGATTGGAGATGGAGAGTAAGGTAAAAAATTAAGTTAATATATTTCTTTGTTTTACCCTAATTGCAATGTTCTTAACATTAAAGATATATATTTTAGTTTTATAAGAACAAGACCCACGATGAGGTATTGAAGAATGGGCCTCTTGTGATACAGTTGGACATTTCGAAGGAAGCGTGCGATCATTGGTAGAATCTAGCGACGTAGGTAAAAGAGTTGTATATATAATAATTTAAATAAGTATTAAGTTAATAAATTCAACCTCTTTTTCAGGAGCATGTAAAGAAGAATAAGGAGAATAAGGCTAAAGCTCCAGCGAAGACCCATTTCTTGGGTAGGAGCATAGATGGGATGAAATCTAGATACGTAAATATTTGTAATATTTTCATATCTTTAAAACTTTATAAGATTTATAATTTGTTTTTAACTTATTCTTTTAAATTGCAATTCATTATGCATCAAGGTGCCCAACTTGATTAGGTGGGAATATATGAGGCTACTCATAGCAAGGTGACATATGAGGGGAACAGAGAGCGGCTTCATGACACATACCAGTAGAGACAAGTAAGTTAAATTACAAAAAAATTTATATTGTATTTTTAATTAAATTTACATGATATTACTTAATTTAATTTTTTTTGAGGAAAATATGATCAACTTAATGCATCATCTTGAAGACATCAACTCTGGTACCATTAAGTAGTCGATGTCAGCAAAGGAGGCATTTCGGGCCATCATGCCACCCAAGCACGAAGGATTTGTGCGTAATATAGGGAGTAAGAACATCTTTGGCTGGTATAGGAGGAAGGGGGCATCGTCATCTTCAGCTGAGGTAGTGGAGATGAGGAAGGAGATTGTGTCATTACACCACTGAGATGAGGAGCAGCGAATCGAGGAGCTAACCACGCATGTCAGGGAGTCCGCTACGTAATTCAAGGAGTCGGTTGCGCAGTTGCAGCAGTCAACTCAAACTATTAAGGAGCTCCTAAGGATTCTTTAGCAAGGAGGTCTCAATAATCCCTTTAGTTAGTTTAGCGATTGTCACGATGATGACGACATGAGTGGTGCTGGACGCATAGGTGCCCCAGCATGATTTCTGTATTTAGATACATTACTATTTTTATACATATTTTGTATACACTTTATTATATTAATGAAAATTTCATTTTGAATCTCATTGTTTCGAGTGTGTGATTTTATTTACAGGATTTTAAATTGTTTACATATATAGGTGCTTAATTAACAAAAACTTCTAATTTTTTTTTTAAAAAGACTATTGTCATCAGTTACATAACCGACGAGAATACTGTTCCATCGATGTTCTCAGTATTTTCGATCGTTATATAATTGACAACTAATACACATTCGTTGTTAGTTCTATTCAAACCATCGAGAATATTAAAAATGTCATCAGTTATACAACTGACAAGGAAGATACATTCCTCGGTGATAAACATCATCATGTTTAATAGCTAACTCGACGGTTCATGTGAAACGGTAGAGAAAAACCTTTTTCCACTATTTGCAAACGACGAGAAAAACACCCACATGTCAGATGGGAGGCCGCTTCTGTCCAATTGGTAACGTTGTAAAACTATCGATAAAATGCAACCACGACACAACATTCCGTGACCTTAAGTTTCGACAGTGTAATTATAATTGATGACAGTTAATGATGAATATCCTTGTAGTGCAACTACCCATTGAGTCAAATCTGAATGGCTGATTTGCTTTAATTTTTATTTGAATCCACCTTAATTAGCCTCCAACGACTAGGGATCGTGGAGGGATGTATTCTAGGCTATAAATACACACCTTAAGGTCCATTTCTCTACACACAAATCATTCTACACTCACTTCGAAATAAATCTTTCTACACTAAATTTCTAGAAATAAAGTGAGGCTTGTTGCTTGGTTAGTTTGCAAGAAGAAATTCTATTTTTGCAACAAGTCCATAGGCGTGAGAGGTTATGATTTCATTCAATTAGAGCACTGATAATGTCGTTTGCTTCCTTTAGTAAAATCTCTCTAATTATATTTTGTTGGGAAGCTTAGGATCAAGTTGTAAACTTTGACATTTTTGCTTCCACCTGTACTCTTCTTGTTTTTATAATCTTTGTAGTTGGGTTAAGGAAACCTGTTAATTACCCCTAGTTATAGTGAATAGATTCCCTCTGGATTGAGTGAATCAGGTTAAAAATTCTAAGTCGGAAGACTTAGGCCTAGTTTACTGTAGAGGATATCCCTTCTTTTTAAGGGATATCCCCCGTTTACCAGAGGGGACAACTTAACCCTTAATGGGGAGACTATCCCAGGATAAGCTAACCCATGTTGTCTCACGAGTTAACTTATCCTGTGAGTTATCCCCCAATTGACTTCGTCCTTCCACTGTGGTGCGAGTCTATCACATTTCCATCATTGCCCCTCATCCATGCAAAGATGGATTGCCTCTGCGGTTAGTCTCCTCCCACCTTCGATGGTGCTCATGCTGGTGGAGGTTGATCTTCCCTGCGCTGGTTCATGTCTCCTATCGCTCACCTTCTTCCCCCTTTCACGACCCGAGTCCCGCCAACCGACGAGACCTGAGTCGCCTTGTGCTAACAATTAGCTCGAAAACCCACAAGATTGCAGTCACCCAGCATAAAGTCATAAAATATCAATAGCCAACTTTCATTCATAAAGTATTAAATGAAGGAAACGAAAGTGCTGACAATAAAAGCAAAGTTCTCCTAGAGTAGAAATAAATGAGAGTCTCATATAGCTACCAGAAAGATAGGAAATAAAATTCCACTAGAGAAAAAGTAACTACAACTATGAGCCACCGGCTTAGTATGAACCATCTCCACAGATAGGACCTGGTTTTATGAAGGTTTGACTAGTAGCAGCCACGGCACTCGACTGCTCAGCAACACCGGAGTCTGGCACCCAAGACAACTGTCAGTGAAAACTGAGTAGAATAGTACAACTAAACAAGTAACAAAGTATAGTAAAAAAGGCACTATCTTGATAGTTCGTCTATTTACAATCTATTTTATATTTAGTTCCTTTTATGCAATTTGCCCATATTCTTATTGTTCTCAAGCTGTCAATCAACGTCTCAGGCACGAGATGATCTCGTGTAACTTCCCGTGGTGCAAGATCAATATAAGGCACCCTCCTGGCTGGGGGGCAGCTTATATCCATCAAATCGAAACGCTTTGTCACCTTGGGGTCATCGCAGAAAGGGGTGGCAGCTACGTCGTGTAGCATGAACACGTACAAGCACTTTGTATGCTGAATTACAGATAGCCAGCGATCCACCCACCGGCCGAAAGAATTGCTCCAAACCTCGAGCCCTATGAATTCGCTATCCCAGTTGACCGCTAAGCATAACCAAAGAGTCGTAGGGAGGCCAGCAACTCCCTAAACCAACCCGTTAACTCAGTCTGAAAAGACCTAAAGCTCGGCCGAAATCCCGACAAGTAGCGAGGTTGAAATCAATTATCTAATCATTTTATTTTCTTGACATATCCGTCTTATTATTTATCCCATTTCCAGATAACTGTATTCCTTATCTTGTCAATTCCGATACCCCATAGTAATTTCGTATTACTAACTTCAGGGTTAACAATTTCTTATATTATTTTCCAATTTATTCATTCACAAGAAATCTCATCTTTACCAGAGGTTCCATATTATTTAGACAAATTTAAAGACATTAGAACTTGTTTTATGGAAAACGGGTTTCGTTTCATGCATGCGATAATAGGGATGTATATACTTGCTAATTCATTATTATTCACGTAAATCCCTTTTTGTTATTATTTATAGTGCCATAAATAAGGAAAACACCGGAGGGTCCCAACTCAGCAAAAGGAGAACGCATGTGGATCAAGGCAGGACACACGAAACTCACACAGGTTGAGTTCTCAATTACCTGAAAGATTGACTGGATTGAAAAGAAGGATAGACTACTCTACTTAAGGTCACCAAAGGGTCACAATGACTTTGAACTGTGTGCACTAGGCCTGGAAACACTCTCCATGCCTGCCTCCAGATCCGCGCACACATCGGGAAGAAGACTTGGTTCAATCATACCCACGATGGGGTCGGAGACACCTAATTATGTTTCTAATTTTTCAATATGGAGAATGAAATCAAAAGTGGAATCAGATCATACAAACATGTAGTACGTGTCGATATGATTCTAATGGTACATTGTTTGTCAAAATCCAAGGTCAGGAAGGCCACGAACTAGACGAAATAATGCGGGGGGTCAAGAGTCAAGTCAAAATGCCCACGCACGCACCAGTTGACGCATCCGCGCACGCGCCACGCATCGCTCTTGGATTTGCGCTGCCTCTCTAGCAGCAAAATTTGCGGTGGGAATCCCAGGTTTTACGGAATCGCAACGAAGTCCCTATGAAAAAAATTTTGATTTTTGAAGAAGGTTTTTCTTCTCTCTCTCTCTTGATTGAGAGAGTTGGAAGCTAATGACGATCCAAGGGACCCAAGGGGACCTTAAATAGGCCTTAGGGGTGGTTGTGAATAGGTTTAGTTGGGTGAAATACCCAAATTACCCTTAGGGTTGGGTTCACCTTACATTTAGGTCCCTGGTGACTTCTTTTGACCTTAACTTGAGCTATACACCTTGGAATCGCCCGAAACAAGTGTCACCGAAAAGCTTGCGACGAGAAGAATCCAACAATACCACATATGGCACCCTTTTGATAAATTTTCAGAAGGGTTTGACTCGAAATACATGATTCTTAGTAATTTAAGGGGGTTCTGACATCAACACCAAACCCTAACCGGGTTTTCGGGTTTGAGTTGACCCGAACCACTTTGAAATGACTCAAAGATTGAATTTTGGGATGTTACACCCTAATTGGGGTGAGTGCTTTGTACATGTTTGGCTTGTTGCGAGGGCCTGTTGGTAGCCTGTGGTACGACCTCGGCTTAAGGTTAGGGTCATTACTCTCCTTTTACCCGAAGGAACTCCATTGGTAAAGTTATGTCCATGGAGGTGATGGGGCTACAACTTTATATTCTTTCTCCGTAAATATTTCTGCAATTTGTCATGAGGTTGCTTTTATGATTCATCCTTCTCTTTTGCTTTGTTGTTGGATGCATTGGATGTCCTTTGATTCGTCCTCCTCTATAAATGGGGACATGTTTGCGATTTTCGTTCTTCACCCTTCTCTTGAACGGCGACTGGTGTGTTTTTTCCTCAACCAATATTTTGACCTAAAACCCTTTTATTCATTTGTTTTCTATCTAACAAGCTCTCTTTATACGATTGTTGGTGTATTCTCTATTGCTATTGTTATCTTTGGCCATCACATGATTTGAGGTTAGATTACTTTTAGGTGACTTTGTGATGTTTTGTATAAGTTCAGCTTGATATTATTTATTTTCCCCATTCGTTTATTTGATGCCATATATGGATGATATATGGGTGGCAAAAGGCTGAAGTTGCTAACTTTTCATGAATCTATAAATAGATTGCTTCACTCTTGCAATCTTTTGCCTCTCTTGTGATGGTGGTTGTTGGTTTAACAGTTCTCGTAGGTATAAAATGCCTTAGGCCATAAAGCCAAAATTCATTTCTAGAACTTTGGATTGCACTGGATGCAAGATACTGATTGCTCTGCTGGTTCATTATCAACAGTAGAGTACTTGCCATTGCTTTGAGGCAAGGATAGCTCCTTGTGTATGTTTTTCTCATGGTTGGGGGGTAGGGTGTTGAGGACAGGGAGATGCAGGGGAAATGAGGAAGAGGGTGAAGGAGCAAACCTTATCAAGGCAGACGAGGTGATCAATTTGGGTGGGTGGAGGCTTGAGGGGAAGGGGGGAGGCCAGAGTTTGGGTGTGTGGAGCTTTTGTGTTAGATGGGTATGGTGAGAAGGCGATCAAATAGGTACTACGTTGGGTATGAGAGGCTTGAGGGGGAGGAGGGAGACCAAAGTTTGTTTTTTTGAAAATTTATAAAGGAAATGATATTTAAGGGGATTAATTGGTGTAAGGGGAAATGATAATTTTTTTGAAAATTGTTGTTCATATGCCTACTCATGTAATAGACAAGTTGTTCATTGAGTTCTGCTTTTTGAGAGAAGATGGTTTTTGTGGAGTGCTTCCCATCAGATGGGAGTAATTGTGATTCTCTTAGTTTTGGTTTAAGGTGTGCTTGTTTTGTGGCATATCATAATGCCACAATCCCATGTCCCAGCTTGGAGATCCATGCTTGAGTCATGCACATCCTATTCGAGCTGCTCTATTATAGCTGGATATGCTATCATCCATATTGGTTATGATTTGATGATTGAACTTATGGACATCCATGTTGGTTACTGATTTCCTGATTTACATTATAGCTATGCAACGTACCTATTGAATATGGACTTGTGCTAGTTTGGGTGAATACAAGCATGGTAATCCCCCACTGTCTCAACGATTTTCTAAACTACATATCTTTTGTTTCTTTTGGTGATCATTCTTCCCATTTCTACCCATATATTTCAGTTTATTTTTATGGTTAAGGGAGATCTTGTTGCAATGTCTGAAAACTGCCTCCATGATTTATTTCTTTGGTTTTATCATGTTGGGTGCATGGATGGTGATTATGCTATCCATATTGCTTGCCTACATGGTTTCATTGTTTCCATCTGTGATAATGTCATTGTTTTCCTTTTGCTGAAGTGATTCTTATTTATCTTCCTAGTTTGTTATGATGTTTTTATTTAATTAGTTTGTTAATGTTCCTATGTCTAAGAGGTTGTTTGTCAATTCCTCCTTTACATAACACTCTATTATTGTCCTAATAAGTCTGATTTACTTGAGCATGGTCCTCTCACATAACAAGTCATTGGTTTCCTTTCGTTATATAATATCAATGTTAGTGAAAATTGTTTCCCATAATCTATTTGTTATGCTTCATTATTTCTTTTCAATGTTACTGATAATTGCAATCTCTCTTGAAGTTGTTGAAAATGTCTACCTATTGAATTAAAAATTTGATAAAAATGTGAACCTATATGCTATCGATTCCTTATTTCTATCATTATGTTGATTAAAATTCTTTCATACCTTTGTATGTTGCATTATGCGGGGATGGATGGAGTCCATTTCATGGATTTTGGGTTCTAATTTTCGTACATAGCTATGCAATCAGGTATGGATATGACAATCCCCTCTGCTAATTATGTTATTTATGATAATGTCTTTGTTTCCTGAGAATTTTGTACTACAATAACGAAACCTAGTAAACGATTATTTTGAACTAATGTACTACGAAAGTAGAAAGTAACTAATATTTCATTACAATCAGTAGTTATATTGTCAAACTTGTCTGTTGGAAATAATTTCAATTCTTCTTACCAATGAAAACAAGGTCTACTACTAGAAATAATCGACAAGATGTCAAAGCAAATCAACTTTTATAGATATTATAGAATGGTTTCACAACTAGTTGAATGCTTGAAAATAAAACAAGTACTAGAACTAAATATACTAGAAATTCTATCGATAGAATGAGGACACCAAGGAGTAGTCCTTGGTGGCCATTGGAATGCATGGAGGTGCAGCAATGGTGCACCAAGGATGACCTTGGTGGACGTCTTGGCATGGAGGAGGAGACCGGAGATGGTGGCTGGAAGCAAGGAGAAGAGGACGGAGGAGAGGACAGCTGGAGGGGGTGGTCTACTATTCGGTGGAGGGAGAGATTGGATCCGTGGGTAGGAAATGGGATTTTATTGGAGGGTCGTACGTGGGAGATTTTGTGGTTGTCGTTGGGGTGTTAACAGTCTAGGGGTGAAAAGATCAGAGGTGGTGTTGACGTGGGTGTGTAGGATAAAGGAGAGTTCGGTGCTAGATTTGTTGTGCATGGGAGTCAAGGAGATAAGGATGTGTGTTACGTAAGGTGGTGTTGACGTGGGTGTGTAGGGTAGAGTAGGGTTCGGTGCTGGATTTGTTGTGCATGGGAGTCAAGGAGATAAGGATGTGTGTTACGTAAGTTGAATAGGATTGAAGGGCACGTTCGTGGTCGTTTTCATATTGGACAGGTGGAGAATTCGGTGCCTGGCCGGTGGTGGATGGACATGAGATATGATAACGTAGGAGGGTATGTTTGCATGGATGTGTTCGGTGGAGAGGATAGGATTGGTTGCGTAATTGTTTGCATGCGTTGAGGAGATTGGGCTTTGGATGTAGGTGGACGTGAATCTGGGAGGGAGGAGTTTTGTAGGTTGAGGGCAGGATGATTGGGTAAGTGGTAGCAGGTTGAATCGGATGTTGGGTTTTTTTATTTTTGTAGAGTTCTGTTTGGACGGTTGTGTGTGTGCATCCATATGTGTGCATTGATGTGCATGGGTATGAGTATGTATGAATATACATGCATAGAGTTATAAGAATGAATGTGGTAGTACGTATTGTTGCCTAACTGAAATTGACTCAAAAATAAATCGATACATAAACATAACTATGAATTCAACACTTTTTTTTCATCATTTTTCTCCTTTTCTCTATTTTTTTCTTTTTCTTTTTTAAATATATATATATTTCTTTTTCTCTTTTCTTTGCCCTTTTATATTTTTTTTCATATCTATCAACACAACACACACAACATAAACTCTTATTTACGATGCATTATTAGAAAATGATGATGTTTAAGAGAATAATGTGTAGCTTATTTGGTGGAAGTACCTATTTTCGACATCAGAAAGGAATGGATAAGACAATCGTACTTCCGACCTTTGGTACTAATATCCTCATTTAGCTGAAGATTCCATAAAGGACGGTCATAACCATCCACTACAGTCAGTTTTATTAGAACTCAATCTTTGTGCATCTTCCTTATTTGGTAGTTCTCAGTAATTCATATAATATTTACACGTAGAAACAGAGAACGAAAACTATACTTAACTCTGATGTCTCATCATTCAATTATGCAGAACTTAAGAATTCTCGCACTAGACTTAGAATAGCAGTAGACACTTTACACTCACCTCACAAATCACTACAAAAAGAAAGGTTTTGGTTACGGTTAAAAACCCTGACCGAAGGGTTTAGAACCGTCACCAATTAGTGTCACCAAAAGTTACGTAGTGGAAGGGTCTTTGGTTATGATTTCACCCAAAATCGTGACTAAAATCTTTCGTCACGGTTCCACATAAAACCGTGGGCAAATTCCCCAACATTAGCTAATTCTTAAGTTCTTTGGCATGGTTATAAACTGTGACCAAAGACTTTTAGTCCTAATTGTAAAACCGTGACCAAAGAAAGAGCTTTGATATACCCTTACCTTGGTGTTGGAGTGAAAAGAATTTCTTTGATCATGATTCCCTAACATCACCAAAGTTCTCTTTAAAGAAAAATAAAAATGTAAATACGTTTGATAGGGTCAATAGCTGAAGTATCTTAAAAAAAAAAATTCTTTACGATGTAAAATAAAATATAAATATTTACAATTTATGATCATATGTTGCTGAAACAATAAATCAAAACAAATATGAATAGAATGAACCTAAATGTAACCGTAAATAAGTTTGTTTCTATTCAGGTGCTTTATTCATGTCCTTGAAATCTATCCAGCAAATGTTCTATGTTTCAATGCATCACGAAAACTGACTGACTACAAATATCACACACATAATATACCTTCAAAGAGCTTTCTGGTGATGTGAAAAAGTTCATCTGCCTCAGCCGAATTCTTCTGACTTCGTCCATACTCATCAGTTTCCTCAGTTCCCTCCTTGACATCAATGAATGAATATGGACCAAATATGTTGCCTGGAAGAAATCTCTTTTCACAGCTCTCTTTGCAGACATTCGGTCCATTCGAAATCTTACTGGCATAACATGACGAGTATGGAAAAGCACTTATGGCAGGGTGCATTCTATACTGCACATTGAGGAGGTGTTTCTTGTGCCCCAATGAGCTCAACCTTTCGAAAAGGCTTCTACCAAATCCAGCATTCTCTGAGAACTGCATGGGGGGGGCATGGTGAAATATAAAAATCAAAGAATTATCACAGCTTTCAACTAATTACTTGAGAATTCAGAATCTTACTTTGCTCTTCACCACAGCTGGCAGTTGGCACTCATCACCAATGAGAAAGACCTGTTGTAATGTTGGCCATAAAAAAGAAAATAATTTTAATCACTATCTTCAACAACTAAATTCAGTCATTGATTGATATCAAATTATGAAAACCAAGTTACCTTCTCCACATGATCGAACACTACACAGTTGCTATAGAGACCCAAGTGTATGTCTGGCAGGTTCCTGTCATCCACAGGGGCATCGGAGAAAGGAACTTTCTTCTCTACATATCTAACAGTGTCAAAGGAAAAGTAACCAACCCAACCACCTGATACAAAAATGAAAATTGTCACTAAGGGATTGAGATTTTTTTATAAAACATGCAAGGCATTTTCATTAAAAAATCAGTGCTACAGAGATTGGCCATTCTCTTTGCACCTAGCTAATTTGACTTTAGTCACGAGGATGGGAAATTTAAGGGAAGGCTTGATAACAAGGAAAATTAGTTATCTGATGCAAAGAAGCAAACTTCTGTGCCCAATCTTGTTAACACATAACGCACATTCATCATTTATTTCACCGTGTCTGATTCATGGAAGTGGCAGTAAACTTAGCAAATATAAGCGAGTATTCACTGAATCAAAATAAAAAGAGGGAAAAAAGGATGTAAAGTAAGTACCACAAAAGGCATCAGGAAGGTCATGGATCATTTGGGGGGTCCAATCCTGCATTATCATCCCAGGTAGTCATAAGATCATCCACTGACATCTCAGTCATGTGACCCTCCTCATGGTCCATTATAGTAACTTTATTCTCTTTTGCTACAATCTCCATTGCTGGTTGCGTGCCCACAACACTATACCAACCCTTACATAAAGCAAAAATAAGTTAAGAAATAAGCAAATCAGAAATAATCATATGAAAGTTTTACTTGATGAGGAAGGTAGAAGAAATAAAAAGAAAAGACAAGTTGAAAGCTATCTTGTTTGTAGGCCAAATTTGGACAATTTTAATGCCATCTAATTACAATGGGAGTGCAACGCTCAGTTCAGTCAGTTATATTTACTCGAAAATACATGTCCACTAGATATGCAATTCAACTTTTCAGAATAAATAAATAAATCTGCAATTCAATCTGATGTGTGGCCATTGGCTCGGATTGGATCAAATGATGAATTTCCAAGGACAAGACCAGATTCCATTGTTACTAATTCACTGAAAAATAGATTGAGCGTGGATAATCCATCCATAAAAATGTGATCCACTGTTGCTTCTTGGGTACAATAGAACACATGGACTAGAAATTTGCAAAGGAAGATATTCATCCCGCTGGGGGGTGCTTACTCCAGATCCAACGGCTGGATCTTCATCCCGATCCGCATCCACCAGCTAACTACGCTTTCGTTTCGAAGGAGGTTCCACCACCTGATCAATCCGACCGCTAGGGCTCCATTCCTAGGCGGCAGCCGATCGACGATCGGATTACAGTTCTAAAGAGCTCGGCGGAAAGCAGCGGAGAAAGAAAACAAACCCACCATGAAACACACGAAGATCAGATCAAGAAGTGAGGTTCCGAAGCCCCAAAACAGGAGCAACCAGACCCGATCTCGTCACCGCAGGACCCCCAAAGGGATCGTTGTTTGGATTTGGGATTAAAAGAAATCCGCGGTGTGGAAGTCGACAGGGTATAGCTCTAATAGAAAGCCGGAGGGAGGAGGAAGGGGATCGGAGCGTGGAGGGGGCCCTCTGCTATCAGAGGACTGTCCTCAGCACCATGGCTGTAGCGGTGGCAGTAGTTGGCGGCGACCGAGGGGGAAGTCAGGAGAGGGGGGAGGGGAGGGTGAATTTTAGGGAAAAAATTTGGAGGGAGGTGAGGGAGGGTGATGGAAAAACACTTTTGTCACGGTTTTAAAACCGTGACGGAACCATGATTGAGGTCTTTAGTCACGGTTTTTAGTGGAACCATGACTGAAGGCTTTAGTTATGGTGTTTAAAACGGTCACCAAAAGTTGGTCACGGCTTTGGATAAAACCGTGACCATAAGTTACTTTTGGTGACAATTTTATAAACTATGACCAAATAGCCATGACCAAAATCCTTATTTCTAGCGGTGAATGTTTGATAGATCTAATGAAAGATAGTTTACCTGACTCCTTAACTAACTATCCAAGGCTTCAGGAAAAGAAGCAATGCTTCTTTTTAACAAACTAAAAATGTTTATTGATTTTCATAAATGATCCATTACAAAGTATACATGCAAGTGAAATAAACATACTAGATTCTAAATCAAGAAATAATTAAGAAGTAAATCTTTAATAAAACCTCCTTTATAAAAATCTTTTTGAATAAATGCATGAATGCAATATGTATAAACATTATGTATAAATACTTTTTTTTTCTAGGTGTTAGCGGCAAAATTTCAATGTAAGTGAACTACCCCCCCATGCATACTTTCATGCATGTCATCATGCATGAATATAAACATGAAACATATAATTTAAAGTGCAGAAAGGGAGAAAAGGTAGAAATCACCTAGAAAAGCTCCTGAATATTAACATTCAGCATATTTCCACACCTATACAAATGAGAAGACAAATATGTTATATATATAAAGGGAAAATAAGTGCTATGTATATATATAAATGGATAAATGTTGAGTTTAACACCTCCAACTGGGTGAAAACTCTGTCACACATCCAGGAAAATGATATCAGACTTAGCATGGTGTTGATCGGGTTATCTAGGAGTTTTTAAGTCATTTCGTTGTAACAAAGCCTCCTAAATAGCTCAATTAACAGATAAAATTTATAACTCAAAATCTAAATTGAAGTCTGAGGTCAAACATAGGGAGTAAATATGGAATTCACGCACTAATATTTAATTACATATAAATAAGCACCATAATCGAAGCACAAAAGAAATATTCAATGAATAATATATACTCAAATTGATATTCAGTTATAAGCATGGGTATTGCAATAGATTACAACAATAAAAAGAAATCTAAGACAAAATAATGGTGATGTAGATCACCAATTATTAATCTTAATTAAGCATGCATATCAGACATCTTAATTAAACCAAATAACCCAATAGTAGCTTGAATACTACAGTAATCATATGTCAATTTCTCAAATCAGATGGCTTACGCGTTTAGGCTTTGCAAAGCCTTTTTCTTCTCTCTTCTCTTGCTTCAACTCTCCTTCCTTTCCTTCTCTTCTTCTTCTTCTTCTTCTTCTTCTTCTTCTTCTTCTGCTTTCTACACGAGCCCTCTCCTTCTTCTCTTCTTCTGCTTTCCTTCCTTTTCTCATGTCTAAGTGTTAACCTTTCAGCACACAGCACAGGAGACTAAGCTTTAGAGAGCAAACCCCCCCGCTCTCTCATAGCTCTTCCTCCTCATTTCTCTCAGACCCAATGCTCATAATCGGATTCATACTTGGGTATACGAATCTTGTACAGTGTCCACGGCCATCGACGTGTCTGGTGACTGAGGAGTAGGGTAGGAGGGACCTGACCCCTCGTGTTACTGAGCAATAAGATAGAAACACAAATTCAATTTATGCGTGGATGCACTCTCTTCATCCACCGATGTGGGACTAACCCACTCTGCATCTTCGCTTACGCAAGAGCTTGCAGTAGCTGCTAAAGAGGTGCCTCCAATTGACGTAGCTGATGCAACTAGGATCTTCAATTGAGGAATTGACTATCTTCCTGGGATGGGTCCGCATGGCCTGGAGTGAGTCTTGATGAAGAACACGACTGTGGCGCGAAGAACATGGCTGGAGAAGACGACACAGCGGCGGAGCTCCGACATAGGTTCTGAAATACAAAATACGGACTAAAAGCCCTTGTTAAAATGTTTAGGAGGATCGCCGTAGGGTGTGGAAGGTGATGGGGTGTCCGTGGGATGTTTCGTGCGCAGATGAGGGCGGACGGTGATGAAGAAGGAGCATGAAGGCGGAGGTCATGGACTTGGTGGCAAGTTGTTTGGTGGATTGTGGAGGTGTAGCGGACTCACCGGAGGTACGGCCGGAGATGAGGGAGATGACGGCGTGTGGTGGTGTCAATGGTCGAATTGAGTGATAGAGGAGATAGAAAGGAAATAGAGGAAGAAAGGGACCTAATTAACCTAATCTAATTAGACGAAAGGGGAGCATTCTCACGCCAGTGTGATGGCCGGACATGGGAAAGATGAAAACTCCGATGGGCGAAGCGACGACAACGAGGGGAGGAAGGCAACGCTTGCTGGTATTGTGAGACACGGAAGAAGGTGAGGAAGATGGTACCTCCACCTATTGTACGTGGCAGATGGCGAAGAGGACAGATCAGGAGGGTCGCCGAAGTTGGTAGAGATGTAGGTCCGAGAGAAGGGAAAAAGGAGAGTCCGACCTCCAAACCAAGCTAAGTTGAGAAGGTTGTGCATGCCAGCTCTTTATAGAGCTTTAGGGAGACCTCTGGATTAGGAAAGAAGGATTTCCATGGCTTGGGATTGAAGAAATAGGACCCATGATTCTCGTGCGTTCGCACGAGTAATCTATGGGGATTGGAACTCTAAATTGATCTAAGATTATTTGTCTATGTGTGAACATCAATCCCACCAATTTTGGTGGGATTTGGTTGCCATTTGAGTAGGATTTAGGTCAATCAATGCACTGCCTAGAGGTCAGTTGACTTCAATGGCAGCAGGGACCTTTGTGTGAAGAAGATGACAACCTAGGTGGGTCTTTGCAATAGATTTTGAAAGCTAAGGGTTTAAGTGAGAGAGAAAGAGTCTGACTTGACTAAAATGCAAACTAGGTCAAGATGATCTCTGATTGGGCCTAAATTTTGGTACAAACCTAATTTGGACTCAAAGAATCTAATGGTGAAGTTTGATTTTGGTTTAGACCAAATTTGACTGGGTAATTTATGCATAAACCCAAATTAGGGTAACTTCCTATCTGAGACTCTATTTTAGGTCAAAATGGGTTCCAATGATCAAATCAAGGATACAAAATCTTATGGAATACTTTTATATGATTTTTAGAAGGTTTAGGTGAATTTTATATAGAACCTCAGTTAATTAAGCAGGTCTGAAATTAGGGCTTGGGATGTCCATTGATTCTTGAATTGTGCGAAAACCTGTTTCTGTCTGCATAGACCCTCTTATTAGACATTAATGATAATTTGACCTTTAATTAATCCCTGGAAAAACCCATGGTTACTCTGCATTTAGGATATGAAGTTAAAACTGCAGATTTACCCCTGATTTAATGTATTTCTCTTAGAAAGAATGTGCAATGAATTATGACTCTCCAGTGGTTATGTAGGAGCATTTGTCAACTGATTCTGATTAATTAAAGCTAGTTATAGCTGATGATGACGTTATCATCACATGGTTAACTTCTAATCCATCCTTAGAGATCCTATGACCTCGTACTATGTCATCTCTTACCATGAAATGGCTTTTCTCCCAAGATAGTACTAGGTTAACTTGAATTCACCGTTTAGGATGAAATGACCTTTCCTAAGGGTCGTTTGGCGTTTATGGAATTTGTAGGGGTGTTTGTGTAATTTTAACCCCCCTAGGTTTTTATTGTGGGTATGCGAAGGAAAAGAGAACTTGCGGGGGTACCCCCGCAATTTTCCCATCCCCACACCTTACCCTACCGTCTGTCATCCCATCCCCCTACCCTACTCACACACACCCTTCACGCCACCCCATCCATCACCCATGACGACACCCTCTCCATTCCCTCCACCTCCACCTTACCTCTTCCCATACCTCCCATCTCGATATAAGCCCCCCTCCTCTCTATTCTTTCCCACACCATCGCCGAGAGGGAGCAGGAGGAGAGAGCGGAGAGCGGAGGATATCGAAGGCTTGAGAGCAGTGGGCTCGTGAGTGAGACGAGGAGGTGCTGTAGTTGTTGTAGCTTCTGCGGGAGAGAGAGCTCGCAAACGATTTTGCGGAGTTATTTTTCCGCAAAATCAAACATCTGGAGAGACCATCAGACGTCTGTCTAGACGTTCAGAGGTAATACCAGACATCTGATAGTGCATATTTTTCAATTATTTTCTTCTTGCCGAGTTCTGACCTCACATGCATGTGTCAGAGGTTGGGGAGGTGCGTCAGTGCGAGAACTGAGGTAGTTTCAGATGTTCAAGAGTGTCCCTAGACATTTGAAGACACCCTCAAACATCTGCATGGAGTTCAAGACATTTGAAAAAGTCACCCCGATCAAGGTGAGTATCTAATTTCGTTTAAGACGTCTAGGACTCTTCCCAGACATCCGATTTTAGTCAGGGTTGGTGTTTTTTGGCCCGTTTAGGGTCCAAACGGAGAAGGATTTCTGCAAACGAAACATCGTTGGTTTCCGTTCGAGTTTCTCTACTTAATGATATAGTGTCTATGTAGTTTTGAGCTCGTTTGACCTGTCGGTCCATGTTGTAGGTCTCTAGTCCGTAGGGTATATGGGACCTGCAGAGACATTGGGAGCTATTGTACGAGCCCCATTCCACCCAGTTAAACTGGTAGAGTGGTTCTCTCTAATCCCAGAATGAATAAATAAATTGCATGTTTTAGAATTATTCGATTGAACCCTAGGTTGTGAGATGAACCCTAGGGCTGAAAGAGATGAATGCATGCTACTGTGGAAATATTCGATTGAACCCTAGGTTGTGAGATGAACACTACGGTTGAAAGACATGAATGCGCATTTTTTGAATGATTAAATTGCTGTGATGCTTCCTGAAGGTAGTAAACTATGAATTGCCTGTATTACATTTAATGAACCATGACACGAATGGAAATACTTGCGGTGTACTGAATAATCGATTATGAAATCTTGAGCTTCCTGATATGCATTTAATGAATCAGATGTGGAAATGAGAAAGTCTATGTACGAACCCTGCGGGAAATTTAGAAAGAAACCAAGAATACTGTAGTACAAAAAACCTGATGGTTTTGGAACATGTTTCCTATAGGTGACTGTTCGAACTTGGTTAAGGGAAGTGAGTTGGCCCTCGTGTACGTGGTACTGAGGAGAGCAACTATCCCTTTAGAGTGGAGGGGAGCTAGCTGCCTCTTGGGTTGAGACCCAGGGTTAGGTTTGTCCACTCTACGATGACTCCTGTTTGGCCCTCGCATACGTAGTACTAAAGTGAGCTACTTAGTGTAGGGGGGAGCTTGCCACCCCATTGGGCCCAGGTTAGGTTTGGCCACCCTACACTAACTCTTGTTAGGCCCGCTGGGCAAACCATGATAGTCAGACGAGGGTATGCAGACTATGGAGGGGCGAGACCCCTGTTCTATTATGAGGGGTGAGACCCCTATTCTGAGAGGGCAAGGCCCTGTACTGTTCCGTGCTATACGTTTGGGCATACCCACTAGCGGAAACGACTGACCGCATGCCAGTGCGGGGTAGCTACCCGTGCGCTTATTGCTCATGTCGTAGTCATCGCTACGTCGCGACCGTGACCTCGAAGTAGTAGATCGGGTGTAGGACTACCATGGGGGACTCTCCTGGCCAGGAGAGTGCCATGTGTATATCCTGCATCGTGGGAAAACTACGAGCAAGATCGTTCCCTTAGGGAACAAGAAGATTGAGCAATATCGTGGAACCTGATTAGCGTACTCAACTCAGAAACATATAAACCAGAGAATTGGAAACGGATGAAAATAATTAACTGACAATTGAATGTCAGCTGGTTACTATTTAATTATGTTGCATGTAAATGATTTAACCATCACTCTACTCAGAATTAGCTGACCCCGGGATTTTGTAATAATGTTCAGGTTAGGGATTTGAGCAGCCAGAGCCATCGACTGTTGGGGGCGCTGGGCCCAGTCAAGTCCCGCCATAGTTTCCTTTCTTTTGTTTCGCTATAGAGAGTTTTTGTTGTAGTGAGTACCTGTAGCTTATATTCAGTTATATTTCTACCAGTTCCCTGTTGTGATGGCTATATTTGTAGTAATACTTTTCCGCTGTATCATGTAAAATATAGTGGTTTGTTGTTCTCTTTCTTTTACTATCAGTTATATATTTTCTGCTTAGTTACATTAATTGTGTGGTTATGGAATGAGTATGCATTTGGTTATTTCTCATTAGACTATTGGGTTTTGGGGTTCATCGATGCGAGCTATTCTCGGGTCTTGTAGGTAGCCAGGAACGGGTCGTGACAAAGGATCATGGTGAGATTATCAAGACAAGAGTTAAAATCATATCTGAAAATGGAGAAGTCATCCATAAACACTTCCACAATCCCCAATCATGTCAGAAAAGAAGGCCATCATGCAATGCTAAACGGTAGCAGGTGTGTTGCACAAGCCAAAAGGCATTCGCTTGAAAGCGAATGTGCCAAAAGGACATGTGAAAGTCATCTTGTCTTGATTAGCTAGGATAATCTCTACTTGATTATACCTAGAGTATCCATCCAGAAAACAAAATAACTCTTTCCAGCTAATCTTTCCAAAATTTGGTCAATGAAGGGTAGGGGAAAGTGGTCCTTCTTAGTAGCCGAATTGAGTTTTCAATAGTCAATACAGACCCACCAAGAAGTCGTAATGTGGGTCAGGATGGATTCACCTTGCTTGGTCATGATCACGGTGAGTCCAGCCTTTTTAGGAACAATCTGTATCAAACTTACGCACTGGCTATTTGAAATAGGGTATATGATATCAGCGTCTAGCCATTTTATTATTTCCTTTTTTACAACCTCCGTCATATTTGGATTTAGTCTTCATTGAGATTGTCACGTCGGTTTCGCCCCCTCATCAGTATATATATGATGAATGCAGTAGGATGGACGAATACCGCGCAGATCAGAGATACCTCACCCAATAGCAGCCCTATGATCTTGGAGTACAGTAATCAATTTAAGCTCTTATTCTTGGGTTAAGTAGGAGCTAATAATAATAGGATGAGGAGGGAAGGAAAGGGAAGGATTAGGTGTTGGAAGATGAAATCACATTTTTAGAATATTTTCCATTGTAGTATAGTGCAAAAACATGTCGATAGATAAATATAATGAGATTTGGAGTCCCGGTCGAACTCAAGGAGGTGGAGAATGCAAAGTTGAAATTGATATGCTAACTTGACTCCTAAAACTATTTTCGACTCCTGGACACGATAGATTTCCTACACAGGGAACTCTTTGGTAGTGATCTCAAAATAAATTATCATCGTGTAGTGCAGGTAGATATAACAGGTGTATGTATAGCATTTGTCACGATATTCTTTTAAAACGTAAATGTTGTCGAGATCTTTTTGATGTAATATATAATTGTTTACTTGTATAGGAACTACCATAAAAACATATGTATAAAAATTTATATATATATATATTATTCTTTTTGTGAAGTTTTTTGAGATTTTTGATTTTTGAAAATGAAAGTCGAATCTAACTAGAACTAGAAATAATAAGCAAGATAGATGTGGAGCAAATAAATTTTATTTAAATAGTAATCATGTAAGTTCTCCCCATAATTGAATGTTTGACATAGAAAGTGAAAGTAACTTAATTAGAATAACTAGAACAAAATTATAGAATTATTAGAACTAGAATTAAAAATCAAGTAGAAAATTAATGATAAGATGATCTAAATTATTCTACTAGAATAGGCACTAAGGAGTGACGTTGGTGGCCTTTGGAGGTCACAGGATGTAGAGGAGACATCCACCAAGGTGGCTTGATGGAGGTCTTGGCGTGGAGGAGGAAAGAGACGGAGAAGAAGACGGAAAATGTGCTGGCGAGCCGGAGAGAGAAGAGGAAGAGGGACGTCTGACGGGTGTGATGGAAGTCTCCCCGTCCCGCAAAAAAAAAACTTGGAAAATGAGTGGGAAGATATATTTAATGATGGGAGCACGGTTGGTGGGATATAGATTGGTTTTAGGTGGAGTCATCTTTCGTTTTTTTTTTTAAATAGTGATAGGAGGGGATAAAATAATCGGTGGGAATTGGTTTTGGTGATGTGTATGGGATAGAGTTTGGCATTGGGAAGTACGTAGGGGATAAGGGTTACATTAGTTGGTGTGTTGCCTGATTGGGATATTTGGTGCATTTCGGTGGACATGCATGGGTTACATAGGTGTGTTGTGTTCGTGCATGCGTGGGTGTGTAACTAAGTTACATAAGTGAGAATGTATGTTTATAGTTGTGGGTTAGCCTAAATTAGGTGGTAGTGTGTCTAGTTAGGAATGGATGGGATTTAATTAGGATCTAGGTGGGCCCATAAAAGGACAATTGGGAGTAGAAAAGGGAAATTGGCTTGGGACTTAATTAGATGGGTTTAGGAATATGTTTATTTAGGGGTGGATGGGTTCATGAGTTTATTCCTCTTCCTCTTTTTTTCTTTTATTTCTTCTATTCTTTAGCTTCTTGGATCTTTTCTTCTCATTTCCTCCATCTCATTTCTTGGTCTTTTTCTTTATTTATTATTCCTATATAGACCTATAATCACAAGATAAGACATTATATCATAATTAGGTCCATAAAATGTACTATTTATAAATAAGCAAGTAAACATGATGCAAATGCAAACAATGTATGGAATGAATGCAATATTTATAATTATGCTAGAAACCTACCCTAATCTAGGCATTTTAGAACCTATGATTGCTGCGCAATCATCAGGGAAGTATACCTTATTTTCATTATGCCCAGAATCATCAGACTCAACTACTACAAGAAGGGTAGTAGTGGTTGCAGCAACAAGATGATCATGTAATGCTGGAGAGGGTAACAATGGATTATAAATCTCATTCGAATACCTCTCATACGGATAGAGTCTATCCATACCAACAATACTGGTTTGCAAATGCAGTCGTGAGTCAGAACCATGAAGTCCTTCAGACGTACCAAGATATAGCAAGTTTGGGGTACTGGAATCAGATACACACCCTAACCAATCAACTGAGGGGAAAGGTGAAATGCATAGATCAGAAGTCTCAGTCCTTGGGGTTGACTTGATCGATCTAGATGAAGATGAAGATGAAGATGCATAAGACATTGGGTCACTGCAAAGAAGCCTACTGTTGCCACAATACTCTTGATCATCATCCTCATAATCATCCTCAATTTGATCATAATCGAAGTTTTTGGATGCCTTGAATATGTCCAGTCTTAATCTCTCATTCCCTAGGGCACTCTCCATGCATCTGGATGCACAGTCAATATTCAAACGGGTGGTTGCCAGAAACAGGCGACCTAGAATAATAGGTCATTGCGCAGATCAACAGGAACCTCCATATCAAGAATAAAGAAATCCGTTGGAAAATAGAATCCACGAACTTTCACAAAGACGTTCTCAACAACCCTCCTCGATATTTTTACCGATTGGTCTGCTAACTGAATATTGACTGAGGTGGGCTTCAACTCCCCAAATCTGAATCAATCATAAACAGCAGTGGGAGTTAAATTAATGGAGGAACCCAGATCAAGAAGGGCTCTGTCAAACGATGAGTCCTTCAAGAAGCAGGAGATCAAAGGTGAACTAGGATCCTTCTCTTTAGGCAGTAAATTACTCAGTATTACCGCACTATCTTGCTCAGACAAAACCTCCTTGGGTTTTGTTCCCTTCTTCTGTTGTTGCCTTGGGGTACAATAGTCCTTGAAGAACTTGGCAACGATAGAAATGTGATCAATGGCATCGAGAAGAGGAACTTGAATATGTACTTCTTTGAACATAGCCACAAGGTCCTCATGATTCTTGGCTCCCTTTTTCGTCTCAATGAGTCTCTATTGATAGCTCTAGGGAAAGGGAGAGGAATCTTAGGGTCTTCAATCATTGGTCCATTTCCTTTATCTTCCTTAGGTGGTTCCTTGTCAGAGTAAGAGTGGGAAGAAGGACCACCCTGAGGAAGAGTTTGCGATAAATCATGATTCGCCTGCCTATATGGTGGATCATTTGTGGTAGTTCCACTCCTCAATGTAACAACTTTTCATTGGCAAATTGTTCATGAGGTGGGGGAGGAGCGGAAGGAACATTCTGGGTAGGATGAGGTAACAAATTAGGCTAATTATATCCAGGTGGTACAGGAGGTGCTTGAAGTATTGCCTGTGCTTGCCCCTATGGTGCTGGATACCTAGGTGGAAGACCTGGGCTCTGCACATTCCTAGGGTTCGGGACAGGTTGGGAGGGTAAGGCTCCCTACATCCTATTCTCCTGTAACAGATGTAGCTGATTCTCTTGTAAGATCTTAAGAACACAAGTATACTAGAAGGGGGGATGAATAGTGTGGTAAAAAAAATAATTTGCAAATAAGACAAGCCACAAAAATGCACACCAAATATATAGTGGCTCCCTTCACTTGGGTACTCTACTACGTAAGTCTCCCAACTTAGGATTTTTAACCTGATTCCCTCAACTCAGAGGGAATCTATTTACTAAAATATGAGGTAATTAATGGGTTACCTTAACCCAATTACAAGATAAAATGAGAACAAAGAAATTACAGGTGTATGCAAAGAATTTCAAAACTTACAACTAGAAACCTATGTCTCCAACAAGAATATAATTAATAATATTTTAAAATAAGAACTAGCGTATAAATCAGTGTGCAAAAAGGGATTGTAGAGAGCTAAAAATGCGCCAAAGAACTTATTGCAATATCAAAGAAATTCCTGAAAGCTTAAGGCAACAAGCACTAACTCCTTGCAGCAAAAATAGAGAAAATATGAATTCTGGAAGCAAGGGTGGTATTTGAGTATTATGTATTATAAAAATGGCTCACAAAGGTCTTTTTATAAACCACCAAACAACCCTACTATGCTCCCTAGCCATTGGGGGCGTATTAAGGGTGTTATAATTAAGATTAACCACAAAATAGCCGTTCGAATCTGACACAACTGATAGTTGGTACCAATACTAAAGTTGTAGTACTGGTACTAGCTGCTCACAGTTCTTCAGCAGCCAGCATAGAAGAGCCTGGGTATCGGTACTCATCATAAGTACTGGTACTCAGTGCTTCCAGTTAAGTACCAACTAAGTCACCAGGTACTAGTACTCATCATGGGTACCTGTACTTATGACTCACAGGTTTGAGACAAATTAGGCATTGTGAACTACATACATCGGTACTCATCATGGGTACCGGCATTTGTAAGGTCCAGGTACGAACAAACTCCACAAACTGTGAGCACTTGATACCGATACTCATGATGAGTACCAATATTTATTGTTCACAATTTGAGGTAGAGGCTTAAACTTGTGCCCTACAGGTTCCTTGTACCTGATGAACAGTACCGGTACTGATGAACAGTACCAGTACTTGCTACAAGTACCTTGAATTAACAACTTAGATCAATTTTAGTGCTTTTCAAACTCAATTAATCTTTTAATATGACAAAGAAATGTTTATAATTTTTCAAACGAGCGATTATATGTGAGTTTGATACCTAATTATCTCTAATTTGATTTTACTTCCTATATCAAATTTTCTTGTTTAGGAGACATACAAACTTTTAAGTTACAATCAATAAACAACAAAAAAATCTTCATCGACTTTAATCTTCTTCCTTGTCATCATCCAAACTTCCTATAAACCTGTGATTATCCTTGTAAATATCACTTAAAAAACTCATTACCAAAACATGAAAAAGAGAGGTGGAACTAGGTTCTGACAATCTCTCCCTTTTTGGTGTTGACAAAACAAAAGAAATACACATATTTTAAAGATTAAAACTTCATAAGAGAAGGAATACAAAAAACCCCAATAGGAGTGAAACCTCCTCCTCAAACTAAGCTTCCTCTTTTTAAATATGCATATTCACCTTTTCTCCTCCTTTTTGTCAAGCAAACAAAAAAGTAATAGAAGATGCATAGAGGATGATCAAGCATTCATAAATATACGAAGAAATTAATAAGTAAAACAAATCTAAAGTTGATTACATCATGACAAGCAACCAAGGAAAAAGCAAATAGTCTCATACATCAAATGAGAAGAAATTTTCATACATTAAACTACATAATAGAAATCTTGAAACTAAACTAATATGTTCTTCTTCCTCCATTTGTGAAGAGACTTGAGATGGGTCTTGAAATTGCTTTTGTCTTCTTTCACTATATTCCATAGGGGCCTTAATTTGGTTGAGTACGCTTCCGTTGCTTAGGTTGTTGAGTGGAAGAAGCAAAATGGTAAGACTCAAGAGAAAGAGAAAGCTCATGAAACTTGCATTCCATGTGACGGATGTCGAAGTTAAGATTTGTGAGATTTTGACCAATGTAATTGAATGTGTTAATCATGGTAGGGTCGGCTCCAGGTAAATGAGACAAATTAACCTAAGTCATTTCGGCTTCGGGATATGGATTAGTCATAGGAACAAAATCAGAAGTTGAGCCTGGAACTTGATGAGAAGAAGATTAAGCATTAGGATCAACTTGCTCATCTTCTTCATCATCACTTGATTCTTCTCCAATGGGCTTTACCCCCATTTTCTTGAGAGTGGACCACTTAAAGTAGACCACCTTGATAACCAGGGTAAAGTTGGAGAGATCAACCCTACTCTTGATAAGAATATGAGAAACAAGTATATCAAGAGGAAGGCCAAAAGCACAGTAATGAGGTCTAAGAAAATGAATGAAGACCGTGTTTCAATTGACAAGGAAACTAGTAATAATAGCATAGATTAAAGGTAAACTATCTACTAGAATTTTGTGAAATCCCAAATATTTGGCCCTTAAATTTCATGCTAAAATTCTAAATAAGACTCGAGAAAATAAAGTCATGTTAGGTGCAACCAATGACTTTCCCTGGCAATTAGTTAACAAAAGAGTTTCATACATTTGAGTGGTAGTAAATTATTCTTTGAGAGTATTAAATACATGACCTTCATTTGGACATTTGGTAATTGTAGAAAGAAATTTGGGGGTTATAGTTACCCTTTGACCAAATATAGTATATGTTATGACTAGATGTTCTCTATTCTCTTGTTCTTGGAGGTTAGCAAAAAATAGGCAATTTACATTAGGATAGACTCCAGGAACATCAGGAAAGAAAGACTCATTGAAGAAATGCATGAGATGTTCAGATAGACGGGTTGTAAAACCATGAAGGTGTAAGGAAAAATCTTTCCACTCAACAGGCTTACAATGATGAAGCTTTAGGCCCTTGTACCAATCAAAATTTCATCTCACATCCTCATTGATGCAAAATTGTGGAATGCATCTTGAGGGGCTTTTCCTTTACTCTTAGATTTAGGTGCCATCTGTGGACATGCAAATCATATTAGGAATCAAGAGCTAAGAATATTTTCATGCATGTGTACTTACACACTACACATAAGCCTGCATGTACTGGTATTGGTTATGTGTATTGGTACTGGTTGGTTCCGGTTCCAACAAGAAAAAGAGTGGGTATCGGTACAGAATATCAGTACCGGTACCTGCTACCCATAGCAGGCACTGCTGCAACTAGCGAGTACCGGTACCGATGATGGGTATTGGTACCTGTTCATTCCCGATGGAAAGAAGATATTCAGCAGCAGGACGACGTGAAAACAATGATCTGAAAAAGAAAAACACTATCAAGGAGGATGAGAATCAACAAGAGAGGTAGAGATTACCTTAAATCCTTAAGGAGAGACTTAGAGAGAAAGATCTTCTTTGGAGGAGGCCTTAGAGAGAAAGAGGGGCTAGGGTTTTGAAGTGAACAACATGAGGCCAGTCTTTGCACTTGTTCTCTTTTATATAGGATGGGTCATGTGCAAGTCACATAACCACTTAAGTGGTTGAGAAGATGTAGATTTAAAACTTAGGTATTGAAAAATAATGTAATCAATACCCTAAGTTAAGCAGCCACATTGAAAACAACACCCTGAAATTTTCAAAATATGGAAATATTATAGTATACCCATTATTAGCGAAAGTAGGTAAATTGCAATTAAGCTCTCAAGTTTTTTTATAATTACAAACAAATTACAATACAATCAATCATTTAATTTTGAATTTCTTTAATTGTACAAAGCCTCAATTTTCTTCTAATGAAGCAGAACCTCTCTGCTATAAGAGGTTTTGTAAAAACATCTGCCAATTGGTTTCGAATATCTATAAATTCTAACTGAATGACACCTTGAAGCACATTGTCTCTAGGAAATTGATGTCAAACATCTATGTGCTTGGTACGTGAATGATGTACCAGATTTTTGGATAAATTGATTGCGCTTATGCCATCACATAAAATTTTAGATTGCACAAATATCAATCCAAAATCGGACAAAGTATGTCTCAACCAAATGACCTAAGAGCAAGCAAGTGAACCAGAAATATATTCTGCTTCAGTCATAGAAAGTGAAACACATGTTTGTTTCTTAGAGAAACATGATACCAGAGATTCTCCAATAAGATGACAAGTGCTACTAGTGTTCTTTCAGTCTGTCGGACTCCTTGCATAATTTGCATCACTATAGGATAATAAGTCTAAGGTTTGCGCTTTAGGATAAAAGAGGCCAAGATCTCTTGTGCTATTTAGGTATTTAAATATTCTTTTTACTGCGTTTAAATGAGATTTGTTGGGTTCGAACTAGAATCTTGCACATAAACATGTAGCAAAAAGAATATCAGGTCTAGATGCTGTAAGGTATAGTAGTGAACCTATCATACTCTGGTATTTCTCTTCATCTACCTTCTTGCAGAATAAGTCTTCACCAAGAGAAGTAGATGGAGCAATTGGAGTTTTTTTTCCTTTTACATTTTCAAAGTCAAACTTATTGAGAATTTTAAGAACATATTTTGTTTGACTAATGTAGATACTTGTGTCCAATTGTTGGATCTAGAGGCATAAAAAGAACTTGAGTTCACTCATCATACTCATTTCGAACTCAGTCTTCATAGTCTCACAAAAATTCTAATACGGGGACTCCTTGGTTGATCTAAATATGATTTTGTCGACGTATATTTGGACCAATAGGATGTTATTTCCTTCTTCCTTTACAAAAAGAGTTGAATCAACAACTCCAATCCGATATCCATGCTGGAGAAGGAAGGACCTAAGTCGATCATACCAGGCCCTAGGAGCTTGTTTAAGTCGATATAACACCCTTTTGAGCTTGAACAGATGCTCTGGGTGTGTTGGGTCCTTGAACCCAGGAGGTTAATGAACATAAACTTCTTCCTTAATATAGTCATTAAGGAAAGCACTCTTGACATCCATTTGAAATAACTTGAAGCCCTTAGCACTTGCAAAAGCAAGTAGCATCCAAATGGACTCCAAGTGTGCAACAAGAGCAAACATCTCATCAAAGTCAATTCCCTCCTGTTGGTTATAGCCTTGAGCTACGAGTCTGCCCTTATTCCTGATTACTGCACCAGATTCATCCAATTTATTTTGGAACACCCACTTGATTTCAATAATGGAATTACCCTCAAGAGTGGGTACCAAGTCCCATACATTGCTCCTTGTAAATTGGAGTAGCTCCTCCTGCATGGCTACAGCCCAAGACTCATCCTTTAATGCCTCATCAACTTTCTTGGGTTCAAGTTGAGAAACAAAGGATTAAAGACAAAGTCAACCCTTAATTGAGATCAGGTTTTTACACCTTCAATATCACCAATAATTTGATCTTGAGAGTCATCCTTGTGGTGTACCTATTTTTTTAGAAGATCATGTACATTTCGTGTATCTTCCATTTTTTATACATCAATGAAGGGGGTATCCTCATCATCAGACTCTAGTTGATTTGGTTCAGGTTCTCCTAATTTTGTTTTATCAAATGAAACATGTAGGGATTCTTCTACTACAAAAGTCCTTTTGTTAAAAACTCGATAAGCTTTGCTTCTGGTTGAATAGCCAATAAAGATGCCTTCGTTACCTTTAGCATCAAACTTATCAAGTCGATCTTGGGTGTTTAACAAATAACACTGACTTCCAAACATTCTAAAATATGAAATCCTAGGAGACTTCTCATAATATAGCTCATATGGAGTTTTCTTGATAATAGGCCTAAAAAGAATTTGATTAAGAACATAGCAGGCTGTGTTAACGGCTTCAGCCTAGAAATACTTTTGAAGCCCAGACTCCAAGAGAAAAATTCGGTCACATACTTGTAGAGTGCAATTCTTGCACTCTATAACACCATTTTGAGATGGAACTTGATTGCACAGCAATCATGCAACCTAAATCGCCTGAATTAAGCTAGATTCTAGTATAACTTAGGAATAATGCATTCATAGGCATTGTAATTTGAGCAATAGCTAGGTTATTAGTTATATAGATAATATCGTCATTTTATGAACTAAAAAAGAGATGATTTTAATCGCAGATGGTTCAAAGCCACGGATGTCAGATCAGACTGGACAGATTTGATCAGAACAATGATGGGAGTCCAACGCTTCCGAAATCATCTCGATCAGACAACTGGGGCATCTTGTGCAGTCCATAAAAGAATAGAGATCATAAAGCCAAAGGGCAAAGATTCAAGCCTCAGATGAAAGATTCGATCACACAGATGGATCCGGATCAACGATGCAAAATTGTCTCAATCAGAAGTCTACATCACCAGATACAAAGAGCAGAAGATTGATGACCATGATGGTGCCACGTGGTGCCATCACAGCTGCCCCCTCATCACCGCCCCATCTGTGAAGGCTCTTCCACCATGCGTTGTGGGCCGTTGGATCATCATCCAATGGCCACGAAGTGGCCATGCCATTGGCTGCCCCCACGCTATCAAGGAAGGAAGAAGATCAGCCGTTGGATCTCCATCCAACGGCTGATAGCGGCTGCGCATGATTTGGAAACACAAGACAAGAGAGAGCCTGGTGCAATGGTTAGTGCCTTCACCCTTAAGCGAACGGCATGGGTTCGAAACCACCTGAGCACGAAATCAAGAAAGCATTGAGCAAGCGTGCGATTAGCCATTGGATCAACATTGGAGGGCGGATGAGCGAAAGCGTGGTGCGATTTGAGCGTTTGGCAGTTGCACGCACACATGCACGAGCGAACTCACGTGTTTCCTTCATCGCAAAGGAGATGCGAGTGGGAGCTAAGTCGTTCGATATCTCGATTAGACGGTTAAAGTTAAGGCGTAAGATTTAAGCATGCGGGTGCTTGCGAAGAGAGAAGAGTGGTTGGGCGGGTGCGGGAGCGTCCGATGGTGATCTGAAGGCTGCGAAGCTACCACGTGTCAAGCCCAGGTTGAATCTGAGCATTTTAGGTGCAAATGAAGGTGTTTTAAGGCCAGATTTGATCCGTTGATCTCCTGATCAACGCATCTGATCAAATAAGAGTTGTTGCACAAGATAAAGAGGTTAAATACCCACTTTAACCCTCATTAAAACTATAAAAGAAGGCCTAGGGCCCCTTAGTTGAAGCATCTCTTCCATCAACTCCAGATATCTTCCACCTTCTCTGCAACTCTCCATCCCTCTGCAACTCTGCTCTGACCTTCATCTTGGTGCTCTGGATCTGAGGTGTTGCCACACCTCGCACAAGCATCCTACAAGTGGCGTCGTCTCTCTGCCACTTTCTATCTCTCTCTCTATCTCTCTCTATCCTCTATTTAATTCTTGTAGCATTCTTTATTTTGAAAACTTTGTTTAATTTCAATAAGATTCTGATCTTCTGAATGCATATATTTGATTCCTATACATACATACATATATAAATATCTATTTAGAACAACTTTTATTGAAACACTTCTGCATAAATTGTGATTGCATCCCTAAGAACGACGTGGTACTCACCGATTTTATAAATTTATTTGTCGATGTGTTTTCGTGTTACACTAAACTGAATTAACTTTTAAAACACGAATTGCATGCAGAACAAGTTGGCACCTTTGCTAGGGAGGCAACGAAAATTTTTGAAGATTTCTTTGGTGAGAATTTAAGATTTCCAATTTACTATTTTCATTGAATTCGTGTGTGTAGGAAAGCAAGGAAATCAAAATTAAACACGACAATGGGAATTACGTGTTCGAACCTCAGGTAAGTACCTGTAGTTTAGAATAGGATTTGCTTGAACACTAGGATTAGTTAGAATTTGTTTGCTTAAATATACAAAAAAAAATCTCTCTTGATTTTCATGCTGAAATAAAGTTTTATCTTAAAAATTCAATTCCCAAAGATCCATATGTCTAAAAATTTTCAAATTTTTACGATACGTGGGTTTCAAAGTCAGGAACAACATATACAAATTTGGCATAAATCAAAGTTATTGAAAAATTTGAAAAATTCATGTACTGACCTATTATCAATTCAGTTATTATTCTTGATTTTTCGAAGTTCAAAATATCATAGGAATTTTTATACAACTCTAATTGGCATGAAATTTATGACACTGAATTTATGAGATAATTAAAAATTTTGAAAAAATCTGAAAAATTATTTTTTGCACGTTTGATTTCACGTATTATCCAATCACCAATTGAGGGTCAAAACAGATTATAAAATCCCTAGTACACTTTAAATCAGAGAAAAATAGAAAACGTACATTAAAAATTCTTGAAAAATATTTTATGAGTGCCTAGTTAGTGGTGAAATAGGAAAAATTGATTGCATTGCTTGGGTCGCACCACTCATCTGAATTTGAACTTAAAAGAACATCTAGCAACTTTCTGTGCGTAGGGTTTCACATTAAAGGTCGAGCACACGTGCATTTCCATATTTAAAGGAAATCTATCAAACAAATTGGGATTTGCAAAACTCTTGTGTGTCTCATCAAAACCTTGATTGAAAATATTAACTCAAGTGAACCCTAAAATGCATTAACACAAGCATTTGAATATTAAAATTCACTTCATCATAAGAAATTGCTTGTGAACCTTATTTGCCTGAGCACTTCACACATCTCTGAAATCAATCTTAACGGCAAACACCCCCTAACGCCCATCATATTCCAAAAGCACATCAAACCCACTCCTAAAATTGAGTAGACGTGCCCTAGGCAGGACTAATAGACTTGGGGACTTGAAACTAGATTTGGCTAAGGTCAAGGCCTTGTCTACTTGGACCCACTGGTGACAAGAAAGTTTAGTGCGGTAACCGCGTTTACCTTTAGTGGTGTCCCACCGTGCGGGGTGTCCTAAGGGGTCCCACCCTTCTGGCCAGCCAAGTAATTCAAGGGTTGACCTAACCCAATCGTGTTTTGGGGAACCAGGATTAAGTCTATTTAGGGTTAACACTATAATGACTAGTTTGATTGCTTGCATTGAGCGGGCAGGGTTTCTCTCATCTGTCTTCTCTTTCTCATCTACAGACATTCTTCTGGTGTATGCAAGGTAGAAGATCTTAAAATCCTGATTTGCTACCACCATTAGAAAGAAATCCTAGGAGAAGACCTATTTATCCAGGATCTGAATCTAAACCCTCTGCAATGGCTAGTCATCACGAGGAAGAAGAGATTGATGAACAAAATCTGGATCCTATGACTCTTACAAAGGCAAATCACTAAGTAGGGCCAGCATCATGATCGAAAGATGGAAGTCATAGTGCAGGCCATTACTCAACTTCAAAACGGAAGGGTAGACCGACCCCTCCATGACGTTTATAACCCTCCTAATGCCCAACTTGAACCCTTTGTTAGGATACCTCAGGATGAGGAAGATTTTGAACTTAAACCTCAGATCATTAACTCGATTCCCCACTTTCATGGCCGTGAGTCAGATGACCCCTTCCACTACCTTGAAGAGATCCTACACATAGGAAGAACCTTTGGCCTTAGGAACATGAATGAAGGTACCCTGATGATGAAAATGTTCCCATTCTCCTTGAAAGATAGAGCTGCACATTGGTTGAGGACAATTGGTAGACCAATCCTAACTTGGGAAGACCTGAGAAGCATATTCCTAAAGAAATTCTTCCCCGTAGGAAAAACTGATGCCCTTAGATGTGCCATAACAACCTTTAAGCAGAACCCCAGGGAACAACTACATGAGGCTTGGGAGAGCTAGGAAATGCCCTCATCATGGGATTCCAAAGTGGCACTTGGCTCATATTTTCTATTATGGGTTGAGTGATAATCTGAAGAATTTTGTTGATGCAGCATGTGGGGGCAATTTCCTGAGTCAAGATGCTGAGGGAGCCTTTCAATTGTTTGAGAATGAGTGAAAATTCCCTCAACAATGCCTCAATGTTTGCCTTTAACAGAGCTAATCAACCAAGGAGCGGAGTTTATGAAGTTAACAATACTTCAAACTTGGTTGATTTAGAGCTAATTGTACAATGATTAGATAAGGTGGAACTCATGGGAAAGAATGTGGAGAATTTAGATAAGAAGCTGGATAACCTTCTAAAGGGTGGGAATCCTTAGGTACACAATCTAGATTAAATCCTATGCCTACCCAAGGAGTGCTATATTAACCCACAACCAATTCCCCAACCCACTAGGTTAGGAATCAGTGCACAACATTAATGACCTAACCATGGCTCCACCTCTGAGCCAACTGTACTTGGACCCATCTCTTTCTGGGTACCAAGGAAGGACCTTGACGCCCTCAAATTCTGAACTAGGTAGCCCGATGCCTAGTTATCCTGAGGATGTGAATGCACTCTAGGGTTACACTAGAAATGAGCCTTATTCAAACACTTACAACCTTGGATGGTGCAACCATCTAACTTTTCTTGGTCAAGTCAGAAACCTACCCAGGGTCCTAACTTGACTAAACCAAACACTTATGGGCAACCTAGTAGGTACACACAACCACGCACGTACCAGCCACAACCTACTCAGGAAAACAGCCCACTGATCTGAGCCTAGTCCTCAAAGAAATGAGAGAGATGAATGTGAGACATAAGGAAGAAATGAATCATTTGAGGACAGAACTGACGGGACGATTGGCCCAGCTAGTAGATGCTAGACAACATAGGATGTTGCCATCCCAACCTGTCCCAAACCCAAGAAATTTCAATAGGGTTAACCAGCACAACACAAGGGAGCAACATGCACATATATTTCAGCCTACTCCCCAACACCCATTTGGTTTTGCTAACCCTAATCAGGCTCCACCTATTTTGCAAAACCCACCTCAACTTTCTAACCCTAATGCTTTTGCTGGTGTGGTAACCTTGAGAAGTGGGAGACAGATCCAAGATCCTTACCCTTCTAAATCTAAATCTAAACAAGATCTTGAGGAGCCCGAATCTAACCTAAGAGATCAAGAAGACAAGGATCAAGACCCAAACACTCATGATTTCTCTCAAGCTCCCTTTCCTGAAGCCTTGAACAAACCTAGAAAATAGAAAACCAATCCATTTAAGGAGTGGCTTGATGTTTTTAAACAAGTCCAGGTGAACATACCACTCCTTGAAGCTATTGAGAATATCCCAGCCTGTGCAAAATTTTAAAGGAAATGTGCACATCTAAACACCTAGCCAAATCAACTAAAAGGATAGTGTTATATGAACAAGATAGTGTAGTTATCCTTAGAAACCTACCCCGAAAACAGAAAGATCTAGGAGCCCCTCTGATCTCACGTGTTATTGGAGATACTACTTGATGAGAAGATCATCATAATCTCTAATTACCCCTAATTAACTAGTCTTCCTAGTTAATTAGTTAAGAATATGTGAATATATGGGTTAATTATAAAATAAGGGATATATAGTAAAGGACCTTAAAATGAGTTAAAAATGCTATTTTATCATCCAATTATTATTATTAATAATCTAATTAATAATTGGACTTGAGATATTAACAATCATTCCTTCAATTAATAAGTTAATTAACCTAAGCATAATGTATACATAAGTATATAATAACTTAAGTAACCTTAGCTAATTAAATAAATTAATCTAAAAAGGTCAAAAATGTAAATTCAAGGTCTAAATATAATAATTACCTTATTTATAATCATATATAAAAGTTGAAAAAGATCTAAATTAAACTAAACCTGAAAACCTAAGTTTACATTTTGATCCTTACAATTCATTTCAATCAGGTCCTTATTTTCCATACAGGTCCTTAGGTTTCATCGCGTATAGGTCCTTGACTTCTTCTTCTTCTCTTCAGTCGGTTGAACGACTGACGACTGAGGGTGCTTCCACCACTCGATCATCGCCCATCCGACGACACTTCACCTTCTCCAAGCTCCTGGAACTTACGCTCACCATCTTATCTTCATCCATCGGTTTGGATGACACTTTTATCCTAATTTAGGGTAAGAGTTAACTTCACTGTCGTTAGAGAAGACGCCGGTGGTTAACCTCCTCCTAGCCTCTTATGCATCTAGATTCCACCTCCTCCTTCGTTGCCGTCTACTATAAAGACCCCTTGACCCCCTTGATTTTCCTCAAGTTGGCTCCTTTCCCTCTTCTTAACTGTAGCCAACCCGATAGGCTATTCCCTCTACAACTCCAACGACCTTCCACCTCATCTTCCAACTTCCTCTATCCACCTCAATTGGCTCAGGAACTTCTCCAAGGTCAGCCGCGTTTCTAGACACAGGTGCTGACCAAGGAGTGCCTCTGCCTCATCTCACATTCGACCGTCGGAGATCTTCCTAATTCCCCTCTGATTTTGCTCCTTTGTTATGAGCCTTCGACGGAGATCCTCTGACCCCTTCATCCAGGTAACAGTAGATAAGAGTAGATTAGGAGTAGGAGTAGGAGTAGTAGTCTGGGTAGGTAGTTTAGTCATAATTTTAGATTTCAATGATTGTCTTCTTCGAATCCAGTGAGCTCCTTGAGTTTGCCAAAGCCCTAGTTTTGTCTTTTGAATCCACTGTCCACCTTCTTTAATCATTCACGATCATTTCTAACACCTTTAATCTTTAATTTGATCACTGATTCGCCTAATCCAAATCCACCCCCATCAACTACTTTTGCTGTCTATGGCAACAGTAGTTGACTTAAATTCACCTCCATCAAATCCTCCATCATCAATTCATCATCAAAGGATCCTATTTATCATCTTAATTTAATTAATTATCATATTAATGTAAAAGCCTAATTTTATTTAAGCTCTTGATCTCGCTGTTAATGGTGGCTCAGGAGTAGTTAAAACTTTAAATTAAATGCATATTTATGATCGTAGTATTGTTTTGACTTGTCTCAACCACTCTTCTGAGTGGGAGAGTAAGTCCTGTGCTTCAATCCACTCAAACTCTATTCAAACTGTATTCACTGTTTAATCTTTCATTTCATAAGTTAAAGAGGAATTAATTGTGATCCTGAGGTTCCTTGCAACCTCAGGAATCTTTTCAAATAAAAAGGGTGCAATTTATCTTTCTGAACATGAATTTTATCTTTTTCTGGACTCACCGGAGCTTTGGCAAGCTCCGACGAGTGAAACTTGATCTTCAGCCAATAGAAGATGATAAGAAGCTCTAGATTGACTTAATTTTGATCACTGTTTAGTTTGAGGATGTTTATTTGAGATTTTAACAACTGGAGTTTAGGTTATGGTTTCTTCTTCTCCAACTCCGGTGGAGTTGGAGAAGTCTGTATAGAAGCTCAAAAGCCACATTTGATGAGTTTAGAAGCTTTAGTGCAGTGCACTGAAGCTATCCATGTCTTCAAATTAGTATAGCAACCTTCCAATTCCTTTGGCGAACAAAACACTTTTAGAGTTCAGGCGATGAGCCTGGAACCCTAGTTCTCAAGGTTAATTCATCTGTTTAAGGAGTTGGATAAGTTTCTGAGGTTGTAAGGATCCTATTCTAGGCTTTAATTTCTTGTAAAGAGGCTTAGAACATAAAGTCAATTTTCAAGCCTAATAGTCAAACTTGAGATGGAGATTTAGATTCTAAGCTCAATTAGCTAATTGGAGGAGTTTAAGTTGTTCCTGATAAATGATTTTGGAGTAATTACATTGAGCTATGTGGGTTTATTTTGTTGGAATTTCAACCCTACCAGTTTGGGTAGTTTTCAAACCCAAACTGTTGGCAGTAGGTTTCTGATGAGATTTGATCATGAATCCTGCCCAGATGAGTTTGTTAAATCCCTTAGAAGTTGTTCCAATCGATCAGATATGATCCTAAGTGTCTGTTACACCTTTCTTTCATCTGAATCCTTTCTCTGAAGCTTTTAGAGAAGCTTCAAGCTTCTCTGCAGTTACTAGAAGCTTAAAGAGCTTCAAAACCACTCCAGCAGCTATGGAAATACCTGTAGAACCCATTCAGACCCTTAGCCAAGAGAGTAGTCCAATCTATGGACTTTGTCAACTTGAATACCATTCTCAGGCAGTGTTTGAACCGTAGAAACCCATAGTTTTTCCCTTCAAATC
The DNA here is from genome assembly GCA_037157565.1 of Thalassia testudinum. NCBI lineage: Eukaryota > Viridiplantae > Streptophyta > Magnoliopsida > Alismatales > Hydrocharitaceae > Thalassia > Thalassia testudinum. The sequence goes on from JAZHRO010000024.1 coordinate 97,834,182, forward strand.
GAAGAGGAAATCATCCCCTTAGCATTAAATTGACCATGCAATCTTGTAAAGCTACTCTAGAGCTTTCCAACAAGCTTTGATTCGCTTGATTTGGAGCTCTGAGCTAGGAGTTCTCCTCACTTGAAGTTGATTAGCCCATATTTGTGGGCTATTTAAGTATTTAAGTGCCTAGACATTAAGTTAATTCTAACATTTATTTAGCATAAATTAGAATGTAAATAGATTAATTCATATTTCTAATTTAATTACATAATTCATGCATTGCAATCATATTTAAATGCATTTAGAATTAACTTAGAATTGCATTCATTTAATTAGTTAACCAATTAGGTGCACTGCATGCATTAATTTAACATAAAAGTTGAGGGTTTGTATATAAATAACCATAATATTTTATCATTATTTTTTATTCTTCTTCTTTCAGCAATGGCTGCATTTCCTTTAGCTGTCGCTCCAACGCCACCAGCTGCCGCACTTAAACCTGCAATCAAGGACGAGCGAAGAATGTGGATTTGCTCCCACCTCTCCATTCAAATCCATGCAGGTGGCTACAAAAAGAGGAAGAGGCAGCCGAGCTCTGGAGGCCACCACCCCCGACCCACCACTATGTAGAGAATTCATCTCTCGTCCATTCCACCACCACCGGCCTCAACCGTGGCGACGAGCTTCCACCACCGTGGGCGTGTGGTGTGATAGGCCATACCGCCATCTGGAGCTCGTCTGCATTATCGTGAGCACCTCAGCGTGCACCACCCTTGTCGTCGTCACCAACAACCACCACTGCAGCCACTGCAATTTCATCTCTTCCGTTAGTTAAGACGTCTGGGAATTTTCCCTGATGTCTGAAGCTTCATCCCCGCACACAACAGCAACTGGCACCGCCTTCACGCCCGCACCCCTCCAGCTGCACACTTCTGCCCCACCTCCTGCAGCATCCACTCCAGCACCAAGCCCGCCAGCACCGCGCGTTCTTCTCTACGCGTGCATCACCTGCACAAGATCGCCAGCGCCTCAGCACGCGTGCCCCAATGCACGCTCCAACTTGCAGTGCCCAGAACACGCACCCAGAATGCGCATCCGCTCCTTCACTGCCCTCGCCGACCACCTCCAGCGTGCAGCAGAACCCGCGCCTCTCGCCTGCAGAGCCTGCGCGCGCCTTCCTTGCAACCTCGGCACATCGCACCTCCTGCAGCAGCAACAACCCTTGCTGCGCCTCACCTCCACTTCACGCCCGCATCACCCGCGCGTGTACGCACCGCCTCCAACATCCAGTTTTGTGCCCTCGCCGACCTTCTTCAGCGCTCCGCCAGAACCGCAGTGTGCACACCCCTTCAGTGCCTTTGTCACTCGCGCAGCTCCAGCATGCATGCCTAATGCGCCTCCAGCAGTGCGTGCGACCTCATTGTGCGCAACAGCAGCCTCCGCGTGTGCCACCTGCAGCGCCCACGCACACCCATCCACACCTCCTCCAACAGGTGCAGCCAACAGCAAAAGCCGTCAAAACCCACCTTCACCGGAGCTCCGTTTGGTCGGCTCCAGCCACCTCGCAACTCACCGCCGCCATTGCTGCGAAGCCCTCAGTCTAAAGAGCTTCCTCCGAGCTTCACGCCTCCGCCCGTTCCTTCCTCCTCGCGCACGGCCAAGGGGAAGAAGATCCCCTATTTTGCTACAGTACATGGCCTATTAATATTTACATTCTCTGCCATTGTCATCTTTTATTAATATTTTATTAAAGCTGCATTGCAAAAAGTATCCGTTAGTTCAAAATTTTCATTTCAGCATGTTCTCTTGATGCTTTCTTAATCTGAAGGCAGATTTGGCTCGATTCTCGTCGAAACTAATTGCGAACATACGTTTTTAACCAGTGCGAGTTTAAATACGTCATTGTCTCCCTGTGGACACAACCCGCTCTTCTGCGAGTGGTTATTTTAATTATTGATTAGTCGATTTTTCCACCACATAGAACTACAAACGACACGGCATTTTATGTAACAAACGACTGTAAAAGCGAAGAATTGACTCGTCAAATGGCGCCGTTGCTGGGGAAGCAACAGACGTAATAATTTCACCAGATTTTATTTTTGATTATTTCTCAATTGCACAGTGATTTGACCATTTATTTTTTTTTTTGTGCGAGAAATTTGTGCAAGGAATCAGCCATCGTGAGAGGCGATCCTTGACGTCGCCAGAGGAGGAATTGGTCGAGCTACCTTGCAAAGGAGGGGAAAGACGAGGACATGACGATCATTTAGTTGCTAATTTGATTAGAGTAGGATTAAGACTTTGGATTTAATTTTTCATTGCACATTTAATTTGAAACCCTTGTTCTGGGGTATATTTTGAGGGGTTTGTTCCCTGATTTTATTTTAAGCCTGTGTTGGGTAATTTTTGGGAGCCTGTTCCTTTTTCTTTAGATTTAGGTTTTTAATTCATTTTGTAGATTGCTTACTTTTATTTGCTTGTGCATAAGTAGTTAAAAAAATAAAAAATATAAAAAAAATGTGCTGCTTGCTAGAAGCTGCCTGCCCCTAGGATGAACCATTTAGGTTTGTATGAGCAGCCTCTAGATTTACTTTGCATTGCGTGCATTCTCGCATCGTTGATTGCTGGAAGCAAGGTACGCATTTTCTTACTTTGCATCCTATTCTTGATCACGCATTGCATTTGGACTTAATTCAAAGACCACATAATTTGTCTTGAAGCGATCTAACAAGTGGTCACATATATTCTTGAAAAAGGACTAATTAAAGGAGGGACATCTAAAAATCAAGGACTTGATTGTCAAACATGGTGTGCGATTCAAAATTCAAAATCTTTTTGCGGTGAATGCACACTTATATCTTTTGCACCACGGCACGCATTTAGACACTCCTTAGGTTTGGAAATACTAGGACAAGAGCCCTCCTATCATTGGATTCTGAAGTGTTTGGAACTTGAGATCAAAGGTTTTGTAAATCCAAAGAGGGAGATACCCTATCACGGATTCTTGGGGGTAGTTGAGAAGCACCGCGAAAGCACAGCTTCAAAGGAAGGCTTAGGCCTACTTGCATCCCTTGATCTTCCGTCTTTGGAGTTGCTTTACCATTTGAGATTTAGGGAAGAACACCTAAGCTCCAACTAGGTCTTCTTAGGTGAGCCGTAGGTCGACAATAAGCGCATAAATTGACTGAACAAATTGTATTGTCACCTACAATCTGACTTAAATCAAAAGTCTAAATTGGGAAATACCTAAAAAGTCCTTTTTGAATTGTGTTTTGATTGGGGAATTCTGATTGAGGTGTGAGTTAGAATGGACCACATTGATTTTCATCCTTTCACATCTTACCCACACCCTCACCCCCACTCTGCACTCTTCGATCCCATACGTTGAGATGGTCCATCCCTTGATGGACATAATGACAATCATTGGGATCCGTTTTACTCCTATTATAAGAGTATTGGCCTGGTTAAGCCCCAAATCAATGAGTAGAACCTAGGAGTGGGATTTGCTTTGCCCAATATTCCACACACCATAGAAATACCCAACCCACCCTCCCTGAAAAATTATAATGGTTGGACACACACTCCTAGGTACTATAAGCCTGAGCCTGACTTCTCTCATGATAGAAATGACCTCTCCTCCTTGAAGATGGAAATACAGAAAATGCAAAATGAAATGATTGAATTGTTAGGAGAATCTTCGAGAGCAGGCCAACAAGAAAGAGATGAAATTAGCTACCCAATCTACCCCATTGTGGATGACATACATCCCTCTACAATAGATGCATCTCCTGTGGGAGAGCTACACTTTAAGTTGGAGGGAAATTTTGGGGATTATGTAAGGGAGAATAGCTACTTTTCGAGGTTCGATTTTGAAACCTCCCCATTAAATGACACTTTCTTGAGAGATCCATGCCTTAAATGGGAGGAAGATACATATGAAAGTAGCTATGCATTGGATGAAGAAAGGTGGCAACCCGAGGAAGATGATGATAAGGTTGAGTATCCACTTAAATTATATTGGAGTCAAAAGAAGGGAATGATGGTACCATTGGAAGACCTCGACCCAGATGGTAGTATTTTCGTGACATTTGATGAAGTGGGTTGAAGTCAAGTTGTTAATCCTACCCTCCCTTCTAATCACGAGATGGAACTCAAGCCCACCCTTAGGGAACCTAACCTTGAAGAAATTAACCCATCCGAGGAGTCTGATGTTACCAGTGTAAACCATTTACCTCAGATAGAGCACCCTAGGGGATCTGCTGAGATATTAGATGATTCTAGGCCTCGGGTATATGATGAATTGTGTGATAAGGAGAAAGATGAATTATATGAGGAACTTACATTCAAGATTTGGAGTGACACTAAGGGTGATTATGTCTTATTTGAAGAGTTAGCCCCTGAGGATGTCACAAATTTGACCAAATTAGGTTTCCTAGCACACCCATTGATGATATTTCTCCTCATGATGAAATGATGGAAAATTTGGATGCAACTTCTAAGATTTATGTGGATTCACATATAGACTCCGGGGAAGATTTGAGTAAAGAACAAAAATCCGAGGATGACATTGATAGGATAATTCCTAGATCTGTTGCTTCCAACCTGCCTTCATTTGTTTCGAAGTCACCCTCTGATTCGCTTATATCTGAAGGCGAAATTGTGACTCCTGATGAAGGGCAGGAAGATACATGTGATGGTGCAAGGAATGCTAGGGATGCAATTGAGGATTTGGAAATAGTGTTAGGGATGGACACCGAGCTGATTAAACCCTACCTAGATCTTATGGCCATCCCGTAACCTCGAAACTTGGACACCCTAGATGATCCTTGCCTTAGAGAATTTCTCACTTTTGTTCTGACCGGGGGGCTTAACAAACCAATATTTCCCATAATGGAGTATCGGGTATGGATTAATGATTTCTTTAGTCAGTCCATTGCCCTGGGGATTTATCTCTGCACCATTCCTTCCCCATTCCTTTTGGAGGATCCTTGTCATCCTCCCCCTACTCCTTTGGAGGTTGTTATACTTGTTTATACTTTATAACCTCCTCTGGTGACCTGGGAAGATTTCGTTCCCATCTTAGTTGGGCGAGCATTTGCTATCGGGATTCATCATCAGCTCGCCAACATCCTAGGTTACCTATTTTCGAGGCCATCATTACTTTGCTCATTTTTAGGGCCTATTTCTGCAATCCTTGAACCTGATTTGCAAGTTCTTTGGTTATTCGGCCCAGCTCCGACCCAGGTAATATCCTTCTATGTAATGAGGACATTGCATATTTTAGGCATGGGGGGGTGTACTTGGGGATATACATAGCATAGTGCATTCATTGAATACATTTGCATTTCAAAAAAAAAAAGAAAGAGAGAGAGAGTTTTGAGTTTAACTGGCTAGGTCTTGCATTCTTAAGCAAATCAGAACTCTAGGGTAGACTAAGTTAATTCTAGGGTCAAACTTTAGAGGCTAAATGAGCTACTAGCTTTAGACCTTTAGGGTCCTTTGTGGACTTAAAAACTTAAGTAGGAGTTAAGTTGCGGACCATTCCTCAAGAGGTTGAGGAAGGAAAGCTAGGGTTTGAGTTAAAAGGTGGGGTAGTACCTGGAGTCTTGTTCTACCTTTAGGTTTACGGGTCCTTGTAACCCAAGCATCCAAATTTCACACACTTGGTCTGGTGTAAATAAGTAATCAACTTAATTCCTTTCTTAAAAGAGATTTGGTTCTCTTAGTTTTGACTTAGGAGAAGCTTGAAAACACAATTTGATTGGAAGAGTTCCCGCCGCAGGAGAGGTGGAGTGTATACTCACCTTAAGGTTGCGATGATAACATATTACCTCCTCGGTGCTTGTCTCTTAGGATATCCATCCTACTGGGGGCATGTAAGCGCATTGCGCGGTTCAGGTACCATGGGTGGCCCTATCTCGAAGTGCCGATTGCCATAGGACTGAATTCGCTTAAGAAATCCATGGGCGATACTATCTCGAAGTGTCGATTGCCAGGAGTTCTTGGGGTTGTTATGGGCGGTGCTATCTCAAAGCATCAAAAGCCAGGCACCCTTCGAGGTATGGTAATGGGGACAATGAATCCGACGCAGACTGTGTTGATAGCTGATCCGAGGTTAGACTTAGAGGAATCAAACAAAAAAAAAAAAATATATATACATATTATTAAAAAAAAATCTTTTTTTAACTCAAATAACTCAGACCAATGCACATGCACGGATGCTTTAATTTTAGGGATCAATAAACCTTAGGGTAGAGTCAGAAATCAGAGAAACTTGTGCTTACAACTCGTCTTTAGCCAACCTAGTCTGTAACTTAGCAACTACTTGGGAACCTTAGGTCTAGAGTCTGAACTTAATATGTTTCTAAAGGAAGACCGATTGGGTTGACTAATCTCCTTGGAGTACTAGGTTTTGCTTGGATTTGCTAGGGACTAGCAAAAACTAGGCATGTGGGTATTTGATTAGCCCATATTTGTGGCCTATTTAAGTATTTAAGTGCCTAGACATTAAGTTAATTCTAACATTTATTTAGCATAAATTAGGATGTAAATAGATTAATTCATATTTCTAATTTAATTACATAATTCATGCATTGCATTCATATTTAAATGCATTTAGAATTAACTTAGAATTGCATTCATTTAATTAGTTAACTAATTAGGTGCATTACATGCATTAATTTAAGTTAACATAAAAGTTGAGGGTTTGTATATAAATAACTATAATATTTTATCATTATTTTTTATTCTTCTTCTTTCAGCAATTGCTGCATTTCCTTTAGCTGCCGCTCCAACGCCACCAGCTGCCGCACTTAAACCTGCAATCAAGGACAAGCGGAGAATGTGGATCTGCTCCCACCTCTCCATTCAAATCCATGCAGGTGGCTACAAAAAGAGGAAGAGGCAGTCGAGCTCTGGAGGCCACCACCCCCGACCCACCACTATGCAGAGAGTTCATCTCTCGTCCATTCCACCACCACCGGCCTCAACCGTGGCGACGAGCTTCCACCACCGTGGGCGTGTGGTGTGATAGGCCACACCGCCATCTAGAGCTCGTTTGCATTACCGTGAGCACCTCAGCGTGCACCACCCTCGCCGTCATCACCAACAACCACCACTGCAGCCAATGCATTTTCATCTCCTCCGTCAGTTAAGACGTCCGGGAAATTTCCCAGACGTCTGAAGCTTCATCCCTGCACACAACAACAACTGGCATTGCCTTCACGCCCACACCCCTCCGGCTGCACACTTTCGCCCCACCTCCTGCAGGATTAACTCCAGCGCCAAGCCTGCCAGCATCGCATGTTCTTCTCTGCACGTGCATCACCTGCACAAGACCGCCAACGCCTCAGCACGCGTGCCCCAACGCGTGCTCCAACCTGCAGTGCCTAGATCGCGCACCTAGAACGCGTGCCCGCTCCTTCACTGCCCTCGTCGACCACCTCCAGCGCGCAGTAGAACCCGCGCCTCCTGCCTGCAGAGCCTACATGCACCTTCCTTGCAACCTCGGCGCGCCGCACCTCCTGCAACAGCAATCGCCCTTGTTGCACCTCACCTCCACTTCACGCCCACATCACCTGTGTGCGTACGCACCGCCTCTAGCATCCACTTCCGTGCCCTCGCCGACCTTCTTCAGCACTCTTCCAGAACTGCAGTGTGCACACCCCTTCAGTGCCTCCGTCACCCGCGCAGCTTCAGCATGCATGCCCAAAGCGCCTCCAGCAGTGTGTGCGACCTCATTGTGCGCAACAGCAGCCTCCGCGTGCACCACCTGCAGTAGCCTCCATGTGCGTCGCCTGCAGCGTCCACGCACGCCCATCCGCGCCTCCTCCAGTAGGTGCAGCTAGTAGCAAAAGCCGTCGAAACCCACCTTCACCGGAGCTCCGTTCGGTCGGCTCCGGCCACCTCACAACTCGCCGTCGCCACCGCTGCGAAGCCCTCAGTCTAAAGAGCTTCCTCCGAGCTTCACGCCTTCGGCCGTTCCTTCCTCCTTGCGCACGGCCAAGGGGAAGAAGATCCCCTATTTTGCTACAGTACATGGCCTATTAATATTTACATTCTCTGCCATTGTCATCTTTTATTAATATTTTATTAAAGCTGCATTGCAAAAAATATCCGTTAGTTGTTCAAAATTTCCATTTCAGCATGTTCTCTTGATGCTTTCTTAATCTAAAGGCAAATTTGGCTTGATTCTCGTCGAAACTAACTGCGAACATACATTTTTAACCGGTGCGAGTTTAAATACATCATTGCCTCCCTGTGGACTCGACCTGCTCTTCTGCGAGTGGTTGTTTTAATTATTGCTTAGTCGATTTTTCCACCACATAGAACTACAAACGACACGACATTTTATGTAACAAACGACTGTAAAAGCGAAGAATCGACTCGTCATAAGTCAACACTGGAAGGGGAAGAAATAGTCCCACATCGGAGAATCTGTAGCGCCCGCCTTAGTATAAAATGATTTTGTTAATATGGCTTCTCAGTCGATAAACACTGGGCGCGAAAGAAACCGGGCATGCGTGTGTGTGTGTGCGGGCATGTGTGCTTGCGAGCGCCTGTGTGGGCATGTGCATTGTGCGTGGCCCAGGGAGGGCAAGGCCTGGGAGGTGATTGGGTCGGTTTGGCTCAAAAGAAAAATAAACCAAAAATAAACCAAGTTAACTCAAATCAGAAAAGGACTTAGTAGGGTCTGGTCCCACCCTAAGAAGGGTGCTGTGTATCCCTGAAAAGTCCTTGCCGCAAACTAAGAACCAATTTTTGGTTAAAAGAATAACTCGGTTCAGCTAAGAAGCAGAGAAGCTAAGTGCTGAAGGCTAAGTGTTGAGATTGCTAAGGGAAGAAGGAAAGCTAAAGGCTAAGGAAATAAGGGAAAGAAAGGAGAAAGAAAGAAGAAAGGAAACAGAGAAGGACTTATAAAGAAGAAGAAAGAGAAGGAACAGGCGCAAAGGCACTAAGAAAGAAGCTTAAGGAAGAAGACTAAGGGAGAAGAAGAAGGCAGGAGCAGAAGAGGAGAAGAAAGAAGAGAAGCTCGAGAGAGAATAAGAAAGAAATAGAAAAAATATAGGATAAATAGAATAAATGGAAATAGAGCAAGAGAGAAAGAGAGAAGGAAGAGAAGAAAAGAGTGAGAGAGGCTGAAGAATAAATGGAGTTTAATTTCTTTTTATTTTTAATTGTTGTAATAAGAATTATTTTTAATTATTGTAATAAGGTATATTATGAATAGATAAACTCTCATTTGCCTTAAATCTTTTGAAATAAATGTTGTAAATGAGATTTCATATGGGATTTTGCATATTTTCTCAATTTAAATCATTTTGCAAAATTTATGTTATTAAAATTAACTTAATTATACCTCCTATGCCTATAAGATATATAGAATTAATTGGTGAATTCAAAATAATGTATACCCCCCAGCGAATGACCTGGACTCAACCAGTTAAAAAAATCTAAAATGTTAGGTTAATTTGACCCTGTACTACTAAATCGACACAATTTTGAGTTAACCTAAGTTATGTTCTTCTACTCTTAATTAAGTAAAATTAACTTAATTAATTGAGTTGAGAGGTAGCACGATCATTACTTTTGATAGGGCTCTGTTAGATTTAGGTGACTTCATAAATTTAATCCCCACTATGTTATACGAAAAATTTAAGTTTGGAGAGTTAAAACCTACTGAGGTCACATTACAACTAGCTGATCGATTTGTGACCACACCATGGGGGATTGTTGAGGATATAATTGTTGAGGTCCGTGATTTTTATTTTCCTGTGGATTTCTTGGTCCTTGACATGGAGGTACCAGAGAACTTGAAGAACACCCCGATAATTCTAGGAAGACCATTTTTAGCTACTTCCAAGGCAAATATTTACTTTGAATCTGGTAGTATGGAAATCAAATTCGAGGATAAGAAGACAAAAATTAGCTTCTTTAAGGCCATCAAACAATTTGAGGATTATGGAATGATAGAAGATTCTGAGGACAATACTGTTAAATATTGTATGGAATTAGGAATAACCCAATCTGATCCTACAGGCCTTGACACCTAAACCAATCAAGAGGTCAACCCACTAATCACTGACTTGATTCCAAGACCTCTTGAGGGTAACTGTGATCCACCACTAGACCCTTTATCCCAAGGACCCAAACCTGAGCTTAAACCTCTTCCAGATCATCTAAAATATGTTTTCTTGGGATCTGATCAGACTTACCCTTTAATCATTAGCTCTCATCTAACCCAAACTCAAGAAAAGCAATTGATTCAAGTATTGGAAAGAAACAGTAAAGCAATTGGTTGGACATTAGATGATCTGAAGGGAATCAGTCCCACTTACTACACCCACAGAATCTATACTGAGGATGGATCGAGATCCTCCTGAGAAATGCAGTGACAGTTGAATCCTAACATGCAGGAGGTAGTGAAAAAGGAAATAATCAAGTGGTTAGACACAGGAATAATCTACCCAATCTCTGACAGCCCGTGGATCAGTCTTATACAAATGGTTCCTAAGAAAGCTGGGCTAACTGTGATTACTAGTGATAATGGGGAATTGATTCCAACCCACACAGCTTCCTCTTGGAGAGTCTGTATCGACTACAGGAAGTTGAATAGTGCAACCAAGAAAGACTACTTTCCACTTCCCTTCATTGATCAAATCCTGGAAAGACTAGCCGGCCAACAATTCTTCTATTTCTTGGATGGTTATTCTAGCTACAATCAAGTAGCTATCCACCCTGAGGATCAAGAGAAAACCACCTTCACATGTCCCTACGGAACATTTGCCTTCCGTAGAATGCCTTTGGATTATGCAATGCACTAGTAACCTTTCAAAGGTGCATGCTTGCAATCTTTTCAGACATGATGGGTGATTTCATGGAAATCTTCATGGATGATTTTTCTATGTTCGGGGACTCTTTTGAATCAAGTATGATCAATCTTGAAAAGACTTTACAAAAATGCATTAAGGTGAATCTTGTTTTATCTTGGGAAAATAGTCACTTCATGGTCAAGGAGGGCATAGTCCTTGACCATGTTGTGTCTGAAAACGGAATCAAAGTGGATAAAGCCAAGGTGGACACTATAATCAAACTTCCACCACTTTCGACAGTTAAGCAAGTAAGATTGTTTCTTGGACATGTGGGATTTTACTGTTGATTTATTAAGGACTTTTCTAAGGTGGCGAGGTCCTTGAGCAACTTGTTGGTAAAAGATCAATCCTTTGATTTTGATTCAAATTGCTTAAAGTCTTTTGATAAGCTAAAGGAGGCTATTACATAATCACCCATTTTACAACCTCCTAATTGGGATCATCCCTTCGAAATCATGATCAACACCTCTGATTATGCCATTGGGGCAATCTTGGGACAAAAGGTAGACAAGAAACTGTCTGTGATTTACTACACTAGTAAAACTCTGGATGAGACTCAAAGAAACTACACCACTACAGAAAAAGAGTTGCTAGCCGTAGTGTTTGCTCTAGAGAAGTTTAGACCTTACCTATTGGGATCTCATGTCACAATCTTCACAGATCATACTGCATTAAGGCACCTGATGTCTAAAAAGGATGCAAAACCTAGATTAATCAGATGGATTATTCTGCTGCAAGAATTTGATTTAGAAATCAAAGACAAATCTGGTGCCCAAAATGTAGTAGCCGATCATCTCTCTAGAATTCTTGTAGACTTCACAACTCCTCAACTCTATGATTCTTTCCCTAATGAGACTCACTTGACTATTTACAAACTACCTTGGTTTGCAGATATTGTCAACTATTTGGCCATCGGAAAACTACCCATGGATTGGCCTAAGCATAAGTGGGATAAGTTGATTTCCGATGCCAAATACTACTTTTGGGAAGACCCGGAGCTATTTAAAGTTTGCATGGATTAGGTTATCCGTTGTTGTATTCCAAATGAGGAGATCACAAGTGTACTAGAATTCTTCCACACTTTTGCTTGTGGAGGTCACTTCTCAGGAAAAAAGATGGCAGCCAAGGTACTGTAGAGTGGATTGTATTGGCCAACTTTATTTTGTGACTCGTACAACTTCTGTAAGTGTTGTTAGAGCGAGATCGAGGTTTATAAATCCTACGTCGTAGTATAGGTCGAAATAGCTTGAAAACAAATAAGATTTATAACTCGAATGAAAGTCCGAGGTCGAACATAGGGAGAAAATAGGAATTCAATCACTAATCTCAATAATGTAAATGAGCACAAGAAAATGAGCCAAATAATGTTAAGCAATGAATCTTAATTACTCAAAATTGATAATCAATGTAGAATATAAGTCTAACAAGAGTTTGGCATATCAAAAAGAAATCTAGAATAAAAATAGTGGTGATTTAGATCATCAATTATTTAATCTAGATAAACATATAATGGTTAAGCAGGAATGCCAAATAAACCAACAATATCCAGGACCACTTAAGTAATTAAATAAATGAATAGTGTCTCAGATGTCTGATTTGATAATCAAACAGCTTAAGTGCTTCCTCTTCTTCTGCAGGCCTTCTTTTTCTTTAGCTATGCCTTCTCTCTTCACTTCTTCTTTCTTCTCTTCTTACCTATCTTTAGCCTCTTCTCCTCTTCTTCTTTCTTCATGCACAGAGGGTGGCCATCTCAGATTTGGCTAAGTGTCACACAGGGAAAAACCTCCCTGCCCTGCTCTCTCTTTCTTTCTCTCTTCCTCTTAGGTTTCGCCCTCCCAGGGCCACAGTAGGGTAGTCGAGTAAACGGGCAGACGCACACTCGGGACCAAGGCTGTCGGCCATGAGTGGCAGTCGAGGAGTGCTTAGGTTAGGTGGGTTATCGGATTGGCCATACCCACAGGTTAGGTGTCACGGGTGAGGCGCATGTGAGGCACGTGCGGGGACCTCACCCCCTTTGCTTGCTGAGGCGATAAGCCTTGAGCATGAAATCAATATATGCGGCTGCTTCACTTTGAATGCTTCTGAGGTGGGACTAAATGTCCCACCCTTCCTTCGCGCAACGCAGCAGTAGGGTTCTTCATCCAATTGGAGGTGATGCTGCTACTGGATTCCTGAATTGAGGACCTGGACACGGATGTGGAATGAATCCGCGTAGCTTGGAGCAAGCACCTGGAATGACTACGTCCTGGAGCGAGCTTGAAGCCTTGCTCGAAGCTTCATGGTAATGGCGATGGTGGCGGTGAACTTGAAATGAAGAAAACGACCTTGCGGCCTCGTCAGATGGTTCAATAGCTTCGCCGTAGCACGCCAAACGTGGTGGCGTGTGTTATTCCCTACGGGAGGGGGTGAGATATGCATGACGTAAAAAAATGCAGAATAAATAAGATAACAATCTCACATATGAAGAATCACATAAGACACAAGTAATTTTTAGGTGGAAACCCAAACCGGGTGAAAACCACCACCTGACCCTCTCGAGTAAGGAATTTTCGATCGACCGAGTCAATCAATTCCATTATACGAGTCACTTAAATGAGGGTGACTCAACCTCAGTACAACCACGCTACAAGTGCGAGGGTAGCGTTCCCTAACCCCTCCTCTTCATGAGAAGGATTTTGTCTCTTGATGGAGATGACAATTCGCAAAGTGAATACCCAACCCAAAGAAAAATAAAGAGTACAACAATCCTATAGAGCCACAAATATTAAAACCTAGCTTCTATAGGATTTAGGAAACTTTCCTTTGGTGAAAGTGCATCGATGTGACGACACGGATGCATGAACCATGCGGCGATACAACAGCTCTCTTGTAATGCGAAGGGAGAGCGGGTGCACGATGGCGATGAAGCTCTCTTGATGTGGAACTAGACTTTGAGAGATAGAGCTTCTTCTAGAGTGAATTGACACAATATGAGTGGAAATATTCTTGCAAGGTGTGTCTTTGCAAGGCAAGGGTCCTCTTCTATTTATAAAGGGCCTAGGAAGGCTTTGGAAGGCCTTAGAAGGCTTCTATAGCCGTTGGGGTTGAACCCAAGGAAAAATAGGCTGTAATCAGAATCATTTATGATTCTGACAGGGTCATCAAACGTCTGGTTCAGGTATCAGACATCTGAGAAACTAGGTTAAGATGTCTAGGAACTAACTCAGATGTTTGATTCTAGGCGGGTTACCTTCCTGACTTTGATAAGACCTAAACAGGGTTCTAGTGTAAGGCCATTAGACGATGTGCAGGATGTCTGGCACTAGGTCTGGACATCTGGAAACCTATTGTACCGTTGGAATGGATTCCCAAGATCCAAATGGCTAGAAAATCTAACAAAGGTGATTTTGGGTCAGCCGAGGCTCAATGGTCACATATCAGACGTTTGGGGTTCTTTACGAATGCCTGATAGAAGCCTAACGGTTATTTTCTCAATGTTTACTATGTTAGCCAACATTCCACTAATTGCACGTCTGGCACAACCATCAAACGTCTTCTAAGATGTCTGGACTAAGGTCTGGTCGTCTGATTTCATCAGACAAAACCTACAAAGTCTAGCCTGAGTTATTGGACGTCTAAGTCAACAGTTAGACGTCTTAAAAGTCACTATCAGATGTCTGATTTCCAGATTAGACGTCTAATTAGGTTGTCAGAACCCTATTTTAGTTTTCTAAGTTCTCTACAGAAAACCTAAGTATCCTAGGGTTGTGCAAGTGTTCCTAGGACTACTTTGAGGGTACTTTGAGGCTTTTTAACATAAAATCTAAGAAAAAAATAAAGAGAAAAAACAAAGTACAATGAAATAAGAAAAGAACTCTATCCTATTCTTCACCTCCCCCTTCTTCAAGCTTTCATCCCTCGCTAAGCTCCTTCTCCTCTGTCAAGCTCTTCCAATCCGCCATGGATGCGAGCTCGAACTCTGTATAAACACGTCTCCATTTGCAAATATCTTGAAATCTAAGACTTCAAATGCAAATGTTAAATAACATGTGTTTTTTTATCATCAAAATAAATGATCGTGGTGCTCTAGAACCAACAGCGTGCACAGCGTGGCACTAGAGTGTGTGAGGCGGCCAGACGGTGATGGAATAGGTCGGCGAAGGTGGGTTTGTTTGGGGGAAGTATTGGGAGTGTGAATGGAGAGATAAGGAAAGGGATTTTGTGCGGGAGGATGAGGTGAAAGTTTTGAGGTGGTTGGTGAGGCAGGTGGAGTTGTGTAGTAGTGGAACCGCCTCACCAGAGTGGTCATCGGTTGCAGAGACGATGAGGATGAGAGTGTCGAGTTGGGGCTTGAAATGAGGATAGAGAGAGGGAAAACTAACCTATGATGCTAACTAAACCTAACCAGCTACTCTAATGGAAGAAAGGGGGAGATCTGCGTTGGTTTGGCACGCTAGAGACGGAGAAGAATTCTCTGGTAGGGGAGGAATGGCGACAACGATGGGAAGGGGGCTCCTGCTGGTATGGCCAAGAGCGAACGAGAGAGAGAGGGAATCCGGCCACTGGTATTGTGGACGGACGACGAAGGAGGTCAGGAGGAGTCGTTGGAGCTTGCAGAGCTTGGTGGCTGGAAGAGGAAGGACGAATATGGGGATTTCACGACCGGAATCAAGTCTGGGAGTTCGGCCGAGCCCTGGGCGTGCTTATATAGGTCTTAGGAGGTTGATTTGAGTTTGGAAGCCAAGCTTCCAAGCTAGGAATGTTCGTCAAAATAGGAGACCCATCTATTTGAAGGATTCACATGAGAGATTCGGCGAGATCTGGAGCTTGGGTATTGGTACAAAAGGAAGAAAATTCCTTGACGAACTTCCCTTTCAAATCTGAGAGGGATTCATCAAGGAATCAAGGAGAACTTGCCAAATTTAGGTCACCGAAGTTTGTAGAAATATGATTTATGGCGACAGGGACCTATTTGAAGAAAATGATGATAAAGATAGGGGCATTTTTGTAATGATTTTGAAAGTTAAGGGCATATGTGTGATATAAAAGAATCAGATAGGACCAAATTGCAAACTAGGTCAAGACAGTCTTAGATTGGGCCCAAATTTTGGTACAAACCTAATTTGGACTTAAGGAATCCAATGGTGAAGTTATATTTAGGTTTTGACCTTGTTTACTTGGGTAATTTATGAAAAAACCTAAATTAGGGCAAATGTCAGTCTAGGACTCTATTTTGAGTCAAGACGGGTTCTGATAGTTAAATTGAAGGTACCAAACCCTAGAGAATATTTTTATATGAATTTTAGAGGGTTTAGATGAGTTTTATCTTGACCAAAACTTTACTTAATTAAGTGGATCTCTTTTTAGGATTTCAGAAGTCATTTAATTCTCAAAATATGTGAAAACCTTTTTCTATTTGCATTAGCCCACTTGTTGGACATTTAAGGCCATTTGACCCTTAATTACCCCCTAGGAAAACCCGTGGTTGTTCTGCATTCAAGATATGATGATAAAATTATAGTTTTAACCCTATTTTCTTGTCTTTCCCTCAGAATGATTATGCAATGAATTAGGGGTCTCTAGCGGTTTTGTAGGAGCATTTATTCCTTGATAATGACTAAATTAAGATAGTTATGGCTCATGATGGTGTTCCCATTAGTAAGTCATGTATCAATTGCCAAACTTTAGGAAACATGACTAGGAAGAACATGATGCCCCTAAACCCAGTCCTTGAAGTTGAAATCTTTGATGTTTTGGCCATTGATTTTATGAGACATTTTACCAATTCATTTGGGAACCTGTACATTCTAGTGGCAGTTGATTATGTATCCAAATGGATTAAGGCCATCCCGACCCGAACCAATGATCATAAAGTGGTCATGGATTTTGTAAAAAAGAACATCTTTAGTCGATTTGGTGAGCCCAAAGCTCTAATTAGTGATGGCTGGTCCCATTTCACTAAACCAATTCAGGACCTTACTAGCCAAGTATGGAGTCACTCACAGAATCTCTACTCCATACCATTCGCAGACCAACAGACAAGTTGGAATCTCCAATAGAGAAATTAAAAAGATCCTTCAAAAGACGATTCGCCCGGATTGGAAGGATTGGTCTACTAAATTGGATGACGCTCTCTGGGCCTACCGAACTGTGTATAAAACTACGATTGGAATGTCTCCATTTCATCTAGTCTACGAAAAATCTTGCCATCTGCCAGTTGAGCTTGAACATAAAGCTTATTGGGCAATCAGAACATTTAACTTGGATCCCAATAGATCTAGACGACAAAGGAAACTCCAATTGACTGAATTGGATGAAATCTGGAATGATGCTTATGAGAGCGCGAGAATATATATGAATAGGACAAAAGCTTTACATGATAAGTATATCTCCAGAAAAAGGTTTGCCCCTAATCAAAAGGTTTGGTTATTTGATGCACGCTTGAAGCTCTTTCTGGGAAAATTAAGATCAAAGTGGATAGGTCCCTTCGTTATAAGAAAAGTCTACCCTCATGGAGCTGTGCTTATCCTAGATCCCAAGACTGGTAATGAGACAAAGGTGAATGGTCAAAGATTGAAACCTTTTATCACACAGAACTGTGATCCCATTCCTGATGGTCACATCAACCTTCTGGAATCTTCTTAAAACTGAACTGAGTCCAGCAAATGACGTTAAACTTAGCACTGGCTGGGAGGTAACCCAGTACTTTGTATAGGTAGCTCTGCATCCTCTGTATTCATGCTGACTTGGATTAACGAGCATAGTCAGGTGATATCCCCTCCTCTTGCTTATTATATTTTGATTTTCATGCATACATTTCAATGAGGACATTGTAATGGATAGGCATGGGGGGGTGGACATTGCATGTCTTATTTTTATGTCAAAAAAAAAATTGCGTTTAGGCATAAAGAATTTTTATTAAGGTTTTATTAGGGATTTATTCTTAAGTTGATTCCTGAGTTTAGAATCCAGTATAATTTCACACTTACACATAGAATTTGCAATGGATCCTCTGTGAAGACCGATAAACATCTTTAGTTTATCGAAAGAAGAGTGCTCTTCTCTTGAACCCTTGGACAATAATTGAGGAGTCAGGCAAACTATCTTTTAACAGATCCACCAAATAAGTGTGATGTGAGAATAGAAAGTCTATTGGTGTTCTAAGGCTAGTATGAGGAATCTCAAACTCTAGATAATGAGATAATGATACTCGGAGTTAGGCATAGTTTTCGCTCTCGGTTTTTGCGTATAAGTTCTTAGTGCGAATCTCTTGAGAGCCACCAAATAAGGCAAATATGCAAAGAGCGGGTTCTGATAAAATTAAGATTGAGGTGGATGGTCACGACCGTCTTTTACGGAATTCTCGGCTGAAGGAGGGTATTAATATCAAGGTCAGAAATACATTGTCATATCCATTCCCTTCCCGATGCTGAGAATAGGCACTTCCACCAAATAAGCCACCCAATATCCTCTTAAACACCCATAATCCCAAATAATGCCTTTGGTGACGACCTTCCTCTATAGTTCTATTATTTCGTCGTAGTATAGTATAGAGAAGTGATTACCAGTTTAATACAATTTATTACTCGGAAATAAAAGAGTTCCCGAGGTCGAACTCAGGGAGCAAGTTGTATTCTAGAGATACAAATTCTTATTACAAAAAATATTACAAAAATAAAGAGAGAGAGAGAGATAAAAATTTGGTTTCTTTTTTCTTCCTCTTTGTTTTCTCTTCTCTTTGGCTTTTGGTTTTTCTTCTTTGTTTATCTCCTGGTGGTCTTCTTCTTCTGCCTTCTGTTCTTCAGATCTTCTTCTCGTGCTCTCTTCTTCTGCTTTTGCTGTCAGGACGTCGTCTCTCCTTCTTTCTTCTTTTTCTTTTTATCTGCAGCGGTGGGTGATGTTCTTCTTCTTCTTTCAGCTCTTGCTTCTGCTTGTCTCTTTCTTTTTCTTTTCCCTTGCGGTCCTGTTCTTCTTCCTCTTTTCTGCCTTCAGAGCGTCGTCTGATTTTCCAATCAGACGACTTAAACCGCCGCTGCTACAGTGCTCCTCCTTCCTTCAGCTTTCATCGTCCTTCTTCTCTGCCTCGCTCGTCTTCTTCTTCTTCACCTGTGCCTGTACTCTTCGAAGCTCTCGTCAGCGGGCAAAAACCTACGCTACCCTCCCCCCCCGCGTTTCTCTCTCACAGATGCCGCTCTTCGGAAAGCTCTCCCAGAGCTACCGGGTAGTCGGGTACGGGTCAAGCCCGGGTCCAGGCCCACCAGCGTGCGTGGTGGACGAGGAGTGCAGGTCAGGCTAAGTCGGGTCGGGCCAGGTCCGCGAGGCGTGAGCGCGGACGAGATCGGGTAATCGGGCGGGTGAAGGGGACCTCACCCCGTGTGCTGAGGCGATTAGCCTCCAGCACTTTTTCACTTTATACCGCTGCGATCCTTCAGAACCTTCCGAGGTGGGACTAAATGTCCCACCCCAATTTGACGCCTGCGCAGAGGAGGCAGCGGCGGTCGAGGCTTCGCACGAGGGCTTCGCGTGAGGGCTTCGCCTCAACTGCAGCCTGACGCTTTGCGAAGACACCTCGCGCAGCCTGGGAGCGTGACCTGGGCATGGCACACCTGGGGCAGCAGGTGAAGAAGCTGCTTCGCTTCAACAATGGCGGCGGCGAGCGCAGGTACCTGCCCACAGAGAAACGGCCTCTCGGCCCAATCAGAAACGCGGAGGACCTTCGCCGTGGCATGGCGAAGGTGGTCAGGGGGTGTGCAGGCGGCGGGGCGGAGCCTAAGGGCCGCCCTAGGTCAAACTGCAGGTTAGGAGATGGGTTTGTTCGGTGGAGTTGCAGAGGGTGATTTGGGGGAAGTGGAAGGGCGGAGGTTGATCAGGGTGAGGAGGCGGAGGTTCTGCAGTGGTCGGCGAGCCGTGTAGGTTGCTGGAGTGATGGGAGCGGGTCGCCGGAGCAGGGGCCGGAGGTGGAGAAGGTGAGGGCGATTGGTCGGATCGGGGTAACAGTAAAGATGTAAAGTGAGGAAAAGGAAGAGGGGAGGAAGAGGAGGAGTTCTACCTACTTAGCAGGATGAGGAGGGGCCGGAGCAGGCGACAGTCGTATCGACTGTCGCCAGAGAAGAAGCTGCCCAGGGGAAGGGGCGGCGGCGAGGAGAGGGCCGGAGATGCGCCAGCTGGGTGCGGCGTGGCGCGGGAAGAGTGAGGGAGAGCAACCCTGCAGCTGGTAGTGCGGCAGAGCGACGAGGAGGAAGAGGGGAGACCGCCGGAGCTGGAGGGCTTCCTGTCGGAGTGGGAAGAGAGGAAGTGGGGGTCTTTCTCCGTCAGGACCGAGCTGCTCAGAACGGCGGAGCGACGGGGATATTTATAGAGGCAGAATCAGAGAGGAGGGCGGAGGGAGACGACGTGTCTCCCTCGCCGGAGGACGCCGGAGATGGAAACCCATACCGTCCGTGCGTTCGCACGGCCGGTATGGTGGGTTGCAGCGACCAGGGGGGTGTTCCTGCGACGGCTAACGACGCAGGGCACCCCCGGTTTACTTGCCAGACCCTCCCCCTTACCCTGTGCGGCGCCATGCTCCGCGCAAGGTCGCCGGAGCATGGTGCTGGTCAGGTTTTGGCAGGAGGGACCTGAATGCAAAGAAAAAAGGAGAGTTAGGGGCAGAAATGTGAGGGTTCAAAAGTTGAGGGCCAAAAAGTAAATAAATGAGGACCAAAGTGTAAAGTTGGTCAAGAAGGTTTCCTCTTAGGCTCAAGTTTTTATACATGACTAATTGGGGCCTAAGGATTATGATGGTGAATTTTATTTCCAGATTAAACCTTGTTTGACTGGTCAATTTACGCAAAAACCCAAATTAAGTTGTTAATTGGGCATGGTTCTCAATGTAGGTCAAAATGGGTTCCTAAGGCCAAATTGAAGGTTCTGAACCCTAGAGATTATTTTTCTATGAATTTTAGAGGGTTTATTCTATTTTTACTTTGCCTCGAACCTCACGAATTGAAGTGGGTTTGTTTTAAGGTTACAGATTATCATTTAGTTCCTTGGAATTGCTGTAGCCCTTGTCAGATCATCTCATCCCACTTTTATTCTTATTAGGTTGCTTTGACCTATGTTTGGACCCTGAATTACCCTGTATGCAGATTATACTGGTAAAATTGCATTTTTACCCCTTATGACTCGTTTTCTCCTTAAACTCAGAATTCTCTGAGTTAAGCCTTTCCTTGAGTTATGTAGGAGCTTTTATCCTTTGTATTAGGTCAAAATGAGCTAGTTATGACTCATGATGAAGTTCTCATCAACCTTGTAAATAAAAGTTCGTAAACTATACTGCGTTGCGTTAGTAGATATTTGGATGCGAAAAAAAAAGAGAGAAAAAGAAATAAAAAAGAGAAATATATATATATACACACAAATTTATAGAAAAAAACAAAAATAAAATAGAAAAGAAAAAAAATATATATAGAAAAAAATTTTAAAGAAAGAAAAACAGAAAAGAAAAAATGAGTTTATAAGTGTTTTTAGAATTTATTTCAAATGTAATGAGGCAACAACACCTATCACCCTCACGATCCACCAAATACATCCTTGACCTACTTTTTTGTATTTCTGGCTGCCTGAATACAAGCTGAGGAATTCTGACTTAGTCTTAGAGTTATTGAAACCTAATCAAAGTGTTAATGCCAAGAGAGACCACCAAATATATTGATAAATTTGGTGAGATTGTGAGCTCAAAAAGAAAGAAAAGAAAAGATAAGATAAGAAAAAGAAAAAGAAAGAGAGAGAATGAGTACAAAGGAACTAAAGAGAGCATGGTTTCTTGCCTCTCTCTGAGTTGAATTATTTCATAATCTGGAAATCTAGGTTCTAAAGTACTGGCCTACATGTAGCATCAGATGAGTGTGAGTCACCAAATATAAATCTACTTAACTCAGAAATCTTCTACCTAAGCCAAAAAACTAGGGTTGAATTTACAGATTATCTTATAACCTTGAGGGGAGAAGTCTACCTATCCCAATAGATTTTTACTAAGGGTCAAGTACGAGCTTTAGATGTGGATTGACTTTTCACTTGGATCCATTGCATAGGCTACAACAAAACATTTTCACGATTATCTGTATTTCTAAAGTTTTGGGATAAAAACAAAAGAAATAAATCTCCAGTCAAACTCTTAATATAAATCTATCATGTAGGACCACTTTGCATTTGTCTTGCATTTGGTAGAAACTAGCAAGATTTAGGCATGGTAGTATGATTGCACAACAATCATGCAACCTAAATCACCTGAATTAAGCTATATTCTAGTATAACTTAGGAATAATGCATTCATAAGCATTTTAATTTGCACAATAGCTAGTTTATTGGTTATATAGATAATATCATCATTTTATGTACTAAAAGAGATTATTTTAAATTCTAGATGATTCGAAGCCATGGATGTTAGATTAGACTGAATAGATCTGATCAGAATGACGACGGGAGTCCAATGCTTCTGAAATCATCTCGATCAGACAACCAGGGCATCTTGTGTAGTCCATAAAAGAACAGAGATCATAAAGCCAAAGTACAAAGATCCAAGCCTTAGATGAAAGATCTAACCGCATGCATGGATCTGGATCAACGATCTCGGTCCAATGGTGCAAAAATCGTCTCAATCAGAGGTCTACATCACCAGATACAAAGAAAGAAAGACGGACGGCCATGATAGCGCCATGTGGTGCCATCATAGCTGCCTCCTCATCACCACCCCATCTGTGAAGGCTCTTCCACCGTGCACTGTGGGCTGTTGGATCGTCATCCAACGACCATGAAGCGGCCACGTCGTTGGTAATCCCTATGCCATCAAGGAAGAAGATCAGCCATTGGATTTTCATCCAACGGCTGATAGCGGTTGTGCGTGATTTGGAAACACAACACAAGAGAGGGCCTGGTGCAACGGTTAACACCTTTGCCCTTAAGCGAACGGCATAGGTTCAAAACCACTTGAGCACGAAATCAGGAAAGCGTTGAACAAGCATGCGATTGGACATTGGATCAGCATCGGAGGGCAGAGGAGCAAAAGCGTGGCGCAATTTGAGTGCTTGGTAGCTGCACGCACACATCCACGCATGAACTCACTCGTTTCCTTCATCGTGAAGGAGATGCGAGTGCGAGTTATGTCGTCCGATCATTAAGGCGCAAGATTTAAGCATGCAGGTGCTCGTGAAGAGAGAAGAGCAGTTGGGCATGCGTGGGAGCGCTCAATGGCGATCTGAAGGCTGAGAAGCTACCACGTGTCAAGCCCAGGTTGAATCTGAGCATTTTAGGCGCAAATGAAGGTGCTTCGAGGCCAGATCTGAAATGTTGATCTCTCGATCAACGGATATGATCAAATAAGAGTTGTTGCACGAGATAAAGGGGTTAAATATCCACTTTGCCCCTCATTAAAACTATAAAAGAAGGCCCAGGGCCTTCAGTTGAAGCATCTCTCTTCCATCAACTCTAGATATCTTCCATATTCTTTGCAACTCTTTGTCCCTCTGCAACTCTGCTTTGACCTTCATCCCAACGCTCTGGATCTGAGGTGCTGCCGTACCTCGCACAAGCATCCTACAAGCAGCATCATCTCTCTGCCACTTTCTGTCTCTCTCTCTATCTCTCTATTTAATTCTAGTAGCATTCTTTATTGAGAAAACTCTATGTAATTGCAATAAGATTCTGATCTTCTGAATACATATATCTAATTCCTATACATATATACATATATAAATATCTATTTAGAACAAGTTCTATTGAAACGCTTCTGCATAAATTATGATTGCCTCCCTACGAACGACCCGGTACTCACTGGTTTTATAAATTTATCTGTCGACGTATTTTTGCACTATACAATTGAATTAACCTTTAAAATGCGAATTACGTGCCGAACAGTGCTCGAGGGAATGAAAATTCATGGGATATGCTAGAGTTGACATAAAAACTTGAAAACTTTTCATTTTCAAATTCACTCCCATGATCGGTCCTAAGTCTAAGAATGGAAGATGATTTTTCCTTTTGAAGTCTTCGAGCAAGACTTAGGAAGGAGTCAAATGAGTCATCCTTATGTTTTAAGAAATGACCCAAGTGAACCTTGAGAAGTCATCAACAATAACTATGCAAAATTTTGATCTGTTTAGGCTCTCAAATCGTGTTGGCCCAAATAGATCAAGGTGTAACAATTCTATAGGACGTGTGGTTGAAACTAAGTCTTTTGATTTAAAAGAAGCCTTGTGCATTTTTCTGAGTTCACAAGATCTGCACAATGCATCCTTTTTATAATTTAGTTTGGGTAGCCCCTTACTAACTCATTTTTGGCTAGTTTGTTTAGGTGTTTGTGATTTATGTGACCTAGCCTACGGTGCCATAAATCCACTTCAACATGAGTGGCAAGCAGACATTTCACATATTTGTCTCATAAAAAGTGAAAAGCATAGATATTTTCATATCTAAAACCTTCAATTAAAATAGTATTAGATCATTCTTTTAATATTTTAAATCTAGTTTTTGTAAACAATACATCACAACCATTGTCACAAATTTTACTAATGCTAAGTAGGTTATGTTTTAAATTTTCTACTAAAAGTACTTTATGTACCTGCTTAGTTGAATTACCTATTATACCTTCACCAATAATGAGACAACGTTTATTATCACCCAACTTGACATGTCCTCCATCTTGAATTCTTGTCCACTGTATAAATAGGTCAGAGTGTCCCGTCATGTGCTTGGAACACCCACTGTCTAGGATTCACTTGTCTTTCTTAGCCTGCAAAATAGTTTAGTAAATCTGATTTAGTTACTCATTTTCTTTTGGGTCCTTAGATCTTAGTTCCTTTCAAATCTTGAGATTTATAAACCTCTTGTGTTAGATTTATAATTCTTGGATTTTTTGGCCTTTTGATAAATCCATGCATGCCTAGGTGCATGTGATTTATTTTGTGTGTTCTTTTTAGTTTGAAAATTGGCTTTCAAAGCATCACAAACTCATTATTCAACCTATTAGTTGTTTTTAGATTATTTAAAGTCCCCTCAAAGTGCTCATAGATATCTTCTAACTCTATTATTTTGCATGCAATGGAGAGTTAGTATCTTTTGCCATATCTAACTCTATTTCTAAACATGATTTTTCTATTTCCAAGGTTTTGTAGTTACTATGCAAAACTTTATTTTCCTTTTCAAATAACATAGCCTTATGATATAACTCTTTATATGCTTGCAACAATTCATTAAAAGAAATTTTAGATTCTACCTCATCTTTCGAGCTATCATCATTTGCCATCAAATATAGATGGGCGACTTTGTTTTCCTCGGATTCTTTAGAAGAGGATTTTGTGTTGGAATCACTGTAGTCCCAAGTCGCTTTATACGCCTTTCTTGAGATCTTCTTCTTCTTCTAATCGATTTCTTTTTCTTTCTTCTTTTCTTCTTTTTTCTTCTTGATCAACGGGCAATTCTTTCATACATGTCCCTTTTTCTTGCATTCAAAACTAACTACATCATTTGACAACTTGTTTACTCTTTTACCTTGCTTTCGAATGAACCGTCGAAATCTCCTTGTTAGGAGAGCAAGCTCTTCTTCTTCGTCGAAGTTGAAGTCGTCAAAGTTTGAATCTTCCCTTAAAGCTTTGAAAGCAAGCTACTTCTTCTTTCTTAGAGGTTTCTCTTCATTTTTCTTCATGTTCTCCAGTTGAACCTCGTAAGCCATGAGGCTTCCAATCAGATCGTCAAGTGGAAGAATTGAAAGATACTTTGCCCCTTGAATCGTTGTGGATTTAGAAGACCAATCACTTGTAAGAGATCTCAAGATCTTTTTTACACGCTACTTTTTTGTGAACTTCACTCCAAGGTTCTTCATGGGATTGACAATTTCCCCAAATCTTGTGTACATATCCTTGATCATCTCACCTTTCTCCATCCTAAAACACTCATAATTGTCCATTAGAATAGAGATGAGGGTTTCTTTTACCTTATTTGTTCCTTCGTATGTGACTTGAGGCATGTTCCATATCTCGTATGCGGACTCGCAAGCCGAGATACGGTTGAACTCTTTCTTGGATAATGCACAATAAAGTGCATTCATGGCCTTTGCATTGCTAACAATCATCTTCTTTTGATCCAAGGTCCATGCTACTCCTTATTGTGGCTCTGGATCCGAATACCTCGTTTGAATGAGTCCAAGATTCCTCATCCATGGACTTGCGGAATACTTGCATACGCTTTTTCTAGCATCCATAGTCCTTCCCATCAATGTAGGGAGGTCATGTCGATGACTGGTCATCAGTGTGCTTGGTTGATGATGATGCCATTGCGAGTTGAGTTGTTACGTCTTCTCGCAACCCACTATGATACCACCTATAGGATCTTAATAACACAAGAACACAAGAAGGGGGGATGAATAGTGTGGTAAAAGAAATAATTTGCAAATAAGACAAGCCACAAAAATGGACACCAAATATATAGTGATTCCCATCACTTAGGTACTCTACGACCTAAGTCTCCTGACTTAGGATTTTTAATCCAATTCCATCAACTTGGAGGGAATCAATTTACTAAAATATGAGGTAATTAACGGGTTACCTCAACCCAATTATAAGATAAAATGAGAACAAAGAAATTATAGGTGTAAGCAAGAAATTTAAATGCTTACAACTAGAAACCTATGTCTCCTACAAGAATATAATTAACAATATTTTAAAATAAGAACTAGCATGAAAATCAGTGCTCAAAAAGGAATTGTAAAGAGCTAAAAATGCACCAAAGAACTTGTTGCAATATCAGAGAAATTCTTGAAAGCTTAACACAACAAGCACTAACACCTTGCAGCAACAATAGAGAAAATATGAATTCTAGAAGCAAGGGTGGTATTTAATTCTTGTGTATTATAAAAATAGCTCTCAACCGTCTTTTTATAAACTACCAAACAACCTTACTATGCTCCCTAGTTGTTGGGGGCGTATTAAGGGTGTTATAATTAAGATTAACCAAAAAATAGGTGTTCAGATTTGGCACAACGAATAGTTGGTACTGGTACTAAAGTTGTAGTACCGGTACTAGCTGCTCACAGTTTTTCAACAGCCAGCACATAAGAGCCTAGGTGTCAATACTCATCATAGGTACCGGTACTCAGTGCTTCCAATTTGAATTGCACTAGGGGGTGAATAGTGAATTTGTAAAATAATTGCAAGATAAAATTCAATCATAGAAATGGAGGCACAAGATTTTTAGGTGGAAACCCAAACTGGCTGAAAACCACCACCTAAGCTAGTCCCTTAACTTAGGATTTACGATCACAAAGTGATCAATCCACTAACCACACTACTTCAACGAGGATAGTGTACCTCAATTACAAATCAGACCTTCGATCCCTAAGTGCAGGTTTCTCCCTCCACAATGAAGAGATGAGGATTCGGCAGGCCAGATACCCAACTATAACAAGTAAAATGAAAAATAAAGTGCACCCAATGGAGCACCCAAAAATATGTATAATTCGCTTATCTACTAAGGGTGAAAGAAACTCCCTGAAGATGAGATTATGAAGCATAATGGAAGTGATGGTTTGCCCCAAATAGAGTAGTTTCATAGAACAAGGGCAATGGAAGCAATGGTGCAAGTGAGCAAATGATTATCTACGTGAAATATATCTTAAGAGGTGTGTCTTGCCTAACAAGGGTTATGTTATATTTATAGGCAAGCTTAGAACCTTCAAGTAGGCTTAGGAGAGGTCTCCTAGTTGTTGGAGGCAAGTCCCAAGAGATTGAGAAGAAATCCAACTTAAATTAGGGTAATTATGATTCTGACAGCATTATCAGATGTTTGATATTTGGGTCAGACGTCTAATTATAATTATGGACCTTTGATTTAAAGAGTTAGAGTTATTGTTTTCATTAGATCAAAATAGGGTTCTTGGTGGACGTCTGATATGCTATTATAAGACGTTTGGCACTAGAATTGGACGTCAAATTATAGGTGGGTTTGTTCCTATTTTGTTCCTATTTCCAGTGGCC
Organism: Thalassia testudinum; assembly: GCA_037157565.1. Taxonomy (NCBI): domain Eukaryota; kingdom Viridiplantae; phylum Streptophyta; class Magnoliopsida; order Alismatales; family Hydrocharitaceae; genus Thalassia; species Thalassia testudinum. The sequence continues at coordinate 97,862,020 of JAZHRO010000024.1, forward strand.
TAGATGTCTAGAAGGAGATTAATATCTTACTTTGGGAATAAAAAAAGCGAGATTTGCTTTTTGACAAATCTTTGCAAAGGATGGAGTTAACGGTCCATTATTGGACGTTTGGACCTATCCAGACGTTTAAAGGTGTATTTAACCGTTAGGTTTAAAGAATGATAAAGGAAATTTTAAGTGTAGTCTAACGGTTGGCTTAAAGGACATCTGAGGTTTGTATTGGATGTCTGGATAAGCCTCTGGATGTTTATTTATAGATTCTATCGCTTGGGACCTAAGTGTTCAAATCGTTCAAGCAAGCCTATAGGCAATTGGTCATCTATTATTATGATTATACGACTTAAAGTTGAATATCAGACGTCTGACAGGTGTGTTGGACGTCTACTATGTGCTTTGTATTAGGTTTTTGTTTCTAATTTTTCTAAAGTGTAGAGAGCCTAAGTTAGGTAATTGTATGTTATCTTTAAGGACTCTTTATAACATCTCTAGACTTAATTAAAAATAATATTACAACCTTTTGAAAGTGTATAATAAAAAGCCTAAGTCTTATGACAAAATACGTCTTCACGCTCTTAATCATCTGTCTTGAAAAATCCATGAGACCTACAATTATGTTGTGACAGAGAAAAAATATGCTATTTCCATGTTTTATTTCTTTTACTTTATTTTGTAAAATCATCAAAATATTATTTATGAGGGGATGAACTAACACAGTTGAGTGCCAACTAAGTCACCAGGTACCTGTACTCATCATGGGTACTGGTACTTGTGGCTCACAAGTTTGAGACAAATCAGGTACTGTAACCTCCATGTACCAGTACTCATCATGTGCATCGGTACTTGTAAGGTCCAGGCATGAACAAACTCCATAAACTATGAGCACTTGATACTGGTAATCATGATGAGTACCGGTACTTGTTGTTCACAGTTTGAGGAAGATGCTCAAACCTGTGCCCTGCAGGTACCTTATACCTGATGAACAGTACTGGTACTAATGAACAATATCGGTACTTGCTACAAGTACCTTGAATTAATCTTTAGTGCTTTTCAAACTCAATTAATCTTTTAATATGACACAGAAACATTTCTAATTTTACAAACAAACTATTGTACATGAGTTTGATACTTAATTATCTCTAATTTGATTTTACTGTCTATATCAATTTTTCTTGTTTAGGAGACGTACAAACTTCTAAGTTACAATCAATAAACAACAAAAAATCTTCATCTACTTTAATCTTCTTCCTTGTCATCATCCAAACTTCCTATAAACCTGTGATTATCCCTATAGATATCACTTCAAAAACTCATTTGATTTAAAATAATTTTGTTAACACCAAAATATAAAAAAGGGAGGTGGAACTAGGTTCCAACATGTCTTGCATTTTTTGAACTTAGTTTGTTAATTGCACCTAGCTTTTTGCTATTGATTGGATTACTTTTCTTAGTTCTTCCAATGCATCAGATTGTGAACGAGGTGATGGGAACACCATCATGAGCTTTAACTAGCTCATTTTGACCTAGAAAAGAGAACATAAGCTCCTACATAACTAAGTGAAGGGCTTAATTCAAGGAATAACTGTTCTGAGAAGAAAATAAGAAATAAAGGGTAAAACTGTAATTTTACCATTGCAGTGCAACAACAGGATTTCTCAAGGGTTAAACATGGGTCAATTGGTCTTAAAAATATGAAAAGTGGGATGGTTCAATCAGAAAAGGATTATTGTGAGATCTGAGAATTAAATGACATTGTTTAACCCTAAAATAAACCCACTTAATACAACAAGGTTCTGGTCAAGAAAAAAATCAACTAAACCTTATAAAATTCATGGAAAAATATCCTCTAGGGTTTAGAACCTTCAATTTGGCCTTTGGAACCTATTTTTACCTAAATAGGGGTCCTGGCTAATTATTTGCCCTAAATTGGGTTTTTGTGCAAAATATCTAGTCAAACGTGGTTAAACCTAAAATCAATCTTCACCATTGGATTCCTTAGGTCAAAATTATGTTTGTACCAAAATTTGGACCTAAGGGGAGGTCACCTTGACCTACTTTGCAAAACAGTCCACCCAATTAAATTTTGACCCCTAGCTTTTGAAAACCATTGGCAGAACCCCCTATCTTCCTCTCCACTCTTTGCAATTAGGTCCCTCTGCCATTACACCGGAGGGGTCCTACTCCAACGAGGATTCGAGGAGGATTTCTCCCTGATTCCTTAGAGATCCCCTCTCAGATTTGGAAGGGAGACTCTCTAAGGAATTCCCTATCATCTGAACGCAATCCCAAGATTTGATCACACCCAATCTCTCATACGAATGCACGAGAGATATGGGTATCTCTCGACCTTCCAAGTCCAACGAGGTTGCCGTGCTTGGAAGCTTCCTTCCAAGCATAAGGTCCTCCGTCCGCGACTATAAAAGATGCCCCAGATCCTCCTGACGATCCTAAGCTTGAATTGGCCACAGAAACCCCCAAATTTCCTCCTCCCTCATCTCCGGCCAATAGCCTGCAAGCTCCGGCGATCTCTCCTCCCTCTTCTCATCTCTTTGCCACCATACCAGTGGCAGAGTCTTCTCCGTCTTCCTCCTTCGCGTTGTGCCAAACCTGCGCGTGCTTCTCCAACCCCTTCGTCGTCGCCGTCTTCCTCATCTCAGGGCTTTCATCTCCGGTGACGGCACACACACGCCGCTCACCCTCTGCCTCCCCCCTTCGTCCAAATACCCTCAGTAAGTTCCTCTCTCCCTACCTTTCACTTTCCCCTTCTTTATTTCACAAAATTACCCTCGACAGCCACCAACCACCTCTGCCTTCCTCATCTCTGGCAGACCACCGGTGAAGGCGCAACCGCCGCTCCACTCATCCACATGCCTCGCCATCTACCTCAGAACCTCTGCCATCACCCACTGATCATCATCTGCCCCTTCACTGATCGCCACACGCACCCTACACTCTCACCGAACACACACACTTTCACGGTCATAGTCCGACCTAGGCACACATGCCTAGGCCGTTCTGTGCCACACCACCCACCGCATCACCTTCGTCGTGACATGGCGAAGCTACCCAAGTGTTTTGACAAGGCCACGAGGCCGTATTTGTGAAGTGCAGATCCGACCCCTTGTCGCCATTGGAGCAAGCGTGAAGGAGCTTGCAAGCTCGCTCCAGGTCGCGTTGCTCCAGGTAGAAGAGCCCCAAGTGCACAGAAACACTCCACGCCTCTTTCACACCTAGCAATCGAAGGCTTCATCGGTTGCAGCTATTGCCATTGCACGGGCATCCTCCCTGCGCGCGCGCGAAGAAGCGAGTGGGACTTTAGTCCCACCTCGAAAGTTTTCGACGCAGGTGAGTCCTTTAAATTATTTTTGTGTTTCCACCTTATTGCCTCAGATCATGGGGTGAGGTCCCCTTGCCCGCTCACCCGCATCGTCCGTGACCCATGCTACGCGAACTTGGCTGCCTGATCCATTTACCTTGCACTCCTCGCGCACCACCCACACTGGTGTGCTTGGACCCGGGTGCGCGTAACTCGACCCGCATACCCGATTGGCTGGCTCTGGGAAAGCGAACCTAAGAGAGAAGAAGAGAGAGAGTGTACGCAAGGGAGGGTAGGGGTAGGTTTTACACTCATGTGTGCAGGGAAAGAAGGAAGGAGCTGCGGGAAGGAAAGAAGCCCAAGGGCAAGAGAGGCTAAGGAAGGAAGCTGAGGACTTGAAGGCAGAGGCTGAAGAAGAAGGAAGAAGAAGGTGCTGCTGAAGAAGAAAGGAAAAGAAGGAAAATAGAAGCGAAGGAAGAAAGGAAGGAAGGCACAGCTGAAGGAAGAAGAGAAGGAAGGAGCCGCAGAGAGAATAGAAGGCTGAAGATAGAGAAAAAGACCAAAGAAAGAAGGAGATCAAAGGCAGAGAAAGAGGAAGAAACTAAGAGAAGAAAAAGAAGGAAGAAGAAGATAGAATAGAAGGAAGGAGTCGTAGAGAGAATCAAAGGCAGAGAAAGAGAAGAAAGAAGAAGACATCAGAAAGGAGAGAAAGAAGAAGAAGAATAGACATTCTATTTCTTTTTACATCTCTATTCTTCTCTCTAGCATTTATACACATTGAATTTCATTCTACTGCTTCATACTATTGTTGAACATCACATTTTATTAATTTGAGATTGTGCTCTTAGTTTTTAAATACCAATTTTCTCCCCATGTTCAACCTCAGATTCTTAATTTTTCGAGTAATAAAATTCTTATTTGTTTACAAAGCGATTTCACTTATATTGCAACGCAACATCTTTTAAACACCGATCTTGCCCCGTAAGCATTATTTTGGCACCGTTGCCGGGGAGTAACGGGCATTTTAGAAACTTTGATCACAACCTCTGATTCAGTACTAACTTGCTCTATTTCTTGTGTTGTGATTGTTTCAGGGGAAGAAAAGAAAAACAGTTGCACAACAACCACACCAGGAACAAGTAAATTCTCTTTAGCCCTTTCTCTTAATCCCCTCAAAATCTGAAAAGGAAAACAAAGAAAAATCAATCTAGGGCTACTTGCTTCCATATTTAGTAATTCACCAAAGTTGTCTGATTTTTTATTTCAACACATTCTTGAATTCCACATCCATTTAAGGTAACTAGGGCTAACACCTTCTTGATTGAGCCCTAGATACCATCTTTAAGGCAACTAAATTATACCAAATAGAGCCAACTTAAGGATTTCAATTTAGGGTTTTAGAGACACATCTTCTCTTAAGCAAAGAATCAAAATTTTCAAAACGAGGTGTGCCTAAGCCTTGTTTGAAAATATTTATCCAAGAGAAACCCTAAAGAAAATCAAACTCTTAATTCACTTGAACCCTAAAAGAGAGGACCTAAAAGCTCTCAAAGGAACAAAGAGGTGAAGTTGACCTTTAGGTCAACCAACCTTGAAATTAGGTCACTTTTTGCACTCAAAAGATCTAAAGTTCAAGTGGAACCCTAAGCACCTTGATCTTAATTAAAAGAGGTAGACTTAAGAGGTCAAGGTCCCCATTCTGGTCTACCTGGAATCTCAGTGACAAATGAGGTCGGGAGGGGGAAACCCTGTAACTCGTGGGGACGCTCTACCATGTACGGGCTTTATGGGACTCTCCCTCTCTGGCTGCCCAGGTATTTCTCAGGTGGACGGCCTTTCTGACTAAGGGGTATCATCCGCCCCAAACCTTTATGGTCACCCAACATTTTTTTTGGGTGTCTCGATTGGGTCCAGCACATTCTAATCTCATCAAATCCTTCGATGCATGTTTGGTAGGAGGTCCTTAAGACCATCCTTAAGACCTCCTTTAGGAATCCACTCCTGCCGAGGCCAAGCCTCGACACCCGTGTTTATGCAGCAACCCCACCACATAGATCTCTCCTCTGATTCATCAGAGCTAAGTTCTCCTTCCATCATGGCACAACCCATTGAAGAAGAGAACAACCTTGAGCATCAACTTCAGCGCCTAAATGATCTATTCCAAAACTTTGTAAACCCACCGCAGCGTCATATGATGTGAGATCACTATAATCCCGCTACGGTAGCAATCGAGCCTCGAGTCCAAATCTCGGCTGGAGGACCTGATTTTGAACTCAAGCCCAATATGATTCATGCCATACCAAAATTCCATGGGCTTAATTCTGAGGATCCATTCCAGCACATCAAGCAACTCAAACATCTGGCATAGACCTTCAGGTCAGATGTACAAAATCAAGATATTCTACTCATGAAGATGTTTTCTTTCTCCCTCATGGACAAGGCTGCTCATTGGTACTAGAGTCAAACTCGTCCGATCAACACATGGGTAGAACTCCACTCTGAATTTTTGAAAAAGTTCTTCCCCGTTGGCTGGACGAATGCCTTGCACCACCAGATCACTCACTTCACTCAACAATCGGGAGAACCTCTTCATGAGGCATGGGATCAATTCTTGGATCTCATGCGAAAGTGCCCCCATCATGGAGTTCCTAAATGGGAACAAGTCCAGTCTTTTTACCAGGGACTTCGTGAAGACATTCAATTGTTCGTCAATGCAACCTACGGAGGAAACATCATGGGTCAACATGAGGACACGGTGTGAGAGATTCTCAAGAATATGTGCGAGAACTCCATTAATAATGACTCCATGGGCTTATTTGACTGGACGAATGCCCACGCATCGACGAATCTTAGGGGAGGACATGACACGCAGGGCCTGTCCACATCCGTCGACTTGGAGCTGATGGACAGTCGGGTGGATAAGGTTTCTATCATAAAGAAGAAGGTGGATGAGCTGACTCGGCATCTACAGTGAGCCACCTCTGCGCAAAACTCATTTGCGCAACCACCTCTTGTGAGGGAAACTGTGCAAAACATCTATCACCGATCTTCTCAGGGGATGGCCCATATCCACCCTCGTCTGACTCCAGGATCGAAGGGACCTCCGATCCACTTTATTCTAGTTGGGGAAACTTTGAACCCTCGTACTCTGATTTTCCTGAGGCTCCTCAAACCTGCGAGGACCTCAATGACATCCAGAATGACCCATTCTCCAATACCTACAACCCTGGATGGCGGAACCATCCCAACTTCCTGTGGGTGGGAAATTCTCAGAATCAAAGACCACCTTATCAACCCCGTCCACAAGCTCCTCGTCCATATCAGCTACCTCAGCCTCGACCCAACCCCACCTATCAATCTGGGCCAAACCAAGCAGATCAAATGACTCTTATCCTTCAAACACTGGCTGACATTCAGAAGACGAATGTGACAATACAGAAACAGCACACTGACGAGATCATAGAGGTTCGCAATCAACTCGCCCAGATGGTGAATTCCCGCCAACCTGGCACACTTCCTTTGCAACCTCTGCCGAACCTAAATAACGTGTTGACCTAGAGGCTCATTATGAACCCAAATCCAGGCCACGCACATCTGATTTATCAAGCCCCTTATGTTCCATCATCCGATGGGATGGAAGCTTCGACATCTTACGCGGGATTTCAACAGCAGCCACCTATTTTACCAACCCCAAACCAAAACCAGGTAGGACTAAACTCTGTAACAACCCGTAGTGGTAAAGTAACTCAAGACACACCTTATCCAAACCACTTCAAGCCTGGTAGTAACCCAAGCCCTAAGATAGTTATCTAGGATACCCCTATCCCAGATCAAGAACCTGGACCTATTCTAGAGGAACCAACCAAGGTTCCATTTCCCGAGGCCTTGACCAAGGGAAAGAGGATAACCAAACCCGTGGCTCCTGAAGAGGATCTGGTCAAGCTCTTTGAACAGGTCCAGATAAACATCCCCTTGATGGATGCAATCCGCCACGTACCGGCTTATGCACGATTTCTGAAAGACGTATGTACACCCAAGCGTAAGCCGCGAACCAAAAATGGGAGTCTGATAGTACTATCAGAGCAAGCCAACTCTGTAATCTTGAGTAAACTCCCACCTAAGGCTAAAGACCCAGGTACTCCCCTGATTTCATGTAAAATTGGTGATACCCAATTCGAAAGAGCCTTGTTAGACGTAGGTGCCTCCATAAACCTAATACCTACATCCCTCCTTGACCACCTTGAAGAATCCGAGCTTAAACCGATAGAGGTGACATTGTAGTTAGTCGATCGATCCATCAAGTCACCTAAAGGAATACTTGAGGATGCCATTGTTAGGGTGTAGGATTTCTACTTCTCGGTGGATTTTATAGTTCTAGATATGGATGCACTTGAGAACCCAAGGGATACACTGATTATACTAGGGAGACCTTTTCTGGCCACTGCTAGGGCCAATATAAACTGTGAGGAATGTAGTTTCCCTGCTAGGAGAGGGTGATGTAATAAATTGCAGAATAAAAATATAAAACAATCTTACAAAATATCAATCACACAATGTTCACAAAGATTTTTAGGTGGAAACCCAAACCGGGTGAAAACCACCACCTAACCCTCTCGAGCTAGGATTTTCCGATCAACCAAGTTGATCAAATCCACTAAACGAATCACTTAAACGAGGGTGATTCAACCTTAATTACAACCACGCTACTTTATACGAGGGTAGCGTACCTCAAACCCCTTCTCTTCATGAGAAGGATTTTGTCCCACGAAGGAGACGGGAATTCGCAAAGCGTATACCCAACCAAATAACAAAGTAAAATAACAAATATAGTCCTATAGAGCCAACAAAGATTTAAACCTAACTTCTATAGGAATTAGGAAACTTCCCTTTGATGGAAGTGCGTCGACTTGATGCGGATGGGTGAACCACGCAACGGCGCAATGGTGCTCTCGTGAACTATAGTGGGAGAGCGGGTTCGCAAAGGATTGATGCTCTCTAGATGTAGAACTTGAGGTTGGAGAGCAAGAGCTTATCTTGGACACAAAAGAGTAGAAATGCTTGTTCGGGTGTGTCTTAGTGTTTTTAGGTGTGTGTTTAAGTGACAAAGGCTCCCCTCTATTTATAGACGCCTTAGGAAGGCTTTGGAAGGCCTTGGAAGGCTTCCATAGCCGTTTGGTGCAAAGCCCAAGAGAATCAAGCCGAAATCAGGATCAATCATGACTTTGACAGGGTTATCAGACATCTGATCCTGGCATCAGAGGTCTGGAAAACCAGTTTAAGACGTTTGGGAACAAAGTTAGACGTCAGATTTTAGGCGGGTTTCCTTACTGACTTGGATCAGACCTAAACCGGGTTCTAGTGTAAGTTCATCAGACGACATGCTGGACGTCTGGCACTAGGTCTGGATGTCTGGAAACCTACTTTTTCTGTAGGAATGGATTTCCAAGAGATTGCAACAACTATAAGATATCTGAAAAGAGATTTTGGGGCAGCCGAGGCAAAACGGTCATTTATCAGATGTCTGGGAACACTTACGAACATCTGATAAGGCTTTAATGGTCATATCATTCAGTGTTTACTAAGGCAGCCAATGGTCCACTAATTGGACGTCTGGCGAAGTCATCAGACGTCTTCTAAGACGTTTGGTCTAAGGTCTGGACGTCTGATTTCATCAGACAGAAGTAGCTAGTCCAACCTAAATATAGTCGGACGTCTAAGTCAACATTCAGACGTCTTAAAAGTATTTATCAGACGTCTGATTTTCACATTTGAAAAGGCTGTTTGAACCCTATTTTGATTTTCTAAGTTCTCTACAGAATACCTAAGTATCCTAGGGTTGTGCAAGTGTTCCTAGGACTACTATTAGGGTTCTTTGAGGCTCTTTAACATGAATCTAAGAAACAAAAATAAAGTGCAACAAAAGAGACAAAAATACAAAGATTACAAGGAAAGGAAATCTATCCTATTCTTCATCTCCTTCCTTCTTCAAGCCATCGCTCCTCGCGAAGCTCCTCTATTCTCCGTCAAGCTCCTCCAATCCGCCATGGATGCGAGCTCGAACTCCGTCTAAACATATCTCCATTTGCAATTAACCTGAAATCTAAGACTTCAAGTGCAAATGTTAAATAACACGTGTTTTGTTATCATCAAAATAAATGATCGTGGTGCTCTAGCACCAACAAGGAGGGCCAAATAGAACTAAAATTTAGGAACCAAACTCTAAATATTGACATCTTTATGGCCCAACAAGGGATTAATTGCGGTGTTATAGAACAAATATGTGATATCAAAGCCATGGTTGATGAACCGCATATCGAGGACAATCTGATTATTCCCGATCAACCACCAGAAGATCAAGACTCGTAAATAGAGGAGTCTGAACCTGATCTAGATGCACCCATAACTCCTTCCCTTGTTCCTGACACACACCCTGAACCGCCTGTTGCTGCTGATAACCTCGTCCTGGAACTCAAGCCTCTTCCCGACCATCTGAAATACATCTTTTTGGGTTCCAATCAGACGTTTCCTGTAATTATTAACTCTAGACTCACACCTGACCAAGAATCCCATCTGATTACTATTCTCTAGCAACATCGTAGAGCCATCGGATGGACTCTTGATGACTTGACTGGTGTAAGCCCCTCTTATTGCACACATCGAATCTACACCGAAGAGGGTGCACGACCTTCGCGAGAAATGCAGAGACGTTTGAACCCTAATATGCAGGAGGTTGTGAAAAAGGAGATCATTAAGTGGTTAGATGCAGGGACTATCTACTCGATCTCCGATAGTTGGTGGGTAAGTCCAATCCAGGTTGTGCCTAAAAAGGCAGGAATCACCATCTTTACGACTGAAACCGGAGAGGTCATATCGACCCGTATAGCTAACTCATGGAGAGTCTGCATTGATTACAGAAGACTCAATTCCTCCACGAAGAAGGATCATTTCCCATTACCATTTATTAATCAGATCCTCGAGAAACTAGTGGGAAATAGGTTCTTCTGCTTTCTTGACGGGTACTCTGGTTATAACCAAGTGGCAATCCATCTTGAGGACCAAGAAAAGACCACTTTCACCTACCCCTTTGGAACGTACGCATTTTGAAGAATGCCGTTCGATCTCTGCAATGCACCCGCAACTTTTCAATAGTGCATGCTTGCCATATTCTCAGATATGATAGGTGATTATCTGGAAGTCTTCATGGATGACTTTTCAATATTTGGAGTATCATTTGATGATTGCCTCCAGCACTTGGTCCAAATCCTTAGGCGGTGCATTGACGTGAATCTGGTTCTTTCCTGGGAAAAGAGCCATTTCATGATGCCTGAAGGAATTGTCCTAAGACATCTGATTTTGGAGAAAGGCATCCAGGTCGATCGAGCCAAGGTGAGCTTGATTTCCAAACTCCCTATGCCTAGCTCGATCAAGGACATCCGATCTTTTCTGGGGCACGTCGATTTTTACCGTCGATTTATCCCTGACTTTTCGAAAATCGTGCACCCCCTGACCACTCTTCTCTCCAAGGATGTACCTTTCAAAATCTCCAAGGAATGCACTCAAGCATTTGAGATCCTCTGTGACCGAGGTACCCAAGCCCAGATCCTATAGTCCCTTGATTGGTCTCAACCCTTTGAGATCATGTGCGATGCATCTGATTTTGCTGTAGGAGCGATTTTGGGGCAGAAAATTGACGAGAAACCTGTGGTCATTTACTACGCTAGAAAAACATTTGACGAGGCTCAGCGTAACTACACAGTTACTGAGAAAGAGCTGCTAGCCATAGTATTTTCCCTAGAAAAATTCAGATCTTACCTCCTGGCTTCCCATGTTATCATCTACTAGGATCACACAGCTGTGAGGCATCTCCTTGCAAAGAAGGATGCAAAACCTCGATTAATCCGCTGGATCTTACTGTTGCAAGAATTTGACCTCGAGATTCGCGACAAAGTGGGAAAACAGAACATGGTAGTTGATCACTTGTCCCACCTTCCTTCTGAGATCATCGACCCTTCTGGACTCATCACGGAACATTTTCCTGATGAGCACCTTCTGACTATCAATACAGGGCTTCCATGGTTTGCTGACATAGTAAACTACTTGGTATCACATCAGATCCCATCCAATTGGTTGAAGGCCAAGAAGGACAAATTGCTTTCCGATGCCAAGTATTACCTTTGGGAAAACTCGTATCTATTTCGCATTGGTGCTGATTAAATAATTCGACGATGTGTATCGAAAGCGGAATTCAAAGACGTACTCTCTTTCTGCCATGACCAGGCACGCGGTGGACACTTTTTAGGACATAAAACCGCAGCAAAAGTCCTCCAGTGCAGCTTTTACTGGCCCACAATTTTCAAGGATGCATACAGTCACTGTAAGGCATGTACCCGTTGCCAGACCTTGGGCAACATGAGCCATAGAGATATGATGCCTTTACAACTGATTCTGGTATGCGAAATCTTTGACATTTGGGGGATTGATTTTATGGGACCCTTCCCTATCTCAGACGGCTTTGAGTACATTTTGCTCGCTGTTGACTATGTGTCCAAGTGGATCGAAGACATTTCGACTCGAACCAATGATCACAAAGTTGTTATCAAGTTCATTCACCAAAACATCTCACGATTCGGGATTCCACGTGCAATAATTTCTGATGGAGGGAAATGCTTAGTTCAGGTCACTGATGACCAAATATGGGGTGTCGCACCAAATCTCTACTCCTTACCACCCCCAAACTAATGGTCTAGCTGAGCTATCAAATCAGGAGATCAAGAAAATCCTTCAGGTTACTGTTTGACCTGATAGGAAGGATTGGTCATCCTGACTTCCGGAAGCCTTGTGGGCTTATAGGACCGCCCACAAGACCCAACTAGGTATGTCTCCCTTCAGACTGGTGTACAGGAAGGTGTGTCACCTTCTCGTCGAATTGGAGCATAAAGCCTATTGGGCAATCGGAATTGCAACCTAGATCTTTCTTAGGCTGGAACCCATAGAAAGCTTCAAATGAGCGAGATCAATGAATTATGCCACGACGTGTATGAGAACTCGTGAATTTACAAAGAGCGGGTTAAAGCCTTTCACGACAAGCACATATCTAGAAAGATCTTTCATCATAGTCAAAAGGTCCTACTCTTTGATGCCAGACTCAAATTATTCCCAGGAAAACTACGATCTAAATGGATCAGACCCTACTTAGTCCGATGAATCTTTGGAAATGGAGCCATTGAGATCAGTCCACTCAGCCACGATTTCGAACCCTTTGTCGTGAACGGTCAGAGACTCAAACCTTTCATTGACATGACCAATACAAATTTGGCTGAGATATCCTTTACCCTCCATTCTCCTTAAGCTCATTGCGCCCAACCGATGGTGTAAAACTCAGCGCTTAACGGGAGGCAACCCGTCATTCTTGAAAAACCCGAAACCTTTCTTGACATTTCTATGCTGAATTCATATTACACTTTAGGGTTCATCCATTAGAATAGCCGACTCCACCTCAGGTACCCGTACTCGAGTCTAGAAATCATTCGCAACAATCACCTCAACCCGTTCACCCACCCAACACCTGTCCTAATTAATGAACTAAGCTGAATTCGAACCCACCTAATTTACAATGGGGACATTGCAAATCATAGACATGGGGGAGTATAAAAGTGCAAAACGTTATGAAAGCTCATATCACAAGAAAAGGTTTCAACAAAAAATCACATATCACAAAAAACACAAAAAAATGAAAAAATCTTGAAAAAGAACAAAAAAACTGAGGGGGGAGAGAAAATTTTTGAGGCTATACAAAACATGAGGTGGAAAAGAGCAAAATGATAAAAATAGGAGCACAAAATGAAAAAAAGAAAAAGAATAGTCATTAGTAAGAGATTAAGGGAGTAACTGAAGTTTTAGACCACATCAAGAAAAAAGAGGAAAATAGAAAAAAAAGTGCTAATGAGACACAAAAAGAGATTAGTAGGAATGCCGATCTTAGGCTTTTGGGCTAGACTCTTAGGCTTAAAAATTCAAGTACCCACTAAGATCTGAATAATCCTCAAGAGGTTCAGGAAAATGCGAAGCTTAAGTATTAGATCTAAGGCTTAGGGAGTATTCGGCCTCATTAACTGACCTTTGGTTTGCGGGACTCGGTAACCTAAGCACCCCAATCCACACGTGGTCTGGTTCAGTGTGCATAACTATCAAAATCACACAAAAGCGTTTAAATATTCTGAAAAAAAGTTGCCTAGATTAGGAGCGACTGATAAACACAAGTTGATTTGGATGAGTTCCCAGTGCGGAGAGGCAAGAAATTCCCCTCGAAGATGCGTAACAACATTTCGTCTCCTCGGTGCTTATCTCATGGGATATTTACATATCCTATTGGGGGCATGTAAGCACTCTGTTGGTTCAGATACCATGGGTGGCATTATCACGAAATGCCGATTGCTAGGGTCTGGATTTGGCCACGGAATGCCATGGGTGGGATTATCTCAAAATCTCAAAAGCCAGGGTTATCGGGTTGCCATGGGTGGTGCTAGTACGAAGCATTGATTGCCAGGGACCTTTGAGGATTGATGATGGGGACGAGGAATCCGATATAGACCATGTTGAGAAGCCAGTCCAAAGCTAGAAAAAAAAAGAAAAGAGAGAGAAAACTCTCAAAACAAATAATCCTCTGTCTCTCTCTTACAAAAACGCACTGCAAACTGAACCAAGGCTAAAATATGTCTCAAGCACGGGTGCTTTAACCACAGAGTCCAACAAATCTTAGGATAGTTCCTGCAGGCCTTAAAAACCTTCGCGGAGGATCGAGGCTAAAGCTGGTCAAATTCAGATCTTGGTTGGTACTTGAGTACCTTTAGGCCTCCTGTCGGCATTCTAACCTAGTCACAAAAAAAAAAGAAGAAAAAACACTTATCATAACTGGTGAAAGAAACTTATGGTCTAGAACAGACGTTAAAACCTTGAAATTTTGCTAAGGGACTAGCAAAAGCTAGCAATGGGTTTGATGGGAACACCATCATGAGCCTTAACTAGCTCATTTTGACCTAGAAAAGAGAACAAAACCTCCTACATAACTAAGTGAAGGGCCTAATTCAAGGAATAACTGTTCTGAGAAGAAAATAAGAAATAAAGGGTAAAACTGTAATTTTACCATTGCAGTGCAATAGGATTTCTCAGGGGTTAAACATGGGTCAATTGGTCTTAATAAGGTGAAAAGTGAGATGGTTCAATCAGAAAAGGGTTATTGTGAGATCTGAGAATTAAATGACATTCTGTAACCTTAAAACAAACCCACTTAATACAATGAGGTTCTGGTCAGGATAAAAATCAACTAAACCCTCTAAAATTCATGGAAAAATATCCTCTAGGGTTTAGAACCTTCAATTTGGCCTTTGGAACCTATTTTGACCTAAATAGGGGTCTTAGCTAATTATTTTCCCTAGATTGGGTTTTTGGGAAAAATATCCAGTCAAACATGGTCAAACCTAAAATCCAACTTCACCATTGGATTCCTTAGGTCAAAATTATGTTTTTACCAAAATTTGGTCCTAAGGGGAGGTCACCTTGACCTACTTTGCAAAATAGTCTACCCAATTACATTTTGACTCCTAGCTTTTGAAAACCATTGCGCTGACCCCCTATATTCCTTGCCACTCTTTGCAATTAGTTCCCTCTGCCATTACACTGGAGGGGTCCTACTCCAGCGAGGATTTGAGGAGGTTTTCTCCCTGATTCCTCAGAGATTCCCTCTCAGATTTAGAAGGGAGATTCTCTAAGGAATTCCCTATCATCTGAACGCAATCCCAAGATTTGATTTGCACCCAATCTCTCATGCAAATGCACGAGAGATATGGGTATCTCTTGACCTTCCAAGTTCAGTGAGGTTGCCGTGCTTGGAAGCTTCCTTCCAAGCACAAGGCCCTCCATCCGCGACTATGAAAGACGCCCTAGATCCTCCCGATGATCCTAAGCTTGAATTGGCTGCAGAAACCCCCAAATTTCCTCCTCCCTCATCTCCGGCCAATAGCCCGCAAGCTCCGGCGATATCTCCTCCCTCTTCTCATCGCTCTGCCACCATACCAGTGGTAGAGTCTTCTCCGTCTTCCTCCTCCACGTTGCGCCATACCTGCGCGCGCTTCTCCAACCCCTTCGTCGTTGTCATTTTCCTCATCTCAGGGCTTTCGTCTCTGGCGACGGCACGCACGTGCCGCTCGCCCTCCGCCTCCCCCCTTCATCCAAATACCCTCAGTAAGTTCCTCTCTCCCTACGTTTCACTTTCGCCTTCTTTATTTCAAAAAATTACCCTTGACAGCCACCGACCACCTCCGTCTTCCTCATCTCCGGCAGACAATCGGTGAAGGCGCAACCACCGCTCCACTCATCCACATGCCTCGCCACCTACCTCAGAACCTCCGCCATCACCCACTGATCATCATCTGCCCCTTCACTGACCGCTACACGCACCTTACACTCTCACCGAACACACACACTTTCACGGTCACAGTCCGACCTAAGCACACACACCTAGGCCATTCTGCGCCACGCCACCCACCACATCACCTTCGCCATGACATGGAGAAGCTACCCAAGTGTTTTGATAGGGCTGCGAGGCCATATTTGTGAAGTGCAGATCCGACCCCCTACCGCCATTGGAGCAGACGTGAAGGAGCTTACAAGCTCGCTCCAGGTAGCGTTGCTCCAGGCAAAAGAGTCCTAGGTGCGCGAAAACCTTCCACGACCCTTTTGCACCCAGCAATCTAAGCCGCATCGACTGCAGCTGCAGCAATTGGGCAAGCGTTCTCTCTACGCGCACACGAAGAAGCGGGTGGGACTTTAGTCCCACCTCGGTAGTTTTCAGCCCAGGTGAGTACTTTATATTATTTTTGTGTTTTCACCTTATCGCCTCAGATCACGGGGTGAGGTCCCCTCGCCCGCTCACCCGCCTCGTTCGCGACCCATGCCACATGGACCTGGCTGCCTGACCCATTTACCTTGTAGTCCTCACACACCACCCACGCCGGTGCGCCTGGACCTAGTGCTCTTGACCCAACCTATATACCCGATTGGCTCTGGGAGAGCAAACCAAAGAGAGAAAAAGAGAGAGAGCGTATGCGGGGGAGGGTAGGGGTAGGTTTTGCACTCGTGTGTGTAGGGAAAGAAGGAAGGAAGAGAAAGCTACAGTTGAAGAAGCTAAGGGCAGAAGGAGGAACCATAGAAGAAGCTGAAGGAAGAAGAAGGAAGGAGAAGGCGCGACTGAAGAAGAAAGGAAGGCACAGTTGGAGGAAAAGAAGAAGAGAAGGAAGGAGCTGCAGAGATAATAGAAGGCTGAAGACAGAGAAAAAGGCCAAAGAAAGAAGGAGATAAAAGGTAGAGAAAGAGGAAGAAACCAAGAGAAGAGAAGAAGGAAGAAGAAGACAGAAGAGAAAAGTAGCCGCAAAGAAAGAAAGAAGAAATTAGAGAAGAAAGAAGAAGACATCAGAAAGGAGAGAAGAAAGAAGAGGGAATAGACATTCTATTTCTTTTTACATCTCTATTCTTCTCTCTAGCATTTATACACATTGAATTTCATTCTACTTCTTCATAGTATTGTTGAACACCACATTTTATTAATTTGAGATTGTGCTCTTAGTTTTTAAATACCAATTTGCTCCCCGTGTTCGACCTCAGATTCCTAATTTTTTGAGTAATAAAATTCTTATTTGTTTACATGGCGATTTCACTTATATTGCAACGCAACATCTTTTAAATACCGATCTCACCTCGTGAACATGAGGGTCAGGTGCAGTATCGTGAATAGTCAGATATATGGATCGAGACTGTTGCTGATATGGAACTGGCTGCTGTCGAGTAAATGAAGGTGTAGAGTTCCCATATTGCTTGGGCTAGTGCTGAGAAGCAAGAGTAGGTCTCTGTTGATTTCCAACCTAGGAGAAATTATGATGCTAGCACCAACCAAGGTTATACGTCTTCGAGTGTGGGTTGTTACTCCCATAATGATGCAAAAAATTGGCATGATTTGTAATTAGGGTTTTAAATCATTATAACACGCGTTTTCAAGCTTTCGTCGAGTCTTAAGGAAATGCATTGTAGTACAGTCGACAAGTAGCTCTCAAACAAATAAAATTTATAACTCAAATATCTAAAATGAAGTCCGAGGTTGAACACAGGGAGCAAGTATTGCAATACACGTGCTAATCGAAATGAATATATAAATGAGCACAAGAAATCAAACTAATAATGATATTCAATGAATAATATCTACTCAAAACTGATCTTCAATGGAGAACATGAGTATTGCAAGAGTTGAAGAGGACAAAAAAATATTTAAAATAAAATAATGGTGATTTAAATCACCAATTATTAGTTTAGATACACATATATTAACTACTCAATAGATGAAATAAATGCACAATATCTCAAACCACTTAAGCTAATTTCCACACCAGCCACATAAATCCACAGTGCTTGTTGTCAAAGCCAATCAGACGTCAGGCTCTCAAAGCAGACGACTTAAATGTCATTGCTATAGTGCTCTTAGAGAGCCTTTTCCTCTTCAAGCTTTCCTTCTTTTCTTCTCTTCTTCTTCTCTTTTCTTCCTTCTCTTCTCATGCACAAGGGTCTTTGCAAACTTCTCAGCAACTAAGTGTTGGGAGTTTACCCAGAAGAGCAAACTCCCCCCTGCTCTCTCACAAATCCTCCTCTATTTATCCTCTTTTCTCTCTCAAACCCAGGTATATTGGGTATAGGGATCTGGTTAATCGGGTATTCGGACCATGCCTACGTGTCGTGTGCATGGGAGAGGAGTGCGTGGTCAGCGAGGACCTGACCCCCAGTGTTCTTGGTGTTTATCGAAAAGCAAGATCGATGTTTAAAATAATCGTGTTGCAGTATAGTCGAAATCGCTTTGAAAACAAATATAATTTTATTACTCGAAAAGATTTCTGAGGTCGAACACAGGGAGCAAATTGGTATTTAGAAATCAAGATCACAATTCAGAATTAAAAGAGTATGCAATGCAATAATATCAGTATCAAAGTGCAAAAATATGGGAGTAAAATCGTGATTTAGATCACCAAATACTCCTACAATATCATCAAGGAACTCAATGTATGAATGTGCAATAAGAACTAGAATCTGTTGTCTGATGAAGGAATCAGATGACTTAAAGTGTTTGATCCTTCTTTTCTTATGCCTTTGCTTTCTCTGTTGTCCTCTTCTTCAGCTTCTATCTTCTTCTTCTGCGATTCTTCTCTTTCTCTTCAGCTTCTTCCTTTGGCCCTCTCTTCTTCTTTCTCTGCCTTTGCCTTTTCCTTCTTTGAGGTCCTTCACTTTCTCTTCTTCTTTTCTTCTGCCTGACCTCCTCTTCTTCCTCTGAATTGGTTAAGTGTTGGAGCCAATCCTCTCAGAGCAAAAACCCCCTTAACCCCGCGCAGCTCTCCTCTCTCTTTCTCTCTTTCTATTTCAGTCTTACTCTCCCAGAGCCTCAGCCTGTCGGGTAATCGAACCTATTACATACCCGGGTCTAGGCTCACCGACGTGTGTGGTGAGTGAGGAGTGAAGTCAGGCGGGTAGTTGAGTCGGCCAGTTCTGTGTGGGTAGTGCTGCAGACGAGTCCGGTGAAGGGGGAGGAGGACCTCACCCTCAGTGTTGGAGGTGAACAGCCTTCTGCATTTTTTCACTTTATGTGGGTGCGGGTACCTTTTCACTTCCGAGGTGGGACTAAATGTCCCACCTATCTTCCGCGTACCGCAGCAGCAGGGTGATGAGTCCATTTTAATGGACTAATATTAAGCCTAAGTATCTTTAATCGTACCGTTTAGGTGTATTAATAATTGCAATTAAGTTGTAGAATATTTGTACGCATCATGATTTAAGTTTATAACATTCTATAACTTAATATGTAATGATATTTGTTGTTTTTATGTGCAAGTAATAATATTCAGAAAGAACAAGGGTGGGGGGATAAATTTCCGAACATATTTCTGATAACAGCCGCAACCCCCCCCATCCCCGCACATTGGGGTAATCTTCCGCCGCCCTTTCTCAACAAATATGGCCAGAAATAGTTAAGGGATTTGGGAAATCCCTTAACTCACGCGCAAAGGAGAGAAGTTAAAAAGAAGAGGCAGGGAAAGATGAAGGCCATCTAGGAAGAGAAGAAGCGTGCACTGTGGTCAATCTTCCCCCTTGCAGGGAAAAACCTCACTAAGTGCCCGCACCCTCCAGCCTCTCTAGCCAGCCGAGGGCGCACACCCGCATGCCCATCCCTTTGGAAGGCCCTACTACAGACGCCACACTGCATCACCAACTGCACACAATCGCGCGCCTCTACTGCACGGCATCTTCCTCAAGCCGCAGGCACTCACCAGCGTGCCCCACCGCTCATCTGCAGGCGCACCGCATCACCTCCCTTCAGTGCCATCTGCAAGCGCACCACATCACCATCCGCTCGCGCACCTTCCTCCTGCCTCTGAAGCCACCAAGCCCGCACGCAGCTAACTTCAAGCACTGCGTGCAGACTGCCGCCCCCTCACAGCACCCTCTCATCCGCTCACTCACCAGCCTCTGCAAGCGCCTGCTCGCGCGCCTTCCTGCCTCTCCAACGCGCCAAGCCCGCGCCTCTCCACCCTGCAGGCGTGCCCGCAAGCGCATTGACTTCCCACTCCTGCACCGCACTGCAGCAATGCACCCGCGCGCCATCTCCCTTCCACGCGCGCTCCAGCAACTGTAGGCGCTGCGTGCAGACTGCCTCGCCTGCACGGGCGCGCACCAACGTGCGCCACAAGCTCCTTGCAGCAGTCACTCCACCTTCTTGTTCAATAGGTGGCACTCCAGCCACCCCCGCCGGCCACCTCCGTCGTTGCCGCTGCCACCACTGGAGAGACCTCGTCCTCGTCGTCCTCCTGAGCCTCTCCAAAGCCCTGCCGGTTCTCTCTTTCCATCGCGAGGAGGAGAGAGCAAGAATGCTCTGTTTTCACACCAATTGAAATTTACATTCAATGCCATTTCCACCTAATTTGATTTTATTTATTATTATATTATGGTAGAATTGCATTTGAACACTCATAGTTCCTTATAATTGCATGATATTGATATTCACTAGTTTAATGATTGATTTTTGGGCTTAACTTAAGTACTAATTTTCTCTAGTACACATCACGTGAAAATTGCATAAATTCATCATAAATTTATTGAGGATTTTTGTGAGGGAAAACTACACATATACCCTTATCTTTTTAAGTTATTGCAAATCTACTTTCCTTCACATTTTAAGTCAGATTTGAATAGGGATTTCGCACTATCTAAAATAACATTAAATAATTAAGTATTGATTGCATAATTGCCTCCCTGTAGACACGACCCGCTCTTCTGCGAGTGCTTATTTTCATATTTTTGATTAGTCGATTTTTCCACCACTTAAATACTATAACGCAAAGCGAAAAGTCGTCTTTCAAATTGGTGCCGTTATCGGGGAGGCAACAAACGCAATAGATTTACTTTATTATTTTTAAATCTTCTGAGTTGCAAAATTATCTAATCATTTTAATTATTGTGCGAGGAATCCGTCGAGGTGACGAGGCGCAACAGAGCGGCGACAGCAACCACGAGTTAAGCCACACAAGGAAAAGACGAAGGAGACCAAGATCCTATTTCACAGAGCATTCTCTGTCGTCACAATTTAATTCTATCTTTTCGCCCTTGTAGTAATTGGGGCTGAATTTTTGGGGGTTTGTCCCTGCATTCTTTAGCTACTAAGGCTTACAACATTTTTTGGTGCATGCGTGATTATATTTTCTGCTTGCTTGCTTTTAAAAACCAATAAAGAAAATATCGAGCTACCTATTTAGAAGTTGCATGCCCTTAGGTGCGCGTATTTAGGGGTGATTGAGCAGCACATTAGATCTTATTATTACATTGCAAGCATATTAGCATGAAGATTGCTGGAGACAGGTATATCTTTCTAACTTTTGCATCCAGCTCCTGTTCACGCATTTGCATTCAAAAATTTAAATTCAAGACCACCAAGTTGTTTGAATTTACTAATTCAGTGGTCACATAACTAAAAGCGGAACTAATAATCAGATTCAACCCTACAAGCAATTCACATTTGATCTAATTCTAAGGGACTTGTCTGCGATTTCAAAAGAAATTACAAAGATTTGCGGTGTGTTGCACACTTTTGACACTGAGCACACAAATTAGGCACCGCACTAAGGCTCGATCCCTTAAGGCTATAGGCACCGATTTCTTTATCGGTGCAGACCCTCCTATTGTGCTTTGTGGTGGTGGTGATACTATCTTTTGATCAAGTGTTTTGATACTCCATGGAGGGGGACACCCCTTAAAGGAACAAAAGGGTAGTTAAGGGGCACCGCATATGCATTGCCTCAAAGGAAGGGTTCGCCCTACTTGCATCCCTTTGTTCGTCCTTGGAGTAACTTCTCACTTGATCACCTGGGAGTATCATCCAAGCAAAGTATAAGTCTTAGGGCACTCGAAGGTTGAATTAAGGCACATAATTGCAGTGAAAAGCTTGTTTGGCCATTTATATTCAACATCCACAATAAAGAAGGTTAAGATTTCAAGTCCACACCCCTCTTATGCCACTTACGTGGGAACAGAGGGATAAGTCTTGATCTTTTGACTTATCTTTGGAGTGGAGGCTTAACTTACTCAATAAAAAAAAAAATTTATGAATTGTGTTTTGTATGCCTGGTAAACGCTCTCTTGAGGGTAGTCTAGTGTTTGATCCTGAGCCTGAGAGAATTCTTAGGAGAGCTCACCTAGGAGAAGAAAGAGAAGAAATGGCTGAGCAAGGTGCAAATCAACAAAGAACCCTAAGGGACTATTTTATTCCTACCAACCAACTTGCACAAGCACTAAGATGACCGGCAAGGGATAATCCGTATGAGATCAAGAGCAGTACTATATCTTTATTGCCCTCTTTTTATGGTACTACTAGGGAGGACCCCTACCGGCATTTGGAGGAATTCACCGAGGTCTGTTCCACGGTGAAGCTCCAAGGCTTTACTGGTGAAGCCCTGATGAGGACTCTATTTCCTTTCTCCCTAAAGGATAAGGCCAAGCACTGGTATCATACCCTTGATGCAAGGGTAAATGATTGGGCTACCCTTAAAGGAGAATTTTTAAAAAAATATTTTCCTATGAGTAAACCAACCATTACAGAAGAGAGATTATGGGTTTTACTCAACAGGAAGGGGAGCAATTTCATGAGACTTGGGAGCACTTTAATGACCTTCTTAGGTTATGCCCCCACCATCAAGTGCCAAGATGGCAATTGGTCGAAAGGTTCTATAACGGATTAGCTGAAAGACATAGGCAAACCATTGATGCAGCCTGTGCAGGAACCTTCATGACCAGAATTGAGGATGAAGCCTGGGCATTATTTGAAACTTTAAGCGACAACTCAATACATCTGTCCTTTGCATATCAAGAAAGAAAACCATCAATCTTGCAGAGGAAGATAGAGGCCCATGAAGCTGGGGCTTCTCAGGATTTGGCTTATCAGATTCAACTATTGAATAAAAACTTTGATAGGCTTCTAGCAAACCCCAGCATGAACCCACAAGCTGCCTCTATTTTTCAGGCTTCAAGAGAATGCTCCATTTGCCAAAGCACAACACACACCATTGCGGAGTGCCATCAGGCAACCCAATTCCCTGAGTTGATTCAGGCTGACTTGAATGCGGCTCAAGGTTTCCGCCCCCCTCGCAATAACCCTTACTCCAACACTTATAATCTAGGGTGGCGGAACCATCTAAACTTCTCTTGGAAGCAAGCTGATGCTTCTAACTAAGGGAATACAAGACCCTTACCTCCCCAACCCACATACCAACCTTCTTATGAAAACCCTCCTCCGAATAAGCCCTCTGAGATGGATGAACTGAAGGCCATGATGAAAGCAATGCAAGAGCATCAGAATATGGTCATCCAATCTCAGAATAAGATGATTACTGATATGCAATCCCAAATTGGTTATCTTACTGAGGCAGTTGGGCAATGTGATCCGGGGAAGTTGCCTAGCTCTTCTGAGGAGAACCCTAAAGGAAAGGGGGTTGTATTCAGGGAGCAAGCCCAAGCAGTGATCATGTTGAGGAGTGGAAAAAAGATTGACAAGCCTGATAACACTCCTACGGTTACATCTCAGAATTCCCCTTCCACACCTGACATGACTTCCATCTCACCTGAGGAAGAGCCACACCACTCTCCCTCACAAAAAATCACCCACAATGAGGATGTCGTCCTTCCACCACCCCTTTCCCGCCATGACGACCCCTCTACCCAAAAGCCGAGAGTGCCCTATCCAGAGCACCTATCGGCTCCTGGGGAATCTTCTGTTGGCTCATCTGGAGCCAAGGATAGGACGGAAGAGATTATGTATACTTTTAGGCAAGTCCAGATTAACTTGCCTCTGTTGGAAGCGATTAAACAAATTCTATCCTATGCCAAGTTTCTGAAGGACCTGTGCACCCAGAAGCACCGATCTAGGAAACAGGTCCAAACCAAGGTCATCCTACCTGACCATGTTAGCTCGGTTCTTCAGCATGGAACACCCCCCAAAATGAAAGACCCAGGGGCCCCGTATATTTCAGTGGTTATAGGTAACCAACACATTGACGAGGCTCTGCTAGATCTGGGTGAGAGGGTAAACATTCTACCGAGCTCTGTCTACGACCTTTTGGGAGGAGGAAAGTTGAAGCCTAGTCCAGTAATCCTGCAGGTTGCAGACAGATCACTTAAGACACCGCGAGGATTGTTGGAAGATGTCCTTGTGAGAGTGGAGGATTTCTTCTTCTCGTTGACTTTCTGGTACTTGATACTGACCCATCTAATAAGCCCACAAAGCCATCCATTATTCTGGGACGCCCCTTTTTGGCCACAGCCAATGCCTCTATAAATTGTAGATCCGGGGCACTTAAAATGGGCTTTGGGAACAAGAAGATCCGGTTGAATGTTTTTGATACTTACAAGCAACCCGGATTTTAAGATTGCTCTTAGATTGAGGTCGTTGATGAAATAATTGAAGAGACTACTTTAGCACTCTTATGTAGAGATCCCCTTCAAAAGGTCATATCTCAGGACCATCCCTCGATTATTAAAGAAACTGAAAGGAAAATGCCCGAACTAGAAGAGTTGCTGGGGATACACACTGAGTCTCTGTCCCCACCCTGGACTGTGAAGGTAGATCTGCTGCCTGAGGTGGGGACATCTCAACTAAAACCCTCAATCCAAAAGGCTCCTGAATTGGAGTTGAAACCCCTCCCGAGCACATTGAAATATGCTTTCCTTGGCCCTAATAACACGCTCCCCGTTATTATCTCGTCTGCATTATCTGAATTGCAGGAGGGAGCTCTGCTTGAGTGTTTACAAAGGCACAAGGAAGCAATTGCCTGGACAATTGCTAATATTAAGGGTGTTGATCCCTCTCTTTGCATGCATCATATATACACGGACAAGTCTGTGAAGCCTTTCCGAGACATGCAGAGAAGGCTCAATCCAAATATGCGGGAGGTTGTTAAAAAGGAGATTATGAAATGGCTGGATGCAGGGATTATCTATCCCATTTCAGATAGTAAATGGGTCAGTCCTATTCACGTAGTTCTGAAAAAGGCAGGAATCACTGTGGAGGAGAATGACCAAGGAGAACTGGTGACCACTAAACCCTCAATTGGTTGGAAGGTCTGCATTGATTACTGCCGTTTAAACACGGCTACCCAGAAAGACCATTTCCCCTTACCGTTTATTGATCAAATTTTGGAACGATTGGCGAGGAACAAGTACTTTTGTTTTCCTAACGGGTACTCTGGGTACAATCAGATAGCCGTTTTTCCTGATGATCAGGAGCGTACCGCCTTCACGAGTCCTTATGGCACTTTTGCATTCCACCGAATGCCATTCGGGTTATGTAACGCTCCTGCCACTTTCCAACGTTGTATGATGGCAGTCTTTTCTGATATGATCGATGAGTTCATTGAAATTTTCATGGATGACTTTTCCATTTATGGCTCGTCGTTTGACTTATGCCTTTCGCACCTTGATAAAGTCTTAACCCATTGCGAAGAGGCAAAACTGGTGCTTGGCTGGGAGAAAAGCCACTTTATGATCCAGCAGGGCATTGTGTTAGGGCATGTAGTTTCCGAGAGAGGATTAGAAGTGGACACCGCAAAAATCGATTCCATCTCTAAGCTTCCATTGCCCGCCAATGTTCGTTAGGTTAGATCTTTCCTTGGCCATGCTGGATTTTATAGGCGCTTCATTAGAGACTTCAGTAAAATCTCTAAGCCACTCTGCGACCTGTTAGCGAAGGATGTCTCCTTCGATTTTGATGATAGATGTGGCGAGGCTTTCCAAGCTTTGAAGAAAGCCCTCATTACCGCGTCGATTCTCCAAGCACCAGATTGGACCCTCCCGTTTGAGCTTATGTGCAATGCTTCTGATTTTGCAGTGGGAGCGGTCTTAGGTCAAAGGGTTGATGGCAAACCTCATGTGCTTCATTATGCCAGCAAGACCCTTACGGATCCTCAGGAAAACTACACGGTCATTGAAAAGGAATTACTTGCTGTAGTATTTGCTTTGGAAAAGTTTCGATCTTATCTTTTGGGATCCAAGGTTGTGGTGTTCACTGATCATTCATCCCTTAAGCATCTTCTGGCTAAAAAGGACACCAAACCTCGCTTAATTCGTTGGATTCTGCTACTCCAACAATTTGACCTGGAAATTAAAGACAAGAAAGGAGTTGAGAATGTGGTAGCAGACCATTTGTCTAGGATCCCTATTGAGGCATCAAACCCTGCTGGAAGTATTCAACAGACTTTCCCTGATGAGTCTCTAATGGCCGTGGAAGCTAAAACTCCTTGGTTCGCTGACATAGTGAACTATTTGATCACGGGCATCACCCCTAGTACTTGGGACAAGCAAAAGCGAGGCAGGTTTATCGCCAATGCTAAATTTTATCACTGGGAGGAACCCGAGCTTTTTAGAATAGGCCCTGACCAGCTGTTTCACCGTTGCATCCCTGATGAGGAACAAAGAAGTGTTCTGAGTTTCTGCCATGACCTCCATTGTGGGGGATATTTTAGTGGGAAGAAGACTGCTCATAAGGTTCTTCAGCCTGGTTTTTGGTGGCCCACATTATTCCGAGATGCACATACGTATGTGGGCGCATGTCTACGTTGCCAGTAGACGGGAACCATTGGAAAAAGGGATGAGATGCCCCAACAACCTATCCTCCCTGTTGAAATCTTTGATATTTGGGGCATTGACTTCATGGGTCCCTTTCCTGTGTCCTTCGGATATGAATATATCCTTGTGGCTGTTGACTATGTATCAAAATGGATAGAAGCCATCCCCACGCAAACTGTTTATCGCGCTTGATCGGGTTTTAAAGAATAACACGTTGTAATTTAGTCGACAAAGCGTTCAAACAAATAGAGAATTTTATTACTCGAAAATTGGAATATCCGAGGTCGAACACAGGGAGCAATCTCAGTACTTTTAAAACTAAGGAATACAACTTTTAAATGAAAGATAATTGATTCACAGAGAGATTTAAAAAAAAATAGTTGCTAAGAGAGAGAACAGAATTGGATGTCTGATTTCTTTATCAGACGTCTTAAATGTAGTCTTCTTGTTTGGCCTTCTTTCTTGGTCTTTGCTTTCTCTACAGTCTTACTTCTCTCTTCTGCCTTCTTCTTCTTCGTAGGTTCTTCTTCTTCTTTTCTTCTGATCTACAGGGCTTCTTCTTCCTGCCTTTCCTTCTTTTCTCTTCTGTCTTCTTCTTTTTGTTTGCAGTCCTTCTTTTCTTCCTTGGCTAAGTTTCTTCTCTTCTTCGCTCAGCCTGCCTGCACAGAGAGGTGGAAGCAAAACCTACCCTGCCCCTCTACCCGCACGTCTCTCTCTCTCTCTGAAATTCACTCAAGGACGCTCTCCTAGAGCCACGGGTAATCGGGTCGGATTTCGCACTCGGGACCAGGTGCACCGACGAGTGGGTGATGCGCGAGGTGTGCTCAGATTGGGTCGGGTCGGAGCCCACCAGATCCGCGAGGTGAAACCGCGGACGAGGCGAGCGCTAGGTGAGGGACCTCACCCCTGTGCGTTTGGAGGCAACCAAAAGATAACACAAATTCACTTTATATCATACCTGCGCTTCGTATTTCACCGATGTGGGACTATGAGTCCTGCCCCGCTCTCATGCGTGCCCGTAGAAGACTCTTCGTGCAATTGCCAAGGCTGCGGGCTTCGCTGCGCTCCTTGCTGGACCAGATGTCTTCGCACTGCTCGCCTGAGTCCACTGCACCTGAAGGTTGGAGGTCCTGAAGCCTGGAGCTGCTCCGAAGCTGCTTCAACCGTCAATGGCGGCAGGGGCTGGAATACTGCCAAACACAAAACAAGCCTCTTGGCTTAATCAGACTAGCTGGGGACCTTCGCCGTGGCACGACGAAGGTGGTGCACGGTGCCACAGGTTGTGGGATGGCCTAGGCATGCATGCCTAGGTCGTCCTATGACCGGAGATGTGGGTGTGTTCGGGGGAGCGTTGTGTGGGTGTAGAGCGGCAGTGGGTGGGCGGAGGATGTTCCTTGTGGTGAGGCGGAGCCTCTGAGTTGGTCGGTGAGTCATGCTGAAGTGTGGAGCGACGGGAGCGATTCACCGGAGGTTGGCCGGAGGGATGGAAGATGGTAGTGGTCAGGCGTGGTCGAGGGGTAATTAAATGAAATGTAAGGGGGAACAGAGAGAGGGGAAGAAGGGGAATGTATCTGGAGTGTTCTGGAAGGGAGAGAGGCAGCGGAGTGGACGGCGCATAGCTGCCGTCGTCGGAGAAGAACCTTGAGGAAGGGAGCGGCGACGAGGATGAGGTCAAGGGAACGCGCGCTTGGTACGGTGCGACGCGGGAGGAAGAGGCGAAGTGAACTCTGCTGCTGGTATGGCAGCAGAGCGACGAGAAGGAGGGGAGGAGGTCGCCGGAGCTTGCGGGTTCCTTGGCCGGAGATGGAAGAGAGGAAAATTTGGGGGAATCTCCGCCAAGACAAGTCTGAATTTGAGCGGCCGGACTTGGGGATTCTTTTATAGGTGCTGGCCGAAATTTCTACTGCGTGGAGGGTGCGCAATCATCTCCGACGGCTCGCCAGAGAAGGAAAGTGGGTGGATACCCAAATCTCTCATGCATTTGCACAAGAGATTGGGATCAAATCAGAGATCGTGATAGGCCTCAGATGGAAGGGAATTCCTCAGAGAATCTCCTTTCCATTTCTGGGAGGGGATCTCTGAGGAATCAGAAAGTATTCCCTCTCTAATCCTCGCCGGAGAAGGATTCTGCCCCAATAATGGTGGAAGGACTTGATTGCAAAGGTGGCGAGGAAGTTAGGGGGCTCTCTGCAATGATTTTCAAAAGATAGGGACCAAATTATGATTTGGGTGTACTAAATTGCAAAGTAGGTCAAGATGACCTCCCCTTAGGTTGAAATTTTGTTATAAACCTAATTTTGACCTAAGGAATCCAATGGTGAAGTTGGATTTTAGGTTTGACCACGTTTGACTGGAAATTTTATGTAAAAACCCAAATTAGGTTAATTGATGAGCTAGGACCCTAATCTAGGTCAAACTAGGTTTCAAAGGCCAAATTAAGTGTTCTAAACCCTAGGGGATATTTTTCCATGATTTTTAGAGGGTTTACTTGATTTTTATCCTGATCGGAACCTTGTTGATTTAAGCGGATTTGTTTTAGGGTTGCCAAATGTCATTTCATTCCTGGATTGCACATAAACCCATTTCTGATTGACTCAACCCACTTTTTATCTTATTTAGACCTTTTGACCTATGTTTTGCCTCTGAGAAATCCCATTTATGTACTGCAATGGTAAAATTACAGTTTTAACCTTTATTTCATGTTTTCTTCACAGAGCACTTATTCCTTCATTTAGGCCTTCTTCTAGGTTATGTAGGAGCTTTTATATTCTTTATTGGGTCAAAATGAGCTAGTTATGGGTCATGATGAGGCTCTCATCACGAACCAATGACCATTCCGTGGTCTTGGGCTTTGTTAAGGCTAATATCATTTCTCGGTATGGGTGCCCAAGGACGATCATAAGTGATGGAGGACCCCACTTTAAGAATGTACACTTCACAGGACTACTCCAAAATTTGGGAGTCAACCACATGATAGCCACACTTTATCATCCCCAAACGAGTGGACAAGTTGAAGTGTCTAATAGGGAGATTAAGCGAATTTTAGAAAAAACTGTCAGGCCTGATTAGAAGGATTGGTCTAAAAAGCTAAATGACGCTCTTTGGGCCTACAGAACTGCATATAAGACTTCTTTGGGCATGTCTCCTTTCCGTCTTGTCTACGGAAAAGCGTGCCAACTTCCAGTTGAAATCCAACATAAATCTTATTGGCCCATTAAAAATGTTAACTTAAATCTGGATAAAGCGGGAAAAGCACATATGTTAGAATTAAGTGAGCTTGAGGAGCTTCGTAATGAAGCTTATGAAACTTCTCAAGCTTACAAGCAATGTACAAAAGTCTTCCATGACAAGAACATCATTAGAAAGACTTTTGAGACCAACCAGTGGGTCTGGCTTTTCAATTCTAGACTTAAATTATTTCCTAGAAAGCTTAAGTCCCGTTGGGATGGGCCACACGTTGTTATCAATACCTTCCCTCATGGAGCTGTAGAGATCAGGAACCCTATTTTAGGTGCAAACTTTAAAGTAAATGGCCAGCGACTTAAACCGTATATTACTCTTTCAGATGGCCAAGTTTTGGACGCACTACAGCTTGAGGAGCCTTAGCTCCTCCCACTCTCCTCCTGAGGTGATATTCTTCTATGTCTATATTTTTCCAATGAGGACATTGTCAGTCTTAGGCATGGGGGGATATAACCTGAGAATGTTTATAGTGTTTATAGCATTTATAAATATTTGCATACATATTTATATATATTAAAAAAAAAAATTCTTTTCTTGAGCTGATTAGGTTAGTCTCTAGCAAAATACCATTGTTATTGGAGGTTTTTCTTTCGGAATTATTTCTTAAGTTTAGAATCCAGTACATTTATTTCATGTACACGTAGACTTGGTAATGGATCCTTGGGGAAAACCAATAAGTATTTGTAGTCTACTGAACCCTTGGATAGTTCATAGAGAGTCAGGCATACTATCTTCTAATAAATCCACCTCATATTTGTGAGAAGAAGTAGAGAGATTACTGGTGCACTAAGTCTAGTGCAAGGACTCTTAAGTTCTAGATAATTAGATGATGATACTTCAGAGTTAGGCGTAGTTTTCACTCTCTATTCCTGTGTGCGTACTTTAAGTGAATTCCTGAGAGTCACCAAATAAGGCAGATACACAGAGATTGAGTCTTAATAAAGCTATAACTATGGTGGATGGTTACGACCGTCCTTTATAGAGTCCTCAGCTGAAGGAGGGTAATAGTGTCAAAGGTCAGAAATACGCCTGTCCTATCCTTTCCTTCCCAGTGCCGAGAATAGGTACTTCCACCAAATAAGCCACATAACTTCCTCTTGACCATCATCATCCCTAATAATGCCTCGTAAATAAAAGTCCGTATTGTGTTGTGATTGATTGAAAAAGAAACAAAAACAAGAAGAAAAAAAATAATAAACAAAAGGAAAAGAGAAAAGAAGTAGAAAAAAAAGAAATAGTTATATTACAAAAAAAAAAGTCCAAGTTTATGATGTAACATTGTTTCTGAGGCAGTAGAACACCTATCGCATTCCACTAAATATGACCCATACCTACCTTCTAGTATTTCTGATCGCCAGAATACTGGTTGAGAACTCTAACTTAGTTATAGAGTTATTAGGACTTTAATTGAAATGTGGATGCCATGTGAGGCCACCAAATAGTGAGTACAATTTCTAAATCTGGCGAGATTCGTGATCTTAGAAAGAAAGAAAAGAGAGAGTGCCCAGGAACATCAAGAGAGCACAATTGTGTAGCCTCTCTCAGAGTTGACTTGTCTAATAGTCTAGAGAGCTAGAGTCTGCAGTACTAGACTATATGTAGCACCAGTTGAGTGTGTGCCACCAAATACAAATCCATTCAACTTGATATCTCCTACCTAAGCCAAACCCTGGGGTCAAATTACAGATTATCGTCTGCTTTATCCCTAAGGGAAGTAGTTACCTATCTCGACAGAAATTTTTGCCAAGGGTGATGTACGAACTTCCAATGCGAATCGACTTTCACTTGGATCTATTACCTAGGCTATCAGCACTTCACATTTTTCTGGATTCCTAAAGTTTTGATGTAAGAAAAGAAGAAATCTTCTGATTACTTCTATTATTTTTCATTTTTGCTAGGGACTAGAAAATCTTAGGCATGGGGGTATTTGATAAGTCCATTTTAATGGACTAATATTAAGCCTAAGTATCTTTAATTGTACTGTTTAGGTGTGTTAATAATTCAATTAAGTTGTAGAATATTTGTACGCATCATGATTTAAGTTTATAACATTCTATAACTTAATATGTAATGATTTTTGTTGTTTTTATGTGCAGGTAATAATATTCAGAAAGAACAAGGGTGGGGGGATAAATTTCCCAACATATTTCTGATAACAGCCACAACCCCCCCACCCCCGCACATTGGGGTAATCTTCTGCCGCCCTTTCTCAACAAATATGGCCATAAATAGTTAAGGGATTTGGGAAAATCCCTTAACTCACGTGCAAAGGAGAGAAGTTAAAAAGAAGAGGCGGGGAAAGAGGAAGGCCATCCAGGAAGAGAAGAAGCGTGCACTGTGGTCAATCTTCCCCCTTGCGGGGAAAAACCTCACCAAGTGCCCGCACCCTCCAGCCTCTCCAGCCAGCCGAGGGCGTACACCTGCGCGCCCATCCC
Organism: Thalassia testudinum; assembly: GCA_037157565.1. Taxonomy (NCBI): domain Eukaryota; kingdom Viridiplantae; phylum Streptophyta; class Magnoliopsida; order Alismatales; family Hydrocharitaceae; genus Thalassia; species Thalassia testudinum. Next base: position 97,894,207 of record JAZHRO010000024.1, read on the forward strand.
TTTGGAAGGACCTGTTGCAGACGCCGCACTGCATCACCAACTGCACACAATCGCATGCCTCTACCACACGGCATCTCCCTCCAGCCGCAGGTGCTCGCCAGCGTGCCCCACCGCTCATCTGCAGGTGCACCGCATCACCTCCATTCAGCGTCATCTGCAAGCGCACCGCATCCCATCCGCCCGCGTGCCTTCGTCCTGCCTCTGCAGCCACCAAGCCCGTACGCAGCTAACTGCAAGCGCTGCGTGCAGACCGCCGCCCCCTCCAGCACCCTCTCATCCGCTCACACACTAGCCTCTGCAAGCGCCTGCTCGCGCGCCTTCCTGCCTCTCCAGTGCAACAACCCGCGCCTCTCCACCCTGCAGGAGCGCCCGCAAACACACCGACTTCCCTCTCCTGCACCACACTACAGCAACGCACCCGTGTGCCATCTCCCTTCCACGCACGCTCCAGCAACTGTTGGCACTGCGTGCAGACTGCCTCGCTTGCACGAGCACGCATCAGCGTGCACCACAGGCTCCTTGCAGCAGCTGCTCCACCTTCTTGTTCAACAGGAGGCGCTCCGACCACCTCCGGCCGCCTCCGTCGCCGCTACTGCCACCACCGGAGAGCCCTCATCCTCACTGTCCTCCTGAGCCTCTCCAAAGCCCCACCGGTTCTCTCTTTCCATCGCGAGGAGGAGAGAGCAAGAATGCTCTGTTTTCACACCAATTAAAATTTACATTCAATGCCATTTCCACCTAATTTGATTTTATTTATTATTATTATATTGTGGCAGAATTGCATTTGAACACTCATAGTTCCTTATAATTGCATGATATTGATATTCATTAGTTTAAAGATTGATTTTTGGGCTTAACTTAAGTACTAATTTTCTCTAGTACACATCATGTGAAAATTGCATAAATTCATCATAAATTTATTGAGGATTTCTGTGAGGGAAAACTGCACATATACCCTTATCTTTTTAAGTTATTGCAAATCTACTTTCCTTCACATTTTAAGTCAGATTTGAATAAGGATTTCGCACTATCCGAAATAACATTAAATAATTAGGTATTGATTGCATAATTTCCTCCCTGTGGACACGACCCGCTCTTCTGTGAGTGGTTATTTTCATTGTTTTTGATTAGTCGATTTTTCCACCACTTAAATACTATAACGCGAAGCGAAAAGTCGTCTTTCACAGGGTCTTTGGCAAATCTATGGGGCTACAACTATTGAAGCCTTTGCGTGAGGGCTTGGATGCCTGCATGCCTCAAGTCCGCATAGCCTGGGGTAATCCCCTGGAGAGTAGCAAGGCCTGGAGCATCTTGAAGCTTCGTCGAAGCTCGGCAGTAATGGCGGATGGGGCCTGCTACATGAAATCAAGAGAACGACCTTTCGACCCCGTCAAATCATTCAGGGAGCGTCTCCAGAGCACGGCGAATGTATTGGTGGCCTTGGTATTGAGTGAGGGTGGCTATGGTGGTGTGCCTATGGCATACTGTAAGCGTGTGAGTGGGTGTGTTCGGGGAGTGGTTTGGGTGAGTGGCGCGGTGAGTGGAGTAAGGGGAAGTGATCAGTGAAGTGAGGTGGAGGTTGTGGGCTTGTCGGCGAGGGATGTGGTGGCATGTGGAGGTGGGATGGCCTCGCCGGAGTTGGTGGTCGGAGATGGAGGAGATGAAGGTGCGAGGGGCGGTAGTGGTCGATTTTGGAAAGTAGAGGGCGGAGAAGAAAGTAGAGGAATCAGGGACTTATTTGGGAGGTCAAGGGACGAAGGGGGTGAGCGAGGGCGTCGGGTCTGGTATGGTTAACGCCGAAGACGAAGGAGGCTCCGGTGCGGTGGGATTGACGAGGATGAAGAGAGAGTAGCGCCTGCTGGTACGGCGAGACACGGACGAAGTCAAGGAGGAGGAATTCGTCGCAAGTATGGAGGTTGGATGATGAGGAGGAGTAGGGAAGGACACTGGACATTGAGGAGCCTACGACCGTGAGGGGAAGAGAGGAATTAGGGGTATTCGCAGTCGAAATCGAGCATGAAGGAGTCAGAGAGATCTAGGCTTCTTTAAATAGAGCTTTGGAGGTCGGCTAGGGCTTGGGAAGCTTGGAAGGTTGCTGGCGATGGAAGCTGTTGAGATACCCACATCTCCCATGCATTCGCATGAGAGATTGGGAGGGAATCAGATCTCAAAGATGGGTTCATACTGATGGGAATTTCTTAGAGGATCTCCTTTCCAATTTTGGAAGAGATCCTCCAAGTAATCAAGGAGATTTTCTTTGTCAAAGGTCGCCGGAGTAGGTTTCCTCCGAGATAATGGTGGAGGGACCAACTTGTGAAGATGACGAGAAAGCTACAGGGTTGTTAGGAAGGGTTTTTAAAAGTTAGGGGTAGAAATGAAATTAGATTGGACCTTTTTGCAAACTAGGTCAAGGAAAACTCATCTTGGGTCCAAATTTTGGTACAAACCTAATTTGGATCTAAGGAATCCAATGGTGAAGTTGGATTTTGGGTTTGACTACATTTGACTAGGAAATTTATGCAAAAACTTAAATTAGGGTAAATATCTGTCTAAGACCCCATTCTAGGTCAAGATGGGTTCTAATGGCCAAATTGAAGGTACTAAACCCTAGAGAATATTTTTCTATGATTTTTAAATGATTTAAGTGAATTTTATCCTGACCAGAACCTTGGTTAATCAAGTGGATCTATTTTTAGGATTTTAAGAAGTCATTTAATTCACAAAACACACATAAACCCTTTTCTGTCAGATCCAACCCACTTGTTATCTTATTAAGATCATTTGACCTTTGTTTAGCCCTTGAGAAAACCTGTGGTTGTACTACATTGGTAAAATTGTAGTTTTACCCCTTATTTCTTATGTTTCTCTCAGAAAGGTTATGTAGTGAATTATGCCATTCAGTTGGTTATGTAGGAGCATTTATTCTCTTCATTGGGCCAAAATGAGATAGTTAGGGCTCATGATGGTGTTTCCATCATACCCCCATGCCTAGTTTTTGCTAGTCCCTTAGCAACATTTTAAGGTTTTAACTTTGATTCTAGATCATGAAATCTTTTGATGCTAAAAAACTGTGATATGTGCTTTCTTCTATAGATTAGGTTAGAATGCCGATAGTAGGCCTAGAAGTACTCAAGTACCAACCAAGATCTGGACCTGACCAGCTCTAGCCTTAGTCTACCGCAAAGGGAAGGCCCATAGGAACTATCCTAAGGTTCATTGAACTCCACGATTAAAGCACCTGTGCTTGTAACATGTTTTAGCCTCAGCTTAGTTTGCAGCGCATTTTTGTAAGAGAGAGACAGAGGAATTTTCTTTATTTTTGGAGAGTTTTCTCTCTCTTTTCTTTTTATTTCTAGCTTCAGATTGGCTTCACAACACGGTCTGTATCGGATTCCTAGCCCCCATCATCAATCCTCGAAGGGTCCCTGGCAATCGATGCTTTGAGATAGCACCACCCATGGCAACCCCCAGAACTTGGCTTTCAAGATTTCGAGATAATCTTTCCAATGCCGTTCTGTAGCTAAATCCAGACCCTAGCAATCGACGTTTTGGGATAATGCCGCCCATGGAATCTGAACTAGCATAGGGTGCTTACATGCCCCTGGTAGGATATGTAGATATCTTAGGAGACAAGCACCGAGGAGACGATATGTTATTGCGCATCTTCAAGGGGAATTTCCTGCCTCTCTATGTCGGGAACTCGTCCAAATCAACTTGTGCTAATCAGCTGCTCCTAATCTAGGTGACTTTTTTAGGATGATTTAAATGCATTTGCGTGATTTTGATACTTAAGCGCACTAAACCAGACTGTGTGTGGTTTGGGGTGCTTAGGTTACCAAGTCCCGTAAACTAGAGGTCAGTTAACGAGGCCGAATTCTCCCTAAGCCTTAGACCTAATACTTAAGCTTCGCATTTTCCTCAGCCTCTTGAGGACTGTCCAGATCATAGCAGGTACTGAAATTCTTAAGCCTATGATCATAGCCCAAGAGGCCTAAAATCAACATTCTTACTAATCTCTTCTGTGTTTCATTAGCACGTTTTGCCTTTCTTTTTCTTGATATGGTCTAGAACTAAGTTAATTCCTTAATTTCTTACTAATGACTATCTCTTTTTCTTTTCATCTTGTGCTCCTTTTTGGCATTTTTAACTTCTCCCCTTTTTCTCCTCTCATTTTTTTGTTCTTTTTTAGAATTTTTTCATTTTTGTGGAATTTTTGGGATATGTGATTTTTCTGATGAAAGCTTTTCTTGTGAGATGATTTTCACGGTGTTTTGCACTTTCATACCCCCCATGCCTACGATTTGCAGTGTCCTCATTGTAAATTAGGTGGGTTCAAGTTCAACTTAGATCATTCATTAGAACAGGCTTTGGGTGGGTGAATAGGTCAGGATGACTGTTGCAAACAATTTCAAGCTCAGGTACGCGTACCATAGGTGGAGTCGGCTGTTCTAATGGATGAACCCTAAAGTGCAATATGAGTTTAGCATAGGATGTCAAGAAAGGTTTCGGATTTTTAGATAATGACGGGTTGCCTCCTGTTAAGCGCTGAGTTTAATGCCATCGGCCGGGCACAATGAGTTCAGGGAAAATGGAGGGTAAAAGATGTCTCAGCCAAATTTGTATCGGTAAGTTCAATGAACGGTTTGAGTCTCTGACTGTTCAAGATTAAAGGTTCTGAATTGTGGCTAAGTTGGCTGATTTCGACATCTCCATTTCCAAAGATTCATCGGACAAGGTAAGGTTCGATCCATTTTGATCTGAGTTTTCCTAGGAATAGCTTGAGTTTGGCATCAAAGAGTAGGACTTTTTAACGAGGGTAAAAGATCTTTCTGGATATGTGCTTGTCGTGAAAGGCCTTAACCTAATCCTTGTAAATTTGCAAGTTCTCATACGCGTCATGACGTAATTCATCGATTTAGCTCATCTGTAGCTTTCTGTGGGTTCCTACCACAGAAAGATCGAGATTGCAGTTCTGTGCTTCCCAATAGGCTTTGTGCTCCAATTCGACAGGGAGGTGACATGCCTTCCCATACACCAATCAGAAGGGAGACATACCTAATTGGGTTTTGTGGGCAGTCCTATAAGCCCATAAAGCTTCCGGAAGTCGGGATGACCAGTCATTTCTGTTAGGTCGAACAGTGGCCTGGACGATTTTCTTGATCTCTCGATTTGATAGCTCAACTAGACCGTTAGTTTGGGGGTGATAAGGAGTAGAGAGTCGGTGTGACACCCCGTATCTGGTCATCAGTGACCTAAACTGAGCATTAGTGAAATGGGTCCCTCCATAAGAGATTATAGCACGTGGAATCCCAAATCGAGAAAAGATGTTCTGATGAATGAATTTGATAACCACCTTATGATCATTTGTTCGGGTCGGAATGGCTTCGATCCATTTGGGCATGTAGTCAACAGCGAGTAGAATGTACTCGAAGCCATACGAAATAGGAAAGGGTCCCAAAAAATCAATCCCCCAGACATCAAAGATTTCACATACGAGAATCGGCTGCAAGGGTATCATATCACAATGGCTCATGTTGCCTAAGGTCTGACAATGAGTGCATGCCTTACAGTGATTGTATGTGTCTTTGAAAATCATGGGCCAATAGAAGCTACACTAGAGGACTTTAGCTGCGATTTTATGACTAGAGAAGTGTCCACCGCATGCCTGGTCATGGTAGAAGGACAAGATGCCCTAAATTTCTACTTCCGAGACACATCGTTGAATGATTTGATCAGCACCGATGCGGAAAAGATACGGGTCTTCCCAAAAGTAGTACTTGGCATCAAAAAGTAATTTGTCTTTCTTGGCCTTCGGCCAATCAGACGGAATCTGATGTGATGCTAGGTAGTTTACTTGATCAGCAAACCATGGAAGCCCTGTACTAATAGTCAGGAGGTGCTCATCAGGAAAATGTTCCATAATGGGTCCGAAAGGGTAGATAATATCAGAAGGAAGGTGGGATAAGTGATCAGCTACCACATTCTGTTTTCTCGCCTTGTCGTGAATCTCGAGGTCAAATTCTTGCAACAGCAAGATCCAGTAGATTAGTTGAGGTTTCGCATCCTTCTTCACAAGGAGATGCCTTACAACTGTGTGATCAGAGTAAATGATAACACGGGAACCTAGAAGATATGATCTGAACTTTTCTAGGGCAAATACTACAGCTAGCAGCTCTTTCTTAGTAACTATGTAGTTACGCTGAGCCTGGTCAAGTGTCTTGCTAGCGTAGTAGATGACCACGGGTTTCTCGTCAATTTTCTGTCCAAGTACCACTCCTACAGCAAAATCAGCTACATCGCACATGATCGCAAAGGGTTGAGACCAATCAGGGGACTGTAGGATCGGAGCTTGGGTAACTCGATCATGTAGGGTTTCAAATGCTTGAGTGCATTCCTTAGAGATTTCAAAAGGAACATCCTTAGATAGTACGTTAGTCAGGGGGTGTGCGATCTTTGAGAAATTAGGAGTAAATTGATAGTAAAAATCAACATGCCCCAGGAAAGATCGGATGTCCTTGATCGAGCTAGGCATAGGGAATTTGGAAATCAGATTCACCTTGGCTCGATCAACCTGGATGCCTGTTTCTGAGATGAGATGTCCCAAGACAATTCCTTCAGGCACCATGAAATATCTCTTTTCCCAGGAAAGAACCAAATTCACGTCAATGCAACCCCTAAGGATCTGGACCAAGTGTAGGAGGCAATTATCAAATGATTCGTCAAACACTGAGAAGTCATCCATGAAGACTTCCAGATAATCACCTACCATATCTGAGAATATGGCAAGCATGCACTGCTAAAAAGTAGCGGGTGCATTGCAGAGACCGAATGGCATCCTTCAGAAAGCGTATGTCCCAAAGGGGCAGATGAAAGTGGTCTTCTCTTGGTCCTCAGGATGGATTGCCACCTGGTTATAATCAGAGTACCCGTCCAAAAAGCAGAAGAATCAATTTCCCACTAGTTTCTCGAGGATCTGATTAATAAACAGTAGTGGGAAATGATCCTTCTTTGTGGAGGTATTGAGTCTTCTATAATGAATGCAGATTCTCCATGAATTCGTCACACGGGTTGGTATGATTTCTCTGGTTTCAGTCGTGATCACGGTGAGTCCTGCCTTCTTAGGCACAACTTGGATTGGACTCACCCATTGACTGTCGGAGATCGGGTAGATGGTCACAGCATCTAACCATTTGATGATCTCCTTTTTCACGACCTCCTGCAGATTAGGATTCATACGTCTCTGCATTTCACGGGAAGGTCGTGTGCCCTCTTCAGTATAGATGCGGTGTGTGCAGTAAGAGGGGCTGATACCACTCAAATCATCGAGAGTCAATCCAATGGCTCTTCGATGTTGCTAGAGAACATAAATTAGACGGGATTCCTAATCAGGTGTGAGTCTGGAATTGATAATCATAGGAAACGTCTGATTGGAACCCAAAAAGACGTACTTTAGATGCTTGGGAAGAGGCTTGAGTTCCAAAACAGGGTTATCAGCAGTAGCGGGTGGTTCAGGGTGTGTGTCAAGTTCGGACTCCTCTGATTGCAGGTTTTGATCCTCTTGTGGTTGATCAGAAGTAGTCAGTTTTCCTCAATATACTGATAGTCAACCACAGCCTTGATATCACATATCTATTCTATAACTCCACAATTAATCCCTTGTTGGGCCTTAAAGATGTCAATCTTTAATGTCTGGTTCCCAAATTTCAGTTCAATTTGGCCCTAGCAGTGGCCAGAAAGGGTCTCCCTGGTATGGTTGGTGTGTTTTTTAGATTTTCTGGAGCATCCATATCCAATACTACGAAGTCCACCGGGAAATAGAAATCCCAAACCTTAACAATGACATCCTCAAGAACTCCTTTAGGTGACTTAATAGATTGATCTGCCAACTGTAATGTCACTTCTGTCTGTTTGAGCTTAGATTCCTCAAGATGGTCAAGTAGGGATGTAGGTATTAGGTTTATGGAGGCTCCTAGATCCAATAAAGCTCTATTAAATTGGATATCACCAATTGTATAGGAAATCAGGGGGGTACTTGGATCTTTCGCCTTAGGTGGGACTTTGCTCAAAGTTACAGAGCTGGCTTGCTCTGACAATATATTTAGGTTCCCACTTTTGGTTCGCAGCTTACGCATAAGTGTACACATGTCTTTCAGAAATCGTGCATAAGCTGGTACGTGGCGAATTGCATCAATCAAGGGGATGTTTATATGGACCTATTCAAAGAGCTTGACCAGGTCCTCCTCAGGTGCCACAGGTTTGGTTGTCCTCTTTCCCTTGCTCAAGGCCTCGGGAAATGGAACCTTGGATGGTTCCTCTAGAATAGGTCTAGGTTCTTGATCTGGGACAGGGGTATCCTGGATGACTATCTTAGGGTTTGGGTTACTACCAGGCTGAAAGTGGCTTGGGTAAGGTGGGTCCTATGTTGCTTTGCCACTACGGGTTGTTATTGAATTTAGTCCTGCCTGGCTCTGGTTTGATGTGGGTAAAATGGGTGGCTGCTGCTGAAATCCCGAGTACGATGTCGAAGCTTCCATCTCATCGGGTGATGGAGCAGAAGGAGCCTGATAAATCATGTGGGCTTGGCTTGGATTTGGGTTCATAATGTGCCTCTGGTTTGGCACATTATTTCAATTCGGCAAAGGTTGCGAAGGGAGTGTGCTAGGTTGGTGGGAATTCACCATCTGGGCAAGTTGATTGCGAACCTCTGTGATCTCATCTTTGTGTTGTTTTTGCATAGCCGCATTCATCTTTTGAATGTCAGCTAGAGTTTGAAGGATAAGAGTCATTTGATCTGTCTGAGTTGGCCCATATTGATAGGTGGGGTTGGGCCGAGGCCGAGGTGGATGATATGAATGAGGAGCTTGTGGACGGGGTTGATATGGTGGTTGAAACGGTGACGGCAACCGGGTTTTATTGTTATAGCGTTGTAGTATAGCCAGTTATTGCCAACATTTCAAAAATTTTTTACTCGAAAAATAAAAGAGTTCCCGAGGTCGAACTCAGGGAGCAAGTTGTATTCTAGAGATATACATGTTTCTTTTACAAAAAAATAAAGAAAGAGAGAGAAAGAATTTGTTGTCTTTTCTTCTTTTCTCTTTGCTTCTCCTCGTCTCAGATCTTCTGTTATCCTCTTCTTCTTTATCTGCAGTGGTGATGTTCTTCTTCCTTCAGCTGTTCCTGCTCTTCTTCTTTGAGTTCTTCCCTGTGTTCTCCTCTGCCTTGCCTTCTTCTGTTGTTCTTCAGATCTCCTTCTTTCTTCTTTTCTTTTTCCTGTCAGGACGTCGTCTCTCCTTCTTTCTTCTTTTCCCTTCAGGACGTCGTCTGATTTTCCAATCAGACGACTTAAACCGCTTGTTGCTACAGTGTCTCCCTCAGCTTCCTTCTTCTTCCGCGGTCCTTCTTCTTCACCTGTGCCTGCACACTTCAGAGTTTACGTCAGGGGGCAAAACCTACTCTACCCCCCCGCCCCTCCGTCTCTCTCTCACAGAATCCGCTCATAGGATAGCTCTCTCAGAGCTGCCGGGTAGCCGGGTACGGGTCGCGCCCGGGTCCAGGCCCACCGACGTGCGTGGTGGGCGAGGAGTGCAGGTCAGTCTAAGTCGGGTCGGGTCAGATCCGCGGGGCGTGAGCGCGGACGAGACCGGGTAACCGGACGGGTGAAGGGGACCTCACCCCGTGTGCTGAGGCAGTAAGCCTCCAGCACTTTTTCGCTTTAAACCGCTGCGCCTCTTCAGACTTTTCCGAGGTGGGACTAAATGTCCCACCTCAATTGAGCGCCCGCAGCGGAGAAAGCAGCGGGCGATCGCGGCGTCACGCGAAGCCTTCGCCTTAGCTGCGAGCCTGATGTTTTGTCGAAATGCCTCACAAGGCCTGGGAGTCGAATCTGGGTGTGGCGCTGAGCGTGGCGCGCCTGCAGCTGCAGGCGGAAGCAGCTCCTTTTGCACGGCAATGGCGGCGGAGGTCGGGTGGCCTGTTCACAGAAAAATGGCCTCTCAGCCTAATCAGAAGGTGCCGGGAGCTTCGCCAGAGTGCGGCGAAGCTCGTGTGGGTGGTGGCGAGGCTTGGGGCGGCGTGCAAGGGCTGCCCTAGGTCGGACTGTGGGTCAGAGGATGGGTTTGTTCGGTGGGGTTGCAGAGGGTGATGTGGGGGAAGTGGAAGGGCCGGGGTTGATCAGGGTGAGGAGGAGGAGGTTCTGCGGTGGTCGGCGAGCCGTGTGGGTTGCTGGGGTGATGGGAGCAGCTCGCCGGAGGATGGCCGGAGACGAAGGGGGTGACGGTGGACAGGAGCGGTCGAGGGTTTAATCAAATAAAAGACAGTGGGGAAAAGAAAGAGGGGGAGATGGGAGGAGTTCTGACCTAGCTATGGAGACGAAAGGGGTCGGGGCAGGGTGACAGTCGTATCGACTGTCGCCGGAGAAGAAGATGCCCAGGGAAGGGGCGGCGGCGAGCAGAGAGCCGGAGATGCGCCAGCTGGGTGCGGCGTGGCGCGGGAAGAGCAGGGGAAGAAGTCTCTGCTGCTGGTATTGCGGCAGAGCGAAGAGGAGGAGGAGGAGGAACCGCCGGAGCTAGTGGGCGTCTGCCGGAGTGAGAGGAGAGGAAAGTTGGGGGTTTTCTCCGTCAGATCCGAGCTCGGAAGAACGGTGGAGCGGCGGGGGTATTTATAGGGACCGAATCAGGGAGGAAGGCGGAGGGAGACGACGTGTCTCCCTCGCCGGAGGACGCCGGAGATGGAAACCCATACCGTCCGTGCGTTCGCACGGCCGGTATGGTGGGTTACAGCGACCAGGGGGGTGTCCCTGCGACGGCTGACGACGCAGGGCACCCCCGGTTTACTTGCCAGGCTCTCCCCCTCACCCTGCGCGGCGCCATGCTCCGCGCAAGGTCGCCGGAGCATGGTGCTGGCAGGTTTTGCAGGGGGGACCTGAACGCAAAGAACGAAGGAGAGTTAGGGGCCAAAATGCGAGGGTTCAAAAGTTGAGGGCCAAAAAGTAAATATATGAGGACCAAAGTGTAAAGTTGGTCAAGGAGGTTTCTTCTTAGGCTCAAGTTTTTATACATGACTAATTAGGACCTAAGGAATCTGATGGTGAATTTCATTTCTATATTAAACCTTGTTTGACAGGTCAATTTATGCGAAAACCCAAATTAAGTTATTAATTGGGCATGGTTCTCAATGTAGGTCAAAATAGGTTCTGAAGGCCAAATTGAAGGTTCTAAACCCTAGAGATTATTTTTCTATGAATTTTAGAGGGTTTATTCTATTTTTACTTTGCCTCGAACCTCGTGAATTGAAGTGGGTTGTTTTAGGGTTACAGATTATCATTTAGTTCCTTGGAATTGCTGTAGCCTTGCTAGATCATCTCATCCCACTTTTATTCTTATTAAGTTGCTTTGACCTATGTTTGGACCCTGAATTACCCTGTATGCAGATTATACTGGTAAAATTGCATTTTTACCCCTTATGACTTGTTTTCTCCTTAAACTCAGAATTCTCTGAGTTAAGCCTTTCCTTGAGTTATGTAGGAGCTTTTATCCTTTGTATTAGGTCAAAATGAGCTAGTTATGGCTCATGATGAGGTTCTCATCATACCCCCATGCCTAGCTTTTGCTAGTCCCTTAGCAAAAACTTAAGGTTTCAACCCTTGTTCTAGACCATGAAGTTTTTAATAGTTTTAGATAAGTGCTTTTTATTTGAGCATAGATTAGGTTAGAATGCTGACCATAGGCCTAAAAGGTACTCTAGTACCAATCAAGATCCAAATCGGTCTAGCCTTAGCCTCAGTCTTTAGCAAAGGTTTTTAAGGTCCACAAGAACTAACCTAAGGTTTATTGGACTTTGTGGTTAAAGCACCCGTGCTTGAAATGATTTTAGCCCTGGCTCAGTTCGCAGTGCGTTTTGTAAGAGAGAGATAGAAAGTTTTTCTGTTTGGAGAGTTTTCTCTCTCTTTTTCTTTTTAGTTCTAGCCTAGGATTGGCTTTTCAACACGGTTTGTATCAGATTCCTTGCTCCCATCATTAATCCTCAAGGGTTCCTGGCGATCGATGCTTCGAGATAGCACCGCCCATGGCAACCCCCGGAACCCTGGCTATTGAGATTTCGAGATAATCCCATCCATGGTGTTCCGTGGCCGAATCCAGACCCTGGCAATTGACACTTCGAGATAATGCCATCCATGGAATCTGAACCAGCAGAGTGCTTACATGCCCCCAGTAGGATATGTAAATATCCTAAGAGACAAGCACCGAGGAGATGATATTTTGTTGCGCATCTTCGAGGGGATTTCCCGCCTCTCCGCACTGGGAACTCGTCCAAATCAACTTGTGTTGATCGGCCGCTCCTATTCTAGGTGTTCTTTTCAGAATTTTGCGACGCTTCTGCGTGATTCTGATTTTTACGCTTACTAAACCAGGCTGTGTGTGAGGTTAGGGTGCTTAGGTTACTGAGTCCCGTAAACCAAAAATTAGTTAACGAGGCCAAATACTCCCTAAGCCTTAGACCTAATACTTCAGCTTTTCATTTTCCTCAACCTCTTGAGGAGTGTCCAGATCTTAATGGGTACTAAGAGTCTAATCAAGAATGCCTAAGGTTTGCATTCTTACTAATCTCATTGTGCACTTTTCAGTTATTTTCTTGAATGAGGTCTAGAACTTAGGTTAATTCCTTAGTTCCTTACTAATGACTATCACCTTTTCTCATAATTTTGTGCTCCTTTTTCATTTTGTTTCTTTTCTCCTTCACAAAATTTCCTTCTCCTCTTTTCCTCTTATTCTTTTTCGAAAAATTTTTAATTTTTATGGTGTTTTTGGCATATGTTAATTTTTTTGTTTGAAACCTTTTCTTACAAGTTTTGCACTTTCATACCCCCCCCCATGCCTAAGATTTGCAATGTCCTCATTGTAACCTAGGGGGTTTTTATTTAACTTAGTTCATTCCTTAAGACAGAAATTTGGATGAGTGGATGGGTCGGGTTGAATTTTTGCGGACGATTTCTAATCCCAGATGCAAGCATCTGAGGTGGGGTCGGCTGTCTACAAGGGTGAACTTCGAGTGCAAAAAGGTGTCAGAACAAGTTTCAGGTTTTCAAAGAGAATGACGGGCTGCCTCCCGTTAAGCGCTGAGTTTTACGCCATCGGCTGGACGCAATAAGCTCAAGGGGAAAGGAGGATATAAGATGCCTCAGCCAAATCAGTAGAAGTTACATCAATGAACGGCTTGAGTCTCTGACCGTTCATGATGAAAGGTTCAGAATCGTGGCTGAGTGGACTGATTTCGATTGCTCCATTTCCAAAAACCTGTCGGACCAAATATGGTCCGACCCACTTGGATCTCAGTTTTCCTGGGAAGAGTTTTAGTCGGGCATCAAAGAGTAGGACCTTTTGACCAGGATGAAAGATCTTTCTCGAGATGTGTTTGTCGTGGAAGGCTTTAACCCGCTCCTTGTAGATTTGCGAGTTCTCGTACGCGTCTAGGCGTAATTCATCGATCTCGCTGATTTGGAGTTTTCTGTGGGTCCCAGCCTTGGAAAGATCTAGATTACAGTTCCGTACTGCCCAATAGGCTTTATGCTCCAGTTCTACGGGAAGGTGGCATGCCTTTCCGTACACCAGTCTAAAGGGAGACATGCCCAATTGGGTCTTGTGGGCGGTCCTATAGGCCCACAATGCTTCCGGAAGTCGGGACGACCAATCCTTCCTGTCAGGTCGAACAGTGACTTGCAGGATTTTCTTGATCTCCCGATTAGACAGCTCAGCTAGACCATTAGTTTGGGGGTGGTAAGGAGTAGAGATTCGGTGAGACACCCCGTATTTGGTCATCAGTGACCTAAACTGAGCATTTGTGAAATGGGTCCCCCCATCAGAGATTATTGCACGAGGAATCCCGAACCTTGAGAAAATGTGTTGATGAATGAATTTGAGAACGATTTTGTGATCACAGGTTCGGGTCGGTATGGCTTCGATCCATTTGGACACGTAGTCCACAGCCAACAGAATGTATTCGAAACCATCCGAAACAGGAAAGGGGCCCATAAAATCAATCCCCCAAACATCAAAGATTTCGCATACTAGAATCGGTTGCATAGGCATCATGTCGCGATGGCTCATGTTGCCCAAAGTCTGGCAACGACTGCATGCCTTGCAGTGATTGTATGCGTCTTTGAACAGTGTGGGCCAGTAAAAGCCGCACTGGAGGACTTTTGATGCGGTTTTATGCCCGGCGAAATGGCCACCGCATGCCTGGTCATGGCAGAAAGAGAGGATTTTGTTGAATTCCCCTTCCGGGACACATCTCCAGATGATCTGATCGGCACCTATGCGGAACAGGTACGGGTCTTCCCAAATGTAATACTTGGCATCGGAGCGTAATTTGTCTTTCTTGGCCTTCGGCCAATCAGACGGGATCTGATGAGATGCCAAGTAATTTACTACATTAGCAAACCATGGAAGGCTAGTACCAATAGTCAGCAGGTGCTCATCGGGAAAATGCTCAGTGATGGGTCCGGAAGGGTCAATTATTTCAGAAGGAAGACGGGACAAGTGATCAGCTACCACATTTTGCTTTCCCGCTTTGTCGCGAATCTCAAGGTCAAATTCTTGCAACAGCAAGATCCATCGGATTAATCGAGGTTTCGCGTCCTTCTTTGCAAGGAGATGCCTCACAGCTGTGTGATCCGAGTATATGATGACACGGGAACCCAGAAGGTACGATCTGAACATTTCTAGGGCAAATACTACAGCTAGCAGCTCTTTCTCAGTAACCGTATAGTTACGCTGAGCCTCATCGAGTGTTTTGCTGGCGTAGTAAATGACCACAGGTTTCTTGTCAATTTTCTGTCCCAAAACCGCTTCTACAGCGAAGTCGGATGCATCGCACATGATCTCAAAGGGTTGAGACCAATCAAGGGACTGTAGGATCGGGGCTTGGGTGACTCGGTCACGCAGGATTTCAAATGCTTGAGTGCATTCCTTGGAAATTTTGAAAGGAACATCCTTGGAGAGAAGAGTGGTCAGGGGGCGCGCGATTTTTGAAAAATCAGGGATAAATCGTCGATAAAAATCGACATGCCCTAAAAAGGATCGGATGTCCCTGATCGAGCTAGGCATAGGAAGGTGAGAAATCAGATTAACCTTAGCTCGATCCACTTGGATACCTTTCTCCGAAATTGAGTGTCCTAGGATAATTCCCTCAGGCACCATGAAATGGCTCTTTTCCCAGGAAAGAACCAAATTCACATCGATGCACCGCCTGAGTATCTGGACCAAGTGTTGGAGGCAATCGTCGAATGATGCTCCGAAAACTGAAAAGTCATCCATGAAGACTTCCAGATAATCACCTACCATATCTGAGAATATGGCAAGCATGCATCGCTGAAAAGTAGCGGGTGCATTGCAAAGACCAAAAGGCATCCTTCGGAAAGCGTATGTTCCGAAGGGGCAGGTGAACGTGGTCTTTTCTTGGTCCTCAGGATGGATTGCCACCTGGTTATAACCGGAGTACCCGTCAAGAAAGCAGAAGAACCTATTTCCCGCTAGTTTTTCGAGAATTTGATCAATGAAGGGTAGTGGGAAATGATCCTTCTTCGTGGAGGAATTGAGTCGGCGGTAATCTATACAGACTCTCCACGAGTTGGCTAATCGGGTAGGAATGATTTCTCCGGTCTCAGTCGTTATAGTGGTGAGTCCTGCCTTCTTGGGCACGACCTGAATTGGGCTCACCCAACGACTATCGGAGATCGGGTAGATGATTCCGGTATCTAACCACTTGATGATCTCCTTTTTCACGACCTCCTGCAGATTGGGGTTTAAGCGTCTCTGCATTTCACGAGAAGGTCGTGTGCCCTCTTCTGAATAGATATGATGAGTACAATAAGAGGGACTTATTCCAGTCAAATCATCGAGAGTCCATCCGATGGCTCTGCGATGTTGCTGGAGGACAACAATCAGACGGGATTCCTGTTCAGGACTGAGGTTGGAATTGATAATCACAGGAAGGGTCTGATTAGAACCCAAAAAGACGTATTTCAAGTGAGCAGGAAGGGGTTTCAGTTCGAGGATGGGGTTATCAGCAGCAGCGGGTGGTTCAGTATAGATGTGAGGTTCAAGGGTGGGAGTTACTAGGTTGTTCATATCTGGATTCGACTCCTCTGTTTGCGGGTCAAGATCCTTCTGTGGTCGATGAGGCATAATCGAGTCATTCTGGAGGTGTGATTCATCAACCAAAGTCTTGATGTCACAAATTTGTTCGATGACGCCGCAATTAATTCCTTGTTGGGCCTTAAATATATCAATTTTCAGTGTTTGATCTCCAAACTTAAGCTCTATTTGGCCCTCCTCACAGCTGATGTTGGCTCTAGCAGTAGCCAAGAAAGGTCTCCCTAGAATGATTGGTGTATCCCTAGGGTTCTCAGGTGCATCCATATCTAAGACTATAAAGTCCACTGGAAAATAGAAATCCCGCACTCTTACGATAACATCCTCGAGAATCCCTTTTGGTGACTTTATAGATCGATCTGCTAATTGTAATGTCACCTCGGTTGGTCTTAGCTCAGATTCTTCTAGATGGTCAAGTAAGGATGTGGGTATCAGGTTTATGGATGCACCCAAGTCTAACAATGCTCTATCAAATTGGGTACCACCTATCTTACAGGAAATCAGGGGAGTCCCAGGATCTTTTGCCTTGGGTGGGAGTCTACTAAGGATTACAGAGCTGGCTTGCTCTGACAGAACAATTGGGCTCCCTCCCTTGGTTCGCGGCTTACGCTGGGGTGTACATATATTCTTTAGAAATCGTGCGTAAGCTGGTACGTGGCGGATTGCATCCATCAAGGGGATGTTTATGTGGACCTGCTCAAAGAGCTTGACCAGGTCCTCCTCAGGGGCCACGGGTTTGGTGGTCTTCTTTCCCTTGGTCAAGGCCTCAGGAAACGGGATCTTGGTTGGTTCTTCTAGGATAGGTCCAGGTTGTGGGTCCGGAACAGCGGTATCTTGGATAACTATCCTAGGGTCATGGTTATCAGGCTTGGAGTGGTTTGGATAATGCGGGTCTTGAGTTGTTTTACCACTACGTGTTGTTACAGAATTTAATCCGGCCTGATTTTGGTTTGGGTTTGGTAAGAGGGGTGGCTGCTGCTGAAATCCCGCATAAGAAGTTGAGGTTTCCATCTCGTCTGGAGATGGAGCAGTAGGGGCCTGATAAATCCATTGGGCGTGGCCTAAATTTGGATTCATAATGCGCTTCTGGGTTGGCACGTTATTTGGGTTAGGAAGGGGTTGGGAAGGGAGTGTGCCTGGCTGGCGAGAATTTGCCAACTGGGCCAGTTGAGTTTTAACTTCTGTAAGCTCATCCTTGTGTTGTTTTTGAATAGCCGCATTCGTTTTTTGAATGTCAGCCAGAGTCTGAAGGATTAGGGACATTTGATCCTGATTTGGCCCTGATGGATGAGTAGGGTTGGGTCGAGGCTGAGGCGGCTGGTAATGACGAGAGGGCTGTGGGCGGGACTGAAAAGGTGGTCTTTGGATTTGGGAATTTCCCGCCCACTGAAAATTGGGATGGTTTCGCCATCCAGGGTTGTAAGTGTTGGAGAATGGGTCGTTCTGGATGGCGTTGAGGTCCTCGCAGGTCTGAGGAACCTCCTGAGAATCAGGGAAAGGGGGAATGGAGTTCCCCCGGCTGGTGTAGAAAGGATCGGATGATCCTCCGATCCAAGAATCAGACGGGGATGGATATGGATCCATCCCAGGGGAAGATCGGTGGAGGATGTTTTGCACAGTTTCCTGTGTGGAAGGAGGTTGTGCAAAGGAGTTACGCGCGGAGGTGGCTCGCTGCAAGTGCTGAGTCAGCTCATCCACCTTCTTTTCAATGATTGAGACCTTGTCCAATCGACTGGCCATTAATTCCAGGTCGACTGATGCGGACAGGACCTGCGTCTCATGTGCTCCCTTAAGATTCGTCGCTGCGCGGGTATTCGTCCTGTCGAATAATCCCATGGAGTCATTGTTGATGGAGTTCTCGCACATGTTTTCGAGAATCTCCCATACGGTGTCTTCATGTTGACCCATGATGTTTCCTCCGCAAGTTGCATTGACGAAAAGGCGGATGTCCTCACGGAGTCCCTGGTAAAAAGATTGGACTTGTTCCCATTTAGGAACTCCGTGATGGGGGCACTTCCTCATGAGATCCTGAAAACGATCCCATGCCTCATGGAGAGGTTCTCCTGATTGTTGAGTGAAGTGTGTAATCTGATGGCGCAAGGCATTGGTCCGACCAACGGGAAAAAACTTTTTCAAAAACTCGGATTGAAGTTCTTCCCAAGTGTTGATCGGCCGGGTCTGAGTTTGATACCAATGGGCGGCCTTGTCCATAAGAGAAAAGGAGAACATCTTCATGAGAAGAATATCCCGATTTTGCGCATCTGATCCAAAAGTGTGGGCCAGATGCTTTAGCTGTTTGATGTGTTGGAAGGGATCTTCAGAATTAAGCCCATGGAATTTAGGTATAGCATGAATCATGTTGGGCTTTAATTTGGAATCAGGTCCTCCAGTCGGGATTCTGACTCGAGGCTCAATGGCCACCGCAGCAGGATTGTAGTGGTCCCGCATCATAGGACGCTGTGGTGGGTGCACGAAGTTTTGGAAGAGGTCATTGAGTCGCTGGAGCTCGTGTTCCAGATTATTTTCTTCCTCAACTGGCTGAGCCATGATGGGGGAAGAAGAAGAACTTGGTTCTGAATCAGAAGAGAGAATAATGTGAGGGTGTTGCTGCACAAACACGGGCGTCGAGGCTTGGCCTTGACGAGAGCGAATTTCTAAAGGAGGTCTTAAGGGTGGTCTTAGGGACCTCCTTCCGTACATGCACTGTTGGAAGAGGTAAGTTTAGAAGGTGCTGGACCCAATCAAGGCACCCAAAAATGTGTTGGGTGACTATAGAGGTGCGGGGCAGATGGACCCCTTGATCAGAAAGATCGTCCACCTGAGAATTACCTGGGCAGCCAGAGAGGGAGAGTCCCGCAAAGACCCCTACACGGTAGAGCGTCCCCACGGGTTACAGGGTTTCCCCCACCCGACCTCTCTTGTCACTGCGGTTCCAGGTAGACCAGAATGGGGATCTTGACCTCTTAAGTCTACCAATTTTAAGATCAGGGTGCTTAAGGTTTCACTTGAACTTTAGTCTTTTAAGTGCAAAGAGTGACCTAATTTAAGGTTGGTTGACCCAAGGGGTCAACTTTACCTCTTGTTTTCTTTGAGAGCTTTTAGGTCTTGTCTTTTAGGGTTCAAGTGTTTAGAGAGCCAATTGTTTTAGGTTTTCTTTTGAATAGGTATTTTCAATCAATGGTTTAGGCACACTTCTTTTGGATTTTCTCCATTCTTGATTTAAGTAGTGTGTCTCTAAAACCCTAATGTTGAATCTTATGTTGGCTCTACTTGGTCCAGTTAGTTCTCTGTTGGGTAATTAGGGCACAAGCAAGAATGTGTTAGCCCTTAAATACCCTTAATAGTGTGCAGGACTAATGAGTTGAAAACATGCAACTCTTTATGGTTACTAAGTATGGAAGACAGGTTAGCCCTATATTGCTTGTTCTTTTCTTTTCTTCCTCTTTAGAGTTTAGGGGTTAATAGCGAGAGGAAAAATTTACCTGTCCTCGGAGTGGTTGTCGTGCGGTTGCTTGTCTTCTTGATTTCCTGTAGTTTTCTGCACAAAAGAGAGGAGATTATCAGAAATTAAAAAGAAACAGGAATGTTTACCTCTAGAATAGCCGTTGCTCCCCGGCAACGGCGCCAAAATGAAACGGTGGTCGGCAACCGGGTTTTATTGTTATAGCGTTGTAGTATAGCCAGTTATTGCCAACATTTCAAAAATTTTTTACTCGGAAAATAAAAGAGTTCCCGAGGTCGAACTCAGGGAGCAAGTTGTATTCTAGAGATATACATGTTTCTTTTACAAAAAAATAAAGAAAGAGAGAAAGAATTTGTTGTCTTTTCTTCTTTTCTCTTTGCTTCTCCTCGTCTCAGATCTTCTGTTATCCTCTTCTTCTTTATCTGCAGTGGTGATGTTCTTCTTCTGCAGTGGTGATGTTCTTCTTCTTCCTTCAGCTGTTCCTGCTCTTCTTCTTTGAGTTCTTCCCTGTGTTCTCCTCTGCCTCGCCTTCTTCTGTTGTTCTTCAGATCTCCTTCTTTCTTCTTTTCTTTTTCCTGTCAGTACGTCGTCTCTCCTTCTTTCTTCTTTTCCCTTCAGGACGTCGTCTGATTTTCCAATCAGACGACTTAAACCGCTTGTTGCTACAGTGCCTCCCTCAGCTTCCTTCTTCTTCCACGGTCCTTCTTCTTCACCTGTGCCTGCACACTTCGGAGTTTACGTCAGGGGGCAAAACCTACTCTACCCCCCCGCCCCTCCGTCTCTCTCTCACAGAATCCGCTCATAGGATAGCTCTCTCAGAGCTGCCGGGTAGCCGGGTACGGGTCGCGCCCGGGTCCAGGCCCACCGGCGTGCGTGGTGGGCGAGGAGTGCAGGTCAGTCTAAGTCGGGTCGGGTCAGATCCGCGGGGCGTGAGCGCGGACGAGACCGGGTAACCGGACGAGTGAAGGGGACCTCACCCCGTGTGCTGAGGCAGTAAGCCTCCAGCACTTTTTCGCTTTAAACCACTGCGCCTCTTCAGACTTTTCCGAGGTGGGACTAAATGTCCCACCTCAATTGAGCGCCCGCAGCGGAGAAAGCAGCGGGCGATCGCGGCGTCACGTGAAGCCTTCGCCTTAGCTGTGAGCCTGATGTTTTGTCGAAATGCCTCGCAAGGCCTGGGAGTCGAATCTGGGTGTGGCGCTGAGCGTGGCGCGCCTGCAGCTGCAGGCGGAAGCAGCTCCTTCTGCACGGCAATCGCGGCGGAGGTCGGGTGGCCTGTTCACAGAAAAATGGCCTCTCGGCCTAATCAGAAGGTGTCGGGAGCTTCGCCAGAGTGCGGCGAAGCTCGTGTGGGTGGTGGCGAGGTGTGGGGCGGCGTGCAAGGGCTGCCCTAGGTCGGACTGTGGGTCGGAGGATGGGTTTGTTCGGTGGGGTTGCAGAGGGTGATGTGTGGGAAGTGGAAGGGCGGGGGTTGATCAGGGTGAGGAGGCGGAGGTTCTGCGGTGGTCGGCGAGCCGTGTGGGTTGCTGGGGTGATGGGAGCGGCTCGCCGGAGGATGGCCGGAGACGAAGGGGGTGACGGTGGACAGGAGCGGTCGAGGGTTTAATCAAATAAAAGACAGTGGGGAAAAGAAAGAGGGGGAGATGGGAGGAGTTCTGACCTAGCTATGGAGACGAAAGGGGCTGGGGCAGGGCGACAGTCGTATCGACTGTCGCCGGAGAAGAAGATGCCCAGGGAAGGGGCGGCGGCGAGCAGAGAGCCGGAGATGCGCCAGCTGGGTGCGGCGTGGCGCGGGAAGAGCAGGGGAAGAAGTCTCTGCTGCTGGTATTGCGGCAGAGCGAAGAGGAGGAGGAGGAGGAACCGCCGGAGCTGGTGGGCGTCTGCCGGAGTGAGAGGAGAGGAAAGTTGGGGGTTTTCTCCGTCAGATCCGAGCTCGGAAGAACGGTGGAGCGACGAGGGTATTTATAGGGACCGAATCAGGGAGGAAGGGGGAGGGAGACGACGTGTCTCCCTCGCCGGAGGACGCCGGAGATGGAAACCCATACCGTCCGTGCGTTCGCACGGCCGGTATGGCGGGTTACAGCGACCAGGGGGTGTCCCTGCGACGGCTGACGACGCAGGGCACCCCCGGTTTACTTGCCAGGCTCTCCCCCTCACCCTGCGCGGCGCCATGCTCCGCGCAAGGTCGCCGGAGCATGGTGCTGGCAGGTTTTGCAGGGGGGACCTGAACGCAAAGAACGAAGGAGAGTTAGGGGCCAAAATGCGAGGGTTCAAAAGTTGAGGGCCAAAAAGTAAATATATGAGGACCAAAGTGTAAAGTTGGTCAAGGAGGTTTCTTCTTAGGCTCAAGTTTTTATACATGACTAATTAGGACCTAAGGAATCTGATGGTGAATTTCATTTCTATATTAAACCTTGTTTGACAGGTCAATTTATGCGAAAACCCAAATTAAGTTATTAATTGGGCATGGTTCTCAATGTAGGTCAAAATGGGTTCTGAAGGCCAAATTGAAGGTTCTAAACCCTAGAGATTATTTTTCTATGAATTTTAGAGGGTTTATTCTATTTTTACTTTGCCTCGAACCTCGTGAATTGAAGTGGGTTGTTTTAGGGTTACAGATTATCATTTAGTTCCTTGGAATTGCTGTAGCCTTGCTAGATCATCTCATCCCACTTTTATTCTTATTAAGTTGCTTTGACCTATGTTTGGACCCTGAATTACCCTGTATGCAGATTATACTGGTAAAATTGCATTTTTACCCCTTATGACTTGTTTTCTCCTTAAACTCAGAATTCTCTGAGTTAAGCCTTTCCTTGAGTTATGTAGGAGCTTTTATCCTTTGTATTAGGTCAAAATGAGCTAGTTATGGCTCATGATGAGGTTCTCATCAGTGGTCTCTGATTCTGATTGTTTCTCGCCCATAAGAAATTGGGATGATTCCGCCATCCAGGGTTATAGGTATTAGAGAATGGGTCATTTTGGATGACGTTGAGGTCCACGCAGGTTTGAGGAACCTCAGAAAAGTCAGAGTACAAGGGTTCAGAGTTCCCCCAACTAGAGTAGGCGGGGTCGGAGTTTCCTTAGGCCCTAGAGTCTGACAGGGGTGGATATGAGTCCATCCCCTGAGAAGATTGGTGATAGATGTTATGCACAGCTTCCCTCCCAGAGGGCAGCTATGCGAATAGGTTTTGCGCAAGGTGGCTCACTGCAGATGTCGAGTTAGCTTATCCACCTTCTTTTTAATGATAGAGACCTTGTCCAAACGACTGGCCATCAATTCCAAGTTGATAGATGCGGATAGACCCTGCGTCTCATGTGCTCCCCTTGGATTCGTCGATGCGTGGGCATTTGTCCGGTCAAATAAGCCCATGGAGTCATTATTGATGGAGTTCTCGCACATATTCTCGAGAATCTCCCACACAGTGTCTTCGTGTTGACTCATGATGTTTCCTTCGCAAGTTGCATTGACGAATAAATGGATATCTTCACGGAGTCCCTGGTAAAAAGACTGGACTTGTTCCTATTTAGGAACTCCGTGATGGGGCACTTTCGCATGAGATCCAGGAAATGATCCCATGCCTCGTGAAGTGGTTCTCCAGGCTGCTTTGTGAAGTGCGTGATCTGGTGCCATAAAGCATTCGTCTGACCAACTGGAAAGAACTTTTTCAGAAACTTGGATTGTAGTTCAACCCATGTGTTGATTGGATGCGTTTGAGTCTGATACCAGTGAGCTGCTTTGTCCATGAGAGAGAAGGAGAACATCTTCATGAGAAGAATGTCCCAATTTTGGACATCTGACCTGAATGTCTGGGCCAGATGCTTGAGCTGTTTGATGTGCTGAAAAGGATCCTCGGAATTGAGCCCATGAAACTTTGGAATAGCATGAATCATGTTGGGCTTGAGTTCAGAATTAGGACCTCCAACTGAGATTTGGACTTGAGGTTCGATCGCCACCGCAACGGGATTGTAATGATCTCACATCATAGGACGCTGTGGTAGATTCACAAAAGCTTGGAATAAATCATTAAGGCGCTGAAGTTGGTTCTCAAGGTTATTCTCTTCTTCTACGAGTTGTGCCATGATGATGGATGAAAGAGAATTAGGTTCAGATGAATTAGAGGAGACGTCTATGTGATGGGGTTGCTGCACAAACACGGAAGTCGAGGCCTGGCCTCGACGAGAGTGAATGACTAAAGGAGGCCTCAAGGATGGTCTTAATGACCTCCTACCGAACATTCACCGATGGTCTGGATGAGGATAGATTGTGATGGACCCAATCAAGACACCCAAAAAATTAGGATGAGTATAGAGGTTTGGGGCGGATGATACCCCTTAGTTAGAAAGTCGTCCACTTGAGAAATACCTAGGTAGCTAGAGAGGGAGAGTCTCGCAAAGACCCCTACACAGTAGAGTGCCCCCACGGGTTATAGGGTTTCCCCTACTCGACCTCTCTTGTCACTGATGTTCCAGGTAGACCAGAATGGGGACTTGACCTCTTAAGTCTGCCAATTTTAATTAAGAGCAAGGGTGCTTAGGGTTTCATTTGAATTTTAAGATGAATTGAGTGCAAAAGTGACCTAATTTCAAGATTGGTTGACCCAACAAGGTGGGTCAACTTCACCTATTTGTCCTCTAAGAAGTTTTAGGTCCCTCTTTTAGGATTCAAGTGAGATTAAGAGCCTGATTTTTAGGGTTTTCTTGAATAGATCAATTCAACCAAGGCTTAGGCACACATCATTTTGGTAAGTTGATTCTTACTTATGAAAGTGGGTCTCTAAAAACCCTAACTTGGAATCCTTAATTGGCTCTAGTTTTGATCCAATTTAGTTTGCCAAATGCGATATTTAGGGCTCAAACAAGAAAGTGATAGACCTAGTTACCTTAAGTGGGTGCACAAATCAGATTTTGTTGAAATCAAATCAGGCAACTTGATGAATTATCTAAGAATGGAAAGCAAATAGCCTTAATTGATTTTTCTCTTTTTAACCTTTTCAGAATAAGGGGCTTAAGAGAGAGAGAAATCAGAATTTACCTGCCCCTGCTGTGTTTGTTGTGCGGCTGACTTTCTTCAATGTTTCTTCTCCTTGAAACAGCCACAACAAAAGAGATATAGCAAGTTAGAATCTGTATCAGAAATTTTAATCAAGAATTCTAAATTGCCCGTTGCTCCCCGGCAACGGCGCCAAAATGTTTATCGAAAAGCGAGATCGATGTTTAAAATAATCGTGTTGCAGTATAGTCGAAATCGCTTTGAAAACAAATACAATTTTATTACTCGAAAAGATTTCTGAGGTCGAACATAGGGAGCAAATTGGTATTTAGAAATCATGATCACAAGACAGAATTAAAAGAGTATGCAATGCAATAATATCAGTATCAAAGTGCAAAAATATGGGAGTAAAATAGTGATTTAGATCGCTAAATACTCCTACAATATCACCAAGGAACTCAATGTATGAATGTGCAATAAGAACTAGAATCTGTTGTCTGATGAAGGAATCAGACGACTTAAAGTGTCTGATCCTTCTTCTCTTCTTATGCCTTTGCTTTCTCTGTTGTCCTCTTCTTCAGCTTCTGTCTTCTTCTTCTGCGATTCTTCTCTTTCTCTTTAGATTCTTCCTTTGGCCTTCTCTTCTTCTTTCTTTGCCTTTGCCTTTTCCTTCTTTGAGGTCCTTCTCTTTCTCTTCTTTTTTGTTCTACCTGACCTCCTCTTCTTCCTTTGAATTGGCTAAGTGTTGGAGCCAATCCTCTCAGAGCAAAAACCCCCCTAACCCCGAGCAGCTCTCCTTTCTCTTTCTCTCTTTCTATTTCAGTCTTGCTCTCCTAGAGCCTCAGCCTGTCGGGTAATCGAACCTATTGCATACCCGGGCCTAGGCTCACCGGCGTGTGTGGTGAGTGAGGAGTGAAGTCAGGCAGGTAGTCAAGTCGGCCAGGTTCGCATGGGTAGTGCTGCAGACGAGTCCGGTGAAGGGGGGAGGAGGACCTCACCCTCAGTGTTGGAGGCGAACAACCTTCTGCATTTTTTCAATTTATGTGGGTGTGGGCACCTTTTCACTTCCGAGGTGGGACTAAATGTCCCACCTATCTTCCGCATACCGCAACAGCAGGGTCTTTGGCAAATCGATGGGGCCGCAACTGCTGAAGCCTTCACGTGAGGGCTTGGACGCCTACACACCTCATGTCCGCACAGCCTGGGGCTATCCCCTGGAGCATCTTGAAGCTTCGTCGAAGCTCGGCAGCAATGGAGGATGGGGTCTGCTACCTAAAATGAAGAGAACTAAGACCCACTCACAACGAATATGCTGGTGGCCTTGGTGTTGAGTGAGGGTGGCTGTGGTGGTGTGCCTAGGGCATACTGTGTGCATGTGAGTGGGTGTGTTCGGGGAGTGGTTGGGTGAGTGGCACGGTGAGTGGAGTGCGGGGAAGTGATCAATGAAGTGAGGTGGAGGTTGTGGACTTGTCGGCGAGGGTTGTGGTGGCCTGTGGAGGTGGGATGGCCTCGCCGGAGTTGGTGGTCGGAGATGGAGGAGATGAAGGTGCGAGGGGTGGCAGTGGTCGACTTTGGAAAGTAGAGGGCGTAGAAGAAAGTAGAGGAATCAGGGACTTATTTAGGAGGTCAAGGGACGAAGGGGGTGAGCGAGGGTGTCGGGTCTGGTATTGTCGATGCCGGAGAGGAAGGCGGCTCCGGTGCGGTAGGATCGGCGAGGACGAAGAGAGAATAACACCTGCTAGTACGGCGAGGCGCAGACGAAGTCAAGGAGGAGGAATTTGCCGCAGGTATGGTGGTTGGACGAGGACGAGGAGCAGGGAAGGTCACCGGATGTCGAGGAGCCTACGACTGTGAGGGGAAGAGAGGAATTAGGGCTATTCGCTGCCGAAATTAAGTATGAAGGAGTCGGGGAGATCTAGGCTTCTTTAAATAGAGCTCTAGAGGTCGGTTAGGGCTTGGGAAGCAAGCTTCCCAAGCTTGGAAGGTTGCTGACGATGGAAGTTGTTGAGATACCCACATCTCTCATGCTTTCGCATGAGAGATTGGGAGGGAATCAGATTTCAAAGATGGGTTCATACTGATGGGAATTTCTCAGAGGATCTCCATTCCAATTTTGGAAGAGATCCTCCAAGCAATCAAGGAGATTTTCTCTATCAAAGGTCACCATAGTAGGTTTCCTCTGCAAGAATGGCGGAGGGACCTACTTGTGAAGATGGCGAGAAAGCTATGGGGTTGTTAGCAAGGGTTTTTGAAAGTTAGGGGTAGAAATGAAATCAGATTGGACCTTTTTGCAAACTAGGTCAAGGCAAACTCATCTTGGGTCCAAATTTTGGTAGAAATCTAATTTGGGCCTAATAAATCTAATGGTGAAGTTGTATTTTGGGTTTAACTACGTTTGACTGGAAAATTTATGCAAAAACCCAAATTAGGGCAAATATCTATCGAGGCCCCATTCTAGGTCAAGATGGGTTCTAATGGCCAAATTGAAGGTACTAAACCGTAGGGAATATTTTTTATGATTTTTAGAGGATTTTAGTGAATTTTATCCTGACTAGAACCTTGGTTAATCAAGTGGGTCTATTTTTAAGGTTTCAAGAAGTCATTTAAGTCACAGAACACACACAAACCCTTTTCTGTCAAATCCAACCCACTTGTTATCTTATTAAGATCATTTGACCTTTGTTTAGCCCTTGAGAAAACCCGTGGTTGTACTCCATTGGTAAAATTACAGTTTTACCCTTTATTTCTTGTGTTTCTCTCAGAAAGGTTATGCAATGAATTATGACCTTCAGTTGGTTATGTAGGAGCATTTATTCTCTTCATTGGGTCAAAATGAGCTATTTATGGCTCATGATGGTGTTCCCATCACTTGGGCAACAAGGTAAGGTTGTAAATTCCTCTTATGCACTGCAGATGCTTCGGTTGTTTCTGATATGGGACTAAATGTCCCCATGTTCTTCGCACGAAGGCAGCTGTTGAAGGTGCTCTACATTGCAAGTGGGGTGAAGGTGGTTTCTCTCAATTGATGACCTGAACATGCTCCTGGAATCCTTCTGCGTGGCCTTGAGGTGCAAATGTGCTTGAATGTTGCTAGAACACAGCTTCGAAGTCGTGTGGAGAAGCTTTGGTAATGGAGGCCAAAGGTCCTGTACTTGAAAGCTCGAACATGGGCTAAACGCCCTAGTTAAAATGCTCAGAAGTATCGCAATGATGCGGAGAAGGCGTTGGTGGCGGTGGCAAGCTGTGAAGGTGGTCGTAGGTGGCTGGCGAAGGCGGAGTATGCCGGAGAAGGTGGTTGTGTTTGGTGGGAGTTTTGGGTGCATGGACAGTGAAATAAAGAGAGGGCTTCCAATGGTGGAGTCGTGGTGGAACTTGTGGAGTAGGTGGTGAGGTGTTTGGTGCGATGGAGCGTGCGGAAGACCTTATCGAAGGAGTGGCCGGAGATGGGAACAATGA
This sequence comes from Thalassia testudinum, assembly GCA_037157565.1. Classification (NCBI taxonomy): domain Eukaryota; kingdom Viridiplantae; phylum Streptophyta; class Magnoliopsida; order Alismatales; family Hydrocharitaceae; genus Thalassia; species Thalassia testudinum. Next base: position 97,922,264 of record JAZHRO010000024.1, read on the forward strand.
TGGTGAACGGCGGTAGCGTGGGTCGGTTGGGAGTTTAAAAGAGAGAACTAGAACCTAAGGAGAAAGAGAGACCTAACTAACCTAATCTAAATGGATGAAAAGGGAGAGAGATCCTTGCCGGTGGTACACCGGACTTGGAAGAGATGAAGTCTCCAGTGGACGAAGCGGCGATGATGAGGGGGTTTAGGCGACGCTCGCAGGTATTACGACGTGCAGAGGAACGAGAGGAAGAAGGAACCATTGCCTATTGTACGTGGCGAATGGCAAAGACGGTGATCAGAGAGGGTCGCCAGAGTTGGTGGAGATGGAGGTCTAGGAGAAGGGAAGAGGGGGAATCCGACCGTAAAACCAAGCTCAGGAGGTGAGGAATGCCATGGGTGTGCTTTTATAGGTGCTAGATGGCCGTTCCAAGCTTGGAATCCAAGCTTGAAACCATAGCAGCTCGATGAAGAAGGAAACCCAAACCTTTGAAAGATTCGCATGAGGTTTTAGTAGGATTCCGAGCCCAAGGTACAGCTTAGATTGAAGGAAATTTTCTTAAGAATCTCCCTTTCAATTTTGGAAGGGATTTGTCAAGAAATCGGAGAGAAATCTCTGATTGAAGGTCCCTGAAGGAGGAGTTCCTCTGCGATAATGGTGGTGGGACCAATCTGTAAAGAAGATGAAAAACTTAGGGACCTGTTCGCGAATAATTCAAAAAGCTAGGGGTGTATGTAAGAAAAAGAGTCAAACTGGACTGGAATGCAAACTAGGTCAATATGTTCTCTGATTAGGCTCAAATTTTGGTACAAACCTAATTTGGACCCAAGAAATTTGATGGTGAAGTTAGATTTTGGTTTTGACCAATTTTGACTGGATAATTTATGTAGAAACCCAAATTAGGGTAACTTCCTATCTGAGATTCTATTTTATCTCAAAATGGGTTCAGATGGTCAAATCAAGGATACCAAACCTTATAGAATATTTTCTATGATTTTTAGAAGTTTTAGGTGAATTTTATCCAAACTAGAACCTCAGTTAATTAAGCGGGTCAAAAATTAGGGTTTCAGATGTCCATTAATTCTCGAGATGCATGAAAATCTGTTTCTATCTGCATGAGCCCTCTTATTAGACATTAATTTACCATTTGACCTTTAATTAACCCCTAGGAAAATCAGTGATTGTTCTACATTTTAGGTTATACTGTTAAAACTACAAATTTACCCCTATTTTATTGTTGATCTTTCAGAAAGGATATGCAATGAATTACATCTCTTCAATAGTTATGTAGGAGCATTTGTCTGTTGATTCTGACTAATTAAAGCTAGTTATGGTAAATGATGACATTATCATTATACCCCCATGCCTAACTTTTGCTAGTTCCTTAGCAAAACCTCATGAAAAGAACTAGAGTTCTAAACCATGCATTGATGTTCAGAGTCTTGATTGATGATACTTTTTAGAAATTACGTTAAAATGCTAATAATAGGCCTAGAGGTATTCAAGTACCAATCAAGATCTAGACTTGACCAGCTTTAGCCTTAGTCTACTGCGAAGGTTTTTAACGCCCACAAAAACTATCCAAAGGTTTGTTGAACCTAGTGGTTAAAGCACCCGTGCTTAAACATGGTCAATCTAGGTTTAGTTTGCAGTGCATTTTTGTAAAAGGGAGGGATAGAAGAATTTCTTTGCATTTTTGGAGAGCTTTCTCTCTCTTTTTCTTGATTATTTTTCTAGCCTCGGATTGGCCCTAAACATGGTCAGTATCGAAATCCTTCTTCCCACCATCAATCCTTGCAGGGTCTTTGGCTTTCAATGCTTCAGGATAGCACCACCCATGGCAACCCCCAGATCCCTGGTTTTTGACATTTCGTGATAATGCCGCCTATGGCATTTTGTAGCTAAATTCAATCCCTGGCAATCGACATTTTGGGATAATCCGCCCATGGCACCTGAACCAGCACAAGGTGCTTACATGCCTCTAGTAGGATATTTAGATATCCTAGGAGACAAGCACCGGGGATAGGATATGTTATTATTATTTTTTTTTGTAAAGATGAGGAGTGCTATCGATGACAATAGCAGACCAGAAATAATTTATTCATGAAAAAAAAAAATGAAGTTACAAGGAGTTACACCACTCTCTAGCAAATCTCCAACACTTTCTTACTATACCCTCAACATTCAACACACCCCCATTAAACAGAATTTCATTTCAAGCTTGCCATACACCCCGCATTATGCCCACCATCTTCACCTGCTCCCCTCCCTTCATCAGGATGGACCACCACAAATTGTCCCACATGGGTAGAGCAACTCCACATATGTCCCTCCATACACGGTTCGTCACCAAACACGAAGAGAAAAGGTGCATCCTATCATCTGAGGGAAATGTACACAAGGGGTAGTTTTGGGGAGGCATCCCCATCCTTTTTGACCTCATTTCACAGGTGATAAGACCGTCTCGACGACAAAGCCAAAGGAACACTTTGATTTTTAAGGGTATCTTCAACGACCAAATCTTAAGGAAATCCATCTACTCCCTTGATTGATCAGTAGTCAATGAGACCATCAACTTTTTGTATGCCTTGGTTGGGGTGAATGGCCCATGTTTCCACCTAAACCCATCTGCCCTGTCCACTGGTTTAAAAGCCAGTAGGTCTGCCAGCAGCCTCTCTTGTTCGGCTTACGTGCGTTTGGTGGTCCTTACCTCAACTGAGTTAATTAAGTTAATTTTACTTAATTATGAGTAGAGAAAAGTCACTTAGGTTAACTCAAAATTGTGTCATTTAGTAGTATAGGGTCGAATTAACCTAACATTTTAGAAATTTTTTTACTGGTTGAGTTTAGGTCGTTTGCTGGGAGGTATACTTTATTCTAAATTCACTAGTTATCTTTTATTTTTCTTTATAAGTATAGGAGGTATATTTAAGTTAATTATAAAAGCATGAATTTTGCCAAAATTTGATTTAATTTGAAATGACATGCAAAATCCCATATGAACTCTCATTCTCAATATTTAAAAACATATAAATTCTCTATTTATTTCAAATGATTAAGGCAAAGAAGAGTTTATTTAGTCAATACATACCTTAATACGACAACTAAGAGCAAAAAGAAATTAAAATATAACAAGAAAAATCAATTTCTTTTCCTTTTATCTTTTTTAGCCTTTCTTTCTTTTCTCTTCTTCTCTTTATCTTCTTTTCCTTTTATTTCTTAATCCTTTATTTTTTTTCTTTCTCTTTCTATTTCTTTTTCTGCTTTCTCTTCTTCTCTCGATCTCTTTCTTTCTTCTCTTCTTTTTCTCTTCTGCTCCTGCCTTCTTCTTCTCCCTTATTCTTCTTAAGTATTTCCTTAGCACCTACCTGCCTTCTCCTTTCCTTTATTCCGAGCTCTCCTCTTTTACTTAGCCTTTCATTCTTTCTCCTTTCCTTAGCTTCTCCAGCATTTGCTTCCTTCAACCCTTACTTTCTTAGACACTTAGCCTTCATAGTTTCTTCATTCTCTTTTCATTCTCTTTCAGCTGAACCAGGTTTATTTTCTTCTCAACCAAAAATTTATTTTTGATTTGCGGCGAGGTCCTTTTGAGGATACACAGCACCCTGAGATTAGGGTGGGACCAGACCCTACTCGGTCCTCGCCTAATTTCATTAGGGTTCATTTTTGGTTTTTTCCTTTCTTGAGCCAAACCGGCCCTCTCTCGAGCCGAACTAGCTTAACCGCCTCCTAGGGCCATCGCACACACACGCCCACTTGAGCGCACACTCACAGGCGCACTCGCCCGCACACACACACACGCAATATGCTCAGATGGTCAGATGTTCAGATACGCACCGAGTGCTTGACGACTGGTGAGCGTATACAACAAATTAGTTTTATTCCCAAGTGCACTCTCAAAAGTTTCCGATGTGGGACTTAGTTCTCCCCCTCCAGACCCGACTTCAAGTGAAGGTTTCTCCCTACTCAGAGCTCCAAATCAAGCGAAATAAAGCTTGCTGGAAAGCTCTAAGATGGCTCTACATGATTCCAAGGTCAATTTAAGGTTTATAGGATGTTTTCCTCTTCAATTTGAAAGGAAAAATTAGGGGGTTCCTACGAGTTAAATACTGCCTGGAAATGAAATTAAGATTACTGTGTCTTCAGGATAGTTCTTTTAACTTATCTAAGGGTTTGAATAGTTCCTACAGGTAATTCCACAACTGCTTGTGTGGGTTTTAAGCTCTCAAGAGCTTCAGGAAATGCAGGGAAGCTTCAAACTTCACTGAAAGCTCAGAGAATGAAATTTCTAACTCTGATATGTGCAACAGACAGCTAAGGACATTTCTAATCGATTGGAATAGCTTCTAAGGATTGTTATAAGCTTGTCTGGGTAGGATTCATGATCAAAACTCATCCAAATGACACTGCCATCAGTTTGGGTTTGAAAACAACCCAAACTGACAGGTTTGCAATTCCAAACAAATTAACTCCCAAGGCTCAACCAATTCTTTCTAGAATCATTCAAATGAATCTCAGAAACTCTTCAGACTTCTCAATTCAATAGATTGAATCCAAAATCAGAGAGTCAAACTCAATGTTAACTTCGAAGCTTAAAATTTGACTTTCTGATTAAAGCCTTTTAATAAGAAATTAAAGCCTCAAACAACATCTTCTTAATCCCAGGAATATGCTCAGACCCTAAAATAGATGTTTTGACTGAAGATTCTATGGTTTCAGGCTCATCGCCTGAGATCAAAAAGTGGTTTGCTTGTCAGAGTAATCAAGAAGTTGTTACAGAGATTTGAGGCTAGGAATGACTTCAGTGCATTGCACTGAAGCTAGGGTAGGAATGGCTTCAGTGCATTGCACTGAAGCTTCTAAATCCTTTAGTTGTGACTTAAATCTATCTGACAGACTTCTCCAACTCCGTTGGAGTTGGAGAAGACAAAGACCTATCTCAAGCTCCAGTCTCTTAAACCTCAAATAAACACTCTCAGAACAATTAGTGATCCTTAATTTGTCAATCTGGAGCTTCACACCAAGTTCTACAGGCTGAAGACTAGATTTGACTCGTCGGAGCTTGCCGGAGCTCTGGTGAGTCCAGGAAAAGGCAAAAGTGTATTCAGAATGGTGAATTATGCCAATTTTTATCTAAAAGGATCCTGAGGTTGCAAGGAACCTTAATATCACATTTAATTCCTCATTATCTCATTAGATGTAAGATTTAACAATAAATTCAGTTTGAATGAAAATTGGGTTAGTTAAGGCACGGGGCTTGGTCTCCCACTCAATTGAGTGGTTGAGACAAGTCAAAGAGTAATTGCAATCTTAAATATATAATTAATTTAAAATTTTAACTACTCCTGAGCCACCATTGACAGTGAGCTCAGGAGCTTAAATAGAATTAGGTTTTTAGGTTATATGTGGTATTTATACAAATTAAAGTGTAGAACAGGATCCTTAGATTGTGAATAGGTGGTAGAGGACCCTATGGAGATGGATTTAAGCTCAGTTACTGCCACCATGGATAGTGACAGTAACTATTGAAGATGGAGGTGAATTAGTCGAATCAGTGATAGCATTAGTGTTTTAATGAACTAGAAATGGTCATGAGTGATAGAGGAAGGTGAACAGTGGCTTAAAAAGACGAAATCAGATCTCCAGCAAGCTCAAAGAACTCGCCGGAGTCGAAGAAGATGAAGTCTGGAATCTGAAATTAAGCTAAGCTAACTAACTAAGTAACTACCTAAACTACTCCTACTCCTACCTACTTTTACTTGGACGAAGGGGTCAAAGGGACTCCGTCGACGGCTCATGACGGAGGACAAAATCATAGGGAATGAGAAGAATCTCTGGTGGGTGAATTTGGATGGAGCAGAGATCTCCTTGGTTGTCGCCTTTGTCCAGAGACATAGCTGACCTCGGCGAAGCTCCTGAGTTGATCAAGATGGATGGAGGAAGTCGGAGAATGGTGTGGAAGATCACCGGAGTTGCAGACGAATAGCCTATTGGGTCAGCTCAGTGTTAGAAGAAGGAAGGGAGCCAACTTACAGAAATCGAGGGGGTGGGGGTCTATTTATAGCTGACGGTGATGAAGAGGGCGGTGGAGTCTGGATGAAGAAGCTAGGGGAGGTTAACCTCTGGCGTCATCTCCGACGATGGTGAGGTTAACTCCCACCTAAAATTAGGATTTCAGAGTAATCCAGATCGATGGATGAAGATGGGATGGTGAGCGCAAGCTCCAGGAGCTCGGAGATGGAAGAATGATGTCGGCAGGGCGGTGATCGAGCGGTGGAATCACCCTCTGTTGTTAGCCGTTCAACAGCTGAAAGAAGAAGAAGAAGAAGATGGGGACCTATGTGTGATGAAACATAAGGACCTATATGAAAATTAAGGACCCAATTGCAGTGAGTAGTAAGGACCTAAATGTAAACCCAGGTTTTAAAGGTTTATTTTAACTTAGATCTTTTTCAACTTTTTATATATGATTATAAATAAGGTAATTATTATGTTTTCACCTTGAATTTACATTTTTGACCTTTTTTAGGTTAATTTATTAAATTAAGTTACTTAAGTTATTATATACTTATGTATACATTATGTTTAAATTACTTAACTTATTAATTAAGGGAATGAGTAATAAGATCTCGAGTCCAATTATTAATTAGATTGTTAATAATATTAATTGAATGATAAAATATCATTTTTAACTTATTTTAAGGTCCTTTACTATATATCCCTTATTTTATAATTAACCCTTATATATTCATATCCTTAGCTAATTAACTATGAAGACTAGTTAATTAGGGGTAATTAGAGATCATGATGAGTCTCTCATCAGCATCTGCCCTCGCGCAAACCAGCCCCTGTAATATTCCACCCTCTAGCTATAGAATCCCAACAATTAGCAATGGGGATGTTGCTATCTGGAGCTGCAGCATACCGCCGTGGAAAGGCCTTGTTCAGTTTGCCTAGGTTTGACCACTGATATATCCAGAACTTGAAATGCCTTCCATCTCCCACAGTTGGGTCGAATTCAGACATGTTGGCCTGCATTGCTTTCCAGATAGAACACTAGAATGGAGATGGACGACGAGGCGGGGTCACCCATAGCTGAACTTGCAAATTGTCATGTGTCTCCATGACCAGTTAAGGCCAGACCTCCCTTCAGCATTTGCCAGTTTAACTGCCCATTTCAGTAGAAGGGCATCGTTGAATTCCTTAAGAGATCGGATTCCCATCCCACCCTTGGAGCGAGGTCTGCATAGGTGTTGCCACTTCACCGGGTGCAAGAATTTTCCTTCCTCCTTCGCACCTTTCCAAAATAACCGTTTCCTCATGATATCTAACCTCTTCCAAACCACCTTCAGAGATTTGAACATAGAGAAGAAAATGGGGATAGATGTGATAATCGAATTGAGGAGAATCAATCTCCCTCCCTTGGACAAAAATATGCTCCTCCAACCCTCTAATTTAGCTGAAACTTTCTCAAACAATATTGCCCAATCACTCTTCTTTAGTTTGCCTTCTCTTAACGGTAGCCCCAAGTATCTAATTGGCAATGTAGCCAGCATAGTATGTAGGATGGTTGAGATAGTATCCCTCTCTTGACATGCCATACCTAAGCAAACCAAAGACGACTTCACTTCATTAAGTCTAAGGCCCGAAATCTCTCCAAAAATGCTCACCAAAGTGGAGAGGGTCTCCGCCTCATCCCTTCCTCCTTCAACAAAAAAAACCTTGTCATCGGCGTATTGCAGAATTGGTGCCAAAGCCCTAGAGCTGGAAATAGAATATCCCCTCACCAAACCCTCACTGGCCAACATACAAGTATATTGAGCCAGTGTATCCATGGCTAAGTTAAAGATAAGAGGAGCTAAAGGGCACCCTTGTCTCACTTCGCATCGTGGCTGCAGCCAAACCCTGCATGGTTGCCCGTTAACCAATGGTGAGAAGGATGAAGTGACTATGCATCTTTTCATCCATTGGGTCCAAAGCGGAGGAAAGCATCATCTCTTAAAGATCTCCCATAAGTAGGACCAAGTAATAGAGTCATATGCTCTACTAAAATCAACCTTCCACATATACGCTTTGCTTTTCCTTCTGTGCCATCCAGCCACCACCTCCTATGCCATAATGAAAGATTCTTGAAGCGACCTGTTTGGGAGGAACGCCAACTGCACAGGACTGATCAAATCAGCTAATACCCCTCTCAGTCGGTTTGCAAGCACTTTGCTTATTATTAGGTAGATTGAATTTGAAAGTGCTATGGGTCTAAAACTCGACACCTTCTCTGCCCCACACATCTGTGGTAAAAGAAAAAGATATGATTTATTCAGTCGCTCCACACTTGAATTTCCACATTGAAACTCTTGGATGACCTCCATAACATCCCCTTTGACAATCGGCCAAAATTCTTTGTAAAAAAACACTTGAAACCTGTCCGGGCCTGGAGAACCTTCAGCATTTAGTCCAACCATAGCTTCAATCACCTCTTGTTTAGTAATGGTGGCAATCAAAATTTTTGCTGCAGAATCATCTATCTGTGGCATACGTGAAGCTGCCATCCTCCATTCTCCCCTCCCCGCTGTGCTGGTGGTTTCCTTAAAGTATCTAACAACCTCCCCACTAATGTCTTCAGAGGAGGTTAGAATCTGACTGTCCTTCTTCAAGGAGGAGATGAGGTTCACCCTTCTCCTAGAGCTGGCTGCCATGTGGAAGAACTTTGTATTCGCGACACCATCCTTCAGCCACAGCTGCCTCGACTTCTCCCTCTAGTCCACCTCTCTCATCAAGTCCTCTACTTGAACCACACCTTGCCATATCCTCCTCTACGCCAACTCCTCTTCAGCTAAGATCCCTCTATTCTCTTTTTCATCCAGTTCCTGCAATGCTGCCAGAGCTTCAGTCCTTCGCTGACTTCTCACCACCTCGATGGTCTGCCTATATTCTTGCAGCACTAGCCGCTGATCTTTCAGTTTCCTCGCCAACCAATAGGTTGCTGAACCCTCCACCTATTTTTGCTCCTACCACTGAGTCACCATTTCTCTAAAACCCTCTTCCTTAAGCCAAGACCTTTTGAATTTAAAATAAGTACCTATGATAGAATCCTCCCCGCTATCCCATAACAAGGGAGTAAGATCCGATAAGGGTCTAGGCATTCCTGTCACAGCTGAGAGTTGGAATCTCGCCAATAGGTCCGCATTCCCAAAGATCCTATCCAGTTTTGAAAGCAGCCCACTCCCATTCCTCCATGTAAACTCCATTCCAGCTGAGGGGTATTCATTCAAACCCAGCTCAAAGACCACCAGTTGGAACCCAAGGGAAGCTCGATCAACTCTTCCATTACCTCTATCATTCTTCGATAACACACAATTGAAATCTCTTCCCACGAGCCACGATAAACCCTCAATACTGCCCGACATATGCCGTAGTTCAGTCCATAGAGTACTCCTGAGATGATCTACACATGGACCATAGATACTGGAGATGACTAAGTCCTAACCGTCCCTGGCTGATTGAAATTTGCAAGACACCTGGAACTGACCCTTCCAAACCTCTTTCAGAACCAACCTATATGTCTTCCACCACACGGCCAGACCTCCAGATCTTCCTTGTGAATCCACTGCCTGGACATCAGCTTGACCACCTTGAAGAAGTGACTGCCACAGAGAAGCTCCTCCATCATCAATGTGAGTTTCCTGCAGTAGAGCGCAATCCACCTCCCACTCTCGAAGATATCGAGCCAACGAAGCTCGTCGCACCCCATCGCGCAACCCAAGCACATTCCAAGTCATAATCCTCATCCCTTGGTTTCTTTAGCCCCCTGCTATTCCCCGGCACTTCTCTCTACACATAGAATGGACACAATCCTCTCTTCTTTACATTGTTGACCTCCAGCAGTTGTTCTTCCCCGAAGCTTATAAGGGGAGCGCACAGTGATGGGTCGACTTTTCGCTTAGCGTTATAGTATTTAAGTGGTGGAAAAATTGACGAATCAAAAATAATGAAAATAACCACTCTCAGAAGAGCGGGTCGTGTCCACAGGGAGGCAATGATGCAATCAATACTTAATTATTTTATGTTATTTCGGATAGTGCGAAATTCCTTTTCAAATTGGACTTAAAATGTGAAGGAAAGTAGGTTTGTAACAACCTAAAAAGTTAAGGGTGTAAGTATAGTTTTCCCTCACAGAAATCCTCAATAAATTTAGGATGAATTAGTGCAATTTTCATGTGATGTGTACTAAAGGAAATTAGTACTTAAATCAAGTCCAAAATCAATCTTTAAACTAGCCAATATTAATACCATGCAATTAAAAAGAACTGTGAGTGCTTGAATGCAATTCTGCCATAATATAATAATAATAATAAAAATAAAATCGGTGGCAATGGCATTGAATGTAATTTTTAATTCTAACAAAAATAGATCATTTTCTCTCTCTCTTCCTCGCGAGAGAGAGAGAGAGCACCGGTGAGGCAGTTGCTAGGCTCAGAAGGACGGCGAGGACGGGGGCTCTCCGACGGTGGCAGCGGTGGCGGCGGAGGTGGCCGGAGGTAGCCGGAGACTGCTGCAGTGCACGGCTACTGCTGCGGCTGTTCGAGCGGTGAAGGCTGGGCGGGTGCATCGCTGCGCCTGCTGTAGCACGGAAGGCTGCGCGGCGTGCTTGCAGAAGAGCGTGCGGTTGCTCGTAGTGGTTGGAGCAAGCGCTGCAGGGCGGTAGGACGCCTGCTGTCCGCTTGTAGGAAGGTGGAACAGTGGGGCACGTGGTGCCGCGTGTGGGGAGATGGCGTGTGGGCGCCTTCAGTAGCGAGTGGGCGGAGGGGAGTGCAGGGACGCGCAAGGAGAGGATGCTGGGGCACGTGGTGCCTCGCCTGCTGATGGGCGTGCGGGCTGCGGGGAGGAGGATGCGCTGGTTCTGGAGAGGGCGGAGCGGGCAGAGGTGGAGTGCGCCTGTGGGTGCGCCGGGGGATGCGCCTGCAGATGGATGAAGGCAGACGCGCGGGCGAAGTAGGTGCACTGGCAGGGTGGCGTGAGCGGTGCGCACGCTGCGGTGTGCTAGAGACAAGGAGAGCGCTGATGGTGTTTGGCTTGCAGGCTCGTGAGCGGGTAGGTGCAGGCACAGTGCACACGAGTTACACAGTGTCCACCTTATTTCCCCGTGAAGCAGTTCCCCACCAGCCGGTTGGAAAAAATGATCCCCGTTCTTCTCTTCTCTTTAACTCCTCTCTCTCCCCACGTGCGCCAATCCTGGGATTTCCAAATCCCCTTTCTGTTTTCAACCGGCGGGCGTTGGAGAAGAGTTACACTCGCCGTAGGAAAGGGAAAAGGCCCGTCGGTTGTTGGGGAAAATTGCTCCCCAACCCTTATTCTTCCTGAATATTATTCCTGCAAATACAAAGAACATAATCATGGTGTAGAATACACATTAAGTCATAGAATGTTATAGAATTAAATCATGATGCATACAATTATTCTATAACTTAGTGTAGTTATTAACAAACCTAAATTGGTAAAAGAGAATTACTTAGGCTTACTATTAGTCCATTAAAATGGACTCATCAAATACCCCCATGCCTAAGATTTGCTAGTCCCTAGCAAAAATAATAGAAATAATCAGAAGATTTCTTCTTTTCTTATTTCAAAACTTTAGAAACCTAGACAAATATGAAGTGCTGATAGCCTAGGTAACAGATCCAAGTGAAAGAGCCGATTCGCATTAGGAGTTCGTACATCTCTCTTGGCAAAAATTTCTGTTGAGAAAGGCAACTACTTCCCTCGGGGATAAAGTAGACGATGATCTGTAATTTGACCCCAGTGTTTGGCTTAGGTAGGAGATAATAAGTTGAATGGATTTGTATTTGGTGGCACACACTCTACTAGTGCTACATATAGTCTAGTACTGCAGACTCTAGCTCTCTAGACTATTAGACAAGTCAACTCTGAGAGAGGCTACATAATTGTGATCTCCTGATGTTCCTAGGCACTCTTTTTTTTTTTCTGAGATCACGAATCTCGCCAGATTTAGAAATTATACTCACTATTTGGTGGCCTCACATGGCATCCACACTTCAATTAAAGTCCTAATAACTCTACAACTAAGTTAGAGTCCTCAACCAGTATTCGGGCGATCAGAAATACTAGAAGGTAGGTATGGGTCATATTTGGTGGAACGCAATAGGTGTTCTGTTGCCTCAGAAACATTAGAAACTTGGACCCCCCCTTTTTTTTAGTAATATAACTATTTTTTTCTTTTTCTTCTTTCTGTTTCTTCTTTTTCTTCTTCTTTTCTCTCTCTCTTTTTTTTTTAATTTTTATTTCTTCTTGTTTTTGTTTCTTTTTCAATTAGCACAACACGATACAGACTTTTATTTACGAGGCATTATTAGGGATGATGACGATCAAGAGGAAGTTGTGTGGCTTATTTGGTAGAAGTGCCTATTCTCAGCACCGGGAAAGAATGGATAGGACAGGCGTATTTCTGACCTTTGACACTATTACCCTCCTTCAACTGAGGACTCTACGAAGGACGGTCGTAACCATCCACCATAGTTATAGCCTTATTAAGACTCAATCTCTGTGTATCCACCTTATCTGGTGACTCTCAGGAATTCTCTCAAAGTACGTACACAAGAATAGAGAGTGAAAACTACGCCTAACTCTGAAGTATCATGATCTAATTATCCAAAACTTAAGAGTCCTTGCACTAGACTTAGTGCACCAGTAATCTCTCTACTTCTTCTCACAAATATGAGGTGGATTTACTAGAAGATAGTATGCCTGACTCTCTATGAACTGTCCAAGAGTTCAGTAGACTACAAATGCTCATTGGTTTTCCTCAAGGATCCATTACCAAGTCTACGTGCACGTGAAATAAATGTACTGGATTCTAAACTTAAGAAGTAATAAAAGAAAAACCTCCAATAAAGGTATTTTGCTAGGGACTAACCCAATCAGCTCAAGAAAAGAGATTTCTTTTTTTTTAAATATGTATGCAAATATTTATAAATGCTATAAACACTATAAACATTCTCAGGTTATATACCCCCATGCCTAAGACTGACAATGTCCTCATTGGAAAAATATAGACATAGAAGAATATCACCTGAGGAGGAGAGTGGAAGGAGCTAAGGCTCCTCAAGTCGTAGTGCATCCAAAACCTGGCCATCTGAAAGAGTAATATACGGTTTAAGTCGCTGGCCATTTACTTTAAAGTTCGCACCTGAAATAGGGTTCCTAATCTCTACAGCTCCATGAGGGAAGGTATTAATCACAATGTAAGGCCCATCCCAATGGGACTTGAGCTTTCCAGGAAATAATTTAAGTCTAGAATTGAAAAGCCAGACCTACTGGTTGGGCACAAAAGTCTTTCTAATGATGTGCTTGTCATGGAAGACTTTTGTATGTTGCTTGTAAGCTTGAGAAGTTTCATAAGCTTCATTACGAAGCTCCTCAAGCTCACTTAATTCTAACATACGTGCTCTTCCCGCTTTATCCAGATTTAAGTTAACGTTTTTAATGGCCCAATAAGCTTTATGTTGGATTTCAACGGGAAGGTGGCACGCTTTTCCGTAGACAAGACGGAAAGGAGACATTCCCAAGGGAGTCTTATATGCAGTTCTGTAGGCCCAAAGAGCGTCATTTAGTTTTTTAGACCAATCCTTTCGATTAGGCCTGACAATTTTTTCTAAAATTCTCTTAATCTCCCTATTAGACACTTCCACTTGCCCACTCGTTTCGGGATGATAAGGTGTGGCTATCATGTGATTTACTCCCAAATTTTGGAGTAGTCTAGTGAAGTGTACATTCTTAAAATGAGGTCCTCTATCACTTATGATCATCCTTGGGCACCCATACCGAGAAATGATATTAGCCTTAATAAAGCCCAAGACCACAGAATGGTCATTGGTTCTCGTGGGGATGGCTTCTATCCATTTTGATACATAATCAACAGCCACAAGGATGTATTCATATCCGAAGGACATAGGAAAGGGACCCATGAAGTCAATGCCCCAAATATCAAAGATTTCAACAGGGAGGATAGGTTGTTGGGGCATCTCATCCCTTTTTCCAATGGTTCCTGTCTGCTGGCAATGTAGACATGCGCCCACATACGTATGTGCATCTCAGAATAATGTGGGCCACCAAAAACCAGACTGAAGAACCTTATGAGCAGTCTTCTTCCCACTAAAATGTCCCCCACAGTGGAGGTCATGGCAGAAACTCAGAACACTTCTTTGTTCCTCATCAGGGACGCAACGGCGAAATAGCTGGTCAGGGCCTATTCTAAAAAGCTCGGGTTCCTCCCAGTGATAAAATTTAGCATTAGTGATAAACCTGTCTCGCTTTTGCTTGTCCCAAGTACTAGGGGTGATGCCCGTGACCAGATAGTTCACTATGTCAGCGAACCAAGGAGTTTTAGTTTCCACGGCCATTAGAGACTCATTAGGGAAAGTCTCTTGAATACCACCAGTGGGGTTTGATGCCTCAATAGGGATCCTAGACAAATGGTCTGCTACCACATTCTCAACTCCTTTCTTGTCTTTAATTTCCAGGTCAAATTCTTGGAGCAGCAAAATCCAACGAATTAGGTAAGGTTTGGTGTCCTTTTTAGCCAGAAGATGCTTAAGGGCCGAATGATCAGTGAACACCACAACCTTGGATCCCAAAAGATAAGATCGAAACTTGTCCAAAGCAAATACTATAGCAAGTAATTCCTTTTCCGTGACCGTGTAGTTTTGCTGAGGATCCGTAAGGGTCTTGCTGGCATAATGCAGCACATGAGGTTTGCCATCAACCCTTTGACCTAAGACCGCTCCCACTGCAAAATCAGAAGCATCGCACATAAGCTCAAATGGAAGGGTCCAATCTGGTGCTTGGAGAATCGGCGCGGTAATGAGGGCTTTCTTCAAAGCTTGGAAAGCCTCGCCACATCTATCATCAAAATCGAAGGAAACATCCTTCCCTAACAGGTCGCAGAGTGGCTTAGAGATTTTATTGAAGTCTCTAATGAAGCGCCTATAAAATCCAGCATGGCCAAGGAAAGATCTAACTTGACGAACATTGCGGGCAATGGAAGCTTAGAGATGGAATCAGTTTTTGCGGTGTCCACCTCTAATCCTTTCTCAGAAACTACATGCCCTAACACAATGCCTTGCTGGACCATAAAGTGGTTTTTCTCCCAACTAAGCACCAGTTTTGCCTCTTCGCAACGGGTTAAGACTTTATCAAGGTGCGAAAGGCATAGGTCAAACGACGAGCCATAAATGGAGAAGTCATCCATGAAAATTTCAACGAACTCATCGATCATATAGAGAAGATAGCCATCATACAATGTTGGAAAGTGGCAGGAGCATTACATAACCCAAATGGCATTCAACGGAATGCAAAAGTGCCATAAGGGCTCGTGAATGTGGTACGCACCTGATCATCAGGAAAAACGGCTATCTGATTGTACCCAGAGTACCCATCAAGAAACCAAAAGTACCTGTTTCCCGCCAATCATTCCAAAATTTGATCGATAAACGGTAAGGGGAAATGGTCTTTCTGGGTAGCCGTGTTTAAATGACGGTAATCAATGCAGACCCTCCAACCAGTTGAGGTCTAGTGGTGACCAGTTCTCCTTGGTCATTCTCCTCCATAGTGATTCCTGCCTTTTTTGGAACTACATGAATAGGACTGACCCATTTACTATCTGAAATGGGATAGATAATCCCTGCATCTAGCCATTTTAGAATCTCCTTTTTAACCACCTCCCACATATTTGGATTGAGCCTTCTCTGCATGTCTCGGAAAGGCTTCACGGACTCGTCTGTGTAAATATGATGCATGAAAAGAGAGGGATCAACACCCTTAATATTAGCAATTGTCTAGGCAATTGCTTCCTTGTGCCTTTGTAAACACTCAAGTAGAGCTCCTTCCTGCAATTTAGATAATGCAGATGAGATAATAACAGGGAGCGTGTTATTAGGGCCAAGGAAAGCATATTTCAATGTGCTCGGGAGGGATTTCAACTCCAATTCAGGAGCCTTTTGGATTGAGGGTTTTAGTTGAGATGTCCCCGTTTCAGGCAGCGGATCTACCTTCACAGTCCAGGGTGGGGATAGAGACTTAGTGTGTATCCCCAGCAACTCTTCTAGTTCGGGCATTTTCCTTTCAGTTTCTTTACTAATCAAGGGATGGTCCTGAGTTATGACCTTCTGAAGGGGATCTCTACATAAGAGTGCTGGAGTAGTCTCTTCAATTATTTCATCAACGACCTCAATCTGAGAACAATCTTCAAATCCGGGTTGCTTGTAAGTATCAAAAACATTCAACCGGATCTTCTTGTTCCCAAAGCCCATTTTAAGTGCCTTGGATCTGCAATTTATAGAGGCATTGGCTGTGGCCAAAAAGGGGCATCCCAGAATAATGGACGGCTTTGTGGGCTTATTAGACGGGTCAGTATCAAGTACTAGAAAGTCAACGGGGAAGAAGAAACCCTCCACTCTCACAAGGACATCTTCCAACAATCCCTGCGATGTCTTAAGTGATCTGTCTGCAACCTAGAGGATTACTGGACTAGGCTTCAGCTTTCCTCGTCCCAATAGGTCGTAGACAGTGCTCGGTAGAATGTTTACCCCCGCACCCAGATTGAGCAGAGCCTCGTCGATGTGTTGGTTACCTATAACCACTGAAATATACGAGGCCCTTGGGTCTTTCATTTTGGGGGGTGTTCCATGCTGAAGAATGGAGTTAACGTGGTCAGGCAGGATGACCTTGGTTTGGACCTATTTCCTAGATCGGTGCTTCTGGGTGCATAGGTCCTTCAGAAACTTGGCATAGGACGGAATCTATTTAATTGCTTCCAACAGAGGCAAGTTAATCTGGACTTTCCTAAAAGTATCCATAATCTCTTCTGTCCTATCCTTAGCTCCATCAATCTTCATGCTAATATGCTTGCAATGGAATAATAAGATCTAATATGCTGCTTCAATCACCCCTAAATGCGCGCACCTAAGGGCATGCAACTTCTAAATAGGCAGCTCGATATTTTTTTTATTGGTTTTTAAAAGCAAGCAAACAAAAAATATAATCATGCATGCACCAGAAATACTGTAAGCCCTAGTAGCTAAAGAATGCGGGGACAAACCTCCAAAAATTTAACCCCAAATTACAAGGGCAAAAAGACAGAATTAAATTATGACGATGGAGAATCCTTTGCGAAACAGGATCTTGGTCTCCTTCGTCTTTTCCTCGTGTGGCTTAACTCGTGGTTGCCGTCGTTGCTCTGTTGCACCTCGTCGCTTCGGCGGATTCCTTGCACAATAATCAAAATGATTAGATAATTTCGCAACTCAAAAGATTCAAAAATAATAAAGTAAATATATTGCGTCTGTTGCCTCCCCGGCAACGGCGCCAATTTGATGGGTCGACTTTTCGCTTAGCGTTATAGTATTTAAGTGGTGGAAAAATCGACGAATCAAAAATAATGAAAATAATCACTCGCAGAAGAGCAGGTCGTATCCATAGGGAGGTAATGATGCAATCAGTACTTAATTATTTTATGTTATTTCGGATAGTGCGAAATTCCTTTTCAAATTGGACTTAAAATGTGAAGGAAAGTAGGTTTGCAATAACCTAAAAAGTTAAGGGTGTAAGTGCAGTTTTCCCTCACAGAAATCCTCAATAAATTTAGGATGAATTAGTGTAATTTTCATGTGATGTGTACTAAAGACAATTAGTACTTAAATCAAGTCCAAAATCAATCTTTAAACTAGCCAATATTAATACCATGCAATTAAAAAGAACTGTGAGTGCTTGAATGCAATTCTGCCACAATATAATAATAATAAAAAAAATAAAATTGGTGGCAATGGCATTGAATGTAATTTTTAATTCTAACAAAAATAGAGCATTTGCTCTCTCTCTTCCTCGCGAGAGAGAGAGAGCACCGGCGAGGCAGTTGCTAGGCTCAGAAGGATGGCGAGGACGGGGGCTCTCTGACGATGGCAGCGGCGGCGGCGGAGGTGGCCGGAGGCAGTGGCCGGAGGTGGATGGAGACTGCTGCAGTGCACGACTGCTGCTGCGGCTGTTCGAGCGGTGAAGGCTGGGCGGGTGTGTTGCTGCACCTGCTGTAGCGCGGAAGGCTGCATGGTGTGCTTGCAGAAGAGCGCGCGGTTGCTCGCAGAGGTTGGAGCAGGCACTGCAGGGCGGTAGGATGCCTGTTGTCTGCTTGCAGGAAGGTGGAACAGCGGGGCGCGTGGTGCCGCACGTGGGGAGATGGCGTGCGGGCGCCTTCAGTAGCGAGCGGGCGGAGGGGAGTACAGGGACGTGCAAGGAGCGGATGCTAGGGCACGTGGTGCCGCGCCTGCTGATGGGCGTGCGGGCTACGGGGAGGAGGATGCACTGGTTCTTGAGAGGGCGGAGCGGGCAGAGGTGGAGTGTGCCTGTGGGTGCGCCGGGGGATGCACCTGCAGATGGATGGAGGCAGACGCGTGGGTGAAGTAGGCGCGCTGGCAGGGTGGCGTAAGCGGTGCGCACGCTACGGTGTGCTAGAGATGAGGAGAGCGCTGATGGTGTTTGGCTTGCAGGCACGTGAGTGGGTTGGTGCGGGCACAGTGCACACGAGTTACACAGTGTCCACCTTCTTCCCCCGTGAAGCAGTTCCCTGCCAGCCGGTTGGAAAAAATGATCCCCGTTCTTCTCTTCTCTTTAACTCCTCTCTCTCCCCACGTGCACCAATCCTGGGATTTCCAAATCCCCTTTCTGTTTTCAACCGGCGGGCGTTGGAGAAGAGTTACACTCGCCGTAGGAAAGGGAAAAGGCCTGCCGGTTTTGGGGAAAATTGCTCCCCAACCATTATTCTTCCTGAATATTATTCCTGCAAATACAAAGAACATAATCATGGTGTAGAATACACATTAAGTCATAGAATGTAATAGAATTAAATCATGATGCATACAATTATTCTATAACTTAGTGTAGTTATTAACAAACCTAAATTGGTAAAAGAGAATTACTTAGGCTTACTATTAGTCCATTAAAATGGACTCATCACACAGCCTTACCCTTTGATGACGACCACATATCATAACTCGGGCCCTCCAGGGTCATAAAAGAGAAAGGATCTGAACTGTGTGTTGTAGTGAATCGTGTAACCTCCTGTCTCTGCCGATCTAGATTTACCACCACAAGTTCCCTACTGAATTCTGCCTCTTGCACCATGGCGCTCGCAGTTGATGGTTGTTCCACCCCCTGCATCTTCTCCTCCTGCATATCTGAAAAATGTAGTTCCTTCCTCTTCTTAGGTTTCGGCCAATTTGACTCGATGGGCCTACAGCTGTTGTCAGCAGTGTGCACTCCAATCTTCACCCTGTTTGCTCTTTGTTTCTCCTGCTACGATTCTTCAACACGAAGGCTAACCATCTTCAGCCGAAGGAGCCATGAGCTTTCCCCACACCTAAGTATAATTTTGTCTGGAATTGGCCCCCCCTCAGCACTGACACCTCCACCTTAACTAATCTCCCATCCCCTTCGCAGAGACCCACCCTTGCATCCTCCGCCAAGGCAGCGAACCCTACCATCACCCCTAACACCACCCCTCTGGTTTAGAGATGAAGAGGGAGCCCCCAAATCTCCATAGTGCCCCTTCTATTCTCTTCCCTTTGCGGAGGTTAGTCTTGCAAGGCCCCATCGAAGGGGGACACCAGCCTCCATAAAATAGTCATTCCCTCGAAGATTGTTGTGCAAAAGCCAAGACCTTCCACATTAATCATACCCAGGTTGAAAAGCACAAAGCGGGTGCCACCCAGATGCGCCACCTTCCAGCCCTGAGATGATAAGGATAGGGATCTTACCAGATTTTGTATCCACTCATGGGAGAAGGAGCCAATCATGATCTTGCCAATTAGGGTGCCCCTTATTGCCATCTTCGTCACCCTAACCTCCTCCGTATGAGGGACTTCAACATTGTACGCTTGCCCTATGCTCACCGGCAGTGCAGGCGGTGCCGCCCCCTTCACTTCTCGGCCCTTTTGTTATCCGCCTTCTTGCTGGTCTTTCTTCCCCACCCTCCTGCACAAATCTTTCTTATGACCCCAGCCTCCACATTCCAAACACAACGTAGGAGATCTGCAGACCGCTGCCATGTGACCCCTTCTTCTACATTGGTAGCATACTACATCTGCATTCCCCCCTCTCCATCTCCTATAGGAGTCGCTGACCCCGAATGCAGCACAATTGTTGTCCCAACCGGCTCCATCCTCTCTCTTTGGCGCCACCTCCTAGACCTCCACACCCTCTAGCCATCGTCGGCCTCCATAACCCTAGCTACCATCTTCCCAGTAATCTCAAGATGATATGTTATTATGCATCTTCGAAAGGAATTTCCCACCTCTCCGCGTCGAGAACTCATCCAATCAACTTGTGTTAAGCTACTCCTAAGCTAGATCATTGAGATGATTTTTTAGAATAAAACACTTTTGGTAGATTTTTCTTTATTAAGCGCACTGAACCACACTAAGTGTGTGATTTTGGATGCTTAGGTTACCAAGTCCTGCAAACCAAAGGTCAAGCAACAGGGCCGAATAATCCCTAAGCCTTAGACCTAATATATCAGCCTCTCACTTTCTCAACCTCTTGAGGATTAATCCGGATCTTAACAGATATGTGAATGTTTAAGCCCTAAAACAAGCCCAAGAGGCCTAAGATCAGTAGTCATACTAATCTTCATGTCTCTCTATTATTTCAGGACTTAATTTTTTTTTCCTTTTGATTAGGTCTAGAACTTAGTAACTTTCATAATCAAATGCTAATGACTATCATTTTTGTTCTTGAATGTTGCTCATTTTTGACATTTAAACTCTCTCCTCTCTTCCTCCTCAAGAATGATTTTCAATTAAGTTCAAAAAATTTCCCTCCCTGATGGGAACACCATCATGAGACATAACTAGCTCAATTTGATCTTATTAAGTTAGTAAAAGTGCCTACATATCCATCAGAAGGTCTTAAGGGCATAAAACATTGATTTGAGAAGAAAACTAGAATACAAGGTTATTTCTGCAAATCTACCATTCTATCACAAAAATAGAATAACCATGGATTTTCTCAGGGGTTAATTAAGGGTCAAATGGTCTTAAAAGTCTAATAAGTGGGTTAGAATAGACAGAAAAGGGTTTTCGTGTGTTTTGAGAATTAAATAACTTCTGAAACCCTACAAACAGGCCCGCTTAATGAACTAAGGTTATGGCTAGGATAAAATTCACCTAAATCCTCTAAAATTCATATAAAAATATTCTCTATAGTTTGGTACCTTCAATTTGACCATCATAACTCGTCTTGACCCAAAATAGAGTCCTAGACAGACATTTGCCCTAATTTTGGTTTTTGCATAAATTACCTAGTAAAATGAGATCAAAACCTAAATCTAACTTCACCACTAGATTCCTTGGGTCCAAATTAGGTTTTTACCAAAATTTGGGCCCAATCTGAGATCATCTTGATAAAGTTTGCATTTTGGTCCAGTCAAACTCTTTTTATCTCATTCAGATCCTTAACTTTTGAATATCTTACAAATAGTCCCCCAACTTCTTTGTATTCTTCACAGAAAGGTCCCTACCACCATGAAATCCTATTCCTACAACTTCGGAGACCTTAATATGGTAAGATCTTCATGATTCCTTGACAAATCCTTCTCAAAATTGAAAGGAAAGTTCGTCAAGGAATTGTCTTCCTTTTTAGCCAGATCCAAAGCTCCAGATCTTGCCCAATCTCTCATGCGAATCCTTCAAAGAGATGGGTATCCCATTTCGGTGAACATTCCAAGCTTGGAAGCTTGGCTTCCAAGCTCAAATCAACATCTAGACCCCTATAAAAGGACCCTCAGACATCGCCGTTCTCTTTAAGCTTGATTTCGGCCATGAAATCCCCATATTCCTCCTTCCTCTTCCGTCTGTGAAGCTCCGCAAGCTCCGACGACTCCTCCTGACCTCCTTCGTAGTCCGTCCACAATACCAGTGGCCAGATTCCCTTCCTCTCTCTTGTCCGCTCTTGGCCATACCAGCAGGAGCCTCCTTCCCATTGTCGTCGCCATTCCTCCCTTACCGGAGAGTTCGTCTTCTCGGTCTCCTGCATGCCAAAATCGACGTGGATCTCCCCCCTTTCGTCCAATAGAGTTGCTAGTTAGGTTTAGTTAGCATCGTAGGTTAGTTTTCTCTCTCTATCCTCATTTCAAACCCTGACTCGACATGCTCACCTCCGTCTTCCCCATCTCCAATTGCTCCTCCAGTGAGGCGGTTCCACTGCTACACAACTCCATCTGCCTCGCTAACCACCTCATAACCTTCGCCATGCCACCCTCGACCAAACCCCTCTCCCTATTTACCTTCCCGTCCTCCCAAACCCGCTGTTGACCAACCAACCTTTCCTTCACCATTCCCAACTCTGTCCGGCCACCACTGACCCCCATCCTCCATGAAACCACTGCTACTACATTCACCGTGCCTTGGCGAAGCTTTTGAGCTATTCTAATGTGGCCACAAGGCTGTATTCTTCTTTGCAGGTATCCTCGTCGGAGCTCCGCCACTTTTGCCATCGCTACCCTTGTTCTTCAAGTTCCAAGCATCGCGAGCCCTAGGTGAAGTCCCAGGCAGTGCGACTTACTCTCAGGAGAGCACCCAGGCCGCTAATTGGAGACATTTAAGTCCCTACAATCTCAATTGAAGGCGTCATCCCTCGCAGCTGCATGCAGGAGAAGCTTGGTGGGATAGTCCCGCATCGGGCGCTGGCAGCTGCACCACAGCGCATAAATTATTTTTGTCCTATGGGCTTATCGCCTCAGCACACACAGGGGGTGAGGTCCCCACACGTGCCTCATATGCGCCTCGCCCGTGACACTGCTCACACGGGTCTAGCATTGATCCAATTACTTGCCTAAACCTAAGCACTCCTCGATTGCCACTCACGGCCGATAGCCTTAGACCCAGGTGAGCGCTCTGCCTGTTTACCCGATTACCCTGACTATGGCCCTGGGAGGGCGGAACCTAAGAGAAAGAGAAAGAGAGTAGGGGCAGGGGAGGGTTTTACCCTGTGTGACACTTAGCCAAATCTGAAGGGATGGCCGCCCACTGTGCATGAAGAAAGAAGGAAGAAGAGAAGAAAGCCTTCGCAAGAAAGGAGGAAAGGAAGAAGGCCTGCAGAGAGAGAAGAGGAGAAGAGGTTAAAGACAAGAAGAAAAAGGAGAATGGCCTGAGAAGATAGAAGAAGAAAGGAGAAAAGCAGAAGCAACGAAGGAGAGAAGAGAAGAGGAAGAAGAAGAACAGTGCTGTTGGTTAAGCCATCTGATTAAATGACCCGACATCTGATTTGAGGCTTTATCTGGTATTTCAATACCTAAGTTGAATGGTTGATGGCATTGTTGCATTATTTGAACTCAATGCATATATTCTTAAATTGAATAATTGGTGATCTAAATCACCATTGTTCTTGCTTTGAGATTCTTTTTGCCATATGTTAACTCATGCTTTATATTGATTAGCTTATTTCTTGTGCTCATTTTCATTATTGAGATTAGTGTGTGAATTCCTATTTGTAGATTCCCTACTAGGAGGGGGTGACGTGATAAATTGAGGAATAGAATATAAACAATCTCACAAAAAATTCAATCACATAATGTGCACAATTATTTTTAGGTGGAAACCCAAATCAAGTGAAAACCACCACCTAACCCTCTTGAGTTAGGATTTTTCGATCAACCAAGTTGATCAAATCCACTAAACGAATCACTTAAACGAGGGTGATTCAACCTCAATTACAACCACGCTACAAGTGCGAGGGTAGCGTTCCTCAACCCCTTCTCTTCACGAGAAGGATTTTGTCCCACGAAGGAGACAGGAATTCGCAAAGCGAATACCCAACCAAATAACAAAGTAAAATAACAAATATAGTCCTATTGAGCCAACAAAGATTTAAACCTAGCTTCTATAGGAATTAGGAAACTCCCCTTTGCAAGGAGTGCATCGAATCGATGACGCAGGTGCGTGAGCCACGCGACGAAGCAACGTCACTCTCGTGAACTATGGCGGGAGAGCGGGTGCGTAGAGGCTTGATGCTCTCAAGATGTAGAACTTGAGCTTGGAGAGCAAGAGCTTTTCTAGGACAAAAGAGTAGAAAGTATGTTGCTTGGGTGTGTCTTGGTGTATCTAGGTGTGTGTTTGTGTGCAAGAGGTTCCTCTCTATTTATAGAGGCCTTAGGAAAGCTTTGGAAGGCTTTGGAAAGCTTCCATAGCCGTTGGGAGCAAAGCCCAAGAGAATCAGGCCGAAATCAGGAACAATGATTGCACTGACAGGGTTATCAGACGTCTGGTCCTAGCATCAGACGTCTAGGAAACCAGTTTAAGATGTCTGGAAATAAGGTCAGACGTCTGATTTTATGTGGGTTTCTTCCTAACTTGAATCAGATCTAATAGGGTTCTAGTGCAAGTCTATCAGATGACATATAAGACGTCTGACACTATGTCTGGACGTCTGGAAACCTACTTTTTCTGCGGGAATGGATTTCCAAGAGTTACAACAGCTAGAAAATCTCTGAGAATAGATTTTGGGTCAGCCGAGGCAAAACAGTCATTTATCAGACGTCTGGAAAGGCTTAAGGACGTCTGATAACGCTCTAACGGTCATATCCTCCAGTGTTTGTTAAGCCAGCCAACAGTCCACTAATTGGACATCTGGCAAGTCCATCAGACGTCTTCTAAGACATTTGGACTAAGGTCTGGACGTCTGATTTCATCAGACAGAGCTAACAAGTCCAGCTTAAATGTTATCAGACGTCTGAATCAATAGTCAGACATCTTAAAACATATTATCAGACGTCTGCTTTTGGAATTAGACGTCTGAAAAAGCTATTTGAACCCTATATTGATTTTCTAAGTTCTCTATAGAAAACCTAAGTATCCTAGGGTTGTGCTCGTGTTCCTAAGACTATTACAAGGGTACTTTGAGGCTCTTTAACATGAATCTAAGTAACAAAAATAAAGATCAACAAAAGAAACGAAAAATACAAAGAGTACAAGAGAAGGAAATCTATCCTATTCTTCATCTCCTTCCTTCTTCAAGCCATCGCTCCTCGTGAATCTCCTCTATTCTCCATCAAGCTCCTCCAATCCGTCCTGGATGCGAGCTCGAACTCCGTCTAATCACGTCTCCATTTGCAATTGACCTGAAATCTAAGACTCCAAGTGCAAATGTTAAATGACACATGTTTTGTTATCATCAAAACAAACGATCATGGTGCTCTAGCACCAATATCCTCCTTTTTGATGATGAGAAAATCATAAATAATAATGCAAAAAAAATCCTCCCCTTTTTTGACATTATCAAAAAGGTTTGATTGATTTTAAATTTCCTATAACTCCCCCTTAAAACATGCTCTTCTATGAATTTCTTTTAACAAGAGTAATGTCCTCCCCCTTTTTGTAACAGCAAGATAGCTATTATTTTTCTCCCCCTTACTAAAGGAAATTTAGCTAACTTGCAACTCCCCCTTAAAAATTGGCAATTAGCTCATAAATTTTTTTTTTTTAACTCCCCCTATCTAGATGCTAATGATAAAAAGATAGGGTAAAGAATTTTTACCTCACCTACCATGGCCAATAAAATGGCCCAAATGGTGGTGGTGGATGCCACATAGGATGGGGCTCCCATCCGTAGCTTGGAGGATTGGGCATTGGCGCCGGTCTCCAGTCTGGCGGTCAACGTGCGACGAGTTGTTCGGTTGTTCGTCGTCTCGTCGGTCTTCTCGTTCTCCTCCTTGGTCTACTCCTTGGTTCTCCCAACTCGAGTTGACCAGCCTTGAGCTTGTAGGTCCAGTCCTTTGTGTTGTAGTTATCCCTGAAACCTAACAAACAAGATTCCAATTCTTTCTTCAGTATCCAAGTGGGCTTGGATCCGGATCTGTTAGCGGGTCTCCTTGATAGAGATCCTTTCTCAACCTTAGGGCTATAAAAATTATCTACTTTGTTGATAATTTGTTAGAGTTTTCCCTAAGACATGCAATTTCTTTTTCTATAATATACATCTTAGTCTGTAAATCAGAAATTTCTAACTTTAAACTATCATTTTCTTCAATCAATTTAATATTTTCATTAATTAGGTTTTTATTTTCTAGAAACAAATTTTCATTTTCAGAAGTGTTAGAACTAGGGCTTATTTCTAGATCCTTAAGTTTATTTTCTAGCCTTTCATTTTCAGATTTAAGAAAACTAAGATTCTTTTTCATGCTTTTGTTTTCTATTTTTAGTGATTTACTAAGCTCATACAACTCATTAAAAGCATCTTGTAAATCCGAGTTTACCTTATTGTCGCTGTCGATGCTGTCGTTATCCGTGATGGCCATGAATCCAAGGCACGCGGTTTCCTTCTTCTCGAGATCTTCTCCCGAGCTCGTCTCCTCATGAGTGCCTTCCAACCTCCTCCATATCTCGTGGGCGGTGGTGCACTCTTAGATTCGTTCGAATTCCTTCAGACTCAACGCGCAATACAAGGCATTCATTGCCTTTGCATTGAGGTTGAGATTCTGAACCTGATCTTCTGAGTAACCTCTTGCGGGTTTCTTGGGAATAACAAATGCGGATTCGCATTTTTCCCACACCCAGAAGTCGTAGGCCTGCAACCACATAGTCATACGATTTTTCCAATAAACGAAATCTATACCTACAAAGTATGGTGGTCGCGAGGTATCGTGTCCTTCGGTGCACACGAACGCTTTTCCCTCCATATCTGGATCCTCGCCGGTTTGTAATGCCGATAACGCGAGACCTACTCTGATACCAATTGTAGATTCCCTACTAGGAGGGGGTGACGTAATAAATTGAGGAATAGAATATAAACAATCTCACAAAAAATTCAATCACACAATGTGCACAATTATTTTTAGGTGGAAACCCAAATCGAGTGAAAACCACCACCTAACCCTCTTGAGTTAGGATTTTTCGATCAACCAAGTTGATCAAATCCACTAAACGAATCACTTAAACGAGGGTGATTCAACCTCAATTACAACCACGCTACAAGTGTTAGGGTAGCGTTCCTCAACCCCTTCTCTTCACGAGAAGGATTTTGTCCCACGAAGGAGACGGGAATTCGCAAAGCGAATACCCAACCAAATAACAAAGTAAAATAACAAATATAGTCCTATTGAGCCAACAAAGATTTAAACCTAGCTTCTATAGGAATTAGGAAACTCCCCTTTGCAAAGAGTGCGTCAAATCGATGATGCAGGTGCATGAGCCACGCGACGGAGCAACGTCGCTCTCGTGAACTACGGCGGGAGAGCGGGTGCGTAGAGGCTTGATGCTCTCAAGATGTAGAACTTAAGCTTGGACAGCAAGAGCTTTTCTAGGACAAAAGAGTAGAAAGTATGTTGCTTGGGTGTGTCTTGGCGTATCTAGGTGTGTGTTTGTGTGCAAGAGGTTCCTCTCTATTTATAGAGGCCTTAGGAAAGCTTTGGAAGGCTTTGGAAAGCTTCCATAGCCGTTGGGAGCAAAGCCCAAGAGAATCAGGCTGAAATCAGGAACAATGATTGCACTGACAGGGTTATCAGACGTCTGGTCCTGGCATCAGATGTCTAGGAAACCAGTTTAAGATGTCTGGAAATAAGGTCAGACGTCTGATTTTATGCGGGTTTCTTCCTAACTTGAATCAGATCTAAATAGGGTTCTAGTGCAAGTCTATCAGATGACATATAAGACGTCTGACACTATGTCTGGACGTCTGGAAACCTACTTTTTCTGCGGGAATGGATTTCCAAGAGTTGCAACAGCTAGAAAATCTCTGAGAAGAGATTTTGGGTCAGCCGAGGCAAAACGGTCATTTATCAGACGTCTGGAAAGGCTTAAGGACGTCTGATAATGCTCTAACGGTCATATCCTCCAGTGTTTGTTAAGCCAGCCAACGGTCCACTAATTGGACATCTGGCAAGTCCATCAGACGTCTTCTAAGACGTTTGGACTGAGGTCTGGACGTCTGATTTCATCAGACAGAGCTAACAAGTCCAGCTTAAATGTTATCAGACGTCTGAATCAATAGTCAGACATCTTAAAACATATTATCAGACGTCTGCTTTTGGAATTAGACGTCTGAAAAAGCTATTTGAACCCTATATTGATTTTCTAAGTTCTCTACAGAAAACCTAAGTATCCTAGGGTTGTGCTAGTGTTCCTAAGACTATTACAAGGGTACTTTGAGGCTCTTTAACATGAATCTAAGTAACAAAAATAAAGATCAACAAAAGAAATGAAAAATACAAAGAGTACAAGAGAAGGAAATCTATCCTATTCTTCATCTCCTTCCTTCTTCAAGCCATCGCTCCTCGCGAATCTCCTCTATTCTCCATCAAGCTCCTCCAATCCATCCTGGATGCGAGCTCGAACTCCGTCTAATCACATCTCCATTTGCAATTGACCTGAAATCTAAGACTCCAAGTGCAAATGTTAAATGACACGTGTTTTGTTATCATCAAAACAAACGATCGTGGTGCTCTAGCACCAACACTATTTGCTCCCTATGTTTTACCTCGGACTTTCATTCGAGTAATAAATTCTATTTGTTTTTTGCGCTAATTTGACCTATACTACATGCATTGATTTTAAAACCCATTTCAGAGCGAACAACATTTTGGCGCCGTTGCCGGGGAGCAATGCGCAATTCACCGCTATTCTCCTACTATATTTTTATATTTAAGCACTGACTTACCCTATTTGCTTTATTGTGATTTTACGAGGTACTTCACGAGGAGATCTTCAAAACAGCCACTCCAGGGCAGGTAACTTCTCTATTCTTCCCTAATCAACCTCCTAATCTTGGGAAGAAACAAAAAAGGAAACAATCAATTAGGAATCACCTGCCTTATTTTTCGTAGTAATCATCATTTAAAAGGCAAGTTTCCTGATTTGCGAATCAAATCTGATTGAAGTTTGAAGCGATTCTATTTAGAATTCCCTACCCCAAATTTCCTGTGATTATTAGGAACCACGCTTAAATTCTAAATCACTTTGGGCTAACACATTTCTTGCTTGAAGCCCAAAATTAACAAGTTAAGATCAATTGGACTTAGAATAGAGCCAATTAGGGTTTCAATTTTTAGGGTTTTGGAGTGCTAGTTCACACTTGCCTAAATTAAATAGAAACAAACCTACCTGCATTTGTGTGCTACCCAAGCCCTTGATTGAAAAGATCTCATCAACAAAAATCCTAAAAATCAGGCTCTAATTTCACTTTAATCTTAAAACCCTTGGACCTAATAACCTGGGAGTCAAATCAGGGTGATTTCTAGGTCTTCACGTAGATCTCATTCTGCCATCTTTAGGGTAGGTTAGGTGAAGTTAGTCTACATTGTAGGCCAACCAACCTCCAAATTAGGTCACAAGTTGAATTAACTTCTAATCAAGTGAAATCAAAGGCACAAAATAGGACATAAAATTGGTAGACTGAAGGACTAAGTTCGTACATTCTGGTCTACTTGGTACCTCAGTGACAAGGAAGGTCGGGTGGGGGAAACCCTGTAACCCGTGGGGACGCCCTACTATGTAGGGGTCTTTGCGGGGCTCTCTCTTCCTGGCTGCCCAGGTGCTTCTCGGGTGTGCATATTTCTGATTCAGAGGCATCATTCGCCTCGAAATTGCCTTAGTCATCCAAAAATCTTTGGGTGCCTTGATTGGGTCAAATCTCACATCCAGTCCCTCATTCCTTCTATTTAGAGCACATACACATATCATCTTAGGGAATCTCTTTCAAATCTGATCAACTTCAAATTTAACCTGAGTTCTGATCTACATCTTGATTCCACCATTTTGATTCAAAAATGCAGCCTGACATGTTAGGAAAACTATTTAGAAAACTTGAATCCCAAATGAGCTTGAAAGAAAAGATACTTGAGAATGCTTATAGAAAACATGAAGAATATTATACAAGGGACATTAAGGAAAGATTTGCAAAAACAACAGAACTCAACATGAACTGTGTATAGATAATTTGGACACAAATGAAACTTGGTTCAACCTGGGATCACCTCATAGCAAAACACATGGAATTGGTGAAGTTACACAATAATGATTGTCTGCAATGTTGGTCAAACCCTTCACTTCCAGAAAATTCCAGGAATTTTTAGAAGAATGGGGAGAATTGTTGAATAAGCTATATAGAACAATTGATAAAAAATACCCGTTAGAAACAAAACTTGGAATGAGACTAGTGATCAACATAGTTTTCCAAATCTCGGGGATAAGAATTAAGGTTGTTATGGACCCCCAACCCAGATAGAACTTAATCCAAATTATATACAAATTGATACGCCTGATCTTGAGATGGGTTGGGAGGATCTGATTGCAGGTGATCATGATTTTGAGCCAGCCCTAAAGATACAAAACCCTAGTTCACCAAGCTTAGATTTCCCAGACACCTGTGATAATGAGATTAAGTTAGAACCTCTCGAGGGTGTAACTTCCGCTCCTTATTTTGATGAGATGACTCTCGAGAGCAATTCTGACATCCCTGTAGAGCCCAATCTAGATCCTGGTGATCCAACTCACACCATTGATCTAGAATCTGGATCTGAGCTTTCTTGGGATGATTATGAGGCTTCGTGCAAAACAAATCAGATTTCGAATCTGGATTATGATTCAGGGCCCGTATTTGATGAGTGCACCTCTCCAACCTCCTCAGAGATACAGATTGATTTTTCAAAAGTCACACCAATCTATGATACAGAAATCGAGGAGTTGGAAGAGTTGGGTTTTGATTGGGTCTTCCATACAAACCAAGAACCCAAGCCCATGCCTAAAAGGGACACCTTTTTGAGCTCAGAATATGAGAATAGGCTAGACTCAAGTCAGGTTGCTGAGTCCACATCTTTTGATTTATTCTGTGGTGGAACCCCTGATCCTAAATCAGATTCATAATTTGATTCTCGCAAGTTCTTCGACATTTTAGAATCTTACTCTGAGTTTGGAGAACTTTTGTTTCCTGACAACTATGAGCCAATCTACGACCTCAGCATACATGATCCAGCCTTTGACTCTGACTTTGAGGTCCCTGATGCTGAGATCATTGATTCAAAATCAGGTTCCATTGAGATGGAATCATTTCTTTTTGATCCCCAAGAATCAGAAACAGAAATTGCCGAGAGTGTCTACAACCCAAAGTTCGAATCTTTTCTTGACTCAGATTTCCTTGATCCTATAAACACTCTTCAGGCATTTACCTTTGATTTTGATGGCTACTATGAGGACTCTCTAAACAAACCCACTTTTGAATCCTTTTTAGAGGAGCCCTCACACACAATTCTTATTGATGCCACCTCTTCTACACATGCAGAACCTTCCCAAACCCATTTTCAACCCCGACCCGCTACCAATTTAACCAATATTGTAGACAATCGTTGTTGTGTAATTTCACCAATTCAATGTGTTCTGCTAAGAGATCATCCCGGGTTGAACCGTGGTTTATTCGTGTCAGTATTATCTTGATATGGTTCATAATGTTGTTTGTTGTTTTTGCAAAAAAGTCCCTATCTAAGGCCCCATAATATTCTTCATGGTGTCTATAGGCAGCCTCAATCCTCTTATCTTTGATAGTCATTTGGGACACATGTTTTCTAATTACTTTGTTTAAAATGTTAGGATGCATTTTTGAATCAGGTGGTGGAAATAAGATGTAGAATCAAACTCAGGTTCAGATTGGAATTGATCAGATCTGAAAGAAATTCCCAAGAAGATATAATGAGGCCCCTTAGGTTAAAAACCTAAGGACCTTCCTGTGTATGTGCTCTATAGAAGGGATGAGGGACTAGATATGAATTGGACCCAATCAAGGCACCCAAAGATTTTTTGATGACTAAGGCTATTTTGAGGCGGATGATACCTTTAAATCAAAAACCTGCACACCCGAGAATTACCTGGGCAGCTAGAAAGGGAGAGTCCCACAAAGACCTCTACATGGTAGAGCGTCCCCACGGGTTATAGGGTTTCCCCCACTCAACCTTCCTTGTCACTGTGGTTCCAAGTAGATCGGAATGTATGAATTGAGACCTTAAGTCTACCAATTTTAGCCTAATTTGTGCCTTGGATTTCACTTGATTTAGAAGTTGATTTGACTTGTGACCTAATTTGGAGGTTGATTGGCCCACAATGTAGACCAACTTCACCTGACTTGTCCTAAAAGAGGAAGAATGAAATCTAGGTTAAGACCCAGAAATCACCCCGAATTGACTCTCAGGTTATTAGATTCACAACTTTAAAGTTCAAGTGAAATTAAAGCCTGATCTTAGGATTTAAGTGATTAGTTCTTTTCAAGCACTGGTTTGGGTAGCACACAAATGCGGGAGGGTAAATTTCCTTTTATGTAGGAAAAATGTGAGCTAACACTTCAAAACCCTAATGTAGAAACCCTAATTTTCTCTATTCCAAGTCCAATATGATCTCAAATTGTTCTCCCTGGACTTCAAACAAGAAGTGCATAGTCCAAGAAGATTAGAAATTAAGCATAGTCCGTAGTAGGTACAAGTGAAAAGACGATTTTCACTTTCGTTATTTTGCACATAAAATGACACGTCAAAGTAGTATCAAAGTGGTGGAAAACCACTAATCAAAACATTTAAAATTAACCCCTCAAAAGAATGGGTCGTATCCATAGGGAGGTAATGGTCTATTAAAACTCGTTACTATTGAAATCAAATGTTCGCTACTAACTTCCCCCAAAAATCAAGTTGAAATCCCCTTTAGACTAGGCTAATCACTGGCATGATATGCTGAAATAGTAATAATGCAAAAGGGGAGGGGCATTGCTGTAATGTGCACTACAATAAATTATTAATAAAAATTAACAATGGCATGAGATGTAATTTCTAATGTGACTGTTACTGTAGCGAAATAGGGGAGATCCTTCCCCTTGCTCGCATGCACAGAGGAGAGGGTTTGCACTAGTGGCGAGCATGGTGGAGGTCGAGTGGGCTGAGGGCTACTCGGTGGTGGTGGCAGCGTGGCGAACGGTGGCTGGAGGTGGTGGCCGGCCGTTTGGATGGCTGGCGATGAAGCTCTTCCATTGCTGCTGGAGACAATGGAGCGGAGAGGAGAGGGGTGCACGTTGGCTGCTAATGGGCCGCACGCGTGTGTGGAGGAGAGGCATGGCAATGTGTTGGTGGCGTGTGGAAGAGAGAGTGCTGCTGGGTGCACGGAGGCGTGGCGATGAGGGCGGTGATTGTTGGAGGTGGCGAGGAGGGCATGGGAGGGCTGCTGGCCGTGCGTGGGAGAGGAAGTCTCGGTGGGGTGCATTGAGTGTCGACGATGGTCGGTGGTGCATGCACGGTGGACGCACAAGGAGAACCCCCATTGCTGCTTACGGGCGGAGGTGCAGCGCGTGGAGTTACAACATGGAGATGCACACGGAGAGGAGGGCTTTAGACGCCTGGGAAACTTTCCAGACGTCTTAGCCGGAGGGGAAGATGAATGTGAAGGTGGTGCGTGGAGGTAGCGGTGGTGTTGATGGTGGTGAGGAGTTGTTGAAGGCGGTGATGACGGTGTTCTCCTGTAAAGACCCGTCCCACTTTTAGCCTTTTAAGACGTCTGGAGTGTCAGTCAGACGTCTATCCAGAGGTCTGGACCCTTTCCCGGACATCTGGAAATTAAAATTTTGTACGCGATCTACATTCTGCATGCGGGCGACGTGCAGAACTCTCCTTTTCTCTCTCTTTTCTCCTTCTTCCCCCTACTGAACCCTAAACCCCCCAGCTCTATAAAAGCCACCCTCCCCCTCCTCTCCTCTCCACTCCACACACCACCATCTCCACCTTCAGAGTGCGGCGGAGCGGCAGGAGGAGGTGAGCGAGGGATCGCGTGAGAGCGAGGAGGGGAGTGCGTGAGAAGGAGGAAGCTGAGGTCGGGAGCTCACACGGCCATCGTGCCACGTGCGAGAGGAGGAGGGAGTCCGCAGCGACATCCTCGACCACCTGCAGCAACTGGAACTGCGGTGGAGCGAGGAGAAACATGGCGGAGCGTGGTAAGGAGTGCTGGGAGCGCATTCTGATACTGGAATTTTTCCAATATCAGACATCTAGAGTGCAGTCCGGACGACTGGCTGAGCGTCTAGACGTATGGAGTCAAGACCAGACGTCTGAAAGCACCTTTATTGCGAAGGTACGTTCTTTACACTGTTACGGCCATGCAGGCCGCACCGCAGAGGATATGCCGGTCTAATATTGGGGCGTCTACTCTGTCGTACACAGGAGCAGCCTTGGGAAGGTGCGCGAAACACCCTCCCACGCACTTTTGGACGTCTAATCAGCTCACCAGACGACCAGAGGTGCTTCCAGATGACTGGAGGAGTGGTCCGACGTCTAGAACTGCTTTCAGATGATCGCAGGGGAGTTCTGGACGTCTGAGGACACCGTAGAAACTTGTGGTGAGATTCTGTAACTTTTAAGACGTCTAGACTTGTTTCTAGACGTTTGATTTTGGACAGTAGGCACGTTTTTGACCAGTTTGGGATCCGATCGAGATCCATTTTATGCAAACGAAGTATTTGTAGTTTCCTTGCGAGTTTCTCTACGTACTAGAAACCTTTATACACTATTCTGAATCTTCCTTTGTGATGTATTCTCTGGTATAGGGTTTCAGCCTACTGCATGTTTGGGGCTCACAGAGACGAATGGGTCTGTGGTTTGAGCCCCCATTACTCACAGATTATCTGGTAGAGTGATCTACCCCTGTTAATCTTATTAAATAAGAATGTATTCATGGAATTAGCCAACTGGAAGCCTAAGATGTGGCATGAACCCTAGGACAAAGAAATGAATAAACCAATTATTCTACATGATTGTATTTGTATACATGAATAAGTTAAACTACTAGCCATTACCTGTAATAAAGTATGAACTGCTTGTTAGAATATGAGCTGCTTGAGATAAATGAATAGTTACCTGTGAAATCATCAGTTGCATGTATTAAATTGTGGAAATACGAGCTGCCTGTGTATAAATGAGAACTGAATTGTGAAGGATGAAGTCTGGATAGAAATAATGTGGTGAACATGAGCATGAACCCTACGGGGAGTTAGGAGTAGAGCTCCTGTGGTTAGATGGAAAATCTGCAATGTAGACGAGAAGTGTGTTGGCCCTTGAGTACATGGTACCAAGGAGAGCGACTGTCCCCTTTTTGTGTAGAGCGGAGCTAGCCGCCCTTGGGTTGGGACCCAGGGTTAGGATCGGCCACTCTACACCGACTTCTATTGGCCCTCGTGTACATGATACCAAGGCGAGCTACTAGTGTAGGGAGGGAGATAGCCACCCCACGGGGCCCAAGGTTCAGCTAGCCACCCACACCGACTTGTTAAGCCCTTTGGGAAAACTGGGGTAGTCAAATGAGGGTGCACGGACTGTGGAGGGGCGAGACCCCTATTTCTGAGAGGGCTAGATCCTATACTGTTCCGTGCTGTACTTTGGGCATACCCGCTAGCGGAAATGACTAACCACGTGTCAGTGCGAGGTAGCTATCCATACACTTATCGTGCGTGCCGTAGCCACCGCTACGTCTAACAGTGACCTTAGGGTGGTTGACTGGGTGTAGGACTACCACGGGAGACTCTCTCGGCCAGGAGAGCACCACGTGTACCTTCTACTCTTTGGAAAAGACTGCAATCAAGATCATTCCCACGAGGAAGATGCAAGATCAAGAAAATCTGAAAGTTGACAAAAAGGGTGAAAAGGAAATGCATGTAAAATAAAATAGCTAGAAAAGATAATTAAACCTGTTACTTTTATTGCTTTAGATAGTATAGTTACCACTCTACTCAGCGTTCGCTGACTCTGTCTCTTTCATAACACAGCTCAGGTCCAGGAGTTGAGCAGCCCGAGCTTCCGGCTGCGGAGGGTGCTGAGCCCAATCGTGCCCAGCCGTAGTTTTTCTGCTCTACTTTTTGCACACCCTTACTGTTGTAGTGAGTTTTAGACTTTTAGCTACTGTTGTTGTTACTGTTGCTTTCGTTTCCGTTGTTCCTGTTATTGTGGTAGTATGTACTGGAATAACAGCTTTTACTTTCCTTTACTGCTTGTACATTTTTACTGCTTGGTTATATTGCATATGTGAATGTGGTTTATTTTCCTACTTTTTGGTTATTTCTTCTTGGACGACTGGGTCTTGGGATTAGTCGAGGCGAGCCAGTCTCGGGTCCTGTAGGGATTCTGGAACCGGGTCGTAACAAGATGGTATCAGAGCAAGGTCGTCCCAAGAAATGAACCAACTAGCTTGAGAATAACCATTCACGTGCATGTAACTAGGGTATCCACCACAACGTATCGCTTTGATATCTGTTCAAGTCCAGGAGTTGAGCAACCCGAGATTCCGGCTGCGGAGGGTGCTGGGCCCAGTCGAGCCCAGCTATAGTTTTTCTGCTCTTCTTTTTGTACACCCTTACTGTTGTAGTGAGTTTTAGACTTTTAACTGCTGTTGTTGTTACTGTTGCTTTCATTTCCATTGTTCCTGTTGTTGTGGTGGTATGTACTGGACTAGCAGCTTTTACTTTCCTTCACTGTTTGTACGTTTTTACTACTTAGTTATATCGCATATGTGAATGTGGTTTATTTTCTTACTTTTTGGTTATTTCTTGTTGGATGACTGGGTCTTGGGATTAGTTGAGGCAATCCGGTCTTGGGTCCTGTAGGGCTTCGGGAACCGGGTCGTAACATCTCCCTTTAGGGACTTGAAGCAGATGAAGGCATGATGAACAGGGGGCGCGGTGAGGATAATTGCTTGGCCAGAGGCACACGCACGTGGTGATGGTTGCGTGGTCGTCAGAGACGCATGCTCATGGTGATGGTTGAGCTCGCTGGATTGGCGCAGCGGTCTGTCACCCCGCCGGCCCACGGTGCGGCGACGGTCAACATTGGAGACGCACGGTGGTGGTGATGGAGGTGAGCTCGAAGCTCTTCACGGTGGTGGAGTCGATGGGGGTGGGGTGAGTCTCCTCGAGCATGGTGGCCTCCATTCCTTCTTATACTTAGAGTTGATTGATAAATGTCAGTTTATCATCATTCTTATGCATTAAAACAAACCTAGCTCTTAGGATTTTACTCCATAAATGGATTTTTGGGCTGCATTTAGGCATAAAATAGGTTAGGCATGCATTGCATTTTTTTATTGTCTTTTTAATATGTTTTTGTGAGTGTTAGGGATGAACAGATATAAAGATCCCTAAAACCCTAGCACTCAGGAAGGCAAATGGTGAAGGAGAAGCTCAGACTAGCTGGAACTCAACTTGATCCAGCTCACCACAGCTGGAACCTAGCTCACTTGAACTAGGGTTAGCTCATCCTAGCTTCATTCAGTTAATCTCAGCTGAATGGCGGCTCAAGAGAGTTCATCTTAGCTCACCCTAGCTCAAGTCAGCTCAGATCCAGCTCAACTTAGCTGAGTCTAGCTCATCTCAGCTCCCACTAGTCCACAGGGAGCTCTAGCTAGCTCAGCTGAGTTGACAGGAGTTCACCCCAACTCAGATTCAGCTACATCCAGCTCCACTCAACTCCAACCAACTGAAGAAGAGCTCATCCCAGCTCAGGAAGCTCAAGTCCAACTCCCGGGGACTTAGCATAGCTCAACTCAGTTGAGCTAAGCTACCTTAGCTGCCTCAACCAGCTTGATTCTCCCCGGGAGCACCAGACCTAGCTTACCTCAGCTCATTATGGTAGAAGCTAGCTTACTTTAGCTTGGCTTAGCAACTAGCAAAGAACTAGCAAGCTAAGCCAGCTAGAGTAGCCCCATGCCAGCCTCTTCAGCAGCAGCCAGCTCCAGCTCCAGACTTCTCCTCCTCAGCTCCTCACTCCAAACCCTAGCTCCAACACCTTCTCCTCTACTCTCCCTTTAGCTAAGCTAGCTTAGCTAGCAACCAGCTCATTGGCCATCCACCACCTTCAAATTCAACCCTAGCTAGCTCCACCAACTTAGGCCTACCTAAGCTAGCTACCCTACTCAAGTTGGCGCCAACTTCTAGCCATCCCTTCACCCCATTATCACCACCAAAAGACACCAAATGTTGGCACGAAAAACTACCCCTAACCACCTCTATATTGGAACCAACTTTCAGCCCTTAATCCACCCTACACCTACCCACATAATCCATCCTAGCCATCCACCTACCCCTCCATCTAGAACCCTTCTTGGCGCCAACTTAGACCCCCTTCTAGAAGCCATTTTGGTGCCAATATCAAGGGATGTCAACACCCATAACCACCCCCTAGGTGTCCCTAAGGTGGTGCTAATTCACCTTGGCCATTGGATCCTTAACCACCTCCATCTCTTCATCTTAGCCCTCCATTCCAAGAGTCACCTTAGCCCCCTTCCTATTCTATAAAAACTCACCACCTACCACCATTTTGGGGCATCCTCCATTAGTGTAATTTTCTACCTATACCACCTATACCTACGGCCAAGAAGAAGGAGTAGAGAAGGAGATTAAAGGGGCACATCACCAGCCCTTTTGGTGCCTTCTTCTCCCCACTCTCTTCAACTTGGGCCACGCCAAGGAGGAGGACTCTTCCACTTCAAGGAGGACGGCCAGGAAAGGGAGAAGGACCTAGGGTGGACGTCCACCCTTGGAGAGAAGCTTAGGGCACGCCCCCTTAGGGCTTGCCTTGGAGGACATCACCTTGGCGGAGCATAGCAAGGAAGGAGTTGAAGGATTCTTTTCAAGATTGGGAGCCACCAACCTTGGAGCAAGAAGCCCTCTTCTTCACCATCTATCTAGAGGATTTGTGTTTGCTTTTCTTTATTTTAATTTTTCTAGTAGTAGAAGCATTCCTCTACTAGGCTTTTTTTTGTAAAATACTTTTCATTAATATAGTTGCCTTCTTTGCAATTTTCTATTTTGCATTTCTACTTGCTTTGTTTTTAGCATTCTTCACTCCCTCTCCCTAATTATTCTAGGCCTCCACTTGCCTAGAGTGAGCTTAGGGAGAGGCTCTACTTGCCACTTAGAAGTAGTATTTTAAATTAAAGTGTAAATCACCTTCCCGCCACCATTTCTCATGTTGTCTTAATTTAAAACAAAAAAATGATATATTGAAAAATACCAAAAAGAAAGTTGAGATTTGTATTCCAAGCAAGAGAATCACTTTTGCAAACATTTGGCCTCCTTGGACGACCCTAGATACTCCCCTATCTAGGAATATAAATTTAAGAGTTGATCGGTTTTACGCGTTACGACAACTTAATTAACAAACCGCGTGAAACCACTATCACTTTTTGGCGTCGTTGCTGGGGAGGCACGGCTTTGCATTAATTAATTTTCTCTTGCTTGAAGTGGATCTCTTCCCCTTCTCTTTTTTTCTTTCGTGTGTGCAGGAACTATTGCAGGAAGAAAGCGGGAATCTGGAAGCGAGAGCTCAAAGTTACTTTTCTTCCGGCGATATTCAGGTTGGTTCCTCTTTCTGGTCACATAATTAATTAAAACTACCAGAAACATATTAAACTTAGCTTTCAGGATCCCAAACAACTTGATTAAGTGGAGTGGTGTATTTTAAAATCCATTGTTTGCTTGAATGCTTCTTTAGCACCACTCCATTGCAAGTATTGGTGTTCTGTTTTTCGGGTCCAGATTTCTATCCAGACTTGAAAAATCGATTCCTAACACCACAAGCCTCCTAAAATCATAAAATTTCATACAGTGATTCCCAATTAAGTTAGGAACATCTGTTCCAAATTTCAGATCAAATTTTTAAAAATTCGTGGATTGCAGAGGGGTCACACCCTCTAATCTTCCTATTTTGCTACTGTCCGTGAATTTTTACAATTTTTATACTCATCCAACTGTTGTGAAATTTAGCTTGATAGAATCCTTGTGAAATTTTACAAATCACATAAAATCACAAAAATTTTTTGAGGTCGATGGTAATACTGAAAAGTCAACAATACACACAGGTATCATTTCTGGACTTTGACACCAGTACAATTAAAAATTCAAAACAATTATCAAACAAATTCCTAAAATCTTACAAAAATCTTTTTTGGAATCCTTGTTTGATTTTCTTCAAAGTAGTGGTGTTGTTTGACTTGTTTGGATCACTACTTAATACAGAAAGCTTAAAATTAATTCATTGGTAGTAAGTTTCTGTCTTAGGGATAATTGACTTAGGGTTTCTTTCTCTCTTTTTAAAGACTCACATTAAAGGAAATTAACTATCACCAATACAACTTGTCTTTCCTTTGATTGTGAACTTTCAAACTTATTTGAAAATTTAAAGAAAAAACCCTAAAACACATTTAATTAAATCAAATCCTAAAAGACAAAAATACAAAAAAAAATTGTGTGACAACTTGATTTTCAATGGAGCCACTCTCCAATTCCTGCACACACAAAAAAAAAATCAAAATAACAGGGCAACAACCCAATAAACGCCCTCCACATTCCGTGTGCACTATAGCATCCTAGACCTAATTAAAATTTGTAGCAACTTGACCCCTAAGGCTTTATCAACTTAGGTTTACTATTTAGGTCTTAAGTTTTCTTTAGTTAGTACCAATTCTGTCATCTATATCTGGTGTTCAGGCTGAGGGGCCGTGGCAAACGACCAAGCGTGGGTTTGTACAAGAACCTGGGGTTTTCCCTAGGAAACGTTTGGGCCCAAACCTCCCCTTAAGCAACTTGGCTAGATTTGTTGATAGAACTGGTATTCACTATTGACTACTTATTTCCTATATAGACCAAGTCTTAGGTTATTATTAGGGAGTCACATTTAAGTTTGGTCTAGGTTTGTTTGTTTGAATTGCACACTTTCTCTCATCTCTTTCTCTTCTCCTCCCCTCCCGTTCTTCCATTTTATGCACAGGTGATGGTCTCAAAATCCGCACTTGGAAGGACCATTTGATTTCGCCCCCCGCGCAAAAAGACCACTTTTTCTGTCTTCTTCTCCTGAAAAAATGGAAACACAACAAAATAGGTCCACTGACCCTTCCACTTCCACCTCTAACCCCACCACTAACCCTAATTATAACCCTTCCACCCAAAACCCACCCACTATTAACTTCCCACACTTGGAGCTCCTTAATCTTGAGTTGCCCCAAACACAACATCATGACCCCCTTACCTGATCTTTTAAAATTGATGGCCGAGCAGATTAATAAATTAAATTCCAATCAACAAACATTGACTAGGAACATCCAAAACCTAGCCAACCCAAGGCCAAACCCACCACCCCGTCAGCAGCCTGTTGTTCCTCTAAAAGATTTCTATGATCTGTCTTATTATGAGGAACGACCAGGGGTGGTCATACCAGAGGGGGACTTTGAGATCAAGCCTACTGTCCTGAACCTAATTAAACACTTTCATGGCCTTCCTAGGGAAGACCCTTTCAGCCACCTTGAAGAGCTAACTCTTCTTGCACAAACAACCCGTTCCCGAAGACATATGGCTGATGCGGCTTTTTCCATTATCTCTCAAAGATAAGGTCGCTTATTGGTTCAGGACCATTGGCTGACCCATCACAACTTCGCCTCAACTCAAGAGTGCCTTCCTCAAGAAATTCTTTCCCATAGGTCGTACCAATTCCTTGCGAAGATCTATTACGACCTTTCACCAAAAATCTGGTGAGACTTTCCATGATTCTTGGGAAAGATTTCAAGATCTTTTAAGAAGTTGCTCGTACCACAAGATTCCTTTATGGTAGCTCGTGAAAATCTTCTATCATGGATTAAAAGATCAAATCTGACATTTTGTCGATGCCTCGTGTGGCGACAACTTCTTAAATAACGATGCTGAAAGTGCCTACAACTTGTTTGAAGAAATGAGTGAAAACTCATTTAATCAAGATTCCATGAACACATTTTGCAGAACCCAAAACCCGCAGTTCGGTGTTCATGAACTAGGCACTCAATTTATCCCTGTCACCCAAGACGATCTTCAATTGATCGCTCAAAAACTCGACCAGATGCATATTAATCGAAAGAAAATTGAGGAAAGACTGGCCACATCAACTCAAGCTCCACACCCACATCTAACCCAACCTAACTTTCCATGAAAAGAAAATTTGCACAATCTCAACACTACTGCTGATTATTCTGAGGTTGCTCATGATTCACTGGGGAATTACAACTATCCAGATCTTAACCCCACTCAAAATATTTCTGCCATCCAGGAGCCCTTTAAAAATTCTTCCAATTGGAAAAATTACCCGAACTACTCCTGGAACAATCAAGTTTCCTCCCAACCATATCATTTTAATG
Organism: Thalassia testudinum; assembly: GCA_037157565.1. Taxonomy (NCBI): domain Eukaryota; kingdom Viridiplantae; phylum Streptophyta; class Magnoliopsida; order Alismatales; family Hydrocharitaceae; genus Thalassia; species Thalassia testudinum. Next base: position 97,964,461 of record JAZHRO010000024.1, read on the forward strand.
GGTATGGGTCGAATCCAAACTTCCATCCTGGGCCATCCCAACAAGACATCAATGCCCAGATGCTGCGAACCCTGCAGGACATGCAAACAAAAATGACGGAAGTAACCCGCAACATCACAAATCTGAACAATCAGATTAGGGTTACTCCCATGCAAAGACCTGCAGGACATCTTCCGTCCCAACCCATGCCCAACCCTAATCACCAAGGGAACCATTATATGGGCAGAACTCCACACTATGCAAATCAGTCTCCTCCTAATCCACCACCTCAGCAGCCACCCAGGTTTCTGCAATCACAGGCCCCCCCACCTCCTCCAAATAATAATCTGACTACACATGCAGTTACTTTGAGGAGTGGGAAAACCACCACTGACCCCGGGCCTTCACACAAACCTGGTGAAATACCTGTGCAAATTGACTCCCCACCTCCCCATAAGGAAGAAAAAGAAATACAAAAATCTCAAGACAAGGTTCCTGTCCCTTTCCCACAAGCTCTCCTCCCCACCACAAACAAAAAAAAGAAATCTGAGCCCACTACAGAAGAACTCATGGATCTATTTGGGCAAGTTCATATCAATATTCCTCTCCTAGATGCCATCAAATATATACCTGCCTATGCTAAATTTTTGAAGTAGATTTGTACTCCTAAAAGATAGGCCAAAAATCTAGGACAGGTGCAACTTTCGGAGACAGTAAGCTCTGTCATACAGAGTAAGATACCTCCTAAGATGAAAGATCCGGGGGCGCCTTTAATTTCTGTAATTATTGATGACACTACATTTAATCGCACCCTCCTTGATCTTGGTGCCTCAGTTAATATTATTCCCACGAGTTTATTCGAAGAATTTCAGATCGATGAATTAAAACCCATCGAGGTTACCCTGCAATTAGCCGACCGATCTACAATCAAACCTTGTGGGATTGTCGAGGATGTTTTAGTCAAGGTCCAGAATTGTGTCTTCCCTGCAGACTTTCTGGTTCTTGACATTGAGGCACCTGAATCATTACTGGACTCCCCAATAATCCTTGGACGCCCTTTTTTGGCCACTGCAAAGGAAAATATCAATTGCCACACAGGCAAAATGGATATCAACTGTGCAGGCCAAACTATCACTTTAGATATTTTTAAATCCTCCAGGAGATTCCATGATGATTACTTCTTTGAGGACTCAGATACTGAAATTTCCAATATGGTGGAGGAGACAATGTTAATAGATACCCTTACCGACCATAAGTTTTTTGAGGACTCTGATTCAGAATCAGTGGTCGGCGAAATCTGTGATCCGGAAACTTGTCTTGACCCCAAATTTATTCCTGATACGCCCCTAAGCACCCTAACCCACCCACTATTCACGCACCTATTTTTTCCACACTAACTTCACCCAATCCTCACCATTCCTTCCCCAACTCCTTTCGTATAGACCTGCCACCAACCCCGCCCGAGTTTGGCATCCAACCTGATTTAAAACCACGGCCAAACTCGGGCTACACTTATCATTTTCCATCCAACTTTGATCCCAATATTGCTTCTAATCAATTTTCTAGGGATCTAGAAGAAGACACCTTTTTTGCGGTTATCCAAGTGTCCAATTATTTACATGATTTTACGTCTTCCATGCATACCTTCACGCCCGACTGAATGGCGTAAAAGATAGCACTGGATGGGAGGTAACCCATCATTTTTTCTTGCTTTCCCTTTTTCTTCTTTTTTCCAGGTTTTGTTCATCCTAAACCCGACCGTTCTTCACTAAAGTGATCCATTTTCCCTCCTAATGCATGAGGACATGGCATATCTTAAGCATGGGGGGGTGTTTTTAAATTTGACGATTGATTTAGGATTTTCAAAACCTAAAAATATGCAATTTTCTTTAATTTATTCCCTACTTGCATACCAAAAAAAAAATGATGAAAAAACTTTTTGAGGAAAAATTTTGAAATCGGGACTAAGGTCGAAAAATTCACTTTTGGTACAATGGGATTTAATCTTTAACAAACTAAGGATAAGGACATGGATCTGATCATTAGAATTCCAGGGTCTATTTTAGACTAGATCAGATATCCTTCTCTAAAATTCCACCTGAACTCATGATAGTTTAGGTGACTTGATCCTATTTTGTAATGTGGAAAGTATTTGACTTAGCTTCTGATTCAAAAACTTGCATGTTTTGAGAAACTTCTTGTGTCACTCTTCACACACAAGCCAACACTTAAAAATAACTAAAAATTTGAAAAACTCCCTTGTTTGGACTTAGTAAAAGTCTGAAGCAGATCATTGGTTTGAGTTCCCACTACCGAGAAGGAGGAAAATGCCTCCTTTGAGGACGTGATATCAACATGTTACCGCCTCGACGCTGCTTCATATCTATATTTCATATCTTTAGACAGAGCATTAAAGCGCATTTTAGCAGCTCAAGTGTCTTGGACGGTGCTCTACCTATAGTGTCGGAGTAAGAGCTTGAGTTTGCTTGGAGTGCCCCTTTTCACCGCATTATGTTTTGGGGTTGTGAGCTTGATGTAAACACATTTACACTACCTAAAATGTCTATTTATGCATGTTCTTAAGCATAGGATTGCATTTCATGATATAAATATTGCATAACATGCATCATCATGCATTTAGAGTAGTTTAAATAAAATGGAGGTTAATTATCTCCTTTTATGTGCTTGGACAGGGAAAACATTTTGTCTGGACCTCGGATCAAAGATCCAACCGTATGGATGTGATCAGGGCGACAATTGGAGTTCAACGACTCCAAGATTGCCCTAATCAGACATCCGTAGCATCAGATAGTGACCCGGGAACCCTAGAAGATCAAGGGACAGGATGGTGTAAATCCACACTTCAGATGAAAAATCCGACTGCACGGATGAATTCGGATCAACGATCGCAGACCAACGACACAAAAATTGAGTCAATCCAACATCTGTGGCACCATCTACAACTTCCAGAAGATGGACGGCCAAGATAGCGCCACGTGGCGCCATCTCAGCCGCCTAAACTGCCGCTTGCATCTTGTGAAGGCCCCGCGCCCGATCGCTATCCACCGTTGGATCTTAATCCAACGGCTGTGGGCGCTCGCGCTTAAAAGCGTCCGCTCGACCATCCGCTCCCCATAGCGCAGTGGTCGAGCGCGCTTTCGCGAGCGCCGGGCGCGGGTTCGAGCCGTGGAGAGGGGCTGGAAGGCGCGGCGATTGGGCGCGGGTGGAGCGTCAGATGGAGATCGGACGGTCGTGCGCGCCCGATAGCGTCGACGCGCGATTGGACGTGCAATCGGACGCGCAATCAGACGCGTGGGCGGGCGCGCAACGCAGTGGGTGGAGACGCATCTTAAGCCGTTCGATCTCGCGATCGGACGGCTGAAAAGCGACGAACGTGCGCAAGCCGTTGATCGCGCGAGCAGGCGAGGAGGCGCGCGCGAGCCGGCCACGATGCCCACGTTGAGGGCTTTAGTGACGGATTTATCCGTCACTAAAGACCCCTCTTTTATTATTTTGAAGTTGTAATGTCCATTTTGCCCCCACTCCTTGCAACTATAAAAGGAGACCCCCTCCATACGAAATTCTCATCCCTTCTTTCTCCTCTCTACCCCTCCAAAGCTCAAGAGAAGCTTATCACACACCCGGGATGCTTCTCGCGAGATAAAGTCCAATTTTCGTTCCCCTTCGGAAGTGGATCCCGCGACGACGACGGCGTGCTGCTTCGTTCCCGTTCTTCTGCTTCGTCCTCCTTCGTCTTGCTTCGTTCTCCTTCGTCCAGGCGTCATCCCATCTGGCTTGTCCTCCAAGCAACCGTCGAGGAGGATTTCTCTCTCCCTATTCTTTTTACTGCTTTCTAGTATAGATTTACTGCTTTCTAGATTAATCTACTCGTCCTCCAAGCGACCGTCGAGGAGGACATTTCTCCCTCCATTCTTTTAATGCTTTCTAGAGTAAATTTATCACTTTCTAGTGTAATTGTTTTATGCCTTTTAATTGTAATGAACAGTCTCTTCTATGATAAATTCTTTGTTTATTCTACATCTCATTTTGATTTCCATGTGTATTACTCTCTCTCTCTCTTACCCTCACTCTCTTTTATTAATTGTAAATAATTAGATAGTTTAAATTGAATTACTTCGTGACAAATAAAAAGAAACGCGAAGTTTTTAAATCAAACGTCCGCCTCCCTGTGTTCGACCTGGAATTCTTCTAGGTATAAATTTTATTTGTTGAACACGAATTCTTCGCTTTCGAACTACAACGACAGGTTTTCCAAAACCAAACACGTAAGCGTAGCGATTCGCAAAAACCGTTCAACAGAGCTCCTGGGTGGTGTCATGGACAGTGCTATCCCAAAGTACTGGCGCCAGAGCCCCCTCGAGGAATGGTAACGGGAATGATGATCCTGACACATCTGTTGTAAGACTAAGCTAAAAATAAGCATGGAGGAGAAAAAAAAAAGTAATAATAAATAAATTAACACGCCCTTATAAATGTTGGCTTTTCACAAGCACAGACACAAGATTTTAAAGGATTTTGCAAGTTGCGAATCAGATTCATGAGCCAGAAAAATCCTAAAAACAAACATTTCAAGTCATTTGAATTAACAAAGGGTTAATTTGTGAATTTTCGGGAGGATATATTGACCCCATTCTGTCTAATGATTGAATCCAAAAATAAATCCTGATGTTTATCTTTAACAAATCCCGTACCTCCTGTGTTTTAATCCACCAAGGTCCCTTATTCTCTTTTTCTCCTCAAAAGTCAAAAAAAAAAAAAAAGATTTCCCAAAAAATTCCATTTTCCAAAAAAATTAAAGTTTTGCTAAGAGACTAACAAAAGATAAGCATGAGGGTGTGATAAACGTCAGTTTATCATCATTCTTATGCATTAAAACAAACCTAGCTCTTAGGATTTTACTCTGCAAATGGATTTTTGGGCCGCATTTAGGCATAAAATAGGTTAGGCATGCATTGCATTTTTTTATTGTCTTTTTAATATGTTTTTGTGAGTGTTAGGGATGAACAGATATACAGATCCCTAAAACCCTAGCACTCAGGAAGGCAAATGGTGAAGGAGAAGCTCAGACTAGCTAGAACTCAGCTTGATCCAGCTCACCACAGTTGGAACCTAGCTCACTTGAACTAGGGTTAGCTCATTCTAGCTCCATTCAGCTAATCTCAGCTGAATGGCAGCTCAAGAGAGTTCATCTTAGCTCACCCTAGCTCAAGCCAGCTCAAATCCAGCTCAACTTAGCTGAGTCTAGCTCATCTCAGCTCCCACCAGTCCACAGGGAGCTCTAGCTAGCTCAGCTGAGTTGACAGGAGTTCACCCCAGCTCAGATCCAGCTACATCCAGCTCCACTCAACTCCAGCCAGCTGAAGAAACTCATCCCAGCTCAGGAAGCTCAAGTCCAGCTCTCGGGGACTTAGCTTACCTCAACTCAGTTGAGCTAAGCTACCTTAGCTGCCTCAACCAGCTTGATTCTCCCCGGGAGCACCAGACCTAGCTCACCTCAACTCATTATGGTAGAAGCTAGCTTACTTTAGCTTGGCTTAGCAACTAGCAAAGAACTAGCAAGCTAAGCCAGCTAGAGTAGCCCCATGCCAGCCTCTTCAGCAGCAGCCAGCTCCAGCTCCAGACTTCTCCTCCTCAACTCCTCCCTCCAAACCCTAGCTCCAACACCTTCTCCTCTACTCTCCCTTTAGCTAAGCTAGCTTAGCTAGCAACCAGCTCCTTGGCCATCCACCACCTTCAAATTCAACCCTAGCTAGCTCCACCAACTTAGGCCTACCTAAGCTAGCTACCCTACTCAAGTTGGTGCCAACTTCTAGCCATCCCTTCACCCCATTATCACCACCAAAAGACACCAAATGTTGGCACGAAAAACTACCCCTAACCACCTCTATATTGGAACCAACTTTCAGCCCTTAATCCACCCTACACCTACCCACATAATCCATCCTAGCCATCCACCTACCCCTCCTTCTAGAACCCTTCTTGGCGCCAACTTAGACCCCCTTCTAGAAGCCATTTTGGTGCCAATATCAAGGGATGTCAACACCCATAACCACCCCCTAGGTGTCCCTTAAGGTGGCGCCAATTCACCTTGGCCATTGGATCCTTAACCACCTCCATCTCTTCATCTTAGCCCTCCATTCCAAGAGTCACCTTAGCCCCCTTCCTATTCTATAAAAACCCACCACCTACCACCATTTTGGGGCATCCTCCATTAGTGTAATTTTCTACGTATACCACCTATACCTACGGCCAAGAAGAAGGAGTAGAGAAGGAGATTAAAGGGGCACATCACCAGCCCTTTTGGTGCCTTCTTCTCCCCACTCTCTTCAACTTGGGCCACACCAAGGAGGAGGACTCTTCCACTTCAAGGAGGACGGCCAGGAAAGGGAGAAGGACCTAGGGTGGACGTCCACCCTTGGAGAGAAGCTTAGGGCACGCCCCCTTAGGGCTTGCCTTGGAGGACATCACCTTGGCAGAGCACAGCAAGGAAGGAGTTGAAGGATTCTTTTCAAGATTGGGAGCCACCAACCTTGGAGCAAGAAGCCCTCTTCTTCACCATCTATCTAGAGGATTTGTGTTTGCTTTTCTTTATTTTAATTTTTCTAGTAGTAGAAGCATTCCTCTACTAGGCTTTTTTTTTTAAAAAACTTTTCATCAATATAGTTGCCTTCTTTGCAATTTTCTATTTTGCATTTCTACTTGCTTTGTTTTTAGCATTCTTCACTCCCTCTCGCTAATTATTCTAGGCCTCCACTTGCCTAGAGTGAGCTTAGGGAGAGGCTCTACTTGCCACTTAAAAGTAGTATTTTAAATTAAAGTGTAAATCACCTTCCCACCACCATTTCTCATGTTGTCTTAATTTAAAATAAAAAAATGATATATTGAAAAATACCAAAAAGAAAGTTGAGATTTGTATTCCAAGCAAGAGAATCACTTTTGCAAACATTTGACCTCCTTGGACGACCCTAGATACTCCCCTATCTAGGAATATAAATTTAAGAGTTGATCGATTTTACGCGTTACAATGACTTAATTAACAAACCGCGTGAAACCACCATCACCGATTATCATTTGAAATGGAGTAGAGCAGGAAGAGCATCCAAGATCTGCACGTTACGGCCTTTAATGGTCTTCATTGCCCTTCAATGCTGGACAGCTAGTCATGGAGCATCGGCCTTCCATGCCATATCTAGCTTTTAATGCGGTACGGCCCCTTCGTAACTTACTACAAGGAGAGGAAGATGTGATTAAAAAAATCAGAAGAAAAATAGATGGGTTATTTATGAGCATTACCTCCTATTTCTAATACATGTATGCAACTTACTTCTAATGCATGCTATTTATATTTTGCATTTACTTTTAATGTATGAACTTTGAATATGTATGCATGCAAAAGTTGTAAATAATATGAATGTAATGCCTACAAGCAAATATATATAAACTACATTATTTACATCTTAAAGCATGCTATTTATATGTTAATATTACTCTAATGTCTATGCGTTTAAGTAACTAATTAGCCCACAAATATGGGCTCATCAACAGGAAATCAGGATGGGAATATCTAATCAGAATAGTCTTAGGCTTCAATCAAATATTGATTTTTTCGCAAATCAGGAAACTTGCCTTTAAATGAAAATTACTATGAAAATAAGGCAGGTGATTCCTAATTAGTTCTGTTTCCTTTTCTCTCTTCCAAGGATTAGGAGATTAGGGAAGAAGAGAGATTACCTGCCTTGGGAGTGGCTGATTTGTGCAAAAGATTACCTCGTGATGTGCTTCGCAAAATCACAAGAAAATAGATAGGGCAAGTTAGTGCTCAAATATAACCAAATAAAACAAAGAATAGCGGTGAATTACATGTTGTTCCCTAGTAACGGTGCTAAAATGTTTTCAAACTTTCATCTAGTATTAAGGAAATGCATTGTAGTATAGTCAACAAATAGTTCTCAAACAAATAAAATTTATAACTCAAACATCTAAAATGAAGTTCGAGGTCGAACATAAGGAGCAAGTATTGCAATTCACATGCTAATCGAAATGAATATATAAATGAGCACAAGAAATCAAACCAATAATGATATTCAATGAATAATATCTACTAAAAACTGATCTTCAATGGAGAGCATGAGTATTGCAAGAGTTGAAGAGGACAAAAAGATATCTAAGACAAAATAATGGTGATTTAAATCACCAATTATTAGTTTAGATACACATATATTAACTACTCAATAGATGAAATAAATGCACAGCATCTCAAACCACCTAAGCCAATTTCCATGCCAGCCAAATAGATCCACAGTGCTTGCTGTTAGAGCCAATCATACGTCGGGCTCTCAAAGCAGACGACTTAAATGTCGTTGCTGCAGTGCTCTTAGAGAGCCTTTTCCTCTTCAAGCTTTCCTTCTTTTCTTCTCTTTTCTTCCTTCTCTTCTCACACACAAGGGTCTTCGCAAGCTTCTCAATGACTAAGTGTTGGTAGTTTTCCCTGAAGAGCAAACCCCCCCACCCCTGCTCTCTCACAAATCCTCCTCTTTTCTCTCTCAAACCCAAGTATATCGGGTATAGGGATCCAGTTAATTGGGTATTCGGACCAGGTCCACGTGTCGTGTGCACGGGCGAGGAGAGCGTGATGATTGGGGACCTGACCCCTGGTGTTCTTGGGTAATCGGGTAAGGGCACAAATTCCTCTTATGAGCTGCGGATGCTTCATTTGTTTCCGATATGGAACAAAATGTCCCCTTGCTCTTCGCACGAAGGCAGCTGTTGAAGGAGCTCTGGATTGTAGGCAAGGTGAAAGTGGTTTCTCTCAATTGACAACCTGAACATGCTCCTGGAATCCTTCCACATGGCCTTGAGGTGCAGACGCGCTTGAATGTTGCTAGAACACAGCTTCGAAGTCGTGCGGAGAAGCTTTGGTAATGGCGGCCGAAGGTCTTGTACCTAAAAGCACGAACATGGGCTAAACACCCTAGTTAAAATGCTCAGGAGTATCGCAATGATGTGGCGAAGGCGTTGGTGGCGATGGCAAGCTATGAAGGTGGTCGTAGGTGGCTGGCAAAGGTTGAGTATGCCAGAGAAGGTGGTTGTGTTCGGTGGAAGTTTTAGGTGAGTGGATGGTGAAATAAAGAGAGGGCTTTTGATGGTGGAGTCAGAACGAAACTTATGGAGTAGGTGGCAAGGTGTTTGGTGAGGTGGAGTGTGCAGAAGACCTCTCTGGAGGAGTGCCTGGAGAAGGGAATGATGATGATGAACGGCGGTAGCGTGGGTCGATTGGGAGTTTAAAAGAGAAAACTAGAACCTTGGGAGAAAGAGAGACCTAACTAACCTAATCTAAACTAACGAAAAGGGAGAGAGATCCTTGTTGGTGGTACGCTGGACTTGGAAGAGATGAAGTCTCCGGTGGGCGAAGCGGCGACGATGAGGGGGTTTAGGCGACACTCATGGGTATTGCGACTCATGGAGGAATGAGAGGAAGAAGGAACCACCGCCTATTGTACATGGTGGATGGTGAAGAAAGTGATCGGAGAGGGTCACCGGAGTTGGTGCAGATGGAGGTCAGGGAGAAGGGAAGAGGGTGAATCCAACCTTCAAACCAAGCTTAGGTGGTAAGGAATGCCATGGACGTGCTTTTATAGGTGCTAGATGGCCCTTCCAAGCTTGGAATCCAAGCTTGAAACCATGGCAACTCAAAGAAGAAGGAAACCCGAACCTTTGAAAGGTTCACATGAGATTTTGAGTAAGATTCCGAGCCCAAGATGTGGCTTAGATTGAAGGGAATTTTCTCAAGAATCTCCCTTCCAATTTGGAAGGGATTCGTCAAGATATCAGAGAGAAATCTCTTATTGAAGGTTGCCGGAGTAGGAGTTCCTCCACGATAATGGTGGAGAGACCAATCTGTAAAGAAGATGACAAGCTTAAGGACCTATTTGCAAATAATTCAAAAAGTTAGGGGTAGAAAAAGAGTCAGACTGGACTAGAATGCAAACTAGGTCAAGATGATCTCTGATTGGACCCAAATTTTGGTAAAAAACTAATTTGGACCCAAGGAATCTGATGGTGAAGTTAGATTTTGGTTTTGACCAAGTTTGACTAGGTAATTTATGTAGAAATCCAAATTAGGGCAACTTCTTGTCTGAGACTTTGTTTTAAGTCAAAATGGGTTCAGATGGTAATCAAGGATACTAAACCTTATAGTATATTTTCCTATGATTTTAGAAGGTTTAAGTGAATTTTATCCTGGCCAGAACCTCAATTAATTAACCAGGTCAGAAATTAGGGTTTCAGATGTCCATTAATTCTTGAGATGCATGAAAACCCATTTTTGTCTCAATGAACCCTCTTATTAGACATTAATGACCATTTGACCTTTAATTAACTCTTGGGAAAACCTGTGATTGTTCTGCATTTTAGGTTATACTATTAAAATTGCATATTTACCCCTATTTTATTGTTGATCTTTTAGAAAGGATATGTAATGAATTACGACTCTTCAGTGGTTATGTAGGAGCATTTATTTGTTGATTCTGACTAATTAAAGTTAATTATGGCAGATGATGACGTTATCATAACACATCAATTCACAATTGCTTTTAAAATTTATAACCTAAATAGTAGTAGTATCTAGGGTTGTCCAAGGAGGCAAGTTTACAAAATTTGAACCTCTTACTCCAAAATGGGAAATTAACGTTCTTTCTTGATTTTTTGAATATTAGATTTTTGTTAGTTTTTGAAATAACGGGTAATGGCACATTTGTAGCGAGAAAGCGACTACACCTTAGTTACTAGAACTAAAACCTAAGTGACAAGCAATTTCTCTCTCTATGCTCACTCTAGGTGTGTGAAGACCTAAAGTAATTAGAGAGAGTGTGTGTGCAGTAACAAAAAAACAACACAATGCAATAAGAATTGCAACAAAAATTTAAAGAAGGCAACTTTTACTAAAGGAAGATATTGTTTTACAAGTAGAGGAATGCTTCTACTAAAAATAAAAAAAACAACAAAATAAAAACTCAGTATCCTCCTAATGATGATGATGATGAGGTAAGGGTCCTTGCACTAACTGCGATTGCTCCCGTAGTTGAAAAGGATTCCTCCTTCTCCTTCTCCTTGAATTACTCCTCCCAGGTGTGTCCTCCTAGCAAGCCCTATATGGGGCGTGCCCTAGCTCCTCCAAGGATGGATGGTTTCCACCTCAAAAGATCCTCCAAGGGTGGGCATGCACCACCCTCAAGACCTCCTCCCAAGGTCTTCCTTGCTTGTCTTCTCCTCTGGCTGGCATGGGCACAAGAGAGAAGGGAAGAGGGGAAGGCACCAAGGGGATAGAGTGTTCCCTTAATCTTCTTCTTCTCCTTCTTCTCTTGGCCGTCTATGGAGGGTGGAAGAAGGTGGAAGTGTGGTGTATTAATGGTAGCCAAAGGTCAATTAATGGTGGTGGGTGTTGGTCCTTTTATAGGAGTGGAAGAGGGTTAAGGGTAGTTAATGGATGGAGGGCTAGGATGGGTTGTAGAGGGTGGTTAGGAGATCTTAGGGTTGTTAATGGGTGGTGCCAAAATAGGGGGATACTTGGTATTTGGCACCAACCCTAGGTGGGGACTAGGGTTAAGGATTGATGGTGGTAGGGTTAGGTGGCGTGTAGGGTATGTGTAGGGTTAGGATGGTGTTGTAGGGTGGTGGTTGGTGAATGGAGGGTAGATATAAGGTGGTGCCAAAAGGAGGGATGTATGGAGTGGTGGTTATGGTGGGGTTAAGTGGTTTTGGCGCCACTTTACAATGGTTAAGGGAGAGGGTTAGGTGGCACCAACATAAGAAGGGTTAGGATAGGTTGTGGTGTTGACTAGGTGGTGGTGATTAAAGGTGGTGTTGGCGGCAACATGAAGGGGTGTGGGTAGGAGTTTTTGGCTCCAACTAGGGGTGGTTTAGGGTTGGTTAGATGTGGAGTTAGGTGGTTAAGGTTGGTGCCACATAAGGCTTCTAGAAGGGGGTTTATGTGTAGGGTAGAGATAGCCTTATGTGGTGATGTGTAGGGTGGAGATTTAAGGGGGGGTTGGTGCCATTTTGAAGGGGTGTGTGCGGGTGGTTGATCAACATGCATAAATTCATCGTAAAATGCTTATTTACGATAGTTCTTAGGCCTAGAATTGCATATCATGATATAAATATTGAATAAACATCCATTGCATTTCATTTAGGATAGTTGTATATTATGTACATTAATTCCTTCTTTTTACATGGCCAGTGTTGAATGTTGGACGACTACGCTATCAGAGTTGGTTTTGAAAACCTGTCGTTGTAGTTCGAGTAGCGAAGAAATCCATTCAACAAATAAAATTTATACCGAAAAATCTATAATGGAATCCCGGGTCGAACTCAGGGAGGCTACATTAATCAAAATTCGCAATTATATTTTTTGTGTTTTTGTTTAAAGGACGGAATAATTGTAATGAAATGGAATCAATATAGACAATGAGAGAGAGAGAGAGAAAACATTCACTTGATATTGCAAAATATTTTTACAATTAAGAAAGAAAGAAAAGATTACACTAGAAAGAAAGAAATTATTACAACTAGAAAACAGGAGAATTCTACTCTAGAAAGCAGTAAAAAGAATGGGAGAGAGAAGTTATCCTCCTCGCTTGGAGGACGAGCCGGACGAGACAACGTCTAAACGACGAGGAACAGAGTGGGAAGAAGGACGAAGCAGGAGGAATGGGAACGAGGCAGCACATCATCGTCGTCGCGGGATTTGCTTCCGGAAGGGGGCAAAAACTTGATTTTAGCTCTTGAGGAGCATCCCGAGTGTGGGACAAGCTTCTCTTGAGCTTTGGAGAGGGAGAGAAGAGAAGGAAGGGATGAGAAATCCATATGAAAGGGGTCTCCTTTTATAGTTGCAAGGACTGGGGGCATTTTGGACATTACAACTTGAAAAACATTAATTCAGGACCTTTAGTGACCAATTTATCCGTCACTAAAGGCCTGAACGTGGCCGACATGCTTGCCTCTCGTGTGCCCCCTAGCCTCCACGCTCTTCAACTCACGTGCATGTTCGCGCACTCAGCCGTTCAATCAAGAGATCGAACGACTTAAGTTGCCTACACCTGTGCCGCACGCCAGCATGCGATCACTCATAAGCGCCGCATGTCTGATTGTGTGTGGGTGCTATTGATCGATCAGCGTCGTTGGATCTTCATCGCTCAGCTCCAATCATGCGCCTGCTCACAGCGAATGCGGGCTCGAACGCGTGCCCGCCCACCTCCACAGTGCCTTAACTGCTACGCTACGCGTGCGGTTGAGGTGTGTAGAGGAATTCGCGCACGGCCGATCTCGACTGTTGGATCTTCATCGGCCGGTCAAGATCAAATGTTGCTTGTGCCTTCAGAAGAGGAAAGCGTTGGATGAGCGGTGGTGTAGCGCGATCTCAGCCGTTGGATGGGCATCCAATGGTTGAGATCTGTCGAGTGGGTGAATAAGGAGAGCTGTGGTCGGTGTTGGGTGGCAATGATGGCACCATGTGGCACCACCTAGGTCGTCCATCTTATGAGTGATGTAGATGGTGCCACAGGTCTCGGATTGGATTGATTTTCATGCCGTTAGGCTGCGATCGTCGATTCGAACCCATCCGTGCAGTCGAATTTGTCATCTAAGGTGTGGATTAACACCATCTTGGCCCTTTCTCTTTAAGGTTCCTCGGTCTCTATCTGGTGCTACGGATGTCTGATTAGGGCGATTTTGGAGTCGTTGAACTCCAATCGTCGCCTTGATCAGATCTGTATGGTTGGATCTTCAATCCGAGGTCCTGATAAAAAGTCGCCCTGTCCCTGATCATAAAAAGGAGACAATTACTATACAATTTATACAACTTGATCTAAATGCATGATTATGCATGTTATGCACTATTTACAATGTATGATGCTAATGTAACACTGAGAACATGCATTAATAGACATTTTAGGTTAATCAAATGTATGCACATAACACTTCCATGCCTATCTTTTGCTAGTCCCTAGCAAAAACTACATGCTATTTATAAAAGAATTAGGTTGGATTACTTGGGCATAAGTCATTTTCAACATTAAGAAATTTTTACTCAGGATCTGAACTTTCAAAGAGACAATAGCGCCCGGGTACCTGCCAAAATGCAAACCGCCTCAAACCCTCACCTTATTCAAAGAAAAATCTCTTTTTCTCTTTTTCTTTTTTTCTTTTTTCTTTTTGGATTTTTGAGTTTAGAGTTAAAGAGTGGCTTTCTACGGCCACTCAACCTACCCAAGATTTGTTGAGAATCCTACATTCTAAGCATCTTATTATGAATGTGATAGACTCGTTGATCGGCAATTAGAACAGACTTCGGGTTTCTACGCCTCTAGGTGACCTTAAAAAGAGAGTTCTGCCTAAAGGTGTATCTTTACGACCGGTAGCTTTCTCCCTACTTTTATTTTTTTATGGGGTCAACACAAGGGTGGGTCCAATGTATATCTCCCTGGCTTATTCTACTTCACTTCTTCCTAAGTGTTTTGGGAATTTATAGTGCATTTCTTGAGCTGGGTTCTAGACAACCGGTCGATGAGATGTTACCATCGACAACTTGCCAGCCATACTCGTGCGGCGAAGTGTGGCTTATTTCTTTTGTTTTATTTTTTTCTTTCTTTTCTCCTTTTTCTTTTCTTTTCTTTTCTTTTTGACTTTCTTTTTCTTTTTAAGTAGGTGGCTTCCCTAGTCTAAGATTTACCTAAAGGCAACTAGAAGAGAATGGTCCATTGACTGGGCTCTAGACAACCTACCTATGAGCTGTTACCCACGATAACTTGCCAGCCATATCACCCTAGAAGGTTCATTAGCTACCCAATATCCGTTAAAATCGCCGAACATCGAGTCAGTGACAAGATAGTGTGTAGATACTTAGACTTAAAGTTCCCTCAAATCAGAGGGCAGGTTGATAAGTCGTGTACTTATCATCCAAACTTATTTAATCAAATTAAAATAGAATTCAAGACGGCGAGGACTCAAAAAACAAATCCACATTTTAGTGGATACCCAGGCTGATTAAGTCCAAAGACCTAAAGGGTCTTAGTGTTCAGATCTTATTGTAATATTTTCTAAGATTGAAAAGTCCTAATGTTCAAGTATTCCTCCCTAATTCAATTTTTTTGTTATGTACATATAAGAAGAGAAATAGAATTTACAATAATTTCACAGAAATGAAAAAATGATTCAGAAATGAATCCACCCCCCCATGCCTAGCTGATGCAATGTCCACATTGAGAATAAAAGACATGAAAGGAAGGATAGAGTATGGAAGATATCACCTAAATATGAAGCTCGGGTCAGCTCTAAGTCAGACTGTACAACTGTTGAGTTTAATGCCATCTGCTAGGCGAAGTCCAGCCAAAGAAGTCACAACATGGCTAGAGCAACCATGTCTGAGATGGGTTCTAGAATAGTACAGTCAATGACAGGCTTCAGACATTGACCGTTGACTTTGAATGAATTACCCGGCTTCAGATATCATCTGAACAGCTCCGTTTGGAAATATCTGGTCGATAATGAACGAGCTGTCCCATTTCAACCTAAGTTTGCCAGGAAAGAGCTTAAGTTGAGAATCGAATAGCCAGACCTTCTGGTTCGACTCAAAGCTCTTGCGGGAAATCAGTTGGTTATGTATAGCTTTGGTCCGAGCCTTGTAGATCTTGGCATTCTCATACGCATCATTTCTAAGCTCCTCCATCTCAGATAGTTGGAGTTTCCTACTCTTCTTGGCTAAACTCAGATCTAGATTGCACTGCTTGATTGCCCAGAATGCCCTATGTTCAATTTCTACGGGTAAATGGCATGCCTTTCCATACACCAGACGAAATAGAGACATGCCGATGGGCATTTTATACGTCGTACGGTAGGCCCAAAGAGTGTCCTCAAGCTTTTGAGTCCAGTCTTTGCGATCAGGCCTAACCATTTTCTGCAGAATATTCTTGATCTCCTGATTGGAGATCTCAGCCTGTCCATTCGTCTAGAGATGGTAAGGTGTGGATATTCGGTGATTGACCTTGTATTTTTCCAGCAAATTACGGAACTGGGCATTAGTGAAATTAGTGCCACCATCACTGATGATGGCCCTCGGAATCCTGAACCTACTGAACATGTTCTTCTTGACAAAATCGATGACCACCTTCTGGTCATTGGTTCGGGTGGAAATCGCCTCGATCCATTTGGACACGTAATCAACAGCGATGAGAATGTATTGATGTCCAAATGAAGGGAGGAAGGGTCCCATGAAATCGATGCACCAAACGTCGAAGATTTCGACAAGAAGAATCAGGTTTAGGGGCATTATATCTCTCTTAGTTATGCTTCCAAGTGCCTAGCATCGGGAACACGACCTTGAGAATTCCTGGGCATCCTTGAATAAAGACGACCCATAAAATCCAGATTGTAAAATTTTTGTAGCTGTCTTTTTCTCGAAGAAGTGTCCACCATGCATAGATGCATGGTAGAACTCAAGTATACTATTGAATTTGTTCTCCGAAATGCATCGATGAATAATTTGATCAGAGCTACTGCGGTATAGTTCAGGGTCTTCCCAGAAGTAATATTTGGACTCAAATTTGAGTCTATCCCGTTGTTGCTTGGTCCAATCCTAGGGGATTTGACCAACAGCCAAATAATTAACAATGTCAGCAAACCATGGGGTTTGGACACCTGAAACTATAAGGATGGTTTCGTCCGGACCATTATCAGCAATCGGAATGTCCGGACGAGAAGAATCACTCAGAAGTCTCGACAGATGATCCGCCACCACATTCTGTACCCTAGATTTATCCTTGATTTCAAGATCAAATTCTTGAAGCAGAAGAATCCACTGAATAAGCTGAGGTTTGGCATCCTTTTTGGCCAAAAGATGTCTCAAAGCCGAGTGGTTGGTATACATAATGATGTGAGACCCTAAGAGATAAGCCATGAATTTCTCCAAAGCAAATACTACGGCTAGTAATTCCTTCTCAATAACAGTGTAATTCCTCTGGGCCTCGTCTAGAGTTTTACTAGCATAGTAGATAACAGAGGGCTTCCTATCAACTTTCTGACCCAAAACAGCCCCGATCGTGTAATTAGAAGTGTTGGTCATGATCTCAAAAGGGGTTGTCCAAACCGGTGGTTGCAACACCGGAGCACAAGTGACTATCATTTTAAGAAAGTCAAATGTCCTACGGCATGATTCGTCGAAATCAAACGGCATTTATTTGGTGAGAAGATTGCTCAAAGGACGAGCAACCTTTGAAAAGTCCTTGATGAATCTCCTATAGAATCCCACATGACCAAGAAATGATCGAATTTGTTTAACAGATGTGGGAGGAGGAAGTTTAGCAATAGCATCAACCTTAGCTTTGTCCACTTCGATTCCCCGTTCAGAGATTTCATGACCCAAGACGGCGTCATGAAATGACTCTTTTCCTAGCTAAGGATCAATCTTGTTTTGATGCATCGTTTAAGAATCATTTCAAGATTAACTAGACAAGAGTCAAACAATTCTCCAAAAATAGAAAAATCATCCATGAAGACTTCCATAAACTCTCCCACCATGTCAGAGAATATGGCCAACATACACCTTTGAAAAGTCGCAGGTGCATTGCATAAGCAGAATGGCATCCTACGGAAAGCAAAGGTTCCGTAGGGATAGGTGAAAGTCATTTTTCCGGATCCTCGGGATGGATAGGAACTTGATTGTATCCCGAGTAACCATCAAGGAAACAGAAGTACTTTTGCCTGGCTAATCTTTCCAAGATTTGATCAATGAAAGGTAGAGGGAAATGATCCTTTTTCGTGGTCGTGTTCAGCTTCCTGTAATCAATACAAACCCTCGAAGAGGAAGCTGAACGAGTTGTGACAGATTCTCCTTTCTCATTAGTCACAACGGTAATTTCGGCTTTCTTGGGAACAATCTGCACGGGACTTACCCAAGGACTATCAGAGATAGGATAAATGATTCCTGCATCGAGCCACTTAATAATCTCCTTCTTGACCACTTCTCACATATTTGGATTTAATCTCCTCTGCATTTGGCGAGAAGGGCGGGATCCATCTTCCAAAGATATTCTGTGATTGCAATAAGATGGCTCGATCCCCCTAAGGTCATGAATGGTCCAACCAATTGCCTCCTTGTGTTCCTTCAGGACCTTAATCAGTTTAATCTCCTTCTCATTTGTTAATTTAGCACTGATAATCACAGGGAGCGTCTTATGTGGTCCTAAAAACTGATATTTTAGATTCTTAGGCAATGGTTTCAGTTCAAGCTGGGGCGGGTTGATGATTAAAGGTAAGGAAGATGCTGATAAAGACTCATCAAGAGGAAGAGGTTGAGAGTGAACAAAATCAATAACCTCTTCAGAAGATGGCGGGTCTGCCATAGAGGGTTGCGGGTCCAATTCATCATCAGAGAAGGAACTTTCAAATGCAGAAACCATCATACAAGTCTCAATATTCACATTATCGTCCTCAAGTTCCTCAATAAATCCATAATCCTCGAATTTATAATCGCCTTAAAAATATCCAATTTTATTCTTTGATCCCCAAAGGCGATGTTCATGCTACCGCTTTCACAGTTAATGTTGGCCTTGGTGATAGCCAGGAACGGATGCCTCAGAATGATGGGCATGTTCCTCAGATTTGCAGGTACATACATGTCAAGGACAAGGAAATCTACAAGAAAATAGAAATCTTTAACCTTAACAATAACATCTTCAATAACACCTCGTGGATTTGTGACCGAATGGTCCGTTAACTGCAGCTTTACTAAAGTTGGCCGAAGTTCACCTAATCCAAACTTATCGTAAAGAGAAGTCGGAATTAGGTTGATGGATGCACCCAGATCCAACAGTGCTCTATCAAAACTGTAATCTCCATTGACACAAGAAATCAAAGGAGCACCTAGATCTCTCTTTTTCTGAGGGAGGTGGTGTAGGGTAACAGAACTGGCCTACTCGGAGAGTACCACCTTCCTCGGAATAAATTCTCTCGACTTACGCTTCTGTGTACATAAATCCTTTAAAAATATCACGTAAGCCGATATATGCTTGATAGCGTCGAGGAGTGGGATATTGATCTCGACATTCTTGAAAATATTCAGAAGCTCCTCATTACTATCAACAGACTTCTTCCTTGATCTGATCAAGGCCTCAGGAAAAGGAACATGAGTCGAATCTTCGGAATCAGGTTCTTGAGCCTTGATTTCTTCTCTAGAATTCTCCTTTCTCTCCTCAGGTTCTTCAGGATTCGGTAAATCAGAATAGTGTGGTTATGGATCCTAAGTTTGTTTACCACTCCTCAAGGTAACAAAATTTGCAGATGCATACGAGTTTAGGTCTTGGGGAGGGTTAGGAAAGATTAGAGGGGCATCATTAGCCAAGAATCATTGATTTGCAGAAGAACAAGAAGAGGAAGGACTCTGCTCAACCACCTGAGCATGTGCGTGTAGGTCCCTCTGATTCCTGTACCCATGGGCTTGATTGGCCGGATTCAGGATATTTCGTGGGTTGGGTACGGGTTGAGATGGTAGAGATCTAGGTTGACGAGAATCAGCTATGAGCTCGGTTTGCAAGTTGTCCAGCAAGGTTTTCATTTGCTGCATGAGCTAAAGCATAGATCCTTGCATCTCTACCATTTGTTGGTTCAAATCAGCCTGCCCTACAGGTTGACAAGCATTCCAAGCTAGCTGCTTGACCTGATTCGGGGGCAAATAAGTATAAGCATGACCCTGACCCATTGATCGTTGTGGAGCATAGTTGCTGTGTTGGAATTGGGTCTGTTGCCCCGGGTTTTTCCAGGAGAAGTTAGGGTGGTTTCTCCAACTCGGATTATAAGCATTGGAGTAAGGGTTGAATCTAACATTCTCCTGTACAACACAAACATCCTCATAGGGTGAGGATGGAGAGAAAGAAAGGGAAGGATCAGAGAAACTGGGATCAAAGGCCCCAGTTTGGAACCTATGGGGTTCCGAATAATGCTGACTTGCAGGTTGAGCTGCATCAAGTTGATTCATGAACTCCTGTCTAGAAGGAGCTCACGATGAATGGAATCTCAAATTCTGGGATTGAGTGGATCGAGAGTTGTTCATTGAGTTTCCACCCATCCACTCCTCCATTCTCTTGGCAACCAAATCCACCTTATAAGTTTATTACAAATCAATTCCATATCGAATGAATGAGAGTCATGGACTTCATTAACATTCGATTTGGGCTGCTGGGACCGGTTAAAAGTATCCATGGAAACATGATTGATCGAATTCTCGCTCATCTCCTTAAACAAATCGTGCACGCTATCTGCATCTTTGTTGAGGAAATTGCCTCCACAAGTAGCGTCCACGTGATTTCTGAGTTGCTCAGTCAACCCATGATAGAAAATCTGCACGAGTTGTCATTTCGACACCTCGTGGTGTGGACACCTCCGCAATAAGTTCTGGAATTGCTCCCAGGAAACATGAAACTGCTCCCCTCGATGATGGGTAAAGGTAGTAATTGCCCGTCTCAAAGCATTGGTACATCCGACAGGGAAGAATTTCTTCAGAAAGGCTGATTTCAACTCATTTTAAGTTGCAATTGGTCTTCTTATATCCTGTACCAATGAGCAGCTTTATCCCTAAGAGAGTGGGGGAAGAGACTCATGATCATTTGCTCCTCATTCACGTTTTGCGCCTTGGTGGTCTGGACCAAAGTAGTTAAGTCCTCCAAATGCTGAAATGGGTCTTCAAAGCTAAACCCATGAAAATGTTTGATCACGCTTAACACCTGGGGCTTGATTTCTACGTCTCCGACAGGAATCTAAATGCTGGGACGTTCCCCGTAATTTGAAGGATCATAAAAATCCTTCAATGGCTGAGCGCCTTGCATTCTTTGGAACCATTATTGCATTCTCTGCATTTGTTCCAGCTGCCTAAGAAATACCTCCTATGGATCCTAGGGCAGAGGAGGCTGTTGATTGGCCATGGGATCAATTTGGCCAAAATCCAATCTACGCCTCCTAGAATACTCTAATGATCCTTCCAATCGGGGATTCAATGACCTTCTTCCCAGCATAAACTAGGAAAAGGTCGGAAGGATTGGGGATATGAACCCTGCAGCACAACAAAACAAGCTTGTCCTTAAGTGGGGTAGCCTAAGGATCTACAGACTCTCAGAACCCGCCTTAAGATTATAAATGATTTACTCTACTTGAGTTTGCTCAATCCAACCAGTTAGGAGGGACTGGGGAGAAGGTTCTTCCTTCGGCTTGGGCCTCCGGTTCCTAGTGTACCCCACAGCTGCGGTCGTTTGACACCACTCCCCTAGCTAGACATCAGATTGATCAGTACAAAAAGGTTAATTGTAAACAATCTCAGACTAAGCCCTAAAGAGCAAATCAATCCTTAAGGCCAACATCTACTCAATTTTATTGAGGCCTGGGATTGTAGTGCTTATAGAATGTGGTGGGCCCTTAAAATGGGTTGTGCCCTTAATGATCAATTGAGTATGTGTAAGTGCGTGCACAACCAGGGTTTTCAAGTAAGATTATTTGTGATGAGTAGATTTTAATGTTCAAATATTGCTTAAGTAGCTTTTAGGGTTTAGGATTAGGTTGATTTCAATCAAGTTTGAGGCAAACCAGGTTTTCAAGCACGGGTGAGGATTGCTTTCCTTTAAAAATAAAAAATAAAGTGGAGTGCTTGGTATGAACCTAGATTGAAAACCCTAAGAGGAAGCTACTTGGAGAGTTGATTTTAGGTTGAGTGGTGCAGCCTAAACATCTCAAACAATTGGCCACAATTGCACCATTGAGTTAGGCACACAAAAATGATTAACTTATAATGATTTCTACTCTTTTATGTGTTGATTTGTGTGTACAGGTTCCACAGATTAGAATCCGATTGAGTAGAAGAAAATCAATTAGGTTAAGTGCCTTGAATGTGGGTGTATGTTGTGTGTATGTTGAATTACCCCACAAAAATATCTTTTTGTTTTTTTTTTATATGTGAGGGCAAAATGGATGTGGGTGGAAATCCAAACAGCCAAACTAACCCTAAGATTTATGCAAACACCTAGGTTAATTGGAATTTGAATTTAATGTGATGAAATGAAATCTATGGAGGGGAAAGGAATGGGGAGCACTTACAGTCGTCTTCAATTGCACTTTACTTTGATCTACCGCTTGATGATTCCCTGATAGAGGTATTTGCAAAACAATAAACATGAGAGAAAGCAAGTTAGAAGACAGTAAAGTGCGTGAAATGCAAAAAGAAGATCGGGAAATTGTTGCCTTCCCGACAACGGCGCCAAAATGTTGAACGTCGGACGACTACACTATTAGAGTTGATTTTGAAAACCTGTCGTTGTAGTTCGAGTAGCGAAGATATCCGTTCAACAAATAAAATTTATACCGAAAAATCTATAAAGAAATCCTGGGTCGAACTCAAGGAGGCTAGGTCGATCAAAATTCACAATTATATTTTTTGTGTTTTTGTTTAAAGGGCGGAATAATCACAATGAAATGGAATCAATATAGACAATAAGAGAGAGAGAAAACATTCACTTGATATTGCAAAATATTTTTACAACTAAGAAAGCGAAAGAAGATTACACTAGAAAGTGAGAAATTATTACAACTAGAAAGCAGGAGAATTCTACTATAGAAAGCAGTAAAAAGAATGGGAGAGATAAGTTATCCTCCTCGATGAATGCTTAAAGGATGAGCCGGACGAGACAACGCCTGAACGACGAGGAACGGAGCGGGAAGGAGGACGAAGCAGGAGGAATGGGAACGAGGCAGCACATCGTCGTCGTTGCGAGATCCGCTTCCGGAACGGGGATGAAAACTTGATTTTAGCTCTTGAGGAACATCCCAGGTGTGGGACAAGCTTCTCTTGAGCTTTGGAGAGGGAGAGAAGAGAAGGAAGGGATGGGAAATCTGTATGGAAGGGGTCTCCTTTTATAGTTGCAAGGAGTGGGGGCATTTTGGACATTACAACTTGAAAAACATTAATTCAAGACCTTGATTTATCCGTCATTAAAGGCCTGAACATGGCCGACGTGCGCACCACTCGAGCGCCCCCTCGCCTTTGTGCCATTCAACACATGTGCAAGTTCGTGCGCTCTCAGCCATCCGATCAAGAGATCGGATGGCTTAAGTTGCCTACGCCCGTGCTGCGTGCCCGCGTGCGATCACACGTAAGCTCCGCACTCTAATTGCACGTAGGCGCTATTGATCGATCAGCGCCGTTGGATCTTCATTGCTCAGCTCCAATCGCGCACCTGCTCGCAGCAAATGCGGGCTCGAATGCGCACCACCCACCTCTGCAGCGCCTTAACTGCTGTGCTACGCATGCAGTTGAGGCGCGTAGAGGAATTCACGCACGGCCAATCTCGGCCGTTGGATCTTCATTCGACGGTCGAGATCAAACGTTGCTTGTGCCTTCTGAAGAGGAGAGAGTTGGATGAGCGGTGGCGTGGCGTGATCTCGGTCATTGGATGGGCATCCAACAGCTGAGATCTGTCGAGCGGGTGAAGAAGAGAGCTGCGGCCGGTGTTGGGCGGCTATGATGGCACCACGTGGCGCCATTTAGGTCGTCCATCTTCTGAGTGATGTAGACGGTGCCATAAGTGTCGGATTGGACTGATTTTTGCGCCATTAGGCTGCGATCGTCTATCCGAACCCATCCGTGAGGTTAGATTTGCCATCTGAGGTATGGATTAACACCATCTTGGCCCTTTCTCTTTAAGGTTCCTCAATCTCTATCTGGTGCTACGGATGTCCGATTAGGGTGATCTTGGAGTCATTGAACTCCAATCGTCGCTCTGATCAGATCTGTACAGTTGGATCTTCAATCCGAGGCCCTGATAAAAGGTTGCCCTATCCCTGACCATAAAAAGGAGACAATTACTATACAATTTATACAACTTGATCTAAATGCATGATTATGCATGTTATGCATTATTTACAATGTATGATGCTAATGTGACATTAAGAACATGCATTAATAGACATTTTACGTTAATCAGATGTATGCACATCAGCCATGAGGCAGTGTGACAACTTTACGATCTTCGGATAAAGAATCCGACCATACGGATGGATTCAAAGCGTTGATCGCAGTTCGTCAATGCGAGAATCTCCCAGATTAGAGCTCTGTAGCACCCTCTACAAAAAGAAGACGGACGGCCTAGATGGTGCCACGTGGTGCCATCCATGCTGCCCCACCTGAGCCAAGGCATCCCCAAGCTCGTCGCAAGATGAGATCCTAGCCATTGGATCTCAATCCAACGACTGAGATGTGCACTCCAAAGCTAAAGAAGCATCTCTCCTCACCTGGTCTCAAGCAACTCAAGCAAGGCCTCATCTCGGCCGTTCGATCTTTATCCAACGGTCAAGATGCACGAAAGCAACGTCCTTCACTTGACAAAAGAGCACCTTGGCCAAATGGTGAGGCACTCTCTCCGCAGATGCAAGACGTGAGTTCGACTCTTGATCCACCGTGCCTACTCTCGCCTTAGCAAATTAGACCGAGAAAGGTGCGATCTACGCACGTCGCACGATCAAGGATGAATGGCTGGAGATCTATCAAGTGGGCAGATGTGGGCATGAGCAGTGGGCGTAGGATTTGCAGCAACAGAAGGGCGGGCCTTCAGTTACACTAAATGGCTTGCGCAGTGCGTGCGCCAGCTAAGGCAATGAAGAGGTGCAGATCTTCAACAATAGCTCGAGAGGCCTTTAGTGATGCTTGTAGTTGTCGCTGAATGTCTGTGCACAGAATGCTATTCCTCCCATCACTATATAAACACCCCTACACCCCTCATTCCTCTTCATCTCTTCCTTCCTCTCACCACCTCCAAGGCTCTGGAGAGAGCTTGTCCCAAGCCTGGGATGCTCCTCTAGAGTAGAAAAGAAAATAGTTTTCCCACCTCTCATCCCCATTCGTGGAGCATCCCGTGGGCGTCTTCTCACCTCCCTTCGGGAAGAAGATCCTCGCCGCGACGCCATTCTGCCCCATCCACCATCCTCCGGCTCCGTCCCCATTCATCCTGCCCCTCACCACCATCCTCCAGGTGACATCAGAGCGAGTTGTCCTCCGAGCAACCATCGAGGAGGATTTTCTCATCTCCATCTATCTTTTTTGCTTTCTAGTGCAGTTTTTCCCGCTTTCTTAGTTGTAGAAAACATTGGATTCAGAAATATATGTGATTCTCTCTCTCTTTGTTATATTTTTTGCAAGTAGATAAAGTTTTCGAAATACTAAATCTCTTGCTTGATAAAAATACCAAAAAAAAAATAGAAAGGATAAAAACGAAAAAAATAAATAAAAGCGAAACATGGATTTTTTGAAACCAAATGTTCGCCTCCCCGTGTTCAACCCGAGACTCACTTTTTGAGTTTCGATTATAAATTTTATCTGATTGATGCATTTTGCGAGCTATGACGATGGGTCCTCCAAACCCTTAATTTTAATTTGTGAAACATGCCTCATTAGTGGTTTTGGTGCCAACATGAAGAGGTGTGATGGAGTGGTGGTTGATGAGGGTTGGCACCAAAAGTAGGTGGGTTAGGTTAGGGTTTAGTTAGGGTTAAGGGGAAAGGGTGGACGACCATGGAGTTGGAGTAGGCTGGGAGCTTAGCTAAGCTAGCTGATGTAAACACATTTATTGAGGGCAAAATGCCTATTCATGCATGTTCCCAGGCTTAGATTTGTATTTCATGTTATAAATATTGCATAGCATGCATCATTCTGCATTTAAAGTATTGTATATAATTTAGGTTAATTGCATCCTTTTTGTGGTTAGGAGAGAAGGATATTTACTTCAGAGCCTCGGATTGACGATCTGACCATACGGATCTGATCAAGACGACGATCGGAGTCCAATGCCTCTGAAATCGCCTCAATCGGAGTCCCGTAGCACCATATGTAGTCCGAGGAAGATCAATGGCCAAGGGACTAGGAGACATAATTTGGAGCTTCAAATGACAAATCTGACTGTGTGGATGGATTCAAGTCGACGATCATAGCCTAACAGTGTGAAAATCGACTCAATTCGACTTCTGTAGTAGCCCCTACAACAAGAAGAAGATGGACGACCTAAACTGCGCCACGTGGCGCAGCCCAGGCCGCCTAGCGCACGCACACGGCACCGCAGGCGTGCAGCAGCGCGGGTGCGCGTGCACGCGCAGGCGTGCATGCGCACAACGCAACGCTAGCATATCGACGTGCGAGCGTGCGCGGCAAGGCGAGGGAGCAGCGCCAGCTATGCTTGAGTTGGATCTACAGCGACGCATGAGTTGGACCTACAGCGATACTTATAGCTGTCGGTAATTCATTGCATGCCAGCAAAGCTAGTTGTGGATGCCAACGGGCATGAGCTGCCTACAGCGACGCTTCCAGCGACGGTTTGGATGTCACTAATGGTTCCATACCTATTTTTACCTCTTCTCCACTATAAAAGGACCTACACACCCTCCCTTCCAAGCCATCTCTACCTACTCTACTCCCACCTACTCCCAAGCTCTAGCAAGCCTACCAACGCTCCATTAGAGCTTGTTCTCAAGCTCCCAAGGCTCCTATTAGTGTAGCAAACCTCTACCCTACCAAATATTCCTCCAACTTCCCATCCCCAGTCATAGGTCGCCTTGGAGCCGTCCTCCCACCTCCATTCCGGTAGCAGATCAACTCCGTCTTCTCACCTCCATTCCAGAGCCACACCGAAGCTTTCCTCAACCTGACGTCCTCCTGCATCTCACCTCCGTCGTCCCGCTCCTCACCTCCTTCGTCCGAGCTTCCGCTAGGCACCGTCGTCTCGCCAAACAGCCAATTTGGGAGATTTCCTCTCACCCTCCTCTCTTTTTATGCTTTCATAGTTTATTGTAATTGACATTGGAAGTAATATATGTCAGATTTGTTCCACATCTCTATCTTGTGATACGTTTGCTTGTTTTCTTACAAAAATACAAAAAATATCAAAACCCTAAAATACCAAAAAGAAACGAATCGAAACGTGGTTTTCACGTAAAGTAAACGTCCCCTCCCTATGTTCGACCCGGGACCCCCTTGAGTTTTGGTATAAATTTTATCTGATCAACGTGTTTTGCAACTACGACGACGAGTTCTTGTAACCTCGATTTCTAACATGCGAAATACGCCTGACCATTTTGGCGCCGTTGTTGGAGAGGCAACGGAATTTACTTTATTATTTTCTACGTTTCTTTGCATTTACATATCACTAACCCTACTTGTCTTTTATCTACTGTCTTGCAAGTACCCTAGCATGGAGATCCAATTGCGGTAGACCGGAGTAAAGTGCGGGTAGAGTGTTTTGTAAATGTCCCCACACCACCCCTACCTTAGTTTTCATTCCATAATCTAATAACTCAAACCCAAATCAACTTAGGTGCTCTTTATAAACCCTAGGATAGTTTTGGTTGTTTGTTTACCACCTCCACTCACCTCGCCATCCACATAAATAAATAAAAAATAATAAAAAAAGTGTTATCTGATTGTGGGATTTTCTGAAAGCTACACACTTAACACCCACAACTTCTTATCCTAAGGCACACAATCACTTTGATTCTACCACTTAACCAGGATCTAACCTATGGACCCGGTACACTTCAACTAAATACACATAAGTGAGTAGAAATCTGAATAGGTCAAACATTTCTGTGTGCTTTAACTAAGTGGTGCGATAGGCCAATTGATTGAGCAGTTTGGGCCACACCACTCAATCTAAAACTGATTCATTAAGTAGCTTGCCACTTAGGGTTGATTTTTAGGATTAAACCAGGCACTCCACATTTTATTTTTGATTTTTAAAGGAATATATCTACACTAGTGCTTTCAAAACTTGGAGTGTTCTACTGATCCTTGATTGAATATACCTAAAGATTAAACCCTAAAAGATACATCATCAAATAACCTTGTTTGCAAACCCTGGTTGTGCACACACACATATTTTAACTGATCATTAAGGGCACAACCCATCTAAAGGGCCCATCACATTCCTGAAGTAGCATTGTCTCAAGCCTAACTAAAATTAATTAGACATTGGCCCTAAGGACTGGTTCGCTCGTCGGGATCCAAATTGAGATTGTTCATGATTAACCTGCTTATACTAGTCAATCTGATGTCTAGCTAGGAGAATAGCGTCAAATGACCGCAGTTGAGGGGTACACTAGGAACCGGAGGCGCAAGCCGAAGGAAGAACCTTCACCCTAATCCCTCCTTCTAACTGGTTGGATTTCCTGGACATAAGTAGAGTAAATCGTCCATAATCTTAGGATGGATTCTAAGAGACTGTAGACCTTTAGGCTACCCAACCCAAGGACATGCTTGTATTTTTGTATTGCAGGGCTCCTTTCTCTTCTGATTTCCCTCCTTACTCCATAATGTATCCTTCCACTTCTTACATGCATTTCCCATCCTATCCTCCTACCACCACTTATCCCCAAGATGATTACTATTCTGACTTGACTTGTAATTACTCATCCACTAGCCGGGATGACTTTTATTGGGGATACGAATCCGGACCTCAATGTCTAGGGCCTAACCCTAGACAACAAGACTATGATTATTATCCTTCCCAGAGCTACAATGATTATAGATCTTCATCCTTTGATCACCAAACCAACTCGATCTACAATCGAAAAGGATATAATGATTATAACACCTACCCTCCCCAGTATTCCATTGAAAATAGGTCATCACCCTTCTTTGAACAACTCGAGACGACCTACAATCAGGGAGGAACCCGAGAACCTCGACATTTTAACTCCCTTAGATTTAACCCAAAACCACCCAAACCTAAACCAAACCAG
Source organism: Thalassia testudinum (assembly GCA_037157565.1). Taxonomy (NCBI): domain Eukaryota; kingdom Viridiplantae; phylum Streptophyta; class Magnoliopsida; order Alismatales; family Hydrocharitaceae; genus Thalassia; species Thalassia testudinum. Next base: position 97,993,273 of record JAZHRO010000024.1, read on the forward strand.
TCGGTTTAGGTGAACCAGATCTAGGATAGGGTGTTGGCTAATTTACGTAACACTATACAATCATTAGAAGCTCGGCCAACACCATGCACTGAAGCACTGGAGCCTATGATCAAAATGATTGATGAACTTAATAGTTCTCTATAGGATTTGCTCCAAAGTGTTAGGGATAGGGACCTGGGTGAGTTTCTTCTTGGGAAATTGTTGAGGTTGAGGATGAAATTTGTGGTTGCACTAGTGATGAGAGCCTCATCATGAGCCATAACTAGCTCATTTTGACCTAAGAAAGAGAATAAAAGCTCCTACATAACCTAGAAGAGGGCATAAATGAAGGAATAAGTGTTCTGGGAAGAAAACATGAAATAAAGGTTAAAACTATAATTTTACCATTGCAGTACATAAACGGGATTTCTCAGAGGCAAAACATAGGTCAAATGGTCTAAATAAGATAAAAAGTGGGTTGAGTCAATCAGAAATAGGTTTATGTGCAATCCAGGAATTAAATGACATTTGATAACCCTAAAACAGACCCGCTTAAATCAACAAGGTTCCGATCAGGATAAAAATCATGTAAAAATATTCCCTAGGGTTTAGAACACTTAATTTGGCCTTTGGAACCCAGTTTGACCTAGATTAGGGTCATAGCTCATCAATTAACCTAATTTGGGTTTTTACGCAAAATATCCAGTCAAACGTGGTCAAACCTAAAATCCAACTTCACCATTGGATTCCTTAGGTCAAAATTAGGTTTGTACCATAATTTGGACCTAAGGGGAGGTTATCTTGACCTACTTTGCAATTTAGTACACCCAAATCACAATTTGGTCCAGAGAGCCCCCTAACTTCCTCGCCAACCTTACAATCAAGTCCTTCCACCATTATTGGGGCAGAATCCTTCTCCGGCGAGGATTAGAGAGGGAATACTCTTTGATTCCTCAGAGATCCCCTCCCAGAAATGGAAAGGAGATTCTCTGAGGAATTCCCTCCCATCTGAGGCCTGCCATGATCTCTGATTTGATCCCAATCACTTGTGCGAACGCACGAGAGATTTGGGTATCCACCCACTTTCCTTCTCCGGCGAGCCGTCGGAGATGATTGTGCGCCCTCCATGCATTAGAAAGTTCGGCTAGCACCTATAAAAGAATCCCCAAGTCCGGCCGCTCAAATTCAGACTTGTCTTGGCTGAGATTCTCCCAAATTTTCTTCTCTTCCATCTCCGGCCAAGGAACCCGCAAGCTCCGGCGACCTCCTCCCCTCCTTCTCGTCGCTCTGCTGCCATACCAGCAGCAGAGTCTACTTTGCCTCATCCTCCCACGTCGCACCGTACCAAGCGCGCGTTCCCCTGACCTCTTCCTCGTCGCCGCTCTCTCCCTCAGGGTACTTCTCCGACGACGGTAGCCACGAGTCGTCCACTCCGCTGCCTCCTTCTCTCCCACAACAGTCCAGATACGTTCCCCATCTTCCCCTCTCTCTTTTCCCCACTGCATTTCATTTATCTACCCCTTGACCATGCCTAACCACCACCATCTTCCATCCCTCCGGCCAACCTCCGGCGAGTTGCCCCCGTCGCTCCACACTTCCGCACGACTCGCCGACCGACTCAGAGGCTCCGCCTCATCACGCTGAACACCCTCCACCCACCCATTGCCGCTCTTCACCCACTCAACACTCCTCCAAACACACCCACACCTCCGGTCACAGGCCGACCTAGGCACGCACGCCTAGGCCACCCCACGACCTGCTGCACCTTGCACCACCTTCGTCACGACAAGGCGAAGGTCCCCCGGTGATCTGATTAGGTCGATAGGCCGTATTCGTGTTTGACAGTTCTCAAGCTCCTGCTGCCATTGACGGTGACTAGAAGAAGGTCCAAGCTCTCTCCAGGCTTCAGGACGTCCAGGCTTCAGGTGCAGCTCACTCGGGGAGGCAGTGCGAAGACATCTGGTCCAGCGAGGAATGCAATGAAGTCCGCAGATTTGGCCATTGAAGAAAAGAGTTCTGCGGGCGCGCACGAAAGAAGGCCAGGACTAATAGTCCCACATCGGTAACCTACGAGGCGCAGGTGCGATTTAAATTGATTTTGTCATATTCTCTCTTCACCTCCTAAAGCACTTGGGGTGAGGTCCCTCGCCCTTCACCTGCCCCGTCCGCGGTTTCACCTCGCGGATCGGGTGGACCCGACCCGACACCACCCACGCATTCCTCGCGTACCATACACGCTGGTACGCCTGGTCCCCGATACACAACCCGACCCGATAACCCGCGACTCTGGGAGAGCTTCCTGTGAGCGGTTTGCAGAGAGAGATACGTGCGGTTAGAGGGAAGGGGATAGGTTTTGCTGTGTTGTGTGCAGGCAGGCCGAGCACTGAAGAGAAGAAGCTCAGCCGCAGGAAGGAGAAGAGAAGAAGAGAAGGAGCAAAAGAAGAAGAAGCTCTGAAGAAAAGGCTGAGCAAGGCAGAAAGAAGAAAGAAGAAAAAAAGTCAAGGCAGAAAGACCAAGGAAGAAAAAGCCTTCGCAGAAGAAAAGAAAAGAGAAGAGAATCCAAAGAAGAAGAAGAAGACCAAGAAAGAAGGAAGACAGAAGAGAAAGAAGCAAGGCAGAAAAAGAAGAAGAAGATCAGAGGCACACGCAAGAAGAACAGCAAGAAGCCCTACATTTAAGACGTCTGATACAGAAATCAGACGTCCAATCCTGTTCTTTCTTATCAACTTTTTTTTGAATCTCTCTGTGAATCAATTGTCTTTTATTTAAAAGTTGTAATCTCTAGTTTTTAAAAAGTACTGAGATTGCTCCCTGTGTTCGACCTCAGATACTCCGGTTTGCGAGTAAAAAATTCTCTATTTGTTTTGTACACTTTTTCGGCTATATTACAATGTGTTATTCTTTAAAACCCAATCAAGCGCGATAAACATTTTGGCGCCGTTGCCGGGGAGCAACGGACACTTTTGAAGCTTTTGATTACAACTTTTTGATCCAATATTTGACCTAACTCCTCTCTTTTGTTGTGCTTATTACAGGGAAAGGAAAAAGGAAAGAAGAGCAGCTGCACCACAGACACTCCAAGGAACAGGTAATTTCCATAAGCCCTCTCTCTTAACTCCCTCAAAATCTAAAAAGAAAAAAAAGAACAATCAACTTAGGACTACCTGTTTCATATTTAGTAACTCATCAAGTTGCCTGATTTTCATTTCAACACATTTTTATCTGCTCATCCAACTAAGGTAACTAGGGCTAAAACTTTCTTGATTGAGCCCTAGGTACTAAATTCTGAGGCAACTAAATTGGACCCACTAGAGCCAAGTTAAGGATTAAAAAGATAGGGTTTTTAGAGACACATCTTATCTTATACAAAGAAACAAATTTTTCCAAAAAGAGGTGTGCCTAAACCTTGTTTGAAAAGATCTATACAAGAGGAACCCTAAGCAAATCAGGCTTTTAATCCATTTGAACCCTAAAAGAAAGGACCTAAAAGCTCTCAAAGGAACAAGAGGTGAAGTTGATCCCTTGGGACAACCAACCTTAAAATTAGGTCACTTTTTCACTCAAAATACCTAAAAGTTCAAGTGGAACATTAAGCATCTTGATCTTAAAGTAAAAAAAGGTAGACTTAAGAGGTCAAGGTCCCCATTCTGGTTTACCTGGAACCGCAGTGACAAGAGAGGTCGGGTGGGGGAAACCCTGTAACTTGTGGACGCTCTACCGTGTAGGGGTCTTTGCGGGACTCTCCCTCTCTGGCTGCCCAGGTATTTCTTCAGTGGACGACCTTTTTGACTAAGGGGTCCATCCGCCCCGAACCTCTATAGTCACCCAACAATTTTTGGGTGTCTTGATTGGGTCCAGCACCTTCTAATCTCATCACATCCTTCGGTGCATGTTCAGTAGGAGGTCCTTAAGACCACCCTTAAGACCTCCTTTAGAAATTCATTCTCGTCGAGGCCAAGCCTCGACACCCTTGTTTGTGCAGCAACCCCACCACATAAATCTTTCATCTGATTCATACCTTGGTTCTCCTTCTTCTCCTATCATGGCACAACCCATTGAAGAGGAGAATAACCTTGAACACCAACTTCAACGCCTTAATAATGATCTCTTTCAGAACTTTGTAAATCCACCGCAGCGACCTATGATGCGAGATCACTATAATCCCGCTGTGGTGGCGATCGAACCTCGAGTACGAATCCCGATTGGAGGACCTGACTTTGAACTGAAGCCCAATATGTTTCATGCCATACTGAAGTTTCATGGGCTTAACTCTGAGGATCCATTCCAACACATTAAACAACTCAAGCATCTGGCCCAAACCTTCGGGTCAGATCTACAAAATCGGGATATCCTACTCATGAAAATGTTTTCGTTCTCCCTCTTGGACAAGGCCGCACATTGGTATCAAACTCAGACCCGTCCGATCAACACATGGGAGGAACTTCAGTCCAAATTTTTGAAAAAATTCTTCCCCGTTGGCCGGACGAATGCCTTGCGCCACCAGATCACTCATTTCACTCAACAACCGGGAGAACCTCTTCATGAAGCATGGGATCGATTCTTAGATCTCATGCGAAAGTGTCCCCATCACGGAGTTCCTAAGTGGGAACAAGTCCAGTCTTTTTACCAGGGACTCCGTGAAGATATTCGTTTATTCGTCAATGCAACGTGCGAAGGAAACGTCATGGGTCAACATGAGGACACGGTGTGGGAGATTCTCGAAAACATGTGCGAGAACTCCATAAATAATGACTCCATGGGCTTATTCGACAGGACGAATGCCCACGCATCGACGAATCTGAGAGGGACACATGAGATGCAGGACCTGTCCAATTCTGTCGACTTGGAACTGATGGCCAGTCGGTCGGACAAGGTTTCTATCATAGAAAAGAAGGTGGACGAGCTAACTCGGCTTTTGCAGCAAGCCACCTCTGCGCAAAACTCTTTTGCACGACCACCTCTGGCAAGGGAAACTGTGCAAAACATCTATCACTAATCTGCCAAGGGGATGGACCCATATCCACCCCCGTCTGCCTCTCGGACCGGAGTGACCTCCAATCCATTCTACTCGAATTGGGGGAACTCTGAACCCTCGTATTCTGACTTTCCTGAGGTTCCTCAGAACTGCGAGGACCTCAACGCCATCCAGAATGACCCATTCTCCAATACCTACAACCCTGGATGGTGAAACTTTCAGTGGGCGGGAAATTCTCAAAGACCACCATATCAACCCCGTCCACAAGCCCCTCGTCCATATCAGCCGCCTCAGCCTCAGCCCAATCCCACCTACCAATCCGGGAAAAACTAGGATCAACTGACTCTTATCCTTCAAGCACTGCTGACATTCAAAAGACGAATGCGGCAATGGAAAAACAGCTCAAGGACGAGATCACAGAGGTTCGGAACCAACTGGCCCAGATGGCAAATTCCCGCCAACCTGGCACCCTTCCTTCGCAACCTCTGCCCAACCCAAATAATGTGCCGACCCAGAGGCGCGTTATGAATCCAAATTCAGGCCACGCACATTTGATTTATCAGGCCCCTGCTGTTCCATCGCCAAACGGGATGGAATCTTCGACATCTTATGCGGGATTTCAGCAACAGCCACCCCTCCTACCAAACCCAAACCAAAATCAGGCCGGATTAAACTCTGTAACAACACGTAGTGGTAAAACAACCCAAGACCCACATTATCCGAACCACTCTAAGCCGGATAATAGCCAAGACCCTAGGATAGTTATCCAAGATACCACTGTCCCAGATCAAGAACCTGGACCTATCCTAGAGGAACCAACTAGGATCCCATTTCCTGAGGCCTTGACCAAAGGAAAAAGGATAACCAAACCCGTGGCTCTCGAGGAGGATCTGGTCAAGCTCTTTGAACAGGTCCAGATAAACATCCCATTGATGGATGCAATTCGCCACATACCGGCTTACGCAAGATTCTTGAAAGACATATGTACACCTAAACATAAGCCGCGAACCAAGGATGGGAATCCAATCATACTGTCAGAGCAAGCCAGCTCTATCATCTTGAGCAAACTCCCACCCAAGGCTAAAGACCCAGGAACTCCCTTGATTTCTTGTAAAATTGGTGAAACCCAATTTGATAGAGCCTTACTAGACCTAGGTGCCTCCATAAATTTAATACCTACATCCCTCCTTGACCACCTTGAAGAATCTGAACTTAAACCCACTGAGGCGACATTGCAGTTAGCCGATCGATCCATCAAGTCACCTAGAGGAATACTCGAGGATGTCATTGTTAGGGTACGAGATTTCTATTTCCCAGTGGACTTTATAGTACTAGACATGGATGCACCTAAGAACCCAAGGGACACACCAATCATATTAGGGAGACCCTTTTTGGCCACTGCTAGGGCCAACATAAACTACGAAGAGGGCCAGATAAAATTAAAATTTGGGAATCAAAACCTGAAGATTGACATTTTTAAGGCCCAACAAGGGATTAATTGCGGGGTTATAGAGGAAATATGTGATATCAAAGCCGTGGTTGATGAATTGCATATAGAGGACAACCTGATTATCCCTGATCAACCACTAGAGAATCAAAACCCACTAACAGAGGAGTGCGAACATGATCTAGACACACCTATGACTCCTACCCTTGTCCCTGATACAAACCCCGAACCGCCCACTGCTGCTGGCAATCCTGTCATGGAACTCAAGCCCCTTCCCGAACATCTGAAGTACGTCTTTTTGGATTCAAATCAGCCGTTTCCTGTGATTATCAACTCTCGACTCACACCTGACCAGGAACTCCGTTTGATTTCTATTCTCCAGCAACATCGTAGAGCCATTGGATGGACTCTCAATGATTTGACTGGTATAAGCCCTTCATACTGCGCACATCGAATCTACACAGAAGAAGGCGCACGACCTTTAAGAGAAATGCAAAGACGCCTAAACCCTAACCTACAGGAGGTCGTGAAAAAGGAGATCATAAAGTGGTTAGATGCAGGGATCATCTACCCGATCTCCGACAGTCGTTGGGTGAGTCCAATACAAGTGGTGCCTAAAAAGGCAGGACTTACCATTATCACGACTGAAGCTGGAGAAGTCATTCCTACCCGGTTAGCTAACTCGTGGAGAGTCTGCATTGATTACAGAAGACTCAGTTCCTCCACGAAGAAGGATCATTTCCCACTACCATTTATTGATTAGATCCTCGAGAAACTAGCGGGAAATAAGTTCTTCTACTTTCTTGACGGGTACTCCAGTTATAACCAGGTGGCAATCCATCCAGAGGACCAAGAAAAGACCACATTCACCTACCCCTTCGGGACATACGCGTTTCGAAGGATGCCGTTCGGTCTCTGCAATGCACCTGCAACTTTTCAGCGGTGCATGCTTGCCATATTCTCAGATATGGTAGGTGACTATCTGGAAGTCTTCATGGATGGCTTTCCAATTTTTGGAGAATCATTTGACGATTGCCTCCAACACTTGGTCCAAATACTCAGGCGGTGCATTGAGGTGAATTTGGTTCTTTCCTGGGAAAAGAGCCATTTCATGGTGCCTGAGGGAATTGTCCTAGGACATTTAATCTCGGAGAAAGGCATCCAAGTGGATCGAGCTAAGGTTAACCTGATTTCCAAGCTCCCTATACTTAGCTCGATTAAGGACATCCGATCTCTTTTGGGGCACGTCGGTTTTACCGTCGATTTATCCCAGACTTCTCTAAAATCGCGTGCCCCCTGACCAATCTTATCTCCAAGGATGTGCCTTTCTAAATTTCCAAGGAATGCACTTAAGCATTTGAGATCCTACGTGACCGAGTGACCCAAGCCTCGATCCTACAGTCCCCTGATTGGTCTCAACCCTTTGAGATCATGTGCGATGCATCTGACTTCGCTGTAGGAGTGGTTTTAGGGTAGAAAATTGACGGAAAACCTGTGGTCATTTACTACGCTAGCAAAACACTGGATGAGGCTCAACGTAACTATACGGTTACTGAGAAAGAGCTACTAGCTGTAGTATTTGCCCTAGAAAAATTCAGATCATACCTTCTGGGTTCCCGTGTTATCATATACTCAGACACACAGCTGTGAGGCATCTCCTTGCAAAGAAGGACGCGAAACCTCGATTAATTTGATGGATCTTGCTGTTGCAAGAATTTGACCTTGAGATTCGCGACAAGACGGGAAAGCAAAATGTGGTAGTTGATCACTTGTCCCGCCTTCCTTCTGAAATAATTGACCCTTCCGGACCTATCACAGAACACTTTCCTGATGAGCACCTCCTGACTATCAGTACAAGTCTTCCATGGTTCGCAAATATAGTAAATTACCTGGCATCACATCAGATTCCGTTCGATTAGCCGAAGGCCAAGAAGGACAAATTGCGTTCCAATGCCAAGTATTACCTACGGGAAGACCCCTATCTATTCCGCATTGGTGCTGATCAGATAATTCGACGGTGCGTCGCAGAAGTGGAAATCAAAGACATACTCTCATTTTGCCATGACCAGGCATGCGGTGGACATTTCTCAGGACATAAAATCGCATCAAAAGTCTTCCAGTGTGGCTTTTACTGGCCCACAATTTTCAAGGATGCATACAATCACTGTAAGGCATGTTCCCGTTGCCAAACTCTGGGCAACATGAGCCATCGAGACATGATGCCTCTACAGCCGATCTTGGTATGCGAAATTTTTGATATTTGGGGGATTGATTTCATGGGACCCTTCCCGATCTCAGATGGCTTCGAATACATCTTACTCGCAATTGACTACGTGTCCAAGTGGATAGAAGCCATTCCAACCCGAACCAACAATCATAAAGTTGTTATAAAATTCATTCATCAAAACATTTTCTCAAGGTTCGGGATCCCACGTGCTATAATTTCCGACGGAGGGACCCATTTCACTAACGCTCAGTTCAGGTCACTGATGACCAAATACGGGGTGTCACACCGAATCTCTACTCCTTACCACCCCCAAACTAATGGTCTAGTTGAGCTATCTAACCGAGAGATCAAGAAGATCCTTCAGGTTACTGTTCGACCTGATAGAAAAGATTGGTCTTCTCGGCTTCCGGAAGCATTGTGGGCCTATAAGACCGCTCACAAGACCCAATTAGGAATGTCTCCCTTCAGACTAGTGTGCGGGAAGGCATGTCACCTCCCCATCGAATTGGAGCATAAAACCTATTGGGCAGTACGGACTTGTAATCTAGATCTTTCTAAGGCTGGAACCCACAGAAGACTTCAAATGAGCGAAATCGATGAATTACGCCACGACGCGTATGAGAACTCGCGAATTTACAAAGAACGGGTTAAAGCTTTTCATGACAAACACATTTTTAGAAAGGTCTTTCATCCTGGTCAAAAGCTTTTACTCTTTGATGCCAGACTCAAATTATTCCCAGGAAAGCTACGATCTAAGTGGGTCAGACCTTACCTAGTCCGACAAATCTTTGGAAATGGAGCCATTGAAATTAGCCCACTCAGCCACGATTCTGAACCCTTTGTTGTGAACGGTCAGAGACTCAAACCGTTCATTGACATGACCGATATAGATTTGGCTGAGTCATCCTTTAGCCTCCATTCCTCTTGAGCTCATTCCGCCCAGTTGATGGCGTAAAACTCAGCGCTTAATGGGAGGCAACCCGTCATTCTTTGAAAAACTCGAAACCTTTTCTGACATCTCTATGTGGAATTCATATTGCACTTTAGGGTTCATCCATTAGAATAGCCGACTTCACCTCAAGTATCCCTACCCGAGATTAGAAATCATTCGCAACAAGTCACTTCGACCCATTCACTCACCACACACCCATCCTAATGCATGAACTAAGCTGAAATCGAACCCACCTAATTTACAATGGGGACATTGCAATCTTAGGCATGGGGGGGTATGAAAGTGCAAAATGTCAGGAAAATTCATATCAAGAAAGGGTTTCAATAAAAAAAAAAGAAAAAAAAAGAAAGAGAGACTTGAAGGAGGGGAAGAACAATTCAGGGTCAGACAAATGAGAGGAGGAAATGAGTAAAATAACAAAAAGGAGCACAAAATGAAAATGAAAAGAAATAGTCGTTAGTAAAAGATTAAGGGGTTAACTGAAGTTCTAGACCAAATCAAGAAAAAGAAAAAAAGTGCTAAGGCGATATAAGAAGAGATTAGCGGGAACGCTGGTCTTAGGCCTCTTGGGCTAGAATCTTTAGCTTAAAAATTCATGTATCCGCTAAAATCTGGATAATCCCCAAGAGGTTGGGGAAAATGCGAAGCTTAAGTATTAGGTCTAAGGCTTAGGAAGTATTCAACCTCGTTAACTAACCTCCGGTTTGCAGGATTCGGTAACCTAAGCACCCCAAATTCACACACAGTCTGGTTCAGTGCGCATAAACATCCAAATCATGCAAAAGAGTTTTATGTTCTGAAAAAGTCACCTAGATTAGGAGCAGCCGATCAACACAAGTTGATTTGGACGAGTCCCCAGCGCGGAGAGGCGGGAAATTCCCCTCGAAAATGCGTAACAACATATCGTCTCCTCGGTGCTTGTCTCTTAGGATTTAAATATCCTACTGGGGGCATGTAAGCACTCTGCTAGTTCAGATACCATGGGTGGCATTATCACGAAATGTCGATCGCCAGGGTCTGAATTCGGCCACGGAACGCCATGGGTGGGATTATCTCAAAATCTCAAAAGCCAGGGTTCTGGGGGCTGCCATGGGTAGGATTATCTCGAAATCTCGAAAGCTAGGGTTCTGGGGGCTGCCATGGGTAGGATTATCTCAAAATCTCGAAAGCCAGGGTTCTGGGGGCTGCCATGGGTAGGATTATCTCGAAATCTCGAAAGCCAGGAACCCTTGAGGATTGATGATGGGGACGAGGAATCCAATACAGACCGTGTTGGGAAGCTAATCCGAGGCTAAAAATAAAAAGAAAAGAGAGAGAAAACTCTCCAACCAAATAAATCCTCTATCTCTCTCTTACAAAAAAGCACTGCAAACTGAACCTAGGCTGAAAATATCTCAAGCACAGGTGCTTTAACCGCGGAGTCCAACAAACCCTAGGTTAGTTTCTGTGGGTCTTAGAAACCTTTGCGGAGGACTAAGGATAAAGTGGGTCAGGTCTGGATTTTTGTTGGTACTTGAGTACCTCTAGGCCTATTGTCGGCATTCCTACCTAATCACAAAAGAAAAGGAGAAGCACTTATCATGATTGTTGACAGACACTCAAGGTCTAGAATGGAAGTTAAAACCTTGAAATTTTGCTAAGGGACTAGCAAAAGCTAGGCATGGGGTATGATGAGAGCCTCATCATGAGCCATAACTAGCTCATTTTGACCTAAGAAAGAGAATAAAAGCTCCTACATAACCTAGAAGAGGGCATAAATGAAGGAATAAGTGTTTTGGGAAGAAAACATGAAATAAAGGTTAAAACTGTAATTTTACCATTGCAGTACATAAACGAGATTTATCAAAGGAAAAACATAGGTCAAATGGTTTAAATAATATAAAAAGTGGGTTGAGTCAATCAGAAATAGGTTTATGTGCAATCCAGGAATTAAATGACATTTGATAACCCTAAAACAGACCCGCTTAAATCAACAAGGTTCCGGTCAGGATAAAAATCAATTAAACCCTCTAAAAATCATGGAAAAATATCCCCTAGGGTTTAGAACACTTAATTTGGCCTCTGGAACCCAGTTTGACCTAGATTAGGGTCCTAGCTCATCAATTAACCTAATTTGGGTTTTTAAGCAAAATATCCAGTCAAACGTGGTCAAACCTAAAATCCAACTTCACCATCGAATTTCTTAGGTCAAAATTAGGTTCGTACCAAAATTTGGACCTAAGGGGTGGTCATCTTGACCTATTTTGCAATTTAGTACACCCAAATCACAATTTGGTCCAGAGAGCCCCCTAACTTCCTCGCCAACCTTACAATCAGGTCCTTCCACCGTTATTGGGGCAAACTCCTTCTCTGGCGAGGATTGGAGAGGGAATACTCTCTGATTCCTCAGAGATCCCCTCCCAGAAATGGAAAGAAGATTCTTTGAGGAATTCCCTCCCATCTGAGGCCTACCATGATCTCTGATTTGATCCCAATCTCTCGTGCGAACGCACGAGAGATTTGGGTATCCACCCACTTTCCTTCTCTGACGAGCGGTCGGAGATGATTGCGCGCCCTCCACGCACTATAAAGTTCGGCCAGCACCTATAAAAGAATCCCCAAGTCCGGCTGCTCAAATTCAAACTTGTCTTGGCGGAGATTCTCCCAAATTTTCTTCTCTTCCATCTCCAACCAAGGAACCCGCAAGCTCCGGCGACCTCCTCCCCTCCTTCTCTTCGTTCTGCTGCCATACCAGCTGCAGAGTCTACTTCGCCTCATCCTCCCACGTCGCACCGTACCAAGCACGCGTTCCCCCGACCTCTTCCTCGTCGCTGCTCTCTCCCTCAGGGTGCTTCTTCTCTGACGACGGCAGCCACAAGCCGTCCACTCCGCTGCCTCCTTCTCTCCCACAACAGTCCAGATACGTTCCCCATCTTCCCCTCTCTCTTTTCCCCACTGCATTTCATTTAATTACCCCTTGACCATGCCTGACCACCTCCATCTTCCATCCCTCCGGCCAACCTCCGGCGAGTTGCCCCCGTTGCTCCACACTTCCGCACAACTCGCCGACCGACTCAGAGGCTCCGCCTCATCACGCTGAACACCCTCCACCCACCCACTGCCGCTCTTCACCCACTCAACGCTCCCCCGAACACACCCACACCTCTGGTCACAGGACGACCTAGGCACGCACGGCTAGGCCGCCCCATGACCTGCTGCACCTTGTACCACCTTCGCCGTGACAAGGCGAAGGTCCCCCGATGATCTGATTAGGCCGATAGGCCGTATTCGTGTTTGATAGTTCTCAAGCTCCTGCCGCCATTGACGGTGACTCGAAGAAGGTCCAAGCTCGCTCCAGGCTTCAGGACATCCAGGCTTCAGGTGCAGCTCACTCGGGGAGGCAGTGCGAAGACATCTGGTCCAGCGAGGAACGCAACGAAGTCCGCTGATTTGGCCATTGAAGAAAAGAGTTCTGCGGGCGCGTGCGAAAGAAGGCCGGGACTAATAGTCCCACATCGGTAACCTACGAGGCGCAGGTGTGGTTTAAATTGATTTTGTCATATTCTCTCTTCCCCTCCTAGAGCACTTGGGGTGAGGTCCCTCGCCCTTCACCCGTCCCGTCCGCGGTTTCACCTCGCGGATCGGGTGGACCCGACCCGACACCACCCATGCATTCCTCGCGTACCATACACGCCGGTACGCCTGGTCCCGGGTACGCAACCGGACCCGATAACCCGCGACTCTGGGAGAGCTTCCTGTGAGTGGTTTGCAGAGAGAGAGAGATACGTGCGGGTAGAGGGAAGGGGGTAGGTTTTGCTGTGTTGTGCAGGCAGGCCGAGCACTGAAGAGAAGAAGCTCAGTCGCAGGAAGGAGAAGAGAAGAAGAGAAGGAGTAGAAGAAGAAGAAGCTCTGAAGAAAAGGCTGAGCAAGGCAGAAAGAAGAAAGAAGAAAAAAAGGCAAGGCAGAAAGACCAAGGAAGAAAAAGCCTTCGCAGAAGAAAAGAAAAGAGAAGAGAATCCAAAGAAGAAGAAGAAGACCAAGAAAGAAGGAAGACAGAAGAGAAAGAAGCAAGGCAGAAAAAGAAGAAGAAGATCAGAGGCACACGCAAGAAGAACAGCAAGAAGCCCTACATTTAAGACGTCTGATACAGAAATCAGACATCCAATCATGTTCTTTCTTATCAACTTTTTTTTGAATCTCTCTGTGAATCAATTGTATTTTATTTAAAAGTTGTATTCTCTAGTTTTTAAAAAGTACTGAGATTGCTCCCTGTGTTCGACCTCGGATACTCCGGTTTGCGAGTAAAAAATTCTCTTTGTTTTGTACACTTTTTCGGCTATATTACAACGTGTTATTCTTTAAAACCCGATCAAGCGCGATAAACAACTAGTCAAATCTTGGGATGATTTTCAAGATGAACCCTCTTCAGGAGAGCCAATGTCTGAACCCACTCAGGTGCCTGTCGAGGGGGATACATATTTGGAGATTGGAGATGACCAGATTGGTCTAGAGCAACCCTTTGAGGATGAACCGATTGATTCACCTGAGATCCCCAAGTCAGGAAATGAAGAAAATTATGTCTCCTTGGATGATGAAATGACTTGTGATGTTGGGACATATACAAATGAGTATCATGAATTCTTTGATTTTGAGGGTGAGGAATCTCTTAGTGAAGTCTCACTTAAGCTTGAGGAGAATGATTTTAGTGAGACATATGGACTCGAGGAGTATGACGACCAATTTGGTAGCCCGACTACTGAAGATTCTAATTCGGTTGGGGCTAACTTGGAGGATCCGATACTTGACGACTCAATTAGTAGTCCCATTCCTCAACCACACCCTGAAGAGCTGAATGAACATACTTTTGAGATCATTGTGCCCAAGTCAATCCTGATTCAGTCACAATTGTTGGACTTGGGTACTTTAGATGGGGTGTACAATGATCTGGAGGTCCCAGAAACCTTGATTTCAGAGGATAGGAAGTTGGAAATGAAAATTTGGGAGGTTAATTTTGAGGGAAAAACAAGTTTGGATATAAGGGTACCTATTGACCTGAAACCACCTATCTTCTATACGGACCTTTATGATATCTTTCACGTGCTACCCAAGCCTAGAATAACTGAATATTTTTCTGAGCTAGATGTTAAGTGGACAACCACACCTATTGAACCATCTTTACTCGTTGTCTGACACTTTGGTCTTGGGTTGCACACCACTAAACCACAGGCCCAGCACCACAAACACAACCTTCGATTCTGGGTGATTTTCATCCAAAACCTGAGAACCACTCGACCCTGGGGCATGGGTCTGCACCATAATCTCGTCCACATTTGTGGACATCTTCTATGGACGGGTTTCAGGATCAACCTTTTGATTTTGATTCTGACCCGCACTTATGAATTCTCAATTTCTTCTTTGTATGTATGTTATGCCTAACTGAAGGCATTAAACTTAACGCGTGTATACACTCTTCTCTCTACGAAGCTGACCGGATTTTCACGGCACTCAGGTAATGCTCTGTTTACTCCGCCCTTCTCATGTCTTTATTTTTACAATGGGGACATTGCATCATTTAAGCATGGGGGGTGGATAATCAATTCCTGAAATCATTATGTTAACTCCATAGAATTTCTTTTAGTTTCTTATAAAATTAAAAAAAATTGAAAATTTGAAAAAAGATAAAAAAAGAAATTAGGAAAAGAGAACTTAGGCATTTGGAAGTTATTAACTTTAGGAAATGATATGAGAGGACCTAAACACTTAGACTCTTCAGGTCTTCGGGCTTAATTAGCTTGGGTGTCCACTTGAATGTGGACTTAGTCTCGAGTCCTCGCCAATTCAAATTCATTTTTAATTTGGCTAATAAATGGAGATGGTAAGTATGCAACTTATCAACCCACCCTTAGATTTGGGGGGATTTTAAGGCTAAGCATCTACACACTATTCACATTGACTCTCTTTCTGGCGGTTTTTATGAAAATTGAGTAGCTAATGGACCGACTAGGGTGGTATGGCTGATAAGTTGTCGGTGATAACAGCTCATCGGCTGGTTGTCCAGAGCCCAACCACAAGACCATTTTCATTCTACTGCCTTTAGGTAAATCTTAGATCAGGGAAGCCACCTACTTAGAAAAAAAATAAAAAAAGGGGAAAGTAAAAAAAAATAATAATAAAATCACACTTCACCGCACGAGTATGGCTGGCAAGTTGTCGATGGTAATAGCTCATTGGCCAGTTGTCCAGAACCCAACCCACAAAAAAAATTGCACAATAATTCCCAAAACACTTAGGGAAGAAGTGGGGAAGTAAAATAAACCGGGGAGATATACACTGGGTTTGCCCTTGTGTTGACCCCATAAATAAAAGTAGAGAGAAAGCTACCGATCATAAAGATAAACCTTTAGACAAGGTCACTTAGGGTCGTAGAAACCCAAAGTCCATCTTAACGGCCGTTTTGTGAGTCTATCACTTTTTCACAAAGATGCTTAGTACTTAGAGTCCTTTTCGAGTCTTGGGCAAATCGGGTAGCCGTAAAAAGTTATCCCGGAACTCTCAAACTCCAAAAGTACAAAAAAATTAGAAAAGAAGAAAAGTAATAAGAAAAATGTATCTTCCCTTTTCAAATAAGGCGAGGACTTGGGCGGTCTGCATTTTGGCAGGCACTCGGGTACTGTTGAGTTTTCGGAGTTTAGGACCTTAGTTGAAATTTTCTACTGTTAATAAATGACTTAGGCTTAACCGATTAAATCCTAATTCTGCTTTTATGCATAGCATATAGTTTAATTTTGCTAGGGACTAGCAAAAGATAGGCATGGGGTATGATGTAAACACATTTATTGAGGGTAAAATGCCTATTCATGCATGTTCCTAGGCTTAGATTTGCATTTCATGTTATAAATATTGCATAGCATGCATCATTCTGCATTTAAAGTAGTTGTACATAATTTAGGTTAATTGCATCCTTTTTGTGGTTAGGAGAGAAGGATATTTATTTTGGAGCCTTGGATTGATGATCCGACCATATGGATCTGATCAAGACGACGATCGGAGTCCAACGCCTTTGAAATCGCCTCGATCGGAGTCTTGTAGCACCATATGCAGTCCAAGGAAGATCAACGGCCAAGGGACTAGGAGATGTAATTTGTAGCTTCAAATGACAAATCCGACCACGCGGATAGATTCGGGTCGACGATCGCAGCCTAACAGTGCAAAAATCGACTCAATCCAACCTCTGTAGCAGTCCCTACAACAAGAAGATGGACAGCCCAGACTGCGCCACGAGGCACAGCCCAAGCCACCCAATGCACGCACGCGGCACCGCACGCAGCAGCAGCGCGGGTGCTTGCATGCGCGCAGGCGTGCATGCGCACAGCATAGTGCCAGCACGTGGGCGTGCTCGCACACGCGGCAAAGCGGGGGAGCAGTGCTAGCTATGCGTGAGTTGGACCTGCAGCAACGCATGAGCTGGACTTACAGCGATGCTTACAGCCATCGGAAATTCATCACATGCTAGCAAAGCCAACTGTGGGTGCCAACAAGCATGAGCTGCCTACAGCGACGCTTCCAGTGATGGCCTGGATGTCACTAATGGCCCCATACCTATTTTTGCCTCCTCCTCCACTATAAAAGGACCTACACCCCTTCCTTTCCAAGCCATCTCTACCTACTCTACTCCCACCTACTCTCAAGCTGTAGCAAGCCTACCAACGCTCCATTAGAGCTTGTTCTCAAGCTCTCAAGGCTCCTATTAGTGTAGCAAACCTCTGCCCCACCAAATATTCCTCCAACTTCTCATCCCCCTTCATAGGTCACCTTGGAGCCATCCTCCCACATCCATTCCGGTAGCAAATCAACTCTGTCTTCTCACCTCCATTCCGAAGCCACGTCGAAGCTTTCCTCAGCTCGACATCCTCCTGCATCTCACCTCCGTCGTCTCGCTCCTTACCTCCTTCATCTGAGCTTCCGCCAGGCATCGTCGTCTTGCCGAACAGCCGATTCGGGAGATTTCCTCTCACCCTCCTCTCTTTTTATGCTTTCATAGTTTATTGTAATTGACATTGGAAGTAATATATATCAGATTTGTTCCACATCTCTATCTTGTGATACATTTGCTTGTTTTCTTCTTACAAAAATACAAAAAAATATCAAAACGCTAAAATACCAAAAAGAAACGAATTGACGTGTGGTTTTCACGTAAAGTAAACATTGCCTCCCTGTGTTCAACCCGGGACTCCCTTGAGTTTCGGTATACATTTTATCTGATCGACGTGTTTTGCAACTACGATGATGGGTTACTTGTAACCTCGATTTCTAACATGCGAAACACTCCCGACCACTAGCTAAGCTAGCTTAGCTAGTAGAGTAGAGGATGGTGGAGCTACGGTTTGAGGAAGGAGTTGGGAAAAATTTTTGGAGCTGGACTGATGCTGCATTGGAGCTGAGGAAGCTGAGGGAATCTTCATGAAGACTCAACTACTAGCTTAGCTAGCTATTTTTCAGGTTAGTAGCTAAGCTAGGGTAGTTGAGCTGGTGTGAGCTGATTTCAATCTATCTGGGGCTAAGTTGAGCTGGAGCTACCTCAGATGGAGACTCTTGAGCTAGCTCAGCTACTAGTTGATAAGTAGTAGCTAAGCTAGAAAGAGTTGAGCTGCAATGAGCTAAGTATAGCTGGAGAGAGCTAGTCTTGAGCTGATGCCAATTTGGTTGAGCTAGTTGGAGCTCCCAGTGAACTGATTGGAGCTGGGATGAACTAGACTCAACCAAGTTGAGCTGTATTTGAGCTGACTTCAGCTAGGTTTAGCTAGAATGAGTTGCCCTGAGCTGCCATCCAGCCAAGATGAGCTGAATGGAGCTAATCCTAGCCCAGGTAAGCTGGTATCCAGCTATGTAGAGCTGGATCATGCTGAGTTCCAGCTGAATTGATCTTCTTCACCATTTGCCTTCATGAGTGTCAGGGTTTTTGGGTTCTGCTTATCTACTTTAACCCTAACACTCAAATAATCATGTTAAAAATAACAAAACAATGCAATGCCTGCCTAACCTATATGATGCCTAAATGCAGCCCAAAAACCCATTCACGAGGTTAAAATCCTAAGAGCTAGATCTGTTTTAAGGCATAAGAATGATGATAAACTAACATTTATCACATAACCCTGAAGTAAGTTGACATCCTCGTAGGCCGAAGATGCCTGAGATGACATATCATATGAGTCAAGGCTCGTATCGTATCTATAAAAGTTCTCCTGGTCAAAAGATGCCAGCTCAAGATTGTTCATAGGCTCCCTATAGGAAGAACCCATGAAGAAGTAGCAATGGAAT
Organism: Thalassia testudinum; assembly: GCA_037157565.1. Lineage (NCBI taxonomy): Eukaryota > Viridiplantae > Streptophyta > Magnoliopsida > Alismatales > Hydrocharitaceae > Thalassia > Thalassia testudinum. The sequence goes on from JAZHRO010000024.1 coordinate 98,012,150, forward strand.
AGACAAATGCATCCTGAGTAAGAAGATGAGGTCTAGTAGCAGGTACTCAGGATGGAGCAGCAGATGGAGCAAATGATGGCACAGAAGGTGCAACCCCGGATCTCACTGCATAAGATTGACTAAGCTCGTCAACCTTCTTATGCAGGAGATCCATGCTATCCAACTTTTTCATAATAATGTCCACATCAGCATAGGATGACTCAACCTAGGCCTCATGGACCGATACGCGTTGCTGGGTAGGGCGTGAGAGTTGGCTCATTGATGTGGCATTAAGAGAGTTTTCCAACAAGGGCTCAAATAATTCAAAAGCTCCTACTTCATCCTTGTCACGGAAGTTCCCACCACTAGACCCATCAACCAAACACCAATGTGTCTCATCCACCCCATGATAGAATATCTAGGCAATGTGCCAATGAGGCACCCCGAGGTGAGGACACTTCCTAAGAAGATCATGAAAATGGTCCCAGGCCTCATGCAACTTCTCACCAGACTGCTAGGTGAAAGTTGTGATGGCCTTCCTAATCGCATTAGTGCTACTAATAGGAAAGAACTTTTAGAGAAACTCCCTATGTAGATCCTCCCAGGTATAAATTGATATGAAGTTTTATCCCTCAAAGAGAAAGGGAATAGCTTCATGAGAACAATCCCGATAGCTACATTCCTGCGTCAGACCGTCTCAGCAATTTGACTCAGGTCCTCAAGGTGTTGAGTGGATCTTCATTTGAGTTACCATGAAAGTAAGTTTGAATCAAACTTATCACATTCAACTTGATCTCAAATGCATCACCAACTATGGGATTCGGGCCTTAGGTAGCACATTACATGCAGCCGAATCATAATGGTCCCATAGTTATTCTCCACATAGGGGATTTTGCATTCTATCTAAAATAGTAAGAATGTCATCGAACCGTACACAGTTCTACTGATCCTACGTAGCCAATCTCGCCTTAACCCTAGCCATCATTTAGGCGTCATTCCCCTTAAGGGGAGGAAGAGGACGGTTTTGCTTAGCCACTGCAGTTGAGGAAGGAGGAAGAGAAGAGATAGCAGAAGGAGAAGTAGGCGAGAGGTGTCTCTTATGCACGGTAGATAGCTGCCTTGGGGGAGGCTCCCAAGGACCAACTAGGATAGGTCTTAGTGACCTTCCACCTTTCAGAAACCAACACAAGGGCTGGTTAAGTGACCCAGGTTAGACTACTTCTAAGTGAGGTGAAGGAAGGAATTAAGTAAATACTTAACCCTTCTTAAATAAGTTTCTAACCTAGTTATTGAGGTTTGAATGGAAGCACTAAGATGGAATGTAAACCTTAAAGTCAAAGCCTAGGGTTTATGCTTCTAAGTTTTCAGCCTGCAGACCTTATTCTTGGATAAAATGACCCTCTGGATTAATGTAGAAGTTCAAACAGTATGAAATCTTGTATACAAATTCCTTTTGCAATTATCTTTTCAGATAATATTTTCCAAGATTTTATCAGATCTAGACAAATAGTTATGAATTTTCTACTATCAAGAGGTCAAATAGTCCGATCAAATCCCTACTGATTAATGCGAATTAAATCAATGTCCAAACTATTCCAAAAATTTTGGAAATTTTAATGAACAAATTAGGTTTGAGTAGCTTTCAAATGCCAAAATTTCAACTCAATCTAATTTGTGTAGTGGTCGGAATAATTCTTCAAAGTCTGGATAGACTCTGAAGAAATCATGTTGGACCCCCATGCAATGTACGAATTTTTAAAAATTCCACGGATAGAATTTACTTAAAAGTATGGTGGAGTTTGAACGATAATTTGATTATTCAACTACAATACGAATTTTAGAATTTTTGATGTATGGATTTTTGGTAATCGAATTTTCAAAATAAGATTAAAGTATTGGTCAAATTTGTTAAAAATATGATAAAGGTGTTGAGAGATAAAATGCCATTAATAATCACCCTTGATAAAAAAAAATATCAAAAATATGATAAAAAAAACTTAAATTCAAAAATTTAAGTTTATTTTTATATTTTTGAGTTTTTTTTTTCAAATCAAAATTTCAAAGCAAATTCAAAATAAAGTGCAGGCTCGACCAAACTGACTCAATAACTTAAAGGAATTTTTTTTTTCAAGTGGAAATAAAATTTTAGAGGGAAAGCTATGTACCTATCTTCTTCGAACACGGATTGGCACGTGCGAAGATCCACATCTGCTTTGTACCTGCACACACAGAAACTGACACAACACTACTAGTTACATATCAATTTCGAAACTGCCATGCCTCCTTGGCAACGGCGCCAATTTGTTGGATCGTAAAATCATGTTTTTAGAATAATCCTCTTGTAGTATAACGTGAAAATGCATTAAGAAATAAAATAACAAAACTTGGTAAGTCCCAATTGAACTCTGTGAGGTGGGAATGCGAATTGACTTGATTTCTAATTTTCCAATCTACGCATTTTGATTTTTTCTAACCTAATTACCTAGACTCTAACCAAACTGCATAATCTGATTTCCAAGTCACAAATATTAATCTCACCCGTTCTCTTATTTTCGTGGATAATGAGCGCACTTGTTAATGAGATATAAAATGTAAATATGTGCATCTCAGTTTCCATGATTTTGTTATGTTAATATTATTGAGTGAGTTCAAACAAATGTGTGAGTTGTTAATGTGGATTGGTCTGGCCATATGATTTTTTTTTTTCAATTTTTTTCTTTTTCAAACTTTTTTTCCAATTTTTGTTTTGGAAAGCAAAGGTCTACTACTAGAAATAATCCACAAGACGTCAAAGCAAATCAACTTTTATAGATATCATAGAATGGTTTCACAACTAGTTGAATGTTTGAAAATAAAACAAGTACTAGAACTACTAGAACTAAATATACTAGAAATTAATTAGAAAACTAATGAGAAAAACTATCTATAGAAAGAGGACACCAAGGAGTAGTCCTTAATGGACTTTGGAATGCATGGAGGTGAAACAACTGTCCACCAAGGGTGGCCTTGGTGGACGTCTTGGAGTGGAGGAGGAGACTGGAGATGGTGGCTGGAAGCAAGGAGAAGAGGACTAATCTTGAAAATACACATTTTGTTAAAGATGTGAAATAGTGTAGTTGCAATGCGTAAATTGGCAATCAACTCTTAAATTCATAAAACCTAGATAGTGGAGTATCTAGGGTCACCCAAGGAGGCCAATTTGTTAATCAATGAAGTTGTTCTCTCTCTCACCTCTCGAATCTGCACTTTTCTTTTTGTGATTTTGATTTTTGTTGTTTTTATAGTTTTCAAAGCAATCAGGCAACGGAATACGAGATGATGATTATGCTACGCCTATCAACTAACCCTATGTGATAGGAATGAAACTTTCTCTTCTAAGCTCACCTTAGGGAAGTGTGCCTAGGGTAATTAGAAGAGGAGAGTGTGGTGTGCACTACACTACTAATGACATGAAAAACACACTAAGATCAAAACATGAACTTGAAAGGCAAAGAACACTTGTATTTTTTTTTCGAAGCAAAGAACACTTGTATTACTAGCAAAGTTGATGACAAGTAGCTAAATTCTTCTATAAGAAAAAGAGAAAACATACTAGCTAATACAAGATAAAATAAAGATAGAAGAAGGGGAATCCTCTGTAGAAGTTCTGGAGAGCCCTTGCTCCAAGTGTGGTTGCCCCACACTTAAAAAGGGTTTCCTTGGCTCCTTCTTGATGTAGTCCTCCTCTAAGCTCTCTCCTCATGGTGGGAGTCAACCACTTTAAGGTTCCTCCTCTACCTGGCCGTCCCCTCTATGTAGAAGATCTCCTCCTTGGCGTGGCACAAGGGAGAAGGAGAGGAAGAAGACACCAAGGGGGAGAGTAGGTTGCCCCTTGATCTTCTTCTCTTCTTCTTCCTTGGAGTGGGATGTAGGTGGTATGGGTGGAACTTAAACTAATGGAGATGGTGGATTTTAGGTGGTGGTTAGGTGGAGAATATATAGGAAGGGAGAGGGCTGGTTGGCGTGGAGATAGGTGTAGGGCTAGGATTGATTTTTAGGGTGGTTATGGGTGGTTAAGGGAATCCCAGGTTGTAGGATAGTTGGCACCATTCTTATGGATGCAAAGGGGGGTAGTTATGGGTGGTTAAGGTGGCGCCAACCATGAGGGGATGCTTTAGTTTGGCGCCAACCTATGTGGCTTCTAGAAGGTGGTTATGTGGAGGGTAGAATTGGTTGTGTGGTGAGATGTAGGGTTAGGATGAGGGGTAGTTTGACGCCAAAGTGGAGGGTTTCTAGAAGGATATTTTGGCAGCAACTATATGGTGTCTTCTGATGATGGTTGAGGGGTGAAAAGTTAGCTTGTTGTTGGCACCAAAATGGAGGAGTAGGGAGCTTAGGTGGACTAGGTTTAGGGCTATTTGGTGCAACTTAGGTAGGTGGGTTTTAGGGTTATGTAGGGATCCCAAGGAGGTGACTAGCTAAGATGAGCTAGCTTAGCTAGTAGAGAGTAGGGTAGAGTGGTAGAGGCAGGTAGGGTTATGAGGTGAGGAGTTGGAGGGAGCTGTCTTAAGCTGCACTGGAGTTGGTGAATGTTGAAGAGAACTACAAGGAGCTATCTTATCTGGATTAGCTTGCTAGTTCTTTACTAGTGATTGAGTTTTTAAGCAGTTTGTTAAATTAGAGTTTTAAATCATTGCAACACACAAAAACAGATTCGCTTTTAAAATTTATAAGACCTAGATAGTGGGGTATCTAGGGTCATCCAAGGAGGCAAGTTTGCAAATCAAAATCCCTTGCTTTAAAGATGGCTCTCAACTTTCTTTTTGATGTTTTTGAATATATAGTTTTTATGATTTTGAAATAACAGCAACACGCGAGTTTTTGTTGATAGTGGGAAAACAACTAAAACCTATTTCAATAAAGCTAACCCTAAGGTGACAGGTAGAGCCTCTCCCTAAGCTCACCCTAGTCACGTGGAGGCTTAGTATAATTAGGGAGAGGGAGTGAAACAAATGGTAGGCAAAATTTGTAAAAAGCTATGCAACAAAAATTGAAAGAAGGCAACTTGAATTAAAATGAACTTGTTCTACACAAAACTCATAGAGGAAAGCTTCTAATCTACTTGAAATGAAAGAAGATAAAAACACAAATCCTCTAAATGAAATGGTGAAGGAGATGATGGCTTGTTGCTCCAAGCCTAGTAGCTCCCGGGCTTGAAAAGAGTCCTCCAACTCCTTCTGGTGCTCCCGGGGATGATCAAGCTGGTTGAGGCAGCTAAGGTAGCTTAGCTCAACTCAGTTGAGCTAAGCTAAGTCCTCGGGAGCTGGACTTGAGCTTCCTGAGCTGGATTGAAGTCATCTTCAGCTGGCTGGAGTTGAGTGGAGCTGGATGTAGCTGGACCTGAGCTAGGGTGAACTCCAGTCAACTCAGCTGAGCTAGCTAGAGCTCCCTGTGGACTAATGGGAGCTAAGATGAGCTAGACTCAGCTAAGTTGAGCTGGATTTGAGTTGACCTGAGCTAAGGTGAGGTAAGATGAGCTTTCTTGAGCTGCCATTCAGCTGAGATGAGCTGAATGGAGCTAGGATGAGCTAACCCTAATTCAGGTGAGCTAAATTCTAGCTATGGTGAGTTGGATCAAGCTGAGTTCCAGTTGGTGAGAGCTTCTCCTTCACCAGTTGCCTTCCTGAGTGCTAGGGTACTAGGGATCTGACAATCTATTTATCCCTAACACTCACAAAAACACAATAAAAAATGCAATGCATGCCTAAACTAATTAATGCCTCAATGCTGCACAAAAACTCGTTTGCGGAGTAAAATCATAAGAGCTAGGTTTGTTTTAATGCATAAGAATGATGATAAACTGGCGTTTATCACACTCCCATGCTTATCTTTTGCTAGTCTCTTAGCAAAACTGTAATGTTTTGGAAAATGAAATTTTTGGGAAATCTAATTTTTTTTCGACTTTTGAGGAGAAAAAGAGTAAGGGACCGTGGTTAATCTAAACACAGGAGGCACGGGATTTGTTAAGGATAAACATCGAGATTTATCTATTAAAGTTTCATCTATTAAAGTTGAAGAAAGAAATATTACCTCTGTTAAGGAGATCAGATCTGAAGCAAGTAAATTTTTTAAAGAAACTTCCAAGGATGCTCCAAGAGGTTCTTGGAGGATGGCAGCAATGGACTTCCCTTGTGTAACTAATGAACAGAGAGACATGCTTGTAACCCCTATTTCTGAACAAGAAGTGCTAAAAGCTATTAAAGAGTTAAATAATGAAGGTGCTCCCGATCCGGATGGATTTCAGGTGTTTTTCTACAGAGAGCTATGGAATGTTGTTAAGGTGGATGTGTTAAAGGTTATTCATGAGTTTGAATTGGGCAACTCCGGATTTGAGAGGCTGAACAAATCTTATCTATTTCTGTTACCTAAGAAATCATGTGCGGAAAGTTTTTTTGATTACAGACCCATTGCGCTATCTAATTCCAGCTACCTTATTATTAGTAAGGTTATTGCTAACAGATTGTGGGAGGTTTTAAAGGACTTGATAATGCCTGTTCAGTCAGCTTTTCTTCCTGGGAGATCGTTACAAGAGTCATTCATTGTTGCGCAGGAGATTGTTATGGGTTGGCAAAGGAGAAAATCCAAGGCTTTCTTATGGAAAGTAGATTTTTCTAAAGCCTATGATTCAGTCTCCTGGTCATACTTGTGGGAGATCCTTAGAAGGAGAAAATTTCCACCCTTACTGATTCAATGGGTGAAGAGGTGCATTACGACAGCCTCTTTTTCCCCATTGATAAATGGTAAACCGTGTCACTCTTGGATTCAACCCCAATGTGGAGTAAGGCATGGTTGCCCTATTGCCCCTCTAATTTTTAAACTTGCGGTGGATACTTTGGCTAGATTTGCCTGCAAACTGGCAGTGGATGGTTTTATAAGGGGGTATTCATTGTCTAATCATAGGGCTCTAGCCCCTATACTTCAATATGCTGATGATACTATTTTTCTTGTGGAAGGGGGGAAGAGAGAAGCGCAGGCTCTGTTACATATGGTAAAAAATTTTTGGAGAGGTTTTTGGTCTCAGATTGATGAAAGTAAATCCTCCCTGGTCTGTTTTGGGATGAATAGTGGGTTACAGAATGAGATCTCCACCATTCTTGGTACACCTGTGGTTTCACTGCCGATTAAATATCTGGGTCAGCCTTTGAAATGTTCTAAGATGAAGAAAGCAGATTGGTCTTTCCTCTTTGAAAGGGTAGCTACGAAATTGGAGGGCTGGAGCAGTAGATACTTATCAAAAGGGGGGAGGTATATATTACTGAATTCTATTATCACTTCGATTCCCATTTTCTTTTTCTCTGTCCTTAGAGCTCCGAACTCTATTTGGAAAAAGCTGGAGGTGATGCGGAAAAGATTTTTTTGGAAAGGGGCCTCTCATCAAGGGGCCTTTTTTCAACCCTTGAAGTGGGAATCAATTTGCAAACCAAAGCAGATGGGAGGTATGGGTGTTAGATCCCTTAAAGAATTCAATGAAGCATTACTATTGAAGTGGGCTGTTCGATTGCTGCAGGGGGAAAAAAATTATGGACAGAAATTATCCAGGACAGTTATGGGAGTACCAATGATGAGATAAATCGTCTTAACCCACATAAACCGTCCCCCTTTTGGTCTTCTGTGGTGCGCGCCCTGAAGGATAATTGGAATTTTTTCAAATCAGTTTTAGGTGATGGAAAAAGCTTCAAGTTTTGGTTGGAAAATTGGGTACATGGAGGGACGTTTAAAGACAGGTTCCCCCTTGCTTATGCTGAGGCTGCAAATAAAAATGCGATGGTAGCTGATTATTGGGACGTGGATTCGGAGTAGTGGTTGTTAAATAATGGTGGGTGGAATAATCATGAAACAAGAACTCGTGTAGAGAATGAACGTCTCATGCAAGAGCTTGCTGCTTTCAAACCCATGCCTCATGAATATGACACATACAAATGGGAAGGTAATTTTTCTACTACGGCTGCTTACGATAGATTGATAATGTCCTCCAGGATGGCGGAAGATGAAGAAATGGGGAAAAAGCTATGGAAGTTAAAAATACCACTAAAGTTACAAATTTTCTTATGGCTCTACAGGAGGGATGGATTGATTACTGGAGATCTGAGGAACAGAAGGATGGGGACCCCCATCCAGTTTTGTTATTTATGTGGGATGCATAATGATTCTAGCGTTCATATCTTTTCTTCATGTGCGATCATTGCTTATGTATGGAGGAGAGTATGCAACGAGTCCTTACCCACTTGGGGGAATTTGCGGTGCTGTCTTGTGGATGGGAATAAGCCTTATATACATATGGTGGCTGTGTTATGGGCTGTATGGAGGGCTAGAAATGAGTGTGCTTTTCAGGAGACCCTAGTGTATGTGGAAAATATTGTAAATTTATGCTGGAGTCTCATACAACATTGGGGGTCGAACTTGTAAATATTTTTTATTATCAATAATAGCTCTCCTGATTTGCTATCGGTGATTCGATAGCATTCCTTTCTTTCTCAAAAAAAAAAAAACATCAGGATTTATTTTTGGATTCAAAAATTAGACAAAATGGGATCAATATATCCTCCAGAAAATTCACAAATTAACCCCTTGTTAATTTAGATGACTTGAAATTTCTATTTTTAGGATTTTTTTGGCTCTTGAATCTGATTCGCAACCTGCAATATCCTTTAAAACCTTGTGTCCGTGCTTGTGAAAAGCCAACATTTATAAGGGTGTGTTTTTGGTTTAAAATTTTTTTTGTCTCCCCCATGCTTATTTTTAGCTTAGTCTTACAACAGATGTGTTGGGATCATCATTCCCATTACCAATCCTCGAGGGGGCTCTGGTGCCAGTACTTTGAGATAGCACTGTCTATGACACCACCCAGGAGCTCACAACCCCAAAACACAATGCGATGTAAAAGGGCACTCCAAGCAAACTAAAGCTCTTGCTCTGACACTATAGGTAGAGCACTGTCCAAGACACTTGAGTGGCTAAAATGTGTTTTAATGCTTCGTCTAAAGATATGAAATATAGATATGGAGCAGCACCGAGGCGGTAACATGTTGATATCACGTCCTCAAAGGAGGCATTTTCCTCCTTCCTGGTGGTAGGAACTCAAACCAATGATCTGCTTTAGACTTTTACTAAGTTCAAACAAGGGAGTTTTTCTAATTTTTAGTAGTTTTATTTGTTGGCTTGTGTGTGAAATTTGACACAGGAAGTTCCACAAGAAAGGCAAGTTTTTGAATTAGAAACTAAGCCAAATACTTTCCATATTACAAAAGAGGATCAAGTCACCTGAACTATCATGAGTTCAGGTGGAATTTTAGAGAAGGATATCTGATCTAGTCTACAAATAGACCGTGAGATTCTAATGATCAGATCTGCATCCTCATCCCTAGTTTGTTAAAGATTAAATCCCATTATACCAAAAGTAAGTTTTCAACCTTAGTCCCTTTGTCAAGATTTTTCCTCGAAAAGTTTCCAACATTTTTATTTTTTTATTTTTTTTGGCTATGCAAGCAGGAAAATAAAATAACTAAAGAAAAATGCATGTTTTTAGGTTTTGAAAATCTTAAATCGATCGTCAAATTTTAAAAACACCCCCCCATGCTTAAGATATGCAATGTCCTCATGCATTAAGAGGGAAAATGGATCACCTTAATGAAGAGCGATCAGGTTTAGGATGGTCAAAACCTGGAAAAAGAAAGGAAAAAGGAAAGCAGGAAAAATGATGGGTTACCTCCCATCCAGTGCTATCTTTTACGCCATTCAGCCAGGCATGAAGGTATGCATGGAAAACGGACAATCATGTAAATAATTGGATACTTGGATGCCCTCAAGAAATGTGTTTTCCTCAAGATCTTTGAAAAGATGAATGGTAAAGAAATCAGGATCAAAATGAAATGGAAAAATGGAAGAATGACCCGGATCTGGCCGTGGTTTAAGTGCATGTAAAATGCCAGACTCTGGTGGGTCGAGTGATAGGTCCAATGGAAAGGGAGGGGGAAAGGAGTCAATGAGATGTAGGGTGGGTGAAGTTAGTGTGGATTTTTTGGTGAAAAATCAGGAAGATTGAAAGAGTAAAAGTCAAACCTTAGTTGATCTAAATAGTCTCGAACTACAAAATCATCCTTAGAATAGGAATCAATAAAATCTAGATCCATGGTGGTCAAAGTTGAGTAGGATTTGATCAAAAAAGATTTCTCACAAATTGCTTCCATTGTATTATCAGTGTCCTCGAAAATTTTATGATCAATGGACCCCTTGGAAGCTTGAAATAAATCTAATGAGAAAATCTGGTTATAACTTATATTCATTTTCCCAGAGTGAGAGTTGATATTAGCTATTGCAGTAATCAGAAGGGGTCTTCCAAGAATGGTGTTAGTGAGAGCTGCAGGTACCTCTATGTCAAGGACCAGAAAGTTTACCGGATTTAGACAATTCCGAACCTTGACAATATGATCCTTAATGATTCCCCATGATTGCATGGTAGATCGATCTCCCAATTGAAATTGAACCTTAGTAGGCTTAAAATCACCGAATAAAGATTCCTCGAATATGACCGGGGGAATGATATTAATGGCGGTACCTAAGTCAAGAGGGGTGCGAAAAAAGGTGGTGTCATTTATGACACCCAAGATGAGAGATGCTCTCGGGTCCTTTTTTGTGAGAGGCAACTTGCTCTGAACATCTGATCTTGCTGTCTTAGAAAAGACCACCCTTCCTAGATTCTGAGCCTCCCCTATTGGAGTAAACTTTTCATTCAAAAATTTAGTAGGGGTAGCATCTAGGAGGGGGATATTCCTCTCGACTTGCTCAAATAAGTCCAAAAGATCTTGGTGAGAGGGCTCTGATTTCTAATCAAAAAGATTGGATGGCAATGTTTGAGAGTGAGAAATAGGATTTGAATCAGGTGCTTTTGGTATTTCTTTTTCTTCTTCCTGAGTGGGGTTAAGAGAGTCGATTTGCATAGGTTGAGAGTGGGTTTCATCAATTTGATTTGAAGTCCCTAAATTAGTGTTTGTGTTCCCACTCAACATATCTGCACATGCAGTTTGGTTATCACTGGGAGGAGGTAGGGGGGCCTAATGTTGATAGAAACAAGGTTGGTGCTGAGATATTGGGTTAATAGGAGGATGAACAGTATGGTTCTGATGTTGGTGTCCACCCGGGTGTTGGTTCCTTTAATTGACAAAGTTTGGTGTGGGCTGGGATGGTGAATGTTCTGCAGGTCCTTGAGTCGGAATAACCCTAATTTGATCATTGAGATTGTTAATAACACAGGTGATTTTCGTAGTTTTTCTTTGCATCTCCTGCAGGGTTTTCATCATTTGGGCATTGATGTCTTCATGAGATGGCCCAGATTGATAAGTTTGATTTAAACCATACCCTCCAAATAGGTTTTGTTGGGGAGGAACTGGATTGGTTCAGGAGTGAGTCAAATAATTCCTCAAATTAGAGGAATTTTGCAATTGCTCTTGGAAGGTGGAGACATTTTAAGTGGGGTAATGATTGGATAAGTATAATTCCCTGTTGAACCATAGAAAGTCTCAAAATAATGATTATACTTAGCACGGGTCGTATGCAAATTTGGTCTCTTTGGGATGCGAGAAGGGGTGAGATGTGGAATGTGTGGAGCTTGGGCAGGTGTGGCAGGACTCCCTTGGTTGGCTAGGTTTGTTAAATCCTTATGCAACTGTTGTTGCTTAACTTGTAGCTGAGCCATTATGGAGTAGAAATTAGGTGGGAGGTGATTGCGCAGCAATCATAGGTCCTAATTGACCAAGATTAAGCTAGAACTTAGCATAAGTTAGGGTTATTCACGCATACATACGCATTATCTGCATCTTTACTGCCCTTCTTTAGCTATGCATGAAATAATGTTATAATGTGCTGATTAAGTGCATTATGTTGATTGCAGGCAATAAGCAGATCTGGAGCAGGATCTGAAGCTGGATCTGAAATAACGGGAGTTGTAGTAGAATTGGAGTAGAAGAATTAGTTTAGATATAGGAACAATAATGTAAGGGAGTTAAAGGTTTGCTATTCTATTAAGTAGGAATAAAGCAGTAAAATGTGAAGAGCTTAGGTCCATCCTAGCCCTAGGATAGCCGAGATACTTCCCCAAGCCTTAGCCACCCTTAAATTAGGTCACAACACCCTAGGAAGCCTTAAAACCCTAGTTCCAACCCTTATCTGGACGTCCAGATAAGTTATAGGATGTCAAGGACACTTAGCCAGCTCTCTCACACCTCAAACCCACTTCTGCAATGTTATTGGACATCCAGACACTTTGTCAGAAGTCCAATTTCTGCAGAGTACCCAAAACAGAACCCTGATTTCCCCCTGACTCAAATTGGACGTCCAGAACTGAAGTTTGGACTTCTGATTTTTTAGTATAAGTCGTCTGATCCTATTATTGGACGTCTGATGCTGGTCTCCAGTCCCTGTTTTGAGATTCAAGTCTTGATCTTGGATCTCTAGCTCCCTAGACCTAATCCCAACCCCATAGGAACCTAAATTAAGGTGTCCTAACCATAGTACATCATCTCTAGACCTACCTAAGGACCTAATTAGGTCCTCACCAAACCCAATTGACTTAGATCAAGTCAATTACCTTCACCTAAGTCAATTGGACTCATTGAGTCCAGTTGAGCTTAGATCTCAGCCCACACAAGTTTAATTGGACTTGGTGAGAGTCCAATTGACCTAAACCCAACCTAATTGAGTTAATTGAGTTATTCTACTCTCAATTAGGTTCACACTCATTCAATCAAACTTAGGTTAAGTTTAATTGCATTTTCCCCTTAGCAATTAGGGTTTGTAACCCTAATTCAAGACCTACACCTACCCAAACCCCATAGGACCTAACGTAAGCCACCTAGACACATAGAACACGACCACACACACACACACCCATTCACGCACACACTTCTCTAGAGTTCTCTAGAGAGCTCTTGAGACGCCACCTCTTGGTTGCCAAATTTAGCAAGCAAGAGGAATTCAAATTGAGATCCACAATTCTTGGATCTCAAAGACTATCTCCACCCACATGTGGCCGGCCACTCTTGGACTCTCTCTAGAGAGTTCTACACCTCTCTAGAGAGAAGCCATTGGGTCTATAAAAAGACCCCTTGGGTGGCCAAGCACCCCCATTCACTTCCTTGGCATTCATTCCACTTAGGCTAGCCACTTCCATCTCCACTCCACCTCCACGAGTAGAGCACCACCATGGAGGCCACCATCTCCACACCAGGAAGATGGATCGGCTCCCCAACCTCTCTCCAAGGGCCGGCCTAAGCTCCATTGGCCGCCCCTCCTTCTCCCAGCCACTCAAAGGCCATCGGAGACCACCTCCGAATGCCCTTCCTTCTGCTAGATTAGTAGCTTAGCTCTTCGTATATTTACTGCTTTTATTTACTGCTTAGTAGTGTAGACTTACTTCTCCCCCAATGATGCATGTGAAATCCCCCCATCGATTCTTGTATGAACAGCTAAAGAAAAGATCGATTTCAAAAGCGAAAGCAACGCCTCCCAGAGACGAACGACCAGGACTCAAAGTCTCGTTATTTTTATAAAATAATATCTTTGTTGGATTGTATTTCGCGACTATACTATGGCGCATCCTTTTCATATCAAAATGCGCATTACGATTAGCCCAACAAATGGCATCGTTGCCGGGGAGGCAATGTCATTTTCTGTGATTTTGATCTTTTTGAAACTATCACTGACAAATCTCTCTCTACTTTATTTTTGATGTGCAGGACAACACGGAACGAAAACGAGATCCGCGCACACACGAGCGTGGTAAAGAAAAATCAGGTGCACATCATCTATCTTAGACTAGGTTTATTTTCTGAACCCTAGGATTCGATCTACTTCCTTCAATTTCTTTTGTGAAAAAAAAAGAAAAAAAAAGATTTTACTCATTTTTTGTGAAAAATAAAAAAAAATCAAAAAGAAAACTTTTGAAAAAAAAATCTAGATTAGATTTCCTTTCGAGCTTAGGTTAGTTTAAAAAAAAAAATTAAAAAAAGGGGATATTTTCTATGAATCTTTTGAAAAATTCTTTTTGAAAAAAAAAAATCTTTTTGGTGGAAGGTTTGAATTTCAAATTCAACCCTCTTTAAAAGCTTTTCCACCACCTTCTGATTTTCGGCCAAATTTCAAATCTCACTTAAAAATTCGATTGCTGAAAAATTCATTAGCGAAAAATTCTGAAATTTGGGCTAAACCTTTATTTTCAAACCATCTTTCAAATACCACCATTACTTTGAAAAAATTCTAAGTATAAAATTTTAAAAAATTCACAAAGTGCACAGGGGTCAGACTGACTCAGATTCAAAATTTTTCAAATTTTAAAAAGCGATTTCAAGCAATCCACGAATCTATTTTGACTAAAAATGATGGGGTTTGAAAGCTGACCTAATTGGATTTATTTTCCATATTTTTCATGAATTTTTCAAGATCATTTGATGCTATTTCAAAGCGAAAAAACTGTCCAGGGGTCAAAATTCCAAACCTGACCCCCTGATATTCAAAATTCTTTAAAAATTTGGTTGAAACATTAAAAATTCCAAAAAATAGTCTCTGAAAAAATAATTGAAAAAGGAATCTACTCGCAAAATTTTAAATTAATTGGATTTCAATTATCATCAGAGAACCAACTTTACTTTTGTGATCTGCTGAAACAGAAAAAGAAAAACCCTAGAAGTGCATGCAACTAGGTTGAATCTTTAGGGTTATAACTAGAGACCACACTTTGAGATAACCTAGACTTAATCAAGTCTAGTTAGCCGGTGAGCTTGGTCACCTTGTGGGCCACTCACCACAAACCCCATTGACGAAAATGGGTTAAAATTAATTTTAAAATACGAAATCAACCCAAGTTCATTGTCGTACTACTGGGTGAGTTTAATCTCTCTTGCCAAACCTGGTGACTAAGTCTGCAGGTTAGTGTCAAACAACTGCGGCTCAGGGGTCAACGGAACCGGAGGCATAAGCCAAAGGAAGAACCTTCCCCTTAGTCCCCTCATAACCAGACTGGCTGGGTTAGCTTGAGAGGCGGGATTCACTTTCATTCGGTTGTACGACAAACTTATCTTCAGGAATTTAAATCCCTAACGAAAAATCTGGTCACCTGATCTATAAGGACCATTTGATTGACAAGGCCTTAGCCTTGTCCTGTGTGGCTACACCAACCCAGGGGTTGGGCGGTGTATGCACGGAAGGAGGTCACTTCGACCTCACTTGGTTGGACCTTGGGAGCCACTCCCAAGGAGGCAAGTCACCTCGCCCCGACCATCTTCTCCCCCCATTTCTTCTACTCCAAGAGCCACCATGGCAAATCCTGGACCTAGACCTGGTCAGGACATTGAGAATCTGGACCCGATGGCTCGTCTGGAAGCCTAGGTCACCGAATCTGAGGAGCGGCATCAGCAGAGCATGGATCGTATTCTGACGGCGCTTGATAGGATGCAGCACCCGCCATGAGGAGAACAACTGCGGGATTTCTATGACCCAGCCGCACCTATCGTCGCATCGCTAGTCAGAATTCCCACAGGGGGAGACGCATTTGAGCTCAAGCCCAATGTAATTGGGTTGATCAGCACTCATTTCTACGGGAACTCAAGCAAAGATCCGTTCTAGCACCTTGAGGACCTAAGTCGACTCGCTAAAATGATCCAACCCAGGAATATTGATCTCGGGATTGTTCTGATGAAGCTTTTCCCGTTCTCTCTGAGGGACAAAGCTTCATACTGGTTCAAGACTATTGGGAAGCCAATTGGGACCTGGCTAGAATTACGACGTGAATTCCTGCAAAACTTCTTCCCAATCGGTCGAACAAATGCAATGCGGCGCGCAATCACGACTTTCTCCCAGGGAGCTGGGGACAAATTACATGAAGCATGGGATAGATTTCACGACCTTCTCCGGAAATGCCCGCATCATGGTATACCCAGATGGCACTAAGCTCAAATTTTTTACCATGGGCTAGATGACACACATCGGTATCTGGCCGATGCATCTAGCGGCGGGAATTTTCTCGCAAAAGATGAGAACAACGCATCTGAGCTATTCGATTCATTAGCGGAGAACTCGATGAATGCCGCATCTATGAACCAGTTCCAGCGGCCTGGTCAGTAGCGGGTTGGTGTCCACGAGGCCCACACCGATTCTATTCAAGCCGACATGGATATCATCGTCAAGCAGTTGGATAGAAGAAACCTAATTGAGAAGAAGATTGACCAGATCAGTCAAGGTCAATCCAACTCGAGCTCTACCGCCGCAAGATCCTCCTATGCACCCCGAGCTCCACCTGCTTGAGTTAATCTACTCACTCGGGATGCATCTTCTTCGTATTTACGAGATCTCGCATATCAGGATCCCGTGAATAATCCAGATCTGGCACCCTACAACCAGGGTTACGCACCACCCGTAGATTATAATGCGTATCCCCTTGACGGATATACGTCTCAGACATCTTCGACCTACGAGGACGTTAGCGCTATCCAAGGATACGGGCATAATAATCCGTACTCGGAGACGTATAACCCTAGTTGGCGCCAGCATCCGAACTTCTCCTAGTCTGGTAATTCACAGAGACCACATCAAGATCCACACTACCAAACCAGGCAATACGGGAATGTGCAAAACACGTATCCTAGGCAGCAGCCATTCCCGTCTCAGAAGCAGCAACCCCGCTCGTTATACCAGCCGCTGCACCAAGCTGCCAACCAACCTCCAAAGTGGGTCGACCCTTTGGAGGCACTGAAAGAGGAGCTACAAGAATCGATGAGGAAGTCTACACAAGATAGCTTGTAGATAATGAAGGCGATGGCTGATCAGATTCAGACCATATAGAACACGCAGAACCAGCTGTTGCAGGAGCATAGGACTCAGGGAGCCTTGCCCTCCCAACTCATCCCGAATCCTCAATATGTGCAGAACTAGGGCACCCCGCCTAGGTTTCAAGCACCGCAGGGACAGGCACACGCCATACTACAGGCGCCTCCTGCACCACTTGGTTACGCGCAGGGCCATTCGCCTTTGCAGAATCCTGCGTATTCTGCCCCTTCCGCTCCCCCACCACCTCATGGACAGCAAGCCGACGCACAAGCTGTCTCATTGTGGAGTAGAAGGAAGACATTCGACCCACCACCTAAGCAGGCGGGTTCTGATTTTTTCCACCCTTCGCCGCAGGCAGATTCGACTCCATCATCTCAGGAGCCACCTGCGGTAGATAAGGGTAAGAGGCCATTTAACCCTGAGATTCTCGTCCCTTTTCCTGAGGATCTGACACGAAATGTAGTACGAAAAAAGGACACGCGGAATTTCGAGGACCTGAAATCGATGTTTAAGGAAGTACATATTCAGGTCCCCCTCCTCGAGGCTATCGATCACATTCTAGTTGTCGCTAGGTTCTTCAAGGACTACTGTACCCCAAAGTGATAGCCGAGAATTGGACGACAGGCGGTACTGTCGAAAGAAGCTAGCACTGTGATTCTAGCTGACCTAATGCCAAAGAAGAAAGACCCTAGCACCCCACTCATACCCTGCTTCTTGTAGGATTCTCCATTTGATCGGGCCCTTCTAGATTTGGGTTCGTCCATCAACTTGACTCCCACTGCCGTATTTGACCGATTTCGATTTGGGGAGTTGAAACCCACCTCGGTTACGATTCAGCTGGCTAACAGATTAGTTAAAACACCAAGGGTGGTGGTTGAGAATGTGATCGTGAAGGTTCGCAGGTTCTGTTTTCCCGCAGATTTTTTTATTCTCCATATGGAAGTTCCTTCTAATCTCCGAGATGCACCAATTATTTTGGGTCGTCCATTTTTGGCGACAGCCCGAGCAAACATCGATTGTGCATCTGGGTGTATGGAGATTACCCTAAGCAATGAGCGACTTTGACTTGACATATTCAGGGCAGCAAAGAACTTCGACTGTGATCGAATAGAGGAGGATGGTGAAGACGAAGATTCGGCATACTGTGGTAACATTGGGCTCCTCTGTGACGACCCAATGTCTCATTCGTCTACACTATCAGGGTTCTTGGACCTCGATCCACACGGGACTGAAACCACTGCACTACACATATCCCCCTGAGGATCTGACTGTTTAGGGTGTGCTTCTGACCACAGCACCCCTGAATCCAGCTATCCTGATCCATACATTATTGAATCGCCCCTGTTGTTGACAGACATGACTACAGCCAACGGGTTTCCCGTTAACGTAGTCACAACCGATTATTTCACAGGGAGCGAATCAGTGGGAATTCATGTGCACATGGATCAGCAGATTCCCACCTTCGAGTTTGCTCCTCCCACTCCCATTTTTGACTCAGACCCACCCATGATCAAATTGAAGCCCGTACCCACTCCACACTTTCTTCTAGCTAGACTTTTTGGAGTAGGGGTGCACAATCAGCTGGTCCGCATCTCTGGACCACTGATTCTAGGAGCATACGAGCACATCTTTCTCTTAATTTTGACCGGCTCCTATGCAAGAACTGATACATCTGATTGAGTTTTCGCCCAGCTGGAGGCGTTAAACTCAGCATCTACCCCACATTCATCCATCACCTTATACATACTCTTTTTATACATAGCATATTTTTCTTTTAGCATATTTCCTTTTTGTATATTGCATGTTAACAAGTTGGCCAGAGCTGAATATAATTTCAGGAGCAATTACAGGTGACTTCTACCCACTCATCCTCTGTCAGATTTATTTTCTTTTATATTCATGCATGAGGACATGCAAGAACTTAGGCATGGGGGGGTAGATACAACAAAAACTGAAAAAATTTTCATGCCAACACTTAAGAAAACCTCGGAGCTGCATGTAAAACATACTTTAGGACCCTAAATAAAAGAACAACCGACTCCACCTCCAATGCTCGCATTGGAGCAAGAAATCATTTGCAACAGCCACTTCCGACTCACCCGCTCACCTTTAGTTCTAAATTTAGGGTCAAGCTGATTGTAACCCGATATGGGAAATTCACGAAGTACAAATTATGCGAGGTTACATGTCTATAGCATATATACATATTGCATTCATGAATAAGATTATTTTATTAAGAGAATGCATTAGGGATTTTATCCTTTAGTTGATTCCTGTGATCTGGAATCCAGTACAACTTTTCACACACACGTAGAATTTGCAATGGATTTATAGTGAAGGCTGATAAACGTCTTCAGTCTGTCGAGAAGAAGCAGTGCTTCTTTTCCTGAACCCCTAGACAGTGTTTTGGGAGTCAGGCTGATTTTCTTCCAAAAATCCACCAAATAGTGTGAGATGAGAGTAGAGTGTACTGGTGCTCTAAGATTAGTGCGAGGAATCTGGAATCCTAGATAATTAGGTGATGATACTCTAAGATTAGACATATTTTTCGCTCTCGGTTCCTGCATATACATTTTTGTGCAAAATTTTGGGAGCCATCGAATAAGGCAAATATGTGGAGAGCGAGTTTTCATAAAACTAGGGCTAAGGTGGATGGTTACAACCATTCTCTACGGAATCCTCAGCTGAAGGAGGGTATTGATGTCAAGGTCAGAAATACACCATCCTATCCGTCTCTCCCGGTGCCGTGAGTAGGCACTTCCACCAAATAAGCCACCCAATGTCTCTTGAGTACCACCAATCCTAATAATGCCTCCTTAATAAAGTTCATGGATGTATGCCAGTTGTGTTATGCTGAAAAAAAAAATTAAAAAAGAAGAGAAAAAGAATGATGAAAAGAAATAAAAACTGAAAAAAAATTAGAAAAAGAAGAAAAAGCAAAGCAAAGAATGAATATTTAGTGTTTATTTCATCGAGGCAATACCACCAAATAAAATTGAGATCCACCAAATATGGCCCTAACCTATTTTTCTTGTGTTTTTGACCACCCAAATACTGGTTGAGTAATTTCGACTTAGTGTTGGGGTTATGAGAACTCAATTAAAGTGTTAATGCCTAGTGAGACCACCAAAACAGGTCATATACGTGAATCTGGTGAAGTTGTGAGCTCTACGAAAGAAAAGAAAAGGAAAAGAAAAAGAGTAAGAGAGAATGAATACAAAGGAATCAAAGAGAGCATAGTTTTTCTCTTCTTTCTCTAAGTTGAGTTACTTAGTAGTCCGAGAATCTAGATTCTGTAGTACTAGTCTCTATGTAGCACCAAGTGAGAATGAGACACCAAATATATAATCCTTTCCCTCAGAGATTCTCTACCTAAGCCTAAAGTCGGGGTGAAATTCATAGAATATCTTGAGTACCTCGAGGGAAGAAGTCCCCCTATCCCGCTAGAATTTTTGCTAGGGGTAAAGTACAGGCTTTAGAGGTGTATTAGTTTTCACTCGAATCCGTTGCAAAAGCTACATAACTGCACTTTCACGATTATCTGGATTTCTAGAGCATAGAATGAAAACAAAAAGGAGAAAAATCTCTATGCATACACTTGATAAAATAATCAGTCCCTTAGGGACCCTTGCTGTAAATAATTTAGTCTTGCATTTGCTAGGGACTAGCAAGATTTAGGCATGGGGGTATGATTGCGCAGCAATCATAGGTCTTAATTGACCTAGATTAAGCTAGAACTTAGCATAAGTTAGGGTTATTCACGCATACATGCGCATTATCTGCATCTTTACTACCCTTCTTTAGCTATGCATGAAATAATGTTATAATGTGCTAATTAAGTGCATTATGTTGATTGCAGGCAATAAGCAGATCTAGAGCAGGATCTGAAGCTGGATCTGAAATAACGGGAGTTGTAGTAGAACTGGAGTAGAAGGATTAGTTTAGATATAGGAAAAATAATGTAAGGGAGTTAAAGGTTTGCTATTCTATTAAGTAGGAATAAAGCAGTAAAATGTGAAGAGCTTAGGTCCATCCTAGCCCAAGGATAGCCTAGATACTTCCCCAAGCCTTAGCCACCCTTAAATTAGGTCACAACACCCTAGGAAGCCTTAAAACCCTAGTTCCAGCCCTTATCTGGACGTCCAGATAAGTTATAGGATGTCAAGGACACTTAGCCATCTCTCTCACACCTCAAACCCACTTCTGCAATGTTATTGGACGTCCAGACACTTTGTCAGAAGTCCAATTTTTGCAGAGTACCCAAAACAGAACACTGATTTCCCCCTGACTCAAATTGGACGTCCAGAACTGAAGTCTGGACTTCTGATTTTTTAGTATAAGTCGTCTGATCCTATTATTGGACGTCTGATGCTGGTCTCCAGTCCCTGTTTTGAGATTCAAGTCTTGATCTTGGATCTCTAGCTCCCTAGACCTAATCCCAACCCCATAGAAACCTAAATTAAGGTGTCCTAACCATAGTACATCATCTCTAGACCTACCTAAGGACCTAATTAGGTCCTCACCAAACCCAATTGACTTAGATCAAGTCAATTACCTTCACCTAAGTCAATTGGACTCATTGAGTCCAGTTGAGCTTAGATCTCAGCCCACACAAGTTTAATTGGACTTGGTGAGAGTCCAATTGACCTAAACCCAACCTAATTGAGTTAATTGAGTTATTCTACTCTCAATTAGGTTCACACTCATTCAATCAAACTTAGGTTAAGTTTAATTGCATTTTCCCCTTAGCAATTAGGGTTTGTAACCCTAATTCAAGACCTACACCTACCCAAACCCCATAGGACCTAACGTAAGCCACCTAGACACATAGAACACGACCACACACACACACACCCATTCACGCACACACTTCTCTAGAATTCTCTAGAGAGCTCTTGAGACGCCACCTCTTGGTTGCCAAATTTAGCAACCAAGAGGAATTCAAATTGAGATCCACAATTCTTGGATCTCAAAGACTATCTCCACCCACATGTGGCCGGTCACTCTTGGACTCTCTCTAGAGAGTTCTACACCTCTCTAGAGAGAAGCCATTGGGTTTATAAAAAGACCCCCTGGGTGGCCAAGTACCCCCATTCACTTCCTTGGCATTCATTCCACTTAGGCTAGCCACTTCCATCTCCACTCCACCTCCACGAGTAGAGCACCACCATGGAGGCCACCATCTCCACACCAGGAAGATGGATCGGCTCCCCAACCTCTCTCCAAGGGCCGGCCTAAGCTCCATTGGCCGCCCCTCCTTCTTCTCCCAGCCACTCAAAGGCCATCGGAGACCACCTCCGAATGCCCTTCCTTCTGCTAGATTAGTAGCTTAGCTCTTCTTATATTTGCTGCTTTTATTTGCTTCTTAGTAGTGTAGTCTTACTTCTCCCCCAATGATGCATGCGAAATCCCCCCATCGATTCTTGTATGCAATTATTTTCTGGTAGCTAGGTTTAATTTTTAAGCATTTATGTATAAGCTTTCCTCTAAATTTCCTTGTGCAACAACTCTCCAATGATGAATGAAATTGCATTTATATATATATGTCTCTCTATGTGTTTGAAATCACCGAGAGCTTAATAATTATCGTATTTGCGGGATTTAAGTGCCTGTTCTTTAACTGTCTATATATTACGCACCAACATGTCATTTTCTGAGGATATTGAAAATCTGATAATAAATGCTTTCTCCATAACTAGTCACCACCTCACTAGAATCGTGCGCACAGAAACTCACACGTTCACCTTCGTGATTTACTTGACGCATGCCCATGTGATCCGAGTTAATAACAGGAGCGATGAAGTCTTAGTTAGGAGATTGGAAACTGGCGTGCATCTTTAAACAAAGTAGAACGGCTAAAGAAAAGATCGATTTCAAAAGCAAAAGCAATGCCTCCCAAAGACGAAAGACCGGGACTCAAAGTCTCATTATTTTTATAAAATAATATCTTTGTTGAATCGTATTTCGCGACTATACTACGACGCATTCCTTTTCATATCAAAATGCACATTACGATTAGCCCAACAGGAGGGCCTGATTAAGAAGCTCCTAGGTGGAAAGATTAGGGAAAGAATAATTAGCATGCAAGTTAGAGGATCAATTTTTATTTTCCAGTTTTAAAGAAGAGGAAGAATGCAGGAAAAGTATTTTTTTGGGGAGGCAAAATCAAGTGGTCCCTCCAAGTGGAGTTTTGGACCGCCGCCCGTGTAAAATGGAAGAAATGGTAGGTGAGGAGAAGAGATGGAGATGAGAGAAAGTGTGCAATCAATAAATCAAAATTCTAGACCTAACTTAAATGTGACTCCCTAGAATTTAACCTAAGACTTGGTCTTCCTAGGAAATAAGTAATCAACAGTGAATACCCGTTCTGTCAACAAATCTAGCCAAGTTGCTTAAGGGGAGGTTTGGGCCCAAGCGTTTCCCAGGAAAATCCCCAGGTGCTTGTACAAACCCACGCCTGGTCATTTGACACGGCCCCTCAACCTGAACACCAGATATAGATGACAGAATTGATACTAACTAAAGAAAACTTAAGACCTAGATAGCAAGCCTAAGTTGATGAAACCTTAGGGGTCAAGTTGGTACATATTTTAATTAAGTCTAGGATAATAAAGTGCACATGGAATGTGAAGGGTGTTGATTTGGGTGTTGCCCTGTTATTTCAATTTGTATGTGTGTGCAAGAATTGGAAGTTGATTCTAATGAAAAATAAGTTGTCACACAATTTTTGTATTTCTGTCTTTTAAGATTCAATTTAATTTAATGTGTTTTAGGGTTTCTCTTTTTAAATATTCAAACAAGTTTGAATCTTCGATAATCAAAGGAAAACATGTTGTATTGGTGATGATCAATTTCCTTTAAAAGTGGTTTTCTAGAAATACAAAGGAAAACCCTAATGCAATTTGATCCTGAGGTAGAAAATTACTACCAATGAGTTATTTTTAGGATTTCTGTATTAATTAGTGGTCCAAACAATTCAAACAACACCACTAATTTATGTAAAATCAAACAAGGATTCCAGAAAAGATTATTTTAAGATTTTAAAAATTTGTTTGATATTTATTTTGAATTTTTATTTATGCTGGTGTCAAAGTCTAGAAATGGTACCCGTGGGTATTTTGGACTTTCTACACCACCACTGGCCTCAGAAAATTTTGGTAATTTTATGTGAGATTTAGAATTTTACAAGAATTCCAGAAAACTAAATTTTACAAAAATTATATGAGTATAAAAATTCTAAAAATTCACGGACAATAGCAAAATAGGAAGATAAGAGGGTGTGACCCCTTGGTAATCCACAAATTTTTAAAAATTAAATACAAAGCTGATAGATCTGAAATTTAGAAAAGACATTCCTAACTTGCTTTGGAATCATTATGTGAAATTTCAAAATTTTAGGAGACCTGTGGTGTTGGGAATTGATTTTTGAATTTCGGACAGAAATCTAGACCCGAAAAATAGAACACCAACACTAGGATTAGAGTGGTGTTTAATGAAGCATACAAGCAAACAATGGATTTTTATGGGCACCACTCCACTTAATTAAAATGTTTAGGATCCTGAAAGCCAAGTTAATAATTTTTTGGTAGTCTTTTAGCCTAAATGTGACGAGAAATGGGGGATCAACCTGAAATCGTGGGAAGAAAAGGAACTTTGAGCTCTCGCTTCTAAATTCCTGCTTTCTTCCTGTCGTTCCTGCACACACAAGAGAAAAGAGAGATAAGGGGATGAGATCCACTTCTAGCAAGAGAATCAATTAAAATGCAAAGCCGTGCCTCCCCAGCAATGGTGCCAAAAAGTGATCGAGTTTTTGCACGGTTTGTTAAATTAGGGTTTTAAGTCATTGCAATGCACAGAAACGGATTCACTTTTAAAATTTATAAGACCTAGATAGTGGGGTATCTAGGGTCGTCCAAGGAGCCAAGTTTGCAAATCAAAATCCTTTGCTTTAAAGATGGCTCTCAACTTTCTTTTTGATGTTTTTGAATATATAGTTTTTATGATTTTGAAATAACGGCAACACGCGAGTTTTTGTTGATAGCGGGAAAACAACTAAAACCTATTTCAATAAAGCTAACCCTAAGGTGACAGGTAGAGCCTCTCCCTAAGCTCACCCTAGGCACGTGGAGGCCTAGAATAATTAGGGAGAGGGAGTGAAACAAATGCTAGGCAGAAATTGTAAAAGGCTATGCAACAAAAATTGAAAGAAGGCAACTTGAATTAAAATGAACTTGTTCTACACAAAACTCATAGAGGAAAGCTTCCAATCTACTTGAAATGCAAGAAGATAAAAACACAAATCCTCTAAATGAAATGGTGAAGGAGATGATGGCTTCTTTCTCCAAGTCTGGTAGCTCCCAGGCTTGAAAAGAGTCCTCCAACTCCTTCCTTGCTACACTCCTCCAAGATGGTGTCCTCCAAGGTGGAAGCTACTACCTTCAATTCTCCTCCTCCAAGGGTGGACGCCCACCCTAGGTCCTTCTCCTTTTCTTGGCCGTCCTCCTTGAAGTAGAATGACTCTCTTCCTTTGCATGGCACAAGTTGAAGAGAGTGGGGAGAAGAAGGCACCAAAGGGGCAGGTGATGTGCCCCCTTAATCTTCTTCTCTACTCCTTCTTCTTGGCCGTAGGTGTAGGTGGGTATAGGTAGAATAAGACACTAAGGGAGGATCATGAAAATGGTGGTAGGTGATGGGTTTTTATAGAGGTGGGAGGTGGTGGTTATGGTGGAGATGAAGTGTAGGGCTAGGATGGGTTTTAGGAGGTGGTTAGGTGATCTTATGGTGGAGGATGGTTGGCGCCAAGTGGGGGGATGTGAAGGTGGTAGTTATGGTGGTGGAGAGGCATCTAATGGTGGTGCCAACCATGGAGAGGTGCCTTGGTTTTGGCACCACCATGAAGGCTTCTAGAAGGAGGGGTTAGGTGGATGGCTAGGATAGGTTGTAGGGTTATGTGTAAGGCCATGATGTGGGGGTGTTTTGGCCCCAAAAGGGAGGGCTTCTAGAAGGTTATTTTGGTTCCAAAACAAGGTGTCTTTTGGGTGTAGTTGAGTGGCTAAGTGGTGTCCATCTTGGCACCAACATAGAGTAGAGGTTTAGGTAGCTTAGGTTGACTAGGTAAGCTTCGTTGATGGAGCTAGCTAGGGTTAAGTTGAAGGTGGAGGATGGCCAAGGAGCTAGATGCTAGCTAAGATAAGCTAGCTGAGCTAGTAATGGAGTAGAGGAGGAGGCAATGGGAGCTAGGGTTTGAAGAGAGGAGCTAGACAGAAGAAGTCTAGAGCTGAAATGGAGCTGGCAGCTGCTGAAGGGGGTGGCATGGAGCTACTCTAGCTAGCTTAGCTTGCTAGTTCTTTGCTAGCTACTAAGCCAAGCTAAAGTAAGCTGGCTTCTATCATAATGAGCTGAGGTGAGTTGGGTCTAGTGCTCCCGGGGAGGATCAAGCTAGTTGAGGCAGCTAAGGTAGCTTAGCTCAACTGAGTTGAGCTAAGCTAAGTCCCCGAGAGCTGGACTTGAGCTTCCTGAGATGGAATGAAGTCATCTTCAGCTGGCTGGAGTTGAGTGGAGCTGGATGTAGCTAAACTTGAGCTGGGGTGAACTCCAGTCAACTCAGCTAAGCTAGCTAGAGCTCCCTATGGACTAATGGGAGCTGAGATGAGCTAGACTCAGCTAAGTTGATCTGGATCTGAGTTAACCTGAGCTAGGGTGAGCTAAGATTAGCTCTCTTGAGCTGCCATTCAGCTGAGATGAGCTGAATGGAGCTAGGATGAGCTAACCCTAATTCAGGTGAGCTGAATTTCAACTATGGTGAGCTAGATCAAGCTGAGTTCCAACTGGTGAGAGCTTCTCCTTCACCAGTTGCCTTCCTGAGTGCTAGGGTACTAGGGATCAGGCAATCTGTTTATCCCTAACACTCATAAAAACACATGAAAAACACAATAAAAAATGCAATGCATGCCTAACCTAATTAATGCCTAAATGCAACCCAAAAATCCATTTGCGGAGTAAAATCGTAAGAGCTAGGTTTGTTTTAATGCATAAGAATGATGATAAACTGATGTTTATCAGCTAGCTACTAAGCCAAGCTAAGATGAGCTGGCCTCTATTGATATGAGTTGAGGTAAGCTGGGTCTGGTCTTCCCAGAGAATACATAGCTAACTGGAGTAGCTAGCTTAGGTCAAGTAGCTCAACTCACCTAAGTTGAGCTGAGTTGAGTCTCTGGGTGATGGACTTGAGCTGGCTTGAGCTAGTTGAGGTCATATTCAACTGACTAGGTCTAGCTAGTTGATGGCAATAGCTAGTCCTAGTCAGGTTGAGCTTTTAGTGAACTGTTCTGAGATGGAGGAGCTGGAATGGAGCTAGGATGAACTGACTTGAGCTAGTTTGAACATCCATCTAGCTGAGGAGAGTAGAATGGAGCTGAGTGCTGCATCACTTTCGTTGAGTTTTAAAATACACGTCATAGTATAGTCAACAAAAACAATACAGCATTTGCATTTATGAACTCGAGAAACAGAAATAGGAGTCTGAGGTCATTCCTAGGGAGAAATTATAAGGAAATCAATCACTAATCACAATTATCGAGAAGAATATACAAGTAGATTCAAAATGATGCTTAATATATATCAGAAGAATATCTCAGGAAGTATCAAAGCACAAAAAGATCGGGTTAAAATGGTGGTTTGAACCACCAATTTTAACCCTACAATTAAGCTCTTAATCAACTCAAATAATCCAATAGTAATCTGCAACCACTACCACTAATGGCAATTTCCACGTCAGTAGATGTATCAACAATAATCAATCAGCAGAACCAATCAAGCACCAAGTCAGACGATAGTGTAAGGCTCAGATGCCTTAACTCACGCCTCAGCAGAACCAAAGGAAACCACAACAAAGAGACACAAGGGCCTCACAAGCCATAGAATGGCTAAGTGTTGAGCACAGGAGGGGGTACGAATCCTAAGGTCTCAGCAGTGCAAAACACCCCTCTTCCCTCTCAGGTTCTCTTTCTTCCCTCCTCAAATCGAAGTATAGTGTTAATCAGGTTATCGAGTCGGGTAATCGAATCCGGGCAAAGGGACCAGAATCGTCGACGAGGTGTAGTGGGTGAGGAGTGCGCACGTGAGTGAGAGGGACCTCACCCCATGTGCTGTGGCAACACGGCAATGGGCATTTTGCTTTATATGCAATGTTCTAATTTTAAAGCCCACAATGTGAGCCTAAATCGAGAAGCCCCTTCACGTGAAGCCGCAAGACATCATCCGAGCAATTGTAGCTACGTCTTGCTGCTCTTATTCAATTGTTGATGTAGACACCTTCAAGACATGAAACTGTAGCTGGTAGAAGTTGTAGCAAAGCCTGAGGTGGATGAAGTGCCATGAATGGAGGTGGAGAATCAACGGTGACGATGAAGCTCCGGTCGTGACCTAAAATGCAATGAAACAGCCTTGCAACCCAATTAAAAAGCTCAGAATGGTCGCCGGAGGACAGCAAGTGTAGTGCTGGTGAGAATTTGGTATGTGTGTGCGTGTGGTGGTTGGCTGGTGATGGAGTGGATGTGCGGAGGTGGGTTTATTCACGGGAGAGGTCGAGTGGTTGCTTCACTTAATAAGTTTAGGGCTTTTGATGGTGGAGGAGAGGCAAAGCTTGTGGAGGTGGTGGCGAGTGGTTTGAAGTGGTGTGGAGGTTGTGTAAGATGGCTGGAGCTCCACCAGTCGTAAGGAAGATGAAGGTGGTGCGGTGCAATGAGTGGTCGAACATGAGTGCAAAGGGTACGAGTGTGTTCTAAAGAAGGAGAGGAAGAGAGAGAAGAGATTTAGGGATAGAGAGAAGAACGGAGTCATCCAGTTATGATTGGCCGGAGTCGGAGAAGGCGAATTTGACGGCGATATGACGGTAAGGAAGGAGAAGCGAAGAGCGGCTGGACTTTGGTCGGTCGAGGTCGCGAAGAAGAGGGAAGGGCAAAGGGCTAGTCAATTTGACCATTGGCCGATCGGATGATAGGATGGAGTAGCTCGTCGGAGCTCAAGGTGCAGAGGCCAGAGAAGGAGACAAGGGAGAGTTCTCGACCTAATCTTGTCTGAGAAGGAAGGCCTTGACTCAAGGGGTTTAAATAGGACCTCTTTAGGCCCTTAAGGAATCAATTCAAGCAAGTTCTTCAAGCTTCAAGGTCAGTCTACAAACTTGGAATTTCCAAGCTTCGTCGACGAGATTTTGGCGCTAGTTGATCTTGAGACAAGGTTCAACTTGTAGAGGATCAATTTAAGAATAATCTCTTCAATTTTGGAGAGATTTGATCGAGAAATAAGTGAAGAATCTTCGCTAGAAGTTGGCTGTGGAGCTCGCATTCACATTCATGGTGGCAAGTGTCTTTTTGTAAGAAAAATGATAAAGTTAGGGGCCTAAATGTAATAAACTTGAAACCTAAGGGGCTAAATGTAAGAAATAGAGTTTTAAAGGGCTAAAATGCAAACTAGGTTAAGATAGACTCTGATTGGGCTCAAATTTTGGTTTTAACTTAATTGGAACCCAAAAAATCTAATTATGAACTTGGATTTGAGTTTTGACCATGTTTGACAAGAAAATTTACACAGAAGCCCAAATCAAGGCAAAATCCCATCTGAAACTCTGTTCTAGGTCAAAATAGGTTCAGATGGTCAAACCAATGGTACCTAACCTCTTATAATATTTTCCTATGAATTTTAGGAGGTTTAGATTAATTTTATCTTGACCAAAACCTCTTCAATTCAAGTGGGGTTAAGAATTAGGGTTTTGGTGATGTTTTATTTTTTTAACAAAGAGAAAGGACTACTACCGATTACCATAGTAGTCTAGATTTATTGAAATATAACTATCAATTACATATTCTCATGCCATAACTTGGAACTCGACACTACATCAGCACAAATATTATCCACCCACATATTACTCCTGTTAAATGTTACATCATTCCTAGTTCTCCAAACCACCCACAGGTTGGTAGCCATGAGTGCACAGGGCTTGTCCGCTTTCATGAACTGGGCCCACAACGTCTGCCAGTCTAGAAGTGAAGTAGAACAACATTTGCACCACACCTCATTAGTCACCAAACACGTACTAAAGAGATGTCTCGTATCATCCTCCTCAAAGCCACATAACAGACAATACATGACATCGGCCCCAAGCATTCTTCTCCTAAAGGACCCAGTAAGCAAGCCACCCTGCCTGGCTAACCAGAGAAAAAATCTGTACCTTTAATGGGATCTTTAACCTCCAAAGGTGGGTGTATACCTGGCTCTGAACATCGTCCACCTGCTCACTCATAAGAATCTCATAAGCACTTCTTTCCAAGCAAACATATCCACCCCATCCCTTGGTTTGAAGGCTATCAAAGCAAGTCTCATAGATTCAGCCTCTTCACAAGTTCTCATGACAGATCTCCCACCCGTGGTAGGAATCTTCCACTCTTCATTTTCACCATGCCACATATCTGCCACCGAGGCCTGTTTCATCTCAGCACTACAATGCACACGTGAATAGGTGTTAGCAAGGTGACCCAGGCCACTCTAGTCATCCTCCCAAAAATGAAAATGTTCATCATTGCCCAGTATTGGCTTAAAGAGATTCCAGTGATCCACGATAGCTTTGGACATTGACGCCTAGAATGGAGAAGCTGACTCTTGACAAACCATGTCAGTAACATGCCATCACCACTATCATACAAATCTCTAATAATGGACTACCACACACTCACATCCCCCCGAAGAATAATAACCCCCCACTTCAAAAGAAGAGAATTTCCGAATTCTCTAAGTGATCTGACACCCAAACCACCCTTTTTCTTTGGGGTACATATGGTCTTCCACTTAACTAGCTACATAAGCCTTCCATTATGTGCTGCACCCTTCTAGAAACATTTCTTGCGCATCACATCAATGTTCTTCAACACTGAGCCAGGTGGCCTAAACATGGACAGGAAAAAAACTGGCATAGCTGAAAGGACAGAATTTAACAGTATCAACCCCCCTCCTTTTGAAAGGAATCTGCTGCACCACCCCTCCATCTTTAACGAAATCTCCTCAAATAGGTCTGACCAAACTTTTTTCTTCATTCTCTTGGCCTACAAAGGTAGACCAAGATATCGGATAGGAAGAGTAATGACTGGCATTTGTAAAATAAGAGATAACTCCTTGCTCTGTCCACACATCTCTCCAAGACAAACAAGGGAAGACTTGTGACCATTGATTTGTAAACCCGAGATCTCACTAAAGAGGTCCACAACAAACTTGAGTACTTTCTCTTCGTAAGAACCACCTTCTATAAAAAAAATCGTATCATCGAAAAACTGTAAAATAGGAGTCAGTGCCCTCAAGGAAGAGAGTGTAGCCATGCAGAAACTCGCCTGAACATGCCTTGAAGGCTAGTTGTGCCAAGGTATCGACTATCAAGATAAATATAAGAGGTGCCACCGGATAGCCTTGTCGAACCCCCTTCTGTGGCTATATCCACCGTCCCGTAGGCCACCCATTAGTCAGCGGGGAAAAGAAAGAGGTAGTGACACACCTCTTAATCCACTGTACCCATTTCTCAGGGAAACCTCTCCTCCTGAAGATCTCCCAAAGGAATGACCAGGCAACTGAGTCACATGCTTTGGAAAAATCCACCTTCCACATGAATGCATTCTTCTTCCTTCTAACCCACCCCGACACCATCTCTTAGGCTAGAATGAAAGATTCTTGTAAAGGCCTTCCCTGGAGGAAAGCAAATTGCACCAAACTAATGATGTCTTTCACTGCCTCTCTCATTCTATTTGCAAGCACCATTCTAATAATGAGATAAATAGAGTTGGAAAGGGCTATGGGCTGAAAATCTGACAGCGACTCTGCACCAGGCTTCTTTGGTAGAAGAAAAAGAAAAGATCTATTAAGTCTCTCTAGACCATAGTTACCCCTCCGAAACTCATCAATCACATCCAACACTTTCAACTTGACCACCAACCAAAACTCCTTATAAAAGAAGATAGGAAACCCATCTGGACCAAGTGAGCCCTCCACCTTCAGCCCTTTCAGAGCTATTACCACCTCCTCCTCTCCAATATTTCTACATAGCTGCTGCCCCTGCATCTCTCCCAACCTTGGCATATTAGAGTTTGAAAATCTCCACGCCCCCTCTTCTCTGCACGTGTGATGTCTTGAAAGTAGTAGTTGGCTGTGTTGCAAATGTCAAGCGGTGCCGTAGCTAAATGTTCCCCATACCAAAGTGAAGTGATGAGGTTAAACCTCCTCCTTTCTCCTGCAGCCATGTGGAAAATTTTGGTGTTGACATCCCCCTCCTTCAGCCACAACTGCATAGACTTCTAGCGCCAGTCAATCTCCCTTTGTTGATCTTTTGTAACCACGTTTTGCATATTTTTACGTTGCATCCTCTCTTCATCATTCAACCCCACCGACTCATCCTTCACATCCAACCTCTGCACCCCTTCTAAAGCCTCCCTCCTTTTCTGTGCCTTAAGGCTACAAATAGATCACTTGTACTCCAGCAAAAAGAAGCGTAGTCCTTTCAATTTTGAAGCCAGCATTTGAGTAGCTGTCCCTACAACCTCTTGGGCCGACCACTAGGATGCCACCATGTCTCTAAATCCATATTCCATGAGCCAGGACTTTTGGAACTTAAAGTAGGTCCCTATCTTCATGTCTTCACCACTTTCCCGAACTAGCAGAGTATGATTTGAGAAAGGGCAAGCCAAAGCCACCATCGCACCCAAGTGAAAGATCCCACTAACTCAACATTGCCAAGAAACCTATCCAATTTGGACACCAGTCCACCCCCTCCCCTCCACGTGGAAACTGCCCCAGAAGAGGGAAGGTCCACCAGTTCCAGATCCGAGACAACACTCTGAAACTCGAAGGTAGACGAATCCAACCTTCCATCCGACCTATCATCAGAGGAAAGGGTAGCATTAAAATCTCCTCCCAGAGCACATGCTGCCCCCTGCACCCAAGCAGCAATATCATGTAATTCTATCCAAAGAGACGGCCTCTCACCCCGATTACACGACCCATAAACAGATGTAATAACAATACAAGATCTATCAGACAACCTGCTAAATTTGCATGAGATTGAAAAACGACCAACCTTTATGTCATCTAACTGGAGTTTCAATGAACTCCACCAAACACACTGACCACCTACACGCCCAACAGACGAGATACATCTCAATGAAGACTCACCTGATCCCACCAACGGTTGCCACAGAAAAACATCCTCCCCTTCAATATGAGTCTCCTGCAGTAGTGCACAATCTACTCCCCACTCCCTCAAATATCTCACCAAGGCATCTCTTCTTCCACGATCCCACTGTCCCCTAATGTTCCACATTAGCACCTTCAACATAAAGAAGTGGCCAGGCCCTCATTCTTCTTCTCCCTACATGAAACCTGTAAAGCCTTCGCCAACTGGCTAACATCCACCTGGATCGGGCCACTGCTTCGAAGATGGTACCTCCCTTTGCCTGGATACCCACCCCTGACAGGCCTGGATGAACCTGGGTTGTATCTAGCCTCCTTTGGAGTGCAAAAAACAAAGGTATCTCCTTCGACCTCCTCAGACTCCTTGTGAATCACCATAGCACCTGACCTATCCTCGCTAACCGCCCCAGTCGGTTCCTTCTTAGCAGCTTCAAGTACCTTACCTTTCTTCTTCCCACTATCTTATGCTACACTTTCAACAACCACTAGTTACCACTGCATGGTACCCCCATCATCCACCACTGCAACCTTTTCCTTCCCCCCTCTATCTTTATTTCTCAGCTAGGAGCAAGCCTTCACATGGAGGTGAAGTGGCCACAACGAGCCACCACACCTAAGCACAACCCTCTCATGGAATGACCCCCAATGCTTCAAACAAACCTCCACTTTGATCGTACTTCCATCTCCTTTCGACAAACTGATGTTACAAAAATTCGTCACAAAAAGATTTGAGTTTTGAAAACTCATCGTCGTAGTGTAATTTGCGAGAAAATCCGAACAATCAAATAATTTTTTACCGAAACTCAAAAGGAGTTCTGCGTCGAACACAGGGAGGCTACGTCAATTCAAAACCCACAATTATATTTTTTTGTAATTTTTGTTTAACGATGAGATAATCACAATGATTCTATTCTACTTGCAATATAAACACTATAACTAAAAAGAGAGAGAGAGATTGATGGGAACACCATCATGAGCCATAACTAGCTCAATATGGTCTGATAAAGTCAATAAAAGCTCCTACATATCAGTCAGAAGGTCTTTGGGGCAAGTTAAGTTGTTCTGAGAAGAAAAGATGAAAATAGGGTTATTTCTGCAATTTTACCATCTTATCACAAAAACAAAATAACCACGGGGTATGCCAGGGGTTTATTAAAGGTCATTTAGTCATTAATGTCTAATAAGGGAGTCTATGCAGACAAATGGGTTTTCACGCATTTCAAAAATTAATGGATATCTAAAACCCTAAAAATACACCCACTTAATTAAATGAGGTTATGGTCAAGATAAAATTCATCTAAACCCTCTATAAATCATGGAAAAATATTCTCTATGTTTTGGCATCCTTGATTTGACCATCTAAACCCGTTTTGACCTGAAACAGAGTCTCAGACAGACTATTGCCCTAATTTGGGTTTTTGCATAAATTACCCAGTCAAAATAGGTCAAAACCAAAATCAAACTTCACTATTGGATTTATTAGGCCAAAATGAGGTTTGTATCAAAATTTGGGCCCAATTAGAGATCGTCTTGACCTAGTTTCATTTTAGTCCTGTCTAATTCTTTCTATTTCACAAGTACCCCTAGCTTTTGAAATTCATTACAAATAGGCCCCTATCTCTGTTGTATTCTTTCACAAAAGGTCCCCGCCACCTCCATGAATGTAGAATTCCTATTCCTACAACTCCAACGACCTTCAATTAGAGTTTTTCCCATGATTTCACACTCAATCTATTCTAAATTTGGGAGAAAGATTCCTAAGAGATTTCTCAACGGTTTGAACCTATTTGTGGGATCCATCTCTTTCCCAGTCTCTCATGAAAATGCATGAGAGATGTGGGTTTCCTACTCTGGCGAACCTAATAAGCTCAGAAGCTTGGTTTCCAAGCTTTTAGCACCCCCTGAGACCTATTTAAAGACCTCTGAGGACAAACCGTCCTCTCTACGCTCGTTTTCAGCCTGAATCCCTATACTTCTTCCCTCCTCTCCAGTCGAAAAGCTCCACGACATCCGGTGACCTTCTTTGACTACACTCGTCATCCACTCACAACACTAGCGGCGGTTTGCCTTCCTCTCCTTCTTCCACGTCGCGCCATACCAGCAGGCTCTCCCTCCCCCATCATCGTCATTGTTCTCTCCCACCGGAGCTCCCTTCATCTTCGACATTGGCCATAGCTGACCCGGTGTCGTTCCTTCCCCTCGTTAGCCACCACTTAGTCTCCTCAACTCCTTATCTTCCGCACATCATCACCGTGCCACTACTCTACTGTTTCGACCGCTCCTACACCATCCGTGACTTCGTCTTCCACCTCGCTGGCGTACCTCCAGGGAGACCTTCCAGCTGCTACAGACCATCTCTTTGCCTGACACTGGTCCCTACACCTCTGCCATGTCCACACGAGAAAAACGCCTCAAGAAATTAGGGGGATTACTTGCCCAAACCCTCCATTGAACAAACCCAATTCCGCCTTCGATTTTCTTCTCCGCTAGCCACCTCCGATCACATTCACGACACGCAACCGCCACCACACCTTCTCTGCATCATCATGCTTCTCCTGAGCTTTCTCTAACTTGGCCCTTAAGACATTTTTGTGTTTCAGGTTCACGGCCACCATCGCCATTAACAGAGCTCCTTCGAAGAGCTCGAAGCAGGTGTTCGTGCTCCAGCAGCCCAGGCGCCACCTCTAAGCGACGCAGAATTCATCCAAGAGTGTGCCCAGGTCTCCAATTGAAGGAGTTTCCCTCTCTATCGACTACAATCAAGCTTTCACCTCCTGCTGCTACCTCACACGAAGAACGAGGACATAGTCCCACATCGTGGGAATTGGAGCTGAAAGAGCCACATAAGTTATTTTTGTGTCGAGGCTTTATCACCTCGACACATTGGGGGTGAGGTCCCTGCACCCCACTCACCTGACTCAACCCATTTCACTGCTCGACTGCGACCCCACATACACAGCCCTGCACCCGGATCTGGTTACTGTTCCTACCCTATTACCCGGTTAACCCTGGGTCTTTGAGAGAAAGAAAAGAAGGAAAGAAAGGGAAAGAGAAAGAGAGAGGGGGGTTTTTGCCTCACTCTCTAACTCTCTGACACTTAGAAGAATTAGGAAGAGGCCTTTGCCTCTGGTGCGTGTGGCTACTGTGCCTCTCCCTGAGGCTTGAAGAGAGAGGCCTTTGCCTTTGCTAGTTAAGGCATCTGAGCGCCTATTCTGAAATTCTGAGGAGTTGATACTGTGGTTGACATTAAGTGCTTGTAAAACTTAAAGAGTAATTTGGTGATTCAAATCACCATTTTTACTCTAATCTTTTTGTACTTTTAGACTTGAATCTTCTGATATATCATTGTTCCTTTTGTTATACTTGCTTATATTTGTGATTCTATTGTAATCTATGAGGTTAATTGCTATAATTGCTCCCTATGTTCAACCTTGGATACTCTTTTGAATTTGAGCTATAAATTTAAGTGTTCTACGCGATTTATCGGCTATACTACAGTGCATTACTTTTAAAACACCGATTCGGAGCGTTCAACAAATATATATATATAGAGAAAAAGAACAACTTCTATAATCAAAATAATGTTATTACAACTACAACTAGAAGGCAAGAAATCTAATCTAGAAAGCGATAAAGAAAAGGGGGAGAGAAGTTATCCTCCTCGATGGCTTTTTGGAGGATGAGCCGGATGGACGTCACCTGGAAGGAGAGTAAAGATGGATGATGGAGAATGGATCGGGAAGAATTGGGTGTGAGGCAAGGCATCGTCGTCGTGGGATCCACTTCCGGAATGGGGGCGAGAAGATGACCACGGGTGCTCCACAAACAAGGTGTGAAGTGGATAAAATTTTGATTTTTACTCTAGAGGAGCATCCTAGGTTTGGGACAAGCTTCTTTAGAGCTTTGGAGAAGGAGAGAAATGAAGGGATGAAGAAAATGTGGTGGGCGTAGGTCCTTTTATAGGTGAGGTTTGAGGGCAAAAAGGACATTTGAATCTTTAAGAAAAACATTAACTCAGGTTCTTTAGTGACAGATTTAATCATCACTAAAGCCCAATCATGGGTGTAGAACGCGCATGCCCCTGCCTCTTCCTCTTCCTTTGCTTCAACGCATGTATCACGTTCAAGTGTTCTTGCGATCGGACGACTTAAAACGCATTCGCACGCTTCTTCTTCATCGCGCCTAATGAATGTGCGTGCGATCGCACGTCTGATAACACATGCATGAACCGCGTGCATCCATCGCGCCACATCACACCCCTATCCACCGTCCGCTCGCGATCCAACGAACGAATTGAGCCGCGTCCGCCTGCACCTTCAATTTGAGGCACACAGGGGCTCGACCCCACGACCTCTGTCTCGCCCATGGACGCGAAAATGCTGCGCCAAGCCGCTAATGATAATATCATCATTAGCCATAACTAGCATTAATTAGTCACAATCAAGAGATAACTACTCCTACATAACCGTCGGAGAGTCATAATTGATTACATGTCCTTTATAAGAAGAATGCATTAACTCAGCGTTAAATCTACAGTTTTTACAGAAGATCATAAATGCAGAATAATCATGGGGTTTCCCAGGGGTTAAATGAAGGCCTAATGAGCATTAATTACTAACAAGAGGGTTCATGCAAACAGAAATGGATTTTCGCGCATTTCAAGAATTAATGGACATCTGAAACCTTAATTTCAGACCCGCTTAATTAACAGAGGTTCTAGTCAAGATAAAATTTACCTAAACCTTCTAAAAATTATATAAAAATATTCCATAAGGTTTGGTATGTTTAATTTGACCATTGGAACCCATTTTGACCTAAAACAAAGTCTCAGATAGGAAGTTGCCCTAATTTGGATTTCTACGTAAATTACCTAGTCAAACTTGGTTAAAACCAAAATATGACTTCACCATCAGATTCCTTGGATTTGAATTAGGTTTGTACCAAAATTTGTGCCCAATCAGAGATCATCTTGACCTAGTTTGCATTTCAGTCTAGTCAGACTCTTTCTCTCTCACTTAAACCCCTAGCTTTCGAAATATATTGCAAAGACTCCCCTAACTTTGTCATCTTCTTCACTAACAGGTCCCTGCCACCTTCATGTTTGCAGAACTCCTAAACCCATCAGCAACCGACCTTCAATCAGGGATTGTTCCCTAATTTCGCGGCTAAACCCTTCCAAAATTGGAAGGGAGATTCATAAAGAGATGCCCTTCAATCTGAACCCGGTCTTGCCTTCCGATTCTTGCCCTAGGGTTCATGTGAACTCTTGAAATTCGTCAATTCCTACTCCATAATTTCTAAGCTTTCAAGCTTGGTTTCCAAGCTTGGAAGCTCGACTCTAGGCCTATAAAAGACCCTCATGGACTGCCTTTCATACTTAGCTTGGTTTGGAGGTTGGAATCTCCTTCCCTTCTCCCCGACCTCAGTCTCCACCAACTCTGGCAACCCTCCTAATCTGGCCTCTTCACCGTCTGGCACGTACAATAGGTGGCGGTACCATCTTTCTCAAACTCCTCCGCGTCTCGCAATACCAATGAGTGCCGCCTACCTCCCCTCGTTGTCGCTGCTTCTCCTACCGGAGGCTTCACCTTCCACGACGCCGACCATACCATACCCAGCACCCTCTCTCCCCTTTCATCTGTTAGATTAGGCTAGTTAGGTTTCTCTCTCCCTCTACTCTCTTTTCCTCCCTTCAAGCCCTCAAATCAACCCACGCTGCCACCATTTGCCGTCATCTTCTCCATCTTCGGCCGCACCTCTTGCGAGGCCTCTGCACCCCCACACCGCACCACATGCCTCGCCAACACCCTCACAACATCCTCCATACCTCTACACACAAAACCTCCATCTTTATTATGCATTCCACCCATCCAAATGCTCCACCGAACACCTCCGCCTTCACGCTCCTTCTCTATCACCGTCCGCCCTCATCCACGCATGAAACACCCCACGTACACCGTCATCACCTTTGCCATCATGTAACGATCATCTTAAATGTTTTAATGGGGATTTTAGATCATATTTTGTATTTCAGGTCCTAGCTAGAGCTCCGTCACTGCGTCATCTTCTCCGGCCATGTTCATCGAGCCGCGGCCGTGTTCTTCATCCAATCAACCCCTAAGCTGTGCGGACACCCTTCAGGACCCTTCCCAGGTCCTCAATTAGAGGCCTCATCCATGACTTCAACTCCAATTGAAGAAAGCTCCACAGTAGTGCACGCGACGAAGGAGGGGGACTAAGATAGTCCCACCTCATGGAGTGAAAGGCACTTGAGTGCGCATATATTGATTTTTTGCATAGGCCTTATCACCCAGTCACTTGAGGGGTCGGGTCCCTCTTACCCTTCACATCCGAATACCCGCCTACTCACTCCTCGGTCACCACACACTCTGGTGGCCCTGGACACTGTACGAGACCCGTTTACCAGAATATGAATCCAAGTATATTCTTGTTTGGGGTTTGAGAGAGAAGAAGAATTGTGAGAGAGCAGGGGGGTTGCTCTCTAAAGCTTAGTCTGCCCTTCTGCTTTGAAGAGGAGAGGCCACACTCAGCCTTTGCATGAAGGAGGGAAGGCTCTGAAGGAGAAGAAGAGGCTCGGAAGAAAGGAAAGCCTGACAAGAAGAAGGAAAGCAGAAGGTCTGAAGAGAGGGAAAGAAGAGCACTGTGTAGGGCCACATTTAAGTCGTATGGTGGAATGTTCTGACGTCTGATGTGGCATTGAAGCTTGATACTATGGAAACATTTCTAATTGATTTGGCTTGGTACTGTGGTTACTTATCTTGCGTGGCATTTTTGATTGATGATACTATTCACTTATTTAGTTAACATATGCTTAAATAAGGCTAATAATTGGTGATCTAAATCACCATTATTTTGTCTTAGATTTCTTTTTATCATTGTAATCTATTGAAATACTCACCCTTATAATTGAATATCAATTTGAGTAGTTATTATTCATTGAATATCTTTTTGTGCTTCGATTATGGTGCTCATTTATATGCAATTAAGGATTAGCGCATGAATTCCATATTTTCTTCTTGTGTTCGACCTCAGACTTCAATTTAGATTTTGAGTAATAAATTTTATCTGTTGATTGAGCTATTTAGGAGGCTATGCTACAACGAAATGACTTAAAAACTCCTTGACAGCCGTTCAACAGTCGCCCTTTGAGGCGCATTTACATCTAAGGTGCACACGCTCATGGCTGTTGGATCAAGATCTGATGGTCGGTTGAGGAGAGAAAGAGTGGTGACAAGCCTTGGGTGGTTTGGGCGGCTGAGATGGTACCATGTGGCACCATCTTGGCTATCCATCTTCTTTAACTTGTAGATGGTGCCACAGATGTCAAATTGGATCTATTTTCATGTCATTGGGCTGTGATCGTCGATCCAAACCCATTTGTTCGGTCTGATTTGTCATCTGAAGTATAGATTTATACCACCTAGCCCCTTGATCTCAGATCTTTCTTGGACTACATTTG
The DNA here is from genome assembly GCA_037157565.1 of Thalassia testudinum. Taxonomy (NCBI): domain Eukaryota; kingdom Viridiplantae; phylum Streptophyta; class Magnoliopsida; order Alismatales; family Hydrocharitaceae; genus Thalassia; species Thalassia testudinum. Next base: position 98,052,687 of record JAZHRO010000024.1, read on the forward strand.
ATGTTATGGAAGTCTAATCGGGGCAATCTTGGAGTCGTTGAACTTCAATCGTTGCCCTAATCAAATCCGTATAGTTGGATCTTCAATCCGAGGCCCCTATTAAATATCGCCCTGTCCCTGGCCACCAAAAAGAGCAAATTAATATACAATCTGTATAATTTGACCTAAATGCATGATGATGAATGTTATACAATATTTACAATACATGATGCTACTACGACACTAAGAACATGCATAAATAGGCATTTTAGGATACTTAGATGCATACACATCACAATCCCACAGACACACCCTCCTTCATGGTAGCAAAACTAACCAAAATGCTTGAAATCACAAGGAACGAATGCAGGTGCAGGGGCACGTTGGAAATCACTATAGTACCATCACAATCAAAATTCTGCTGTGGTGGTCGTTCATGCAAGGCACCATCAAAAGGTGAGACTAAGTGCCAGATCACGGATATTGAACCAAATGACAATGACCGAAATTTCAAGAGACCAACATCCACTTTCTCTAAATCAAAGACCACTAACCTCGATGGGTTCAACACAAAAATCTTCCATGCAGGAGAAGAGAGGGACAAAGACTTTACCAAACCTTGGAGGTCATCCAAGGAAGGAGTGCCTGTCATGAGTTCTCCCACTAGCGCATTCTGAAGAGACTCCTCTACCTCCAGGACTTCACGTGAGACCAGGACCTCCACATCCAGAGATGAAGGTACAGGTGGGGATGGCAGATGTCTCCAGGCAGGGATCCATCCTTCGTGGCTACCTCTATCACGTCGACCCCCATGATCCACATGTTGTGGACCTCCCTTCACATGACGTCCAGGGTTCAACCCTCCCCCTCCATGTGTGCAAAAGGCCCCATCATCCCTTTCCACGCATCTAGGGTTTGGCCCACCCTCACCATGTGTTCGGTAGACCCCTCCTTCCTTCTCCTTGGTTGCACAGATCCCCTGTCTACTGCATGTGCTTCTCATATGACCTAGGCCCCTACACTCGAGGCACACAAGGCCATTGCGACAAACCACAGCCACATGCCCTCTCTGACCTGGCAATCGACATTTCAGGATAATCCTACATATGGCACCTGAACCAGCACAAGGTGCTTTCATGCCCCCAGTAGAATATTTAGATATCCTAAGAGACAAGTATCGAGGAGATGATATGTTATTACACATCTTCGAGGGGAGTATTTTTCATTCCACCTCTCCGCGTCAGTAATTTGTCCAACCAACTTATGTCTTTGAGCCACTTCTAAGCTAGATCTTCGAGATGACTTTTCATAACATAACACTTTTGGCATTATTTCTTCATTAAGCACACTAAACTAGACTGGTGTGTAAATTTTGGGTACTTAGGTTACCAAGTTCCGCAAACCAAAGAGAAGGCAATAGGACTGAATACTCCCTAAGCCTTAGATTTAATACATCAGCCTTGCACTTTCCTCAACTTCTTGAGGACTTATCTGGATCTTAACGAATACGTGAGTGTTTAAGCCTTAAAACAGGCCCAAGAGGCCTAAGGTCGATACTCATCACTAATCTCCTAAGTTTTAGCCTTCCACATCTTAATTCATCATCCTATCCAGCTTATAAGTTAGGTGAGTTCCATAATCACAAGGGACTATTTGATACGGATTTTACGCGGTTTGTAAAATACATCATTGTAATGTGTAAAATCGATCAACTCTTAAATTTATAACCTAGATAGTGGGGTATCTAGGGTTGTCCAAGGAGGCCAAATTGTTTGCAAATCAAATCCCTTTCTTGGAAATGGAAATCAACTTTCTTTGTGGTCTTTTTCAATATATAATTTTTATGTTTTGAAATAACGAAGGCAAAATGCGAATTGTTGATGGAAAAGCAACTAACACCTACCATGACTAAGTTAAAACCTAAGTGACAAATAATTCCTCTCCCTAAGCTCACCCTAGGCACATGGAGGCCTAGAGTAATTAAGGAGAGGGAGTGAAGAGCGCTAGAAACAAAGAAAGCAATTGCAACAAAAATTCAAAAGAAGGCAACTTGATTAATGCAAACGTGTTTTACAAAAGCCCTAGTAGAGGAGTGCTTCTACTACTAGAAATCAAAAAAACATAAAAAGTAAAAACACTAGTCCTCCTGGTGGTGATGATGGTGAAGAAGAGATAGAGGCTTCTTGCTTTAAGCCTAGTAGCTCCCAGGCTTGAAAAGAAGTCCTCCAACTCCTTCCTTGTAAACTCCTTCAAGGAGAAGACCTCCAAGACAAGCCCTCATAGGGGGTGTGCCCTATGCTCTTGCAAGGGTGGGCGTGTACCACCCTTCTCCTCCTATGCCTGGCCGTCCTCCAAGTTGTAGAAGTCCTCCTCCTTGGTGTGGCACAAGGGAGAAGAAAGAAGGGGAAGAAGGCACCAAGGGGGCGGGTAGGATGCCTCCTTAATCTTCTTTTCTTCTTCTTGAATTATGGTGGGTACATGGTAGAATAAACTAAAATGGAGGATGGGGAAAATGGTGGTAAGTGATGGGCTTTTATAGAGTGGGATGGGGGTAGGGTTGGCGTGAATAAGTGGAGGGCTAGGATGGAATTTGGTGGTGGTTATGGGTAGTTAAGTTAATCCTAGGGCTAGGGTTAAGTGGTGCCACCTAAGGGGTGGTAAGGGGGGTAGTTAGTGCTGGCTAAGGGGCACCTAAAAATGGCACCAACCATGGAAGGGTGCCATGGGTTGGTGCCAACTTGAAGGCTTCTAGAAGGAGGGTGAGGTGTAGGGATGAGAACCTCATCATGAGCCATAACTAGCTCATTTTGACCCAATACAAAGGATAAAAGCTCCTACATATCTCAAGGAAAAGCTTAACTCAGAGAATTCTGAGTTTGAGAAGAAAACAAGTCATAAGGGGTAAAAGTGCAATTTTACCAGTATAATCTGCATACAGGGTAATTCAGGGCCCAAACATAGGTCAAAACAGCTTAATAAGAATAAAAGTGGGATGAGATGATCTAGCAAGGGCTACAGCACTTCCGAGGAACCAAATGATAATCTGTAACCCTAAAACAACCCACTTCAATTCACAAGGTTCGAGGCAAAGTAAAAATAGAATAAACCCTCTAAAATTCATAGAAAAATAATCTCTAGGGTTTAGAACCTTCAATTTGGCCTTTAGAACCCATTTTGACCTACATTGAGAACCATGCCCAATTAATAACTTAATTTGGGTTTTTGCGCAAATTGACCGGTCAAACAAGGTTTAATATGAAAATAAAATTCACCATCAGATTCCTTAGGTCCTAATTAGTCATGTATAAAAACTTGAGCCTAAGAAGAAACCTCCTTGACCGACTTCACACTTTGGTCCTCATATATTTACTCTTTGGCCCTCAACTTTTGAACCCTCGCATTTTGGCCCCTAACTCTCCTTCGTTCTTTGCAATCAGGTCCCTCCTGCAAAACCCTGCCAGCACCATGCTCCGGCGACCTTGCGCGGAGCATGGCGCCGGGCAGGGTGAGGTGGGGGACCTGGCAAGTGTACCGGGGGTGCCCTGCGTCGTCAGCCGTCGCAGGAGCACCCCCCTGGACATTGTAGGCCACCATACCGGCCGTGCGAACGCACGGACGGTATGGGTTCATGTTCCGACCACTCTCCGGCGAGGGAGACACGTCGTCTCCCTCCGCCTTCCTCCCTGCTTCATCCCTATAAATACCCCCCGCCGCTCCACCGACGAGGGCAGCCTGGATCTGACGGAGAAAACCCCCAGCTTTCTTCTCTTCTTTCTCCGGCAGACGCTCACCAGCTCCGGCGACTTCCTCCCCCTCCACCTCTTCGCTCTGCCGCACTACCAGCAGCAGAGACTTCCTCCCCTGCTCTTCCCGCGCCACGCCGCACCCAGCTGGCGCCTCTCCAGCCCTCTGCTCGCCGCCGCCCCTCTCCCTGAGCATCGTCTTCTCCGGCGACAGTCGATACGACTGTCGCCCTGTTCCTCCCCCTTCGTCCCTGCAAGTAAGTTAGACCTACTCCCCTTCTTCTCCTCTTTCTTTCCCCGCTTTCAATTTAGTCAATTAAACCCTCGACCGCTCCTGTTCACCCTCATCCTCTCCGCCTCCGACCACCCTCCGGCGAGCCGCGCCCATCACCTCAGCGACCCACACGGCTCGCCGACCACCGCAGAACCTCCGCCTCCTCACCCTGATCCTCTTCCGCCCCTCCACTTCCCACCAAACACCCTCTGCAGATCCACCGAACACACCCACTTCTTCGCTCACAGTCTGACCTAGGACGACCTGTTAGCTCCATCTCGCCCCCTGCAGACCCCCTGACCACCTTCGCCGTGCCACGGCGAAGGTCCCCCGCCTGTCTGATTTGGCCGAGAGGCCGTTCTATTGATTTCAGGTTCCAGGCCTTGACCGCCATTGGCGAGGAAGCTCGAAGCTTGCTTGAGGTTGCTCCAAGCCTAGATATCCCAGGTTGAAGACCTAGGCTGCGCGAAAGAGTCTTGCGCACACACCCTGGCCCTCAATTGGAGTTGCGAGCCTCAACAGCTGTTGCAATTGGAAGCACCATCCCTACTGCAGGCGTGAGAGAAAAGGGGTGCGCGGATAGTCCCACCTCGGGAATTTCTGAAGCCACACACCCACATAAATTGCAAAAGTGCCACCATCTGTTTGCCTCAGTTACCACGGGGTGAGGTCCCTCTCACCCGACCCGACCCGACTCGGCCTCGTCCGTGACCACGCTCCGCGGACCTGGCCCGACCCGATTAGACTGACCTGCACTCCTCGCCCACCACGCACGCCGGTGGGCCTGGACCCGGGCCTGACCCGAACCCGATTACCCGGTAGCGCTCTGGGAGAGCTTCCGAAGAGTGATTTCAGAGAGAGAGATACGCGGGGGAGGGGGGTAGAGTAGGTTTTTGCCTCTTGACGAAAAAATTCTGAAGTGTGCAGGCCGAAGAAAGAAGAAGCAGACCCGCTGAAGAAGAAGGAGCTGCTGCACTGTAGCAAAGGCATCGTTAAGTCGTCTCAGCACCGGGGCAGACGACGGAAGGTCAGCAGCCAAAGAAAAAGAAGACAGGCTGAAGAAGAAGGAAGAGCAACGGCCATCGCGAAAGAAGAAGAAGAGAGGTCAAGGCAGGTGAAGACAAAGAAGAAGAAGATCTGAAGAAAAAGAAAGAAAGAAAACAAGGAAGAACAGAAGACAGAAGAAAGCAGAAGAAGAAGAAGAAGAAGAACAGGAAGAACAAAAGCCAAAGAGGAGATAAGACAAAGAGGAAGAAAGAAGAGAAGAAGAAGAAGCCAAATTTTCATCTCTCTCTCTCTCTCTCTTTATTTTTGTAATAGAACTTGTATATCTCTAGAATACAACTTGCTCCCTGAGTTCGACCTCGGGAACTCTTTTATTTTTCCGAGTAAAAAAATTTATATTTGAAATGTTGGTAATAACCGGCTTTACTACAACGTTATAACAGAACCGACGTTTCATTTTGGCGCCGCTGCCGGGGAGCAACGGCTATTCTAGAGGTAAACATTCCTGTTTCTTTTAAGTTCTGATAATCTCCTCTCTTTTGTGCAGCTACAGGAACTCAAGAAGACAAGCAACCACACAACCACTCCGAAGACAGGTAAATCTTTTCTCTCACTATTAACCCCTACACTCTAAAGAGGAAGAAAAGAAAAGAACAAGCAATATAGGGCTAACCTGTCTTCCATACTTAGTAACCATAAAAAAGTTGCATGTTTTCAACTCATCACTCCTGCACACTATTAAGGGTATTTAAGGGCTAACACATTCTTGCTTGAGCCCTAATTTCCCAACAAAGAGTTAAATGGACCAAGTAGAGCCAACATAAGGTCAAACATTAGGATTTCAGTAGAGACACACCCCTTAATCAAGAATTGAGGAAATCCTAAAGAGGTGTGCCCAAGCCATTGATTGAAAATAATTAACAAGAAAAATCCTAAACAATTGGCTCTCTCTAAACACTTGAACCCTAAAAGACAGGACCTAAAAGCTCTTAAAGAAAACAATAGGTAAAGTTGACCCCTTGGGTTAACCAACCTTAAATTAGGTCACTCTTTGCACTTAAAAAGACTAAAGTTCAAGTGAAACCTTAAGCACCCTGATCTTAAAATTGGTAGACTTAAGAGGTCAAGATCCCCATTCTGGTCTACCTGGAACCGCAGTGACAAGAGAGGTCGGGTGGGGGAAACCCTGTAACCCGTGGGGACGCTCTACCGTGTAGGGGTCTTCACGGGACTCTCCCTCTCTGGCTGCCCAGGTAATTCTCAGGTGGACGATCTTTCTGATCAAGGGGTCCATCTGCCCCGCACCTCTATAGTCACCCAACACATTTTTGGGTGTCTTGATTGGGTCCAGCACCTTCTAAACTTACCTCTCCCAACTGTGCATGTACGGAAGGAGGTCTCTAAGACCACCCTTAAGACCTCCTTTAGAAATTCACTCTCGTCAAGGCCAAGCCTCGACGCCCGTGTTTGTGCAGCAACACCCTCACATTATTCTCTCTTCTGATTCAGAACCAAGTTCTTCTTCTTCCCCCATCATGGCTCAGCCAGTTGAGGAAGAAAATAATCTGGAACACCAGCTCCAGCGACTCAATGACCTCTTCCAAAACTTCGTGCACCCACCACAGCGTCCTATGATGCGGGACCACTACAATCCTGCTGCGGTGGCCATTGAGCCTCGAGTTAGAATCCCGATTGGAGGACCTGATTCCGAACTAAAGCCCAACATGATTCATGCTATACCTAAATTCCATGGGCTTAATTCTGAAGATCCCTTCCAGCACATCAAACAGCTTAAGCATCTGGCCCACACTTTTGGATCAGATGCGCAAAATCGGGATATTCTTCTCATGAAGATGTTCTCCTTTTCTCTTATGGACAAGGCCGCCCATTGGTATCAAACTCAGACCCGGCCGATCAACACTTGGGAAGAACTTCAATCCGAGTTTTTGAAAAAGTTCTTTCCCGTTGGTCGAACCAACGCCTTGCGCCATCAGATTACACACTTCACTCAACAATCAGGAGAACCTCTCCATGAGGCATGGGATCGTTTTCAGGATCTCATGAGGAAGTGCCCCCATCACGGAGTTCCTAAATGGGAACAAGTCCAATCTTTTTACCAGGGACTCCGTGAGGACATCCGCCTTTTCGTCAATGCAACCTGCGGAGGAAACATCATGGGTCAACATGAAGACACCGTATGGGAGATTCTCGAAAACATGTGCGAGAACTCCATCAACAATGACTCCATGGGATTATTCGACAGGACGAATACCCGCGCAGCGACGAATCTTAAGGGAGCACATGAGACGCAGGGCCTGTCCACATCAGTCGACCTGGAATTAATGGCCAGTCGATTGGACAAGGTCTCAATCATTGAAAAGAAGGTGGATGAGCTGACTCAGCACTTGCAGCGAGCCACCTCTGCGCGTAACTCCTTTGCACAACCTCCTTCCACACAGGAGACTGTGCAAAATATCCTCCACCGATCCTCCCCTGGGATGGATCCATATCCATCCCCATCTGATTCTTGGACTGGAAGATCATCCGATCCTTTCTACACCAGCCGGGGGAACTCCATTCCTCCTTTCCCTGATTCTCAGGAGGTTCCTCAGGCCTGCGAGGACCTCAACGCCATCCAGAACGACCCATTCTCCAACACTTACAACCCTGGATGGCGAAACCATCCCAATTTTCAGTGGGCGGGAAATTCCCAAACCCAAAGACCACCTTTTCAGTCCCGCCCACAGCCCTCTCATCACTACCAGCCGCCTCAGCCTCGGCCCAACCCTACTTATCCATCAGGGCCAAATCAAGATCAAATGTCCTTAATCCTTCAGACTCTGGCTGACATTCAAAAATCGAATGCGGCCATTCAAAAACAGCACAAGGACGAGCTTACTGAAGTTAAAACTCAGCTGGCCCAGTTGGCAAATTCTCGCCAGCCAGGCACACTCCCTTCCCAACCTCTTCCTAACCCAAATAACGTGCCAACCCAGAAGCGCGTTATGAATCCAAATTTAGGCCACGCTCAATGGATTTATCACGCCCCCACTGCTCCATCTCCAGACGAGATGGAAGCCTCTACTTCTCGTACGGGATTTCAGCAGCAGCCACCCCTCCTACCAAATCCAAACCAAAATCAGGCTGGATTAAATTCTGTAACAACACGTAGTGGTAAGACAACTCAGGACCCGCATTATCCAAACCAATCCCAGCCTGATAACCATGACCCTAGGATAGTTATCCAAGGTACCGTTGTTCCAGACCCACAACCTGGACCTATCCTAGAAGAACCAACCAAGATCCCGTTTCCCGAGGCCCTGACCAAGGGAAAGAAGACCACCAAACCCGTGGCCCCTGAGGAGGACCTGGTCAAGCTCTTTGAGCAGGTCCACATAAACATCCCCTTGATGGATGCAATCCGCCACGTACCAGCTTACGCACGATTTCTAAAGAATATATGTACACCCCAGCGTAAGCCGCGAACCAAGGGGGGGAGCCCAATTGTTCTGTCAGAGCAAGCCAGCTCTGTAATCCTTAGTAGACTCCCACCCAAGGCAAAAGATCCTGGAACTCCCCTGATCTCCTGTAAGATAGGTGGTACCCAACTTGATAGAGCATTGTTAGACTTAGGTGCATCTATAAATCTGATACCCACATCCTTACTTGACCATCTGGAAGAATCTGAGCTGAAACCAACCGAGGTGACATTACAATTAGCAGATCGATCTATAAAGTCACCAAAAGGGATTCTCGAGGATGTTATCGTGAGAGTGCGGGATTTCTATTTTCCAGTGGACTTTATAGTCTTAGACATGGATGCACCTGAGAACCCTAGGGATACACCAATCATTCTAGGGAGACCTTTCTTGGCTACTGCTAGAGCCAACATCAGCTGTGAGGAGGGCCAAATAGAGCTTAAGTTTGGAGATCAAACACTGAAAATTGATATATTTAAGGCCCAACAAGGAATTAATTGCGGCGTCATCGAGCAAATTTGTGACATCAAGACTTTGGTTGATGAATCACACCTCCAGAATGACTTGAGTATTCCTCATCAACCACAGAAGGATCTTGACCCGCAAATAGAGGAGTCAAATCCAGATGTGAACAACCCAGTAACTCCCACCCTTGAACCTCACATCTACACTGAACCACCCGCTGCTGCTGAAAACCCCATCCTCGAACTGAAACCCCTTCCTGCTCATTTGAAATACATCTTTTTGGGTTCTAATCAGACCCTTCCTGTGATCATCAATTCCAACCTTAGTCCTGAACAGGAATCCCGTCTGATTGTTGTCCTCCAGCAACATCGCAGAGCCATCGGATGGACCCTCGATGATTTGACTGGAATAAGTCCCTCTTATTGTACTCATCATATCTATTCAGAAGAGGGCACACGACCTTCTCGTGAAATGCAGAGACGCTTAAACCCCAATCTGCAGGAGGTCGTGAAAAAGGAGATCATCAAGTGGTTAGATGCCGGGATCATCTACCCGATCTCCGATAGTCGTTGGGTGAGCCCAATTCAGGTCGTGCCTAAGAAGGCAGGACTCACCACTATAACGACTGGGACCGGAGAAATCATTCCTACCCGATTAGCCAACTCGTGGAGAGTCTGTATAGATTACCGTCGACTCAATTCCTCCACGAAGAAGGATCATTTCCCACTACCCTTCATTGATCAAATTCTCGAAAAATTAGCGGGAAATAGGTTCTTCTGCTTCCTTGACGGGTACTCCGGTTACAACCAGGTGGCAATCCATCCTGAGGACCAAGAAAAGACCATGTTCACCTGCCCCTTCGGAACGTACGCTTTCCGAAGGATGCCTTTCGGTCTTTGCAATGCACCCGCTACTTTTCAGCGATGCATGCTTGCCATATTCTCAGATATGGTAGGTGATTATCTGGAAGTCTTCATGGATGACTTTTCAGTTTTCGGAGCATCATTCGACGATTGCCTCCAACACTTGGTCCAGATACTCAGGCGGTGCATCGACGTGAATTTGGTTCTTTCCTGGGAAAAGAGCCATTTCATGGTGCCTGAGGGAATTGTCCTGGGACACTCAATTTCGGAGAAAGGTATCCAAGTGGATCGAGCTAAGGTTAATCTGATTTCTCGCCTTCCTATGCCTAGCTCGATCAGGGACATCCGATCCTTTTTAGGGCATGTCGGTTTTTATCGACGATTTATCCCTGATTTTTCAAAAATCGCACGCCCCCTGACCACTCTTCTCTCCAAGGATGTTCCCTTCGAAATCTCCAAGGAATGCACTCAAGCATTTGAAATCCTGCGTGACCGAGTCACCCAAGCCCCGATCCTACAATCCCCTGATTGGTCTCAACCCTTTGAGATCATGTGTGATGCATCCGACTTCGCTGTAGGAGCGGTTTTGGGGCAGAAAAATGACAAGAAACCTGTGGTCATTTACTACGCCAGCAAAACACTCGATGAGGCTCAGCGTAACTATACAGTTACTGAGAAAGAGCTGCTAGCTGTAGTATTTGCCCTTGAGAAGTTCAGATCATACCTTCTGGGTTCCCATGTCATCATATACTCGGATCACACGGCTGTTAGGCATCTCCTTGCAAAGAAGGACGCGAAACCTCGATTGATCCGATGGATCTTGCTGTTGCAAGAATTTGACCTCGAGATTCGCGATAAAGCGGGAAAACAAAACGTGGTAGCTGATCACTTGTCCCGTCTTCCTTCTGAAATGATAGACCCTTCCGGACCCATCACTGAGCATTTTCCCGATGAGCACCTGCTGACTATTGGTACTAGCCTTCCATGGTTTGCTAATATTGTAAATTACTTGGCATCTCATCAGACCCCGTCCGATTGGCCGAAGGCCAAGAAAGACAAATTACGCTCCGATGCCAAGTATTACATTTGGGAAGACCCGTACCTCTTCCGCATAGGTGCCGATCAGATCATCCGGAGATGTGTCCCGGAAGGGGAAGTCAACAATATCCTCTCTTTCTGCCATGACCAGGCATGCGGTGGCCATTTTGCCGGGCATAAAACCGCATCAAAAGTCCTCCAGTGCGGCTTTTACTGGCCCACACTGTTCAAAGACGCACACAGTCATTGCAAGGCATGCAGTCGTTGCCAGACTTTGGGCAACATGAGCCGTCGTGACATGATGCCTATGCAACCGATTCTAGTATGCGAAATCTTTGATGTTTGGGGGATTGATTTTATGGGCCCCTTTCCTATTTCGGATGGTTTCGAATACATTCTGTTGGCTGTGGACTACGTGTCCAAGTGGATCGAAGCCATACCGACCCGAACCTGTGATCACAAAATCGTTCTCAAATTCATTCATCAACACATTTTCTCAAGGTTCGGGATTCCTCGTGCAATAATCTCTGATGGGGGGACCCATTTCACAAATGCTCAGTTTAGGTCACTGATGACCAAATACGGGGTGTCTCACCGAATCTCTACTCCTTACCACCCCCAAACTAATGGTCTAGCTGAGCTGTCGAATCGGGAAATCAAGAAAATCCTGCAGGTCACTGTTCGACCTGACAGGAAGGACTGGTCGTCCCGACTTCCGGAAGCATTGTGGGCCTATAGGACCGCCCACAAGACCCAATTGGGCATGTCTCCCTTTAGATTGGTGTACGGAAAGGCATGCCACCTTCCCGTCGAACTGGAGCATAAAGCCTATTGGGCAGTACGGAACTGTAATCTAGATCTTTCCAAGGCTGGGACCCACAGAAAACTCCAAATCAGCGAGATCGATGAATTACGCACAGACGCGTACGAGAACTCGCAAATCTACAAGGAGCGGGTTAAAGCCTTCCACGACAAACACATCTCGAGAAAGATCTTTCATCCTGGTCAAAAGGTCCTACTCTTTGATGCCCGACTCAAACTCTTCCCAGGAAAACTGAGATCTAAGTGGGTCGGACCATATTTGGTCCGACAGGTTTTTGGAAATGGAGCAATCGAAATCAGTCCACTCAGCCACGATTCTGAACCTTTCATCGTGAATGGTCAAAGACTCAAGCCGTTCATTGATGTAACTTCTACTGATTTGGCTGAGGCATCTTATATCCTCCGTTCCCCTTGAGCTTATTGCGCCCAGCCGATGGCGTAAAACTCAGCGCTTAACGGGAGGCAGCCCGTCATTCTCTTTGAAAACCTGAAACTTGTTCTGACACCTTTCAGCACTCGAAGTTCACCCTTATAGACAGCCGACCCCAACTCAGATGTTCGCATCTGAAATTTGAAATCGTCCGCAAAAATTCAACCCGACCCATCCACTCACCCAAATTTCTGTCTTAAGGAATGAACTAAGACCCCCTAGGTTACAATGAGGACATTGCAAATCTTAGGCATGGGGGGGTAGGAAAGTGCAAAAACTTGTAAGAAAATGTTTCAAACAAAAAAATTCACATATGCCAAAAATACCATAAAAATTAAAAAATTTTTTTCGAAAAAGAATAAGAGGAAAAGAGGAGAAGGAAAATTTTGTGAAGGAGAAAAGAAACAAAATGAAAAAGGAGCACAAAATTATGAGAAAAAGTGATAGTCATTAGTAAGGAACTAAGGAATTAACCTAAGTTCTAGACCTCATTCGAGAAAATAACTGAAAAGTGCACAATGAGATTAGTAAGAATGCAAACCTTAGGCATTCTTGAATAGACTCTTAGTACCCATTAAGATCTGAACACTCCTCAAGAGGTTGAGGAAAATGAAAAGCTGAAGTATTAAGTCTAAGGCTTAGGGAGTATTCGGCCTCGTTAACTAATTTTTGGTTTACGGGACTCAGTAACCTAAGCACCCTAATCTCACACACAGCCTGGTTCAGTAAGCGTAAAAATCAGAATCACGCAGAAGCGTCACAAAAATCTGAAAAGAACATCTAGAATAGGAGCGGCCGATCAACACAAGTTGATTTGGACGAGTTCCCAGCGCGGAGAGGCGGGAAATCCCCTCGAAGATGCGTAACAAAATATCATCTCCTCGGTGCTTGTCTCTTAGGATATTTACATATCCTACGGGGGGCATATAAGCACTCTGCTGGTTCAGATTCCATGGATGGCATTATCTCGAAATGTCAATTGCCAGGGTCTGGATTCGGCCACGGAATACCATGGATGGGATTATCTCGAAATCTCAATAGCCAGGGTTCCGGGGGTTGCCATGGGCGGTGCTATCTCGAAGCATCGATCGCCAGGAACCCTTGAGGATTGATGATGGGAGCAAGGAATCTGATACAGACCGTGTTGAAAAGCCAACCCTAGGCTAGAACTAAAAAGAAAAAGAGAGAGAAAACTCTCCAAACAGAAAAACTTTCTATCTCTCTCTTACAAAACGCACTGCGAACTGAGCCAGGGCTAAAATCATTTCAAGCACGGGTGCTTTAACCACGAAGTCCAATAAACCTTAGGTTAGTTCTTGTGGGCCTTAAAAACCTTTGCTAAAAGACTGAGGCTAAGGCTAGACAGATTTGGATCTTGACTGGTACTGGAGTACCTTTTAGGCCTATGATCAGCATTCTAACCTAATCTATGAAGGCACTTATCTAAAACTATTGAAAACTTCATGGTCTAGAACAAGGGTTGAAACCTTAAGTTTTTGCTAAGGGACTAGCAAAAGCTAGGCATGGGGGTATGATGAGAACCTCATCATGAGCCATAACTAGCTCATTTTGACCCAATACAAAGGATAAAAGCTCCTACATATCTCAAGGAAAAGCTTAACTCAGAGAATTCTGAGTTTGAGAAGAAAACAAGTCATAAGGGGTAAAAGTGCAATTTTACCAGTATAATCTGCATACAGGGTAATTCAGGGCCCAAACATAGGTCAAAACAGCTTAATAAGAATAAAAGTGGGATGAGATGATCTAGCAAGGGCTACAGCACTTCCGAGGAACCAAATGATAATCTGTAACCCTAAAACAACCCACTTCAATTCACAAGGTTCGAGGCAAAGTAAAAATAGAATAAACCCTCTAAAATTCATAGAAAAATAATCTCTAGGGTTTAGAACCTTCAATTTGGCCTTTAGAACCCATTTTGACCTACATTGAGAACCATGCCCAATTAATAACTTAATTTGGGTTTTTGCGCAAATTGACCGGTCAAACAAGGTTTAATATGAAAATAAAATTCACCATCAGATTCCTTAGGTCCTAATTAGTCATGTATAAAAACTTGAGCCTAAGAAGAAACCTCCTTGACCGACTTCACACTTTGGTCCTCATATATTTACTCTTTGGCCCTCAACTTTTGAACCCTCGCATTTTGGCCCCTAACTCTCCTTCGTTCTTTGCAATCAGGTCCCTCCTGCAAAACCCTGCCAGCACCATGCTCCGGCGACCTTGCGCGGAGCATGGCGCCGGGCAGGGTGAGGTGGGGGACCTGGCAAGTGTACCGGGGGTGCCCTGCGTCGTCAGCCGTCGCAGGAGCACCCCCCTGGACATTGTAGGCCACCATACCGGCCGTGCGAACGCACGGACGGTATGGGTTCATGTTCCGACCACTCTCCGGCGAGGGAGACACGTCGTCTCCCTCCGCCTTCCTCCCTGCTTCATCCCTATAAATACCCCCCGCCGCTCCACCGACGAGGGCAGCCTGGATCTGACGGAGAAAACCCCCAGCTTTCTTCTCTTCTTTCTCCGGCAGACGCTCACCAGCTCCGGCGACTTCCTCCCCCTCCACCTCTTCGCTCTGCCGCACTACCAGCAGCAGAGACTTCCTCCCCTGCTCTTCCCGCGCCACGCCGCACCCAGCTGGCGCCTCTCCAGCCCTCTGCTCGCCGCCGCCCCTCTCCCTGAGCATCGTCTTCTCCGGCGACAGTCGATACGACTGTCGCCCTGTTCCTCCCCCTTCGTCCCTGCAAGTAAGTTAGACCTACTCCCCTTCTTCTCCTCTTTCTTTCCCCGCTTTCAATTTAGTCAATTAAACCCTCGACCGCTCCTGTTCACCCTCATCCTCTCCGCCTCCGACCACCCTCCGGCGAGCCGCGCCCATCACCTCAGCGACCCACACGGCTCGCCGACCACCGCAGAACCTCCGCCTCCTCACCCTGATCCTCTTCCGCCCCTCCACTTCCCACCAAACACCCTCTGCAGATCCACCGAACACACCCACTTCTTCGCTCACAGTCTGACCTAGGACGACCTGTTAGCTCCATCTCGCCCCCTGCAGACCCCCTGACCACCTTCGCCGTGCCACGGCGAAGGTCCCCCGCCTGTCTGATTTGGCCGAGAGGCCGTTCTATTGATTTCAGGTTCCAGGCCTTGACCGCCATTGGCGAGGAAGCTCGAAGCTTGCTTGAGGTTGCTCCAAGCCTAGATATCCCAGGTTGAAGACCTAGGCTGCGCGAAAGAGTCTTGCGCACACACCCTGGCCCTCAATTGGAGTTGCGAGCCTCAACAGCTGTTGCAATTGGAAGCACCATCCCTACTGCAGGCGTGAGAGAAAAGGGGTGCGCGGATAGTCCCACCTCGGGAATTTCTGAAGCCACACACCCACATAAATTGCAAAAGTGCCACCATCTGTTTGCCTCAGTTACCACGGGGTGAGGTCCCTCTCACCCGACCCGACCCGACTCGGCCTCGTCCGTGACCACGCTCCGCGGACCTGGCCCGACCCGATTAGACTGACCTGCACTCCTCGCCCACCACGCACGCCGGTGGGCCTGGACCCGGGCCTGACCCGAACCCGATTACCCGGTAGCGCTCTGGGAGAGCTTCCGAAGAGTGATTTCAGAGAGAGAGATACGCGGGGGAGGGGGGTAGAGTAGGTTTTTGCCTCTTGACGAAAAAATTCTGAAGTGTGCAGGCCGAAGAAAGAAGAAGCAGACCCGCTGAAGAAGAAGGAGCTGCTGCACTGTAGCAAAGGCATCGTTAAGTCGTCTCAGCACCGGGGCAGACGACGGAAGGTCAGCAGCCAAAGAAAAAGAAGACAGGCTGAAGAAGAAGGAAGAGCAACGGCCATCGCGAAAGAAGAAGAAGAGAGGTCAAGGCAGGTGAAGACAAAGAAGAAGAAGATCTGAAGAAAAAGAAAGAAAGAAAACAAGGAAGAACAGAAGACAGAAGAAAGCAGAAGAAGAAGAAGAAAAACAAGGAAGAACAGAAGACAGAAGAAAGCAGAAGAAGAAGAAGAAGAAGAACAGGAAGAACAAAAGCCAAAGAGGAGATAAGACAAAGAGGAAGAAAGAAGAGAAGAAGAAGAAGCCAAATTTTCATCTCTCTCTCTCTCTCTCTTTATTTTTGTAATAGAACTTGTATATCTCTAGAATACAACTTGCTCCCTGAGTTCGACCTCGGGAACTCTTTTATTTTTCCGAGTAAAAAAATTTATATTTGAAATGTTGGTAATAACCGGCTTTACTACAACGTTATAACAGAACCGACGTTTCAGTGGATAAGGCTTGGAAAGGGTAGGTGTAGGGTGTAGATGGGAGATCATTTTGGCACCAAAAGGAGGGGGTTCTAGAAGGGTTAGTTGGTGCCAAAATAGGTGTCTCTTGGAAGGAGGTGATGGGTGAAAAGGTGGCTAGGGTTGGTGCCAACTTAGGGGTGGACTAGGTTAGCTAGGTGGACTTAGGGTTAGGGCTGATTGGTGGAGCTAGTTAGGTGGGGTTTTAAGGTGGTAAATGCCAAAGGAGTTGGAGCATAACTAAGCTAAGCTAAGCTAAGCTAGCTTAGCTAGTAATGGAGTAGAGGAGTAGGTAATGGGAGCTAGGGTTTGAGGAGAGGAGCTGGACAGAAGAATTCTAGAGCTGAAATGGAGCTGGCAGCTGCTGAAGAGGGTGGCATGGAGCTACTCTAGCTGGCTTAGCTTGCTAGTTCTTTGCTAGCTGCTAAGCCAAGCTAAAGTAAGCTGGCTTCTACCATAAGGAGCTAAGGTGAGCTGGGTCTGGTGCTCCTGGGGAGGATCAAGCTGGTTGAGGCAACTAAGGTAGCTTAGCTTAACTAAGTTGAGCTAAGCTGAGTCCCCGGGAGCTGGACTTGAGCTTCCTAAGCTGAAATGAAGCCATCTTCAGCTAGCTGGAGCTGAGTAGAGCTGGATCAAGCTGGTCTTGAGCTAAGGTGAATTTCAGTCAACTCAACTAAGCTAGCTAGAGCTCCCTATGAACTAATAAGAGCTGAGATGAGCTAGATTCAGCTGAGTTGAGCTGGATCTGAGCTGACATGAGCTAGGGTGAGCTAAGATGAGCTCTCTTGAGCTATCATTCAGCTGAGATGAGCTAAATGGAGCTATGATGAGCTAACCCTAGTCCAAGTGAGCTGAAATCCAGCTATGGTGAGCTGGATCTGGATGAGTTCCAACTAGTTTGGGCTTCTCCTTCACCAGTTGCCTTCCTGAGTGCTAGGGTTCTAGGGATTTGGCAATCTGCTTATCCCTAACACTCACAAAAACACATTAAAAAGACAATAAAAAGTGCAATGCATGCCTACTCTAATTGATGCCTAAATGCAGCCCAAAAACCTGTTTGCGGAGCAAAATCCTAAGAGCTAGGTTTGTTTTAATGCATAAGAATGATGATAAACTGGCATTTATCACTATCTCATTTCTTTTATTTCTTTTTTCTTTTTCTTTTCTTTTCTCCTCCTCAATTATTTTCAATTCAGCTCAAAATTTGACCTCTCCTTTCTCCTTTTTTTTTCTTGAATCAAAATGAAACCTCTCCATGAATTGAATTTCACAGCATTTTACACTTTAATACCCCCCATGCCTAAGATTTGCAATGTTCCCATTATAAGTTAGGTGGGTTCGAGTTCAGCTTAGATCGTACATTAGAGTAGGTTTGGTAGGTGGTGAATGGGTTGGGATGACTGTTGCGGACGATTTCTAGCTCTGATATAAGTATCAAAGGTGGAGTCGATCGTTCTAATGGACGAACCCTAATATGCAATATGATTTTAGTGTAAAGATAGGTCAGAAGGGTCTTGGGTTTTTTAAATGACGAGTTGCCTCTCGTTAAGCGCTAAGTTTAACGCCATCAGCTGGGTGATGTGGCTCAGGGAGAATGGAGATCAAAAGATGCCTTAGCCAGATTAGAGTTGGTGAGTTCGAGGAATGATTTGAGCCTCTGACCATTCACGACAAATGGCTTTAAGGCATGGCTGAGTTCGTTGATTTTGACAGCTCCATTTCCAAAGACCCGTCGAATAAGGAATGATCCAATCCACTTCAATCTTAGCTTTCCTAGGAAGAGCTTGAGCTTGGAATCGAAGAGTAATACTTTCTGACCAGGATGGAAAGACTTTCGCGAAATGTGACTGTCATGGAAGGCTTTGACCTGCTCTTTATAGATTCGCAAGTTCTCACACGCGTCAGTGCGTAATTCCTCAATCTCTCTCATTTGTAATCGGTGATGGATTCCAACCTTCATGAGATCTATATTGTACTTCTGTACTGCCTAGTAGGCTTTGTTCTCCATTTCTATGAGGAGGTGACATGCCTTCCCGTACATGATTTTAAAGGGAGACATTCCTAAATGGGTTTTATAGGCGGTTCTATAGGCCCACAAAGCTTCCGGAAGGTAGTAGACCAATCTTTCCTGTTAGGCCGAACAGTGACCTAAAGGATTTTCTTGATCTCTCGATTGGATAATTCATCCAATCTATTGGTCTAGAGGTGATAAGGAGTCAAAATATGATGCGACACCGTATACTATTTCATTAGGGACTAGAAGCACACATTCACGAAATGAGACCCACCATCGCTGATGATGGCTTTTGGAACCCCAAATCTAGAAAAGATGTTCTCTTGAATGATCCAAAGAATAACTTTATGATCATTGGTCTTGGTGGGGACAACTTCGATCAACTTCGAGACATAATCAATAGCAAGTAAGATGTATTTGAAGCCGTTAGATCCTAGAAAGGGTCCCATGAAATCAATTTCCCAGATGTCAAAGATTTCGCACACAATAATTAGATTCAAGGGCATCATATCACGCAGGCCCATGTTGCTGAGGGTCTAATAATGAGCACATGCCCTACAATAGGATTATACATCTCTAAACATTGTGGGCCAAAAGAACCCACACTAGAGGATCTTTGCTGTGATTTTATGCCTAAAGTAATGCCACCACAGGCCTAGTCATGAGAGAACAAGATGACATCATTGACCTCATCGTCGGGAATGCATCTCCGGATCACTTGGTCATTGCCGATGTAGAAAAGATACTGATCTTCTTAGACATAGTACTTGTCATCGAAAATCAGCTTGTCCTACCAGGAGGTCACCCAATTAGGCAGGACTTTCCCCGTAACCAAGTAGTTCACGATGTCAACAAACCAGGGAAGTCCGTTAATGGCCAAGAGATGCTCATCCGGAAAGTGCTCGGTGATAGGTCTAGATGGATCAATGACCAAAGAAGGAAGGCGAGACAAATAGTCAGCTACCACATTCTGCTTTCCCAACTTGTCGTGAGTTTCAGGATAGAATTCTTGCAACAGCAAGATCAGAGGATTAATCTAGGCTTCACATCTTTCTTCGTGAGTAAGTGCCTTACTACAGTGTGATCCGAGCAAATGATGGCACGGGATCCCAGGAGGTATGATCTAAATTTCTCCTGACCAAATACTACAGCCAGTAACTCTTTCTCTATAATCGTATAATTATGCTGAGCCTCGTCCAGTGTCTTACTGGAGTAATCTATGACCACTGGTTTCCCATCGATTTTCTGACCCAGCACCTCTCCTACTACATAGTCAGACGCATCGCACATGATCTTGAAGGGTTGAGACTAGTCAGGAGATTGCATAATTGGTGCTTAGGTCACGCAAGATTTCAAACTTGTGAATGCACTCACTCGTCATCTCAAAAGGCATGTCCTTCGAGAGTGGATTCATCAAAGGGCATGCGATCTTGGAAAAATCAGATATAAAGCGACGATAAAATCTGACATGCCCTAAGAATAACTTGATGTCTTTGACCGAGGAATGCACAGGTAATTTGGAAATCAAATTTACCTTAGCTAGGTCAACTTCAATACCTCTCTTAAATACAAGATGTCCAAGCACGATGCCCTCAGGAACCATGAAGTGTTTCTTTTCTCAGGAGAGAACCAGGTTCACTTCAATGCATCTCTAAAGGATCTGGACCAAATGTAGGAGTCAATCATCAAAAGATTCACCAAATACCGAGAAGTCATCCATGAAGGCTTCAAGGTATTTACCTACCATATTGGAAAATATGGCTAGCATGCACTGCTGAAAGGTGGCAAGTGCATTGCACAGCCTAAATGGCATCCTATGAAATGTGTACGTACCATAGGGGCAGGTAAAGGTGGTCTTTTCCTGGTCTTCAGGATGAATTGCCACCTGATTATATCCAGAGCACCCATCTAGGAAATAGAAAAATCGATTTCCCGCCAGTTTCTTGAGAATCTAATGAATGAATGGGAGCGTGAAATGATCTTTCTTCGTGAAGGCATTCAATTTTCAATAGTCTATGCAGACTCTCCACGAATTCGCAATACAAGTCGGGATGGTCTCTCCAGATTTAGTCGTAGTCATGATGTGACCTACCTTCTTAGGCACAACTTGGATGGGGCTCACCTAGCGGCTGTTAGAGATCAGGTAGATGATTCCAGCGCCTAGCCACTTGATGATCTCTTTCTTCACAACCTCTTGATGATTCAGATTCAGTCATCTCTGTATTTCTAGAGATGGTCATAAGCCCTCTTCATTATAGATATGATGTGTGCAATAAGAGGGACTTATCCCAGTCAGGTCATCTAGAGTCCATCCAATGGCTCTTCAATGCTACTAAAGGAAAGAAATTAACTTGTGAGTCGGGAATTGATAATCACAAGAAATGTTTGATTGAAACCCAAAAATATGTACTTCAGATGATCTGGGAGGGGCTTCAATTCCGGTACTGAGTTATCAGCAGCAGGTGGGGGTTTGGGATGGGCCTCATAAGATAGGGTGGAAGCTACTGGTAGGTCTGGATCAATTTTAGGCTTCTCTATCTGTGGGTTGACATCTTCTTGTGGCTGAGGATCGGGGATAATCGGGTTTTCCTTTGGAGTCTGGTCCTCAACCAAAGAACTGATGTCACATACCTCTTCGGTTGCCCCACAACTTATTCCTTTTTGGGCCTTAAAGATATCAATCTGTAATGTCTTGTTCTCGAATTTTAACTCGATCTGGCCCTATTCACAATTGATATTTGCCCTAGCTATGGATAGGAATGGTCTCCCTAAGATGATCGGTGTATCTCTCATATTTTCAGGAGTTTCCATATCTAGTACGATGAAGTCCACTGGGAACTAAAAATCTCGAATCCTACCAAAACATCCTCAAGAACTCCTCTTGGTGACTTGATTGATTTGTCTGCTAACTACAAGGTCACCTCAGTCAGTTTAAGCTCAGTTTCCTCGAAATGATCTAGTAGGGATGTAGGGATTAGGTTTATGGAGGCTCCTAAATCTAATAAAGCTTGATCAAACTCTAGATTTTCGATCTTACAAGAGATCAAAGGGGTGCTAGGATCTTTTACTTTCTATGGGAGTTTGCTCAGAATGATTGAGCTGGTTGCTCAGATAATATGATCGGACTCCCATCTTTGTTTCGCAGCTTACGCTTTGGTGTACATAAGTCCTTTAGAAATCGTGTGTAAGCTGATACGTAGCAGATTGCATCCATCCTAGGGTTGTTTATCTGGACTTGATCAAAGAGCTTGACCAGGTCTTCCTCAAGTGCCACGGGTTTGGGTTTCCTCTTTCCTTTGGTCAAGGCCTCAGGAAATGGAACCTCTGTAGGTTCCTCTAGGATTGGTTTAGGCTCTGAATCTCAGATAAGAGTGTTCTGGATAACCATCCTAGGGTTAGGCTCTGAACTACCAAGTCTAGAGTGGTTAGGATAAGGTGGATCTTAAGTCGATTTGCCACTACGGGTGGTGACAGCGTTAAGGCCTGCTTGGTTCTGGTTCAGAGTCGGTAAAAGAGGTGGTTGCTCCTAATATCCCAAATATGATGTTGAAGCCTCCATCCCATCGGGTGATGGAGTAGAAGGGGCCTGATAAATGTAGTGAGCTTGGACCTGATTTGGGTTCATAACGCACCTATAATTTGTCACGTTATTCGAATTCGGTAGAGGTTGAGATGGGAGTGCACCAAGCTAGCGAGACCCAGCCATCTGCACGAGTTGATTTCGAACCTCTGTGATCTCGTCCTTGTGCTATTTCTGCATAGCCGCATTAGTCTTTTGGATGTCAGCCAGGGTCTGTAGAATCAGATTCATTTTATCTTCCCTTGACAGCCTAGATTAGTAATTCAGATTGGGCCTAGGGTGAAAGGGTTGATATAGGCGCAGAGCATGTGGTCGGGGTTGGAATTGCAATCTTGTGTTTTGATTATTTCCCGACCACATGAAGTTGGGATGATTTCGCCATCCAGGGTTATAGGTGTTAGACAATGGATCATTCTGGATGGCATGGAGATCCTCGCAGGTCTGAGGAACTCCAAAGAAATCAAAGTATGAGGGTTCAGAGTTTCCTCAACTAGAGTAGGCAGGTTTGGAGTTTCCTCCGAAACTCGGATTAGACGAGGATGGATACAAGTCCATCCCCTAATAAGAGTGGTGGTGAATATTATGCACAGCCTCCCTACTTGAGGACGGCTGGGCACACGTGTTCTACTGTGCAGTGGTGTCTATCTATAGATGTCAAGTCAATTCATCCACCTTTCTTCTCAATGATAGAGACCTTATCCAAGCGACTGGCCACCAACTCCAGATTGACAGATGTAGATAGGCCTTGAGTCTTGTGTGCCCCTAATGTGTTTGCCAATGCGTGGGTCGTCGTTCGGTCAAACACACCTATAGATTCATTGTTTATGGAGTTCTTGCACATATTCTCGAGAATCTCCCAAACTGTATCTTCATGCTGACCCATGATGTTGTAACCACAAGTTGCATTGACAAAGAGCCTAATATGCTCACAGAGTCCCTAGTAAAAAGACTGGACTTGTTCCAATTTAGGAACTCCATGATGGGGGCATTTCCGCATGAGATCCAAAAAGCAATCCCATGCCTCATGAAGTGGTTCTCCCGCATTTTGCATGAAATGAGTGATCTGATGCCTCAATGTGTTCGTGTGACCAACTAGGAAGAATTTCTTCAGGAATTTAGATTGGAGTTCCTCCCATGTGTTGAACAGAGGAGTCAAAGTATGATACTAGTGGGTAGCCTTATTCATAAGTAAGAAGGAGAACATCTTCATGAGTAGGATGTCCAGATTTTGAACAGGAGGCCTGAAAGTCTGGGCTAGATGTTTCACATGCTTGATGTGCTGGAAGGGGTCTTCGCAGTTTAAGCCGTGAAATTTGAAGATATTATTAATCAGATTCGGCTTCAATTTAGTGTCAGGCCCTTTAGCCAAAATTTGCACCCTAGGTTTGATTGCCACCACAGCAAGATTGTAGTGATCTCACATCAGAGGACACTACGACAAGTTGATGAATGCATGGAACATATTGGTGAGGTCCTACAACTAATTCTGAATATTGGGCTCTTCTTCTTGGTTCTCCATAGATGCAGATAAGGGAGATTTGGGCTCAGAAGTGGAAGAATCAAAAGAGATGTCAATCTGGTTAGGTGGTAGCACAAACAAGTGGGTCGATGCTTGGCCTTGACGAGAATGAACTACTAGTGGAGGCCTCAAGGGTGGTCTTAAGGACCTCCTCCCAAACATGCACTAAAGAACCAGATGAGGGACAAAATATGTGATGGGCCTAATCGAGGCACCCAAAAAATCTTTGGATGACTAGGGAGGTTTAAGGCGAATGATACCTCTGGATCAGAAACTCTCTCACTCGAGAATTACTTTAGCAGCTAGGAAGGGAGAGTCCCGCAAAGACCCCTACACGGTAAAGCATCCCCATGGGTTACAGGTGACGAGTCGATTCTCGCTTAACAAGATGATAATTAAAATGATTTGTCGTTTGTATTTCTAAATGGTGGAAAATCGACAAATCAAAGTATTGAATTAAAATTAACCACTCAATGAGGAGCGAGTCGTCTCCACGGGGAGGAATGGGCTTATCAAAACTCACACGAGTCAAAAATAAATGTTCACTATTGATTTCCCCAAAAATCAAAACAAATTCCCCATTAAATTAAGAAATCAATGCAAGATATGTTGAATGAGATTTTTTATATAAAACATGAGGGTTTTCATCATAAAACTACCACAACTAAATATTGGAAAATCAAAAATTCTATTTGTGTTAATGGCACTTGAATGTAAAACTATTTCAACTCAAAATAGGGGAAACCTTCCTCGTTTGCTCACGCACGGATGAGCCCTCGATTTGAGGCGAGATTTGGCGGAGGAGATGAGTGAGATGAGAGCTTCTCGATGGCAGTCGCGACGAAGTCCGAGGTGGCTAGAGCCAACCAGACGAAGGTGTGACCTACGGTGGGTGGTGACTGCAATAGCAGCTGCACACAGTAACAAAGACGGTGGCATGCGCTCACCGTACTCAAGGAGAGGCAAGGGGCTAATGCGCGGGTGGGGCACACAGAGGCTGGTGGTGTGCTGGCTGTGCACGCGAGGCATGCCAACGCACAATGGAGCTGGCGAAGGGTCTGCGCGAGGGCTGTCGGTGCGTGCAGGAGTGCGTAGCTGACAAGCGCTGGTCACACCCAGGGCACGTGGCCGAGGGGTGATGGTCGGGAGGGTGGGGCACGAGGAGGGAGCTGCTGGAGATGGCGCGTGGTCTACTGGAGGTGGCGTGCAAGTCATTGGCTGCTATGGTGTGATGGCATGGAGGTGAAATTTTGGTCCTCTAGAGGTTGAAGAAGAAGGTGAAGTGTCAGGGGAGAAGATGAATAGTGGTGCGTTGGTTCTTCAAACATCCGGGAACATTCCTAGATGTCTTAAACACACTTGGATGACACAGCGAAGGCTATGGAGGGTGTGCAGGTGATGGCTGATGGTGCAGTGGACAATGGATCACGATGGAGTGCACACCTATGTGTGCTCACGGTAGCGCAGCCGCTCAGATTTGGTGGTGTGTCCTGTCATGACGCACGCCCACGGTAGTGGAGCGGACTTTCACGGTCGAGGCCGGTGGTGGTGAGATGGATGAGCTTGAAGCTTTGCACAATGGTGGAGTAAGGGTGGTGGCCTCCTGCTCTCTGTCGTTGGAGTCCTCTTTTATGTTGTAGGAACGTGGAGGAGATGGAGCGACAACCAATGTGGATGTGCAAGATACACTTTCCTCGGCCATTAAGGTGCACCTTCATTGTTCGAAGGTGCCGTTGCTACAAAGAAGAAGAAGAGGATAAAAAAAATGATTATTAGGTTATTTATATATAAGACTCCAAACAATGCATGAAATGCAAAGTAATGCAAACTAAAGTAGCCTATTTAAATGCATACTACCACATGAAATATGCATAAAAGCAAATTAATAAACTAATCCATTTACATACTAATGTATGCTATTTATATGTTAAAGATACTAAATATCTAGGCATTGAAATACTCAAATAGCCCACAAATATGGGCTCATCAAATGCCCCCATACTTAGTTTTTGCTAGTCCATAGCAACATCTATGAAGAATTCCTAAGTTCTAGGCTAGAATTAACAATCAGAATGCCATAATATGTCTCACCTCTAGAGATTTGTTGAAATACTAACCTCAAACCTTAAGGTATCCAAGTATTAGTCAAAATTCAAACTTGATTTGCTTCAATTTGGTCTCGGGCAATGGTTTCTTAAACTTCTAAGTTTATCCTATAGTTTGTAAATCCCAGAGGTTAAAGTGTCAGTGCTCAGTGTATAATTTGATTAATGGGCATCCACATTTGTTCTTCCCATACATTCCCAGGATCGGACTTGCCCATCATCTACCTAAACCTACCTAGGTTCAACCATACTTAGACTTGGCAGCTTTCTCCTCACTTTTTTTTTATTTTGAGGTCAACACAAAGGCAAACCCAGTGTATATCTCCTCAGCTATTTCTCCTTTCTTTTCTTTTCTTTTCTTTTCTTCTTTTTTTTTTTCATAATTCTAGTACCCATGTATAACAAGGTACCATTTATTTTTAATGACACCTATGTGTAACGAGGTGTTATTTCTCTCCTCATTTTTCTTTTTCTCCATTTCTTTTTTTTTTAATGAAATATGAATGCATGAATGCAATATATATACATGCTATAAACAGATGCCTCAAGTCCTATCCCCCTATGCCTAGTTCAAACAATGTCCTCATTGAAAGTAAAATAGCCAAGGGAAGATGTTACCTGAGGCGAAGAATGAAAGGAGCTAAGGCTCCTCGAGAGTGACCTTGTCAACCAGATGGCCATCCAAAGTAACATATGATTCTAATCGTTGGTTGTTGACGGTAAAGGGTGTTGCTGAAGAGAAAGGGCTCTTGATCTCCACAGCCCCATGTGGAAACACTTTGGTGATTATGTAAGGCCCATCCCAACATGATTTCAATTTCCCTGAAAAAAGCTTAAGTCTGGAATTGAAAAGCCAGACTTGTTGGTTGGGCTCAAAGGTTTTTCTAAGGATATACTTATCATGCAAGACCTTAGTTCTCTCTTTATAAGCTTGGGAAGTGTCATAAGCATCATTCCTTAGCTCCTCAAGCTCAGTTAACTCTAGTAAATGTGCCTTACCTGCTTGCTCTAAATCCATGTTGACACTTCGGATAGCCCAAAATGGCCTATGTTCAAGCTCAACGGGTAAATGGCACGCTTTCCCGTACACTATCCAAAAGGGAGACATACCCAAAGGGGTTTTGTAGGCCGTTTGATAAGCCCATAAAGCATCATCGAGCTTTTGGGACCAGTCCATCCTATCAGGCCTAACAATTTTTTCCAAAATGTTCTTGATCTCCCTATTTGACACTTCCACTTGGCCACTCGTCTAAGGATGGTAAGGGGTAGCGATTTTATGAGTTACTCTCAGACTCCTAAGTAGCCGATTGAAGTGGTGGTTGTGAAAATGAGGTCTCCCATCACTTATAATCATCTTGGGGCAGCCAAAGTGAGATACGATATTGGCCTTCACAAATTTCAATACCACAGAATGATCATTTGTGTGCGTAGGAATGGCCTCTATCCACTTGGAGACATAATCGATTGCCACCAAGATATACTCATATCCATGGGATGAAGGGAAGCGACCCATGAAGTCTATCCCCCAAATATCAAAAAGTTTGACAGGTTGGATGGGGTGTTGGTGCATCTCATTCCTCTTCCCAATCGTTCTAGTCCGTTGACATCTAATGCAGGCCTTAGCAAAGTTATGAGAATCCTTAAATAAAGTAGGCCACCAAAAATCTGATTGAAGAACCTTAAAAGCTATTTTCTTAGCACCAAAGTGTCCTCTAAAATGAAGTTCATGGCAAAATCTCAACACACTTTGTTGCTCCTCTTTAGGTACACATCATCTCAATACTTGGTCTTGTCCACGTCTAAATAATTCTGGCTCTTCCCAATGAAAGAATCTAGCTTGGGGAATGAATAATTTCCGTTTCTGCTCATCCCAAGAGCCAGGAGTCTCTCCAGTGACCAAGTAATTGACAGTATCAGCATACTAGGGTGAAGTCTGTGTTATCGCCATAAGGGTTTCATCAGGAAATGTCTCGTGGATGTCTCTAGATGGAGAGTCATCAAGTAGGAGACGAGACAGGTGGTCAGCCACTACATTTTCCACGAGACAGGTGGTCAGCCACTACATTTTCCACTACTTTCTTTTCATGAATCTCCAAGTCAAACTCTTGAAGGAGTAGAATCCACCTAATTAAACATGGCTTAAAGTCCTTGGCAATGAGATGCTTCACCGCCGCATGATCAGTAAAAATGACCACCTTAGAGCCAAGAAGATAAGACCTAAACTTCTCCAGAGCAAAAACTACAAGTAATTCCTTTTCAGTGACTGTGTAGTTTTGTTGTGGTTTGGTTAAAGTCTTGCTGGCATAGTGCAGCACATGTGGTCTTCCCTCAACCCTTTGTTCAAGGATTGCTTCCACTGTGCAATCCAAAGCATCACACATCAGCTCAAATGGGAGGACCAATCAGGAGGTCGGAGAATAGGCATAGAGATCAAGGCCTCCTTCAGAGTGTGAAAGGCCTTGGCACACTTTGAATCAAAATCGAAGGAAGATTCCTTCATCAACAGGTCGCAAAGTGGCCTAGAAAATTTGCTGAAATTTTTAATGAATTGCCTATAAAAGCCCACATGGCCCAAAAAGGATCTAATCTGTTTGACATTCTTGGGAAATGGGGGTTTGGAAATAGAATCAACCTTAGCCTTATCTACTTCCAAGCCCCTTTTAGACACAACATGCCCAAGTACAATGCCTTTCTGTACCATGAAGTGGCTTTTCTCCTAGCTGAGGACTAAACCAGTCTCCTCACATCTCTTCAACACATTCTCTAGGTGTAGGAGACACTGATCGAAAGATGAGCCGTAAATGGAGAAGTCATCCATAAAAACCTCGACACACTCGTCAATCATGTCCGAGAAAATAGACATTATACACCATTGGAAAGTTGCCGGTGCATTACATAATCCAAACGGCATACATCTGAACACAAAAGTGCCGTAGGGACTAGTAAGAGTTGTCTTATCCTGGTCGTCAAGGAGGACTGCAGCCTGGTTATACCCAAAATATTCATCTAAAAAGCAGAAATACTTGTTCCTTGCCAATTTCTTAAGGATCTGATCAATAAAGGGCAAGGGGAAAGTGATCCTTCTAGGTAGCAGTGTTCAGTTTGTGGTAGTCTATGCAGACCCTCCAGCCAATTGAGGGTCTAGTCACCACTTATTCTCCCTGGTCATTGGTTTCTACCATAAAGCTTGCCTTCTTTGGCACCACATGGATTGGACTAACCCATTTGCTATCCATGATGGGATATATGATCCCAACGTCCAACCACTTCAAAATCTGCTTTCTGACCACTTCCCTCATGTTAGGGTTAAGACGTCTTTGCATGTCTCGAGATGGTTTGATAGAATCATCGGTATAAATGTGATGCATGCAGAGTGTAGAGTCTATACCCTTAATATTAGCAATTGTCCAAGCTATTGCTTCCTTGTGCCTTGATAAGCAATCTAGCAAGTCTCCCTCTTTTACCTCAGATAGTGCAGATGAGATGATTACAGGAAGCGTTTCATTTGGCCCAAGGAATACATACTTGAGAGAGTCCGGGAGGGGTTTCAGTTCAAGGTCGGGGGCTTGTATGGTTGAGGGTTTCATAATAGAAGTCCCCATCTCAGGTAGCAAATCTACCTTAGGTAGGTATGATGGGGAGAGAGACTCCAGAAACTCCAAGCAATTCCACAAGTTCTAGTACATCCCCTTCACATTCCTCCAAGAGATGGGAATGCTCATTTAGCATGACATGCTGAAGGGGGTCATCACATAAAATTGCAGGAGTTGTCTCTTCAATCAGATCATCTACCACCATAACTTGGGAACAATCCTCAAATTCAGCTTGTTTATAAGCATCAAACACATTAAGCTGAATTTTCCTATTCCCAAAGCCCATTTTTAACACCCTAGTGTGATAATTAATTGAAGCATTAGAAGTCGCAAGAAAAGGGTGACCTAAGATGATGGAGAGCTTGGTTCATTTGTTGGTAGGGTCAGTGTCCAACACCAGAAAGTCAACGGGGAAGAAGAAATCCTCCGCTCTCACGAGGACATCTTCTAGCAAGCCCTGTGTTGTTGATAAACGCCAGTTTGTCATCATTCTTATGCATTAAAACAAACCTATCTCTTAGGATTTTACTCCGCAAACGGGTTTTTGGGCTGCATTTAGGCATAAAATAGGTTAGGCATGCATTGCATTTTTTATTGTCTTTTTAATATGTTTTTGTGAGTGTTAGGGATGTACAGATATATAGATCCCTAAAACCCTAGCACTCAAGAAGGCAAATGGTGAAGGAGAAGCCCAGACTAGCTGGAACTCAGCCTGATCCAGCTCACCTCAGCTTGATCCAGCTCACCGTAGTTGGAACCTAGCTTACTTGAACTAGGGTTAGCTCATCCCAGCTCCATTTAGCTAATCTCATCTGGATGGCAGCTCAAGAGAGTTCACCTTAGCTCACCCTAGCTCAAGTCAGCTCAGATCCAGCTCAACTTAGCTGAGTCTAGCTCATCTCAGCTCCCACTAGTCCACAGGGAGCTCTAGCTAGCTCAGCTAAGTTGACAGGAGTTCACCCCAGCTCAGATCCAGCTACATCCAACTCCACTCAGCTCCAGCCAGCTGAAGAAGAACTCATCCCAGCTCAGGAAGCTCAAGTCCAGCTCCCGAGGACTCATCTTAGCTCAACTCAGTTGAGCTAAGCTACCTTAGCTGCCTCAACCAGCTTGATTCTCCCCGAGAGTACCAGACCTAGCTCACCTCAGCTCATTTTGGTAGAAGCTATCTCACTTTAGCTTGGCTTAGCAACTAGCAAAGAACTAGCAAGCTAAGCCAGCTAGAGTAGCCCCATGCCAGCCTCTTCAGCAGCAGCCAGCTCCAGCTCCAGCTCCAGACTTCTCCTCCTCAGCTCCTTCCTCCAAACCTTAGCTTCATTACCTTCTCCTCTACTCCACCTTTAGCTAAGCTAGCTTAGCTTATCTTAGCTTAGCTTAGCTAACAACCAGCTCCTTGGCCATCCATTACCTTGAAAATCAACCCTAGCTAGCTCCACCAACTCAAGCCTACCTAAGCTAGCTACCCTACTTAAGTTGGCGCCACCACCTAGCCACCCCTTCACCCCATTATCTCCACCAAAGGACACTTCAAGCTGGCGCCAAAAACCACCCCTAACCACCCCCATTTTGGTGCCAACTTTCAGCCTCTTCATCCACCCTACACCTACCCATATAACACATCCTAGCCATCCACATACCCCCCTTCTAGAACCTTAAGGTGGCGCCACCTAATAGCCTTCTAGAAAGCCCATTTTGGCGCCAACACTAAGGGGTGTCAACACCCATAACTACCCCCTTGGTGTCCCTTAAGGTGGCGCCAACTCTCCTTGGCCATGGGATCTCCAACCACCTCCATCAACTCATCTTGGCCATCCAATTCAAAGGTCACCATAGCCCCCTTCCTATTCTATAAAAGGCCACCACCTACTACCATTTTGGGGCATCCTCCCTTAGTATATTTTTCTACCTAAACCACCTATACCTATGGCCAAGAAGAAGGAGTAGAGAAGGAGATTAAAGGGGCACATTACCAGCCCCTTTGGTGCCTTCTTCTCCCCACTCTCTTCAACTTGAGCCACGCCAAGGAGGAGGACTCTTCCACTTCAAGGAGGACGGCCAGGCAAAGGAGAAGGAGTTAGGGTGGACGTCCACCCTTGGAGAGAAACTTAGGGCACGCCCCCTAGGGCTTGCCTTGGAGGACATCACCTTGGCGGAGCACTGCAAGGAAGGAGTTGAAGGACTCTTTTCAAGATTGGGAGCCACCAACCTTGGAGCAAGAAGCCCTCTTCTTCACCATCTATCTAGAGGATTTGTGTTTTCTTTTCTTATTTGCATTTTTCTAGTAGTACAAGATTTCCTCTACTAGGCCTTTTGTAAAACACTTTATCAATTATCTAGTTGCCTTCTTTGCATTTCTTGTTTGCATTTCTATTAGCTTATTTTCAGCATTCTTCACTCCCTCTCCCTAATTATTCTAGGCCTCCACTTGCCTAGAGTGAGCTTAGGGAGAGGCTCTACTTGCCACATAGAAGTAGTTTTTAAATTGAAGTGTAAATCACCTTCCCGTCACCATTCCGCATGTTGTCTTAATTTAAAACAAAAAAATGATATATTGAAAAATACCAAAAAGAAAGTTGAGATTGTATTCCAAGCAAGAGAATCACTATTGCAAACATTTGGCCTCCTTGGACGACCCTAGATACTCCCCTATCTAGGAATATAAATTTAAAAGTTGATCGGTTTTACGCGTTACAACGACGTATTTTAATAAACCGCATGAAATCGCTATCAGTTGTCTTCAAGGATTGGTCGACAACTTGGACGATTACGCGGGAAGGCTTCAGATTACCTCCTCCAAGTTGTTCATATATGTAGCTCGGAAGGATGTCTACCCTCGCACCCAGATCAAGCAGAGCCTCATCTATATGTAGGTCACCAACAACCACCGAGATGTATGGGGCTCCTAGGTCCTTAAGTTTCGGGGGTGTCTCGAGTTGTATAATTGAGCTAATAGAATCAGGTAGGACAACTTTTGATTGGAACTATTTCCTCGATTACCACTTTTTCATGCACAGGTCCTTTAGAAAGCGGGCATAAGACGAAATCTGCCTGATAGCCTCAAGCAAAGGCAGGTTAATTTGCACTTGCTTGAAAGTCTCCATGATTTCGTCCGTCCTATCTTTGGCTCTAGATGAGCCAAAACAAGTCTGCCTAGAGTCAGATGAGTACTCTAGAAAGGGCGCTCTAAGTCTCTGGGTGAAAGGATTGTCATGTCGGGTAAGTGGGGGAATGGGGACAACCTCTTCTGGTGAGGTGATTTCAAGTGGAGAAGAGTTGGGGGGCTCTTCTCCGGTGGGGGCAAAAGTCGGGGTGGATGGGTTTTTAGAAGGTGGGACTATAGGAGCATCAGGTTTGGAAATTTCTTTCCCACTCCTTAGAATATTCATCGCCTGGGCATGCTCCCTAAAGACAATCCCTTTCCCTTTAGGATTTTCGTCAGATGAAATGGGAAGCTTCCTAGGCTCCCTTTTGCTCATATCCTCAACAAGGTGTCCAATTTGGGATTTCATCTCATTGATTGCTTTGTCATGAGATTTGATGATCATGCTTTGATTCTCCTGCATGGCCTTCAGCTCATCCATCTCAGAAGTCTTGGGCGATTGGGAGGGAATAGAAGGTTGATTATACTGTTGAGTCTGAAAGGGTTGGGATCTATAATTCCTTGAATTGGAGACATTCCCCTATTTCCATGAAAAATTAGGGTGATTTCTCCAGCCCTCGTTATAAGTGTTGGAAAAAGGTTCATTATGAGATCTGGGACGGAACCCTTGAGTGGCATTCAAGTCTGCCTGTACAATGTCAGGGAATTGGGAGGCCAAGTGGCAATCCACAGTAGCGTGCGTATTGCCTTGGTAAATGGAGCATTCAAAAGCTTGGGAAGTGGAGGCATTTGGCATGACTTGGTTAGGGTTTGACATAAGCTTTTCCATATTTTGGTTCAACAATTGAATTTGAAAGGCTAAATTCTGAGTATCCCTATCCTCATTTTCCTCAATCTTTCGTTGCATAAGAGTGGGTTTCCTATCCAAATAGGCAGAATTTAGGTGGATAGAATTCTCACTCAAAGTCTCAAAAAGCTCCCAAGCCTCATCTTCAATTTTTGTGAGAAAGGTTCCTGCACAAGCACCATCCACTGTTTGCCTATGGTTATCATTTAATCCAATGTAGAACCTTTCCACAAGTTTCCATCTTGGCACTTGATGATGGGGAAATAAGAGTAACAAATCTTTGAAGTGCTCCCATGCATCATGAAATTGCTCTCCATCTTGTTGAGCAAAACCTATGATTTCTCTCCTATAATGATTAGTTTTTCTCATGGGGAAGTATTTTTTCAAAAACTCTCCCTTCAAGGCATCCCAAGTATCCACTCTACCATCTAGAGTGTGATACCAATGCTTCGTCTTATCCTTGAGGGAGAAGGGAAAGAGGGTTCGCATTTCGACGTCATCAGTAACACCTTGCAATCTCACCATGGAACAGACCTCAGTTAATTTCTCCAAGTGCCTATAGAGATCCTCCCTAGAAGTACCATAGAATGAGGGCAACAGAGATATGGTACTGCTCTTGATTTCATAAGGATTGTTCCCCCCGGGTCTTCTCAGTGCATGGCCAGGTTGATTGGTAGGGATAAAATAGTCTCTCAAAGATCGTTGGTTTTCCACAATTCTATTTTCTCCTTCCTCAGCCATCTCTCTTCTCTCTTGGTTGGCTTTCCTAAGGATTCTTTCAGGTTCTGGATTAAACACAAGTTGTCTCCTCAGAGATCGCCTAACAAGCATATACCAACAACACAAACACAATTCAAAAGGACTTTTATGTCTTTAATCAATTAAGGAATTTGAGATTTTAGTCCAGTTGTAGGTGACAATACAAATTGCCCAATCAATTACGAGCCTATTATTGACCTAAAAAATGCCTTAATAAGGACCTAATTGGAACTTAGGTGCTCTGCCTTAAAGTTCAAATGGTAAAGTACTCCAAGGATGGAAGATCAAGGGATGCAAGTAGACTTAAGCCTTCCTTTAAAGCTGTGCTTTTGCGATGCTTCTTAACTACCCTCAAAAATCAGTGACAGGGTATCCCCCTCCTTGGGTTACAAAACCTTTGATCTAAAGTTTCAAGTACTTTGGTATCCAATGGTAGGAGAGTTCTTTCCTAGCAGCTCAAAAACCTAGGAGTGTCTAAATGCGTGCTTCAGTGCACAATCATGCACGTGTGCATTCACTGTAAAATTTTGAATTTAAATTTTGAACTGCAGCACAATGTCTCAAATCAACTCCTTAGGTTTTACTGTATTCCTCCTTTACTTAGTCATTTTCAGAAATTTGATGTGACCACTTGTTAGATCGTTTCAAGATAAATTATGTGGTCCAGGAATTAAGTCCAAATGCAAATGTGTGATCAAGATATGGATGCAAAGTAAGAGAATGCGTACCTTGCTTCTAGCAATCAGCGATGCGAGAATACATGCAATGCAGAAACTAAAGTCTAGATACTGCACATACAATCTTGTATGGTCGTCCTAAATCATGCAGCTTCTAGGCATACTGAAATGCTTGGTTCGGGACAACCGGGTTTTATTGTTATAACGTTGTAGTATAGCCAGTTATTACCAACATTTCAAATATATAAATTTTTTTACTCGGAAAATAAAAGAGTTCCCGAGGTCGAACTCAGGGAGCAAGTTGTATTCTAGAGATATACATGTTTCTTTTACAAAATAAAGAAAGAGAGAGGGAAAGAATTTGTTGTTCTCTTTGTTTTCTCCTCGTGATGTTCTTCTTTCTTTCTTTCTTCAGATCTCCTACTTCTTCTTTGTTCTGCAGAGGTGATGCTCCTCTTTCTTTCTTCAGATCTCCTACTTCTTCTTTGTTCTGCAGAGGTGATGCTCCTCTTTCTTTCTTCAGATCTCCTTCTTCTTCTTCCTTGGTTTCTGTCTTGGTCTCTCTTCTTCTTTTTCTGCAGTCTCTTCTGTGAAGGTTTCTTCTTGTTTCTCCTCCCTGCGGCTAAGTGTCAGCTTCTTCTTTTCTTTTTCAGCCAGGGACGTCACCCCTCCTTTCTTCTTTTCCCTTCAGGCCGTCGTCTGATTTCCAAATCAGACGACTTAACTACCTGTTGCTACAGTCAGCTTCCTTCTTCTTCCGCGGGTCTTCTTCTTCGCCTGTGCCTGCACACTTCAGAGTTTTTCGTCAGAGGCAAAACCTACTCTACCCTCCCCCCCCGCGTCTCTCTCTCTCTCTGAAACCACTCTTGGGAAAGCTCTCCCAGAGCTACCGGGTAACCGGGTTCGGGTCAGGCCCGGGTCCAGGCCCACCGGCGTGCGTGGTGGGCGAGGAGTGCAGGTCAGTCTTAAGTCGGGTCGGGTCAGGTCAGGTCCGCGGGGCGTGAGCGCGGACGAGGCCGGGTAACCGGGCGGGTGAAGGGGACCTCACCCCGTGTGCTGAGGCAGTAAGCCTCCAGCACTTTTGCATCTTATGTCGCTGCGACTCTTCAGGCTTTTCCGAGGTGGGACTAAATGTCCCACCTCAATTGCGCGCCCGCAGCGGGGAAATCAGCGGGAGATTGCGGCGTCACGCGAAGCTTTCTGCCTTAGCTGCGAGCCTGGTGTTTTGCCAAAACACCTCGCAAGGCCTGGGAGTTGAATCTGGGCGTGGCGCTGAGCGTGGCGCGCCTGTAGCTGCAGGCGGAAGCAGTTCCTCCTGCGCGGCAATGGCGGCGGAGGTCGGGTGGTCTGTTCACAAGAAAACGGCCTCTCGGCCTAATCAGAAAGTGC
This sequence comes from Thalassia testudinum, assembly GCA_037157565.1. NCBI lineage: Eukaryota > Viridiplantae > Streptophyta > Magnoliopsida > Alismatales > Hydrocharitaceae > Thalassia > Thalassia testudinum. The sequence continues at coordinate 98,088,674 of JAZHRO010000024.1, forward strand.
CAGGAGCTTCGCCAGGGTGCGGCGAAGCTCGTGTGGGTGGTGGCGAGGCGCGGGGCGGCGTGCGAGGGCTGCCCTAGGTCGGACTGTGGGTCGGAGGATGGGTCTGTTCGGTGGGGTTGCAGAGGGTGATGTGGGGGAAGTGGCAGGGCGGGGGTTGATCAGGGTGAGGAGGCGGAGGTCCTGCAGTGGTCGGCGAGCCGTGTGGGCCGCTGAGGTGATGGGAGCGGCTCGCCGGAGGGTGGTCGGAGACGAAGGGGGTGACGATGGTCAGGGTCGGTCGAGGGCTTAATTGAATAAATTGAAAGCGGGGAAAGAAAGAGGAGAAGAAGGGGAGTAGCTCTAGCTTACTTGCAGGGACGAAGGGGGAGGAACAGGGCGACAGTCGTATCGACTGTCGCCGGAGAAGACGATGCTCAGGGAAAGGGGCGGCGGCGAGCAGAGAGCCGGAGAGGCGCCAGCTGGGTGCGGCGTGGCGCGGGAAGAGCAGGGGAGGAAGTCTCTGCTGCTGGTATTGCGGCAGAGCGAAGAGGTGGAGGGGGAGGAAACCGCCGGAGCTGGTGAGCGTCTGCCGAAGGAAGAAGAGAGGAAAGTTGGGGATTTTCTCCGTCAGATCCAGGCTGCCCCGGTCGGTGGAGCAACGGGGGGTATTTATAGGGATCAAACAGGGAGGAAGGCGGAGGGAGACGACGTGTCTCCCTCGCCGGAGGATGGCCGGAAACAAGAACCCATACCGTCCGTGCGTTCGCACGGCCGGTATGGTGGGTTACAACGACCAGGGGGGTGTCCCTGCGACGGCTGACGACGCAGGGCACCCCCGGTTTACTTGCCAGGTCCCCCACCTCACCCTGCGCGGCGCCATGCTCCGCGCAAGGTCGCCGGAGCATGGTGCTGGCAGGTTTTGCAGGGGGGACCTGATCGCAAAGAACGAAGGAGAGTTAGGGGCCAAAATGCGAGGGTTCAAAAGTTGAGGGCCAAAGAGTAAATATATGAGGACCAAAGTGTAAAGTCGGTCAAGGAGGTTTCTTCTTAGGCTCAAGTTTTTATACATGACTAATTAGGACCTAAGGAATCTGATGGTGAATTTCATTTCTATATTAAACCTTGTTTGACCGGTCAATTTACGCAAAAACCCAAATTAAGTTATTAATTGGGCATGGTTCTCAATGTAGGTCAAAATGGGTTCTGAAGGCCAAATTGAAGGTTCTAAACCCTAGAGATTATTTTTCTATGAATTTTAGAGGGTTTATTCTATTTTTACTTTGCCTCGAACCTTGTGAATTGAAGTAGGTTGTTTTAGGGTTACAGATTATCATTTAGTTTCTTGGAATTGCTGTAGCCCTTGCTAGATCATTTCATCCCACTCTTATTCTTATTAAGCTGCTTTGACCTATGTTTGGGCTCTGAATTACCCTGTATGCAGATTATACTGGTAAAATTGCATTTTTACCCCTTATGACTTGTTTTCTTCTCAAACTCAGGATTCTCTGAGTTAAGCCTTTCCTTGAGATATGTAGGAGCTTTTATCCTTTGTATTAGGTCAAAATGAGCTAGTTATGGCTCATGATGATGTTCTCATCATACCCCCATGCCTAGCTTTTGCTAGTCCCTTAGCAAAAACTTACGGTTTCAACCCTTGTTCTAGACCATGAAGTTTTTAATAGTTTTAGATAAGTGCCTTTTTTATTTGAGCATAGATTAGGTTAGAATGCTGACCATAGGCCAAAATGGTACTCTAGTACCAATCAAGATCCAAATCTGTCTAGCCTTAGCCTCAGTCTTTTAGCAAAGGTTTTTAAGGCCCACAAGAACTAACCTAAGGTTTATTGGACTTCGTGGTTAAAGCACCCGTGCTTGAAATGATTTTAGCCCTGGCTCAGTTCGCAGTGCGTTTTGTAAGAGAGAGATAGAAAGTTTTTCTGTTTGGAGAGTTTTCTCTCTCTTTTTCTTTTTAGTTCTAGCCTAGGATTGGCTTTTCAACACGGTCTGTATCAGATTCCTTGCTCCCATCATCAATCCTCAAGGGTTCCTGGCGATCGATGCTTCGAGATAGCACCGCCCATGGCAACCCCCGGAACCCTGGCTATTGAGATTTCGAGATAATCCCATCCATGGTATTCCGTGGCTGAATCCAGACCCTGGCAATTGACACTTCGAGATAATGCCATCCATGGAATCTGAACCAGCAGAGTGCTTACATGCCCCCAGTAGGATATGTAAATATCCTAAGAGACAAGCACCGAGGAGATGATATTTTGTTACGCATCTTCGAGGGGATTTCCCGCCTCTCCACGCTGGGAACTCGTCCAAATCAATCTTGTGTTGATCGGCCGCTCCTATTCTAGGTGATCTTTTCAGATTTTTGCGACGCTTCTGCGTGATTCTGATTTTTACGCTTACTGAACCAGGCTGTGTGTGAGGTTAGGGTGCTTAGGTTACTGAGTCCCGTAAACCAAAAATTAGTTAACGAGGCCGAATACTCCCTAAGCCTTAGACCTAATACTTCAGCTTTTCATTTTCCTCAACCTCTTGAGGAGTTCCAGATCTTAATGGGTACTAAGAGTCTATTCAAGAATGCCTAAGGTTTGCATTCTTTACTAATCTCATTGTGCACTTTTCTTGAATGAGGTCTAGAACTTAAGTTAATTCCTTAGTTCCTTACTAATGACTATCACTTTTTCTCATAATTTTGTGCTCCTTTTTCATTTTGTTTCTTTTCTCCTTCACAAAATTTCCTTCTCCTCCTTTCCTCTTATTCTTTTTCGAAAATTTTTTTAATTTTTATGGTATTTTTGGCATATGTGAATTTTTTGTTTAAAACCTTTTCTTACAAGTTTTTGCACTTTCATACCCCCCCATGCCTAAGATTTGCAATGTCCTCATTGTAACCTAGGGGTTTTTATTCAACTAAGTTCATACATTAGGATAGCTGTTTTGATGAGTGAATGGGTCGGGGTGACTGTTGCGGATGATTTCTAATCTCAGATGCAAGCACCTGAGGTGGAGTCGGCTGTCCTAAAGTGTGAACTTCAAGTGCAAAAAGCTGTCAGAACAAGTTTCAGGTTTTCAAAGAGAATGACGGGCTGCCTCCCGTTGAGCGCTAAATTTGATGCCTTCAGCCAAGCGGGAAATGCGATGGAGAGGGGATGGTCAAATCAGTGGAGTTTTGTAAGACAAGCACCTTGATTAAGAGCCTGGTTGGTCCAACCAGGTGCTTGTTCAGATCAACAGGCTGATGATGCAGCCCAAACCCAATCAATCTGGTGGGTTGATAGATGTGGATAAAAAGGTGTGGATCCCACCATATACTATGAAGCTCAGATAAATGTGGAAGTGTAAACGCAGGGTTTGGCTGAGTTGAATCAGCCTGGTCAAAGTAGGGACTCGTAGAATAATCAGTGGTTGATGCAGGAACCCTACAGGGGTGATCAGAGAATGATAGAGCATGGTATGTAGTCTGATCAATGTTCGAAACCCGATGTGGAAATGCAATCGGCTCGGTGAGAGGTGAATCTGAATAGAAATTGAGTCCGGTTGCGGGTCGGGGTTTGGGAGAGGTTTTGATCCGTTCTATGTGTGCGGACGAGGTGGCCATTGTGTACGAGGGCTCTTCTAGAAACAGATGATAGGTGGTTTTCTGTAGAGAGTCCTCTGGGTAACTATCAAATGCCGGAAGAGTGTTTGTAGGATGAAAGGAATCGGATTCGAGAAAAAATTTGGATTCTTGGTTGCAATCACTCTCGGCATTTTCTGTTTTTGGTTCCTGAGGATCGAAAAGGAATGATTCTGTGTTATCGGTGATCTCGGGAATCAGGACCTCAGAGTCGGAGTTAGAGTCATGAGAACTGAGGTTGTAGATAGGCCTGGCGTGTTCAGGAAGGGGAATCTCTCCGCAATTATAGTCAGATTTGAAATTGTCGGAGAGTTGGTGAAAATGAGATTTATGATCATGAATTCCACCACAGCAAAAATCATCAAATGTGGAATCAGCAGCCTGATTGGGGTCTAGCCTATATGTCAATTCTGGGCTCGAAAAGGTATTCTGTCTAGGCTCAAGCTCCAAGCTGGTAGGATAGACCCAATTAAAATCCAACTCATCCAACTCCTCATTCTCTGTATCATAAATTGGCATGTTCTCTGGAAAATCGATCAGATTTTCTGAAGATGTTGGAGAGGGATATTCATCAAATAAAGGCCCGGAATCATATTCTGTAAAAATTTGATCTTTCTCATAAGGGGCCTCATAATCTTCCCAATAAGTTTCAGATCTAGGTTCTAGGCTTAGGATGTGGGTAGAATTATTAGAACCTAAGTCCGAATAATCTTCGAGGGCCACCTTATCAAAATAAGGGGCGGAATTTATACCCTCAGAAGGTTCAGTTTTGATCTCATTATTGCAGGAGTTTTGAAATTCTAGGCTTGGCAATTCATGGTCTAAGTTTGGCTCATCATTGTGTTCTCCTGCAATATCCCAACCTAATTCAACATTGTCTTCTATTTGGGTTGGGATTTCACAACCTCTTTGTGCCCCAGTCCCGAGATCTGGGAAACTGGATTGTTCCTTAATATTGTTCCAAGATGGTTCATCCTCTATTTCTGGTATATATGGGTATTTCTGGTTGATAATTTGTTCTACTGATTTCATCATTTCTACCCGTTTTATAAGGGCATCTTGGTGTTGTTCCCAAAGTACAGGATTTGTCAAACATTGAAGGTATTCAGATTGGTGTAATTTTTCTATCTCAATGTATCCTGTCATGAGCATATCTCGGGTTGATCCTTTTAAAATTTCAGTCAATAGAATTTGGGCACAGTTTATGATGAAAGCTGTGGTTGTTGGGACATCAACCTGAATGTTTTCTACTGGTGTTGAGGGTTTGATTTCATAGATTTCAAGGGCATCCTCAATCATCTTATCTTTCATGGATCTCAGATATTCAGGTTTTTTGAATGGTAGTCTTGCTAGGTAATTAGGCTGCATAATTGGATCAGGTGGTGGAATCAAGATATAGAATCAAAGTTTGAATCAAGATGGAAGAAGGGGATTTTGTTCAGAATCAGAGGAAAGAGGGGCTATGTGAATGATTTCTGCAAAAACAAAGGAGCCGAGGCTTAGCCTCGGGGAGAGTGAATTTCTATAGGAGGTTTCAAGGACCTCCTGAAAAATACTGAAGGGCTGGATGAGATAAGCAGGTGCTGGACCCAATCAAGACACCCAAAAATTCTTGGGTGACTATAGAGGTTCGGGGCTGATGGACCCCTTGATCAGAAAGATCGTCCACCTGAGAATTACCTGGACAGCCAGAGAGGGAGAGTCCCGCGAAGACCCCTACACGGTAGAGCGTCCCCACGGGTTACAGGGTTTCCCCCACCCGACCTCTCTTGTCACTGCGGTTCCAGGTAGACCAGAATGGGGATCTTGACCTCTTAAGTCTACCAATTTTAAGATCAGGGTGCTTAAGGTTTCACTTGAACTTTAGTCTTTTTAAGTGCAAAGAGTGACCTAATTTAAGGTTGGTTAACCCAAAGGGGTCAACTTTACCTCTTGTTTTTGAGAGCTTTTTGGGTCCTTTCTTTTAGGGTTCAAGTGTTTAGAGAGAGCCAATTGTTTAGGATTTTTCTTATTAATTATTTTCAATCAATGGCTTGGGCACACCTCTTTTGGATTTCCTCAATTCTTGATTAAGGGGTGTGTCTCTACTGAAATCCTAATGTTTGACCTTATGTTGGCTCTACTTGGTCCATTTAACTCTTTGTTGGGCAATTAGGGCTCAAGCAAGAATGTGTTAGCCCTTAAATACCCTTAATAGTGTGCAGGAGTGATGAGTTGAAAACATGCAACTCTTTATGGTTACTAAGTATGGAAGACAGGTTAGCCCTATATTGCTTGTTCTTTTCTTTTCTTCCTCTTTAGAGTTTAGGGGTTAATAGTGAGAGGAAAAATTTACCTGTCTTCGGAGTGGTTGTCGTGTGGTTGCTTGTCTTCTTGAGTTCCTGTAGCTGCACAAAAGAGAGGAGATTATCAGAAATTAAAAGAAACAGGAATGTTTACCTCTAGAATAGCCGTTGCTCCCCGGCAACGGCGCCAAAATGAAATGCTTGGTTCGGGACAACCGGGTTTTATTGTTATAACGTTGTAGTATAGCCAGTTATTACCAACATTTCAAATATATAAATTTTTTTACTCGGAAAATAAAAGAGTTCCCGAGGTCGAACTCAGGGAGCAAGTTGTATTCTAGAGATATACATGTTTCTTTTACAAAATAAAGAAAGAGAGAGGGAAAGAATTTGTTGTTCTCTTTGTTTTCTCCTCATGATGTTCTTCTTTCTTTCTTTCTTCAGATCTCCTACTTCTTCTTTGTTCTGCAGAGGTGATGCTCCTCTTTCTTTCTTCAGATCTCCTACTTCTTCTTTGTTCTGCAGAGGTGATGCTCCTCTTTCTTTCTTCAGATCTCCTACTTCTTCTTTGTTCTGCAGAGGTGATGCTCCTCTTTCTTTCTTCAGATCTCCTTCTTCTTCTTCCTTGGTTTCTGTCTTGGTCTCTCTTCTTCTTTTTCTGCAGTCTCTTCTGTGAAGGTTTCTTCTTGTTTCTCCTCCCTGCGGCTAAGTGTCAGCTTCTTCTTCTCTTTTTCAGCCAGGGACGTCACCCCTCCTTTCTTCTTTTCCCTTCAGGCCGTCGTCTGATTTCCAAATCAGACGACTTAACTACCTGTTGCTACAGTCAGCTTCCTTCTTCTTCCGCGGGTCTTCTTCTTCGCCTGTGCCTGCACACTTCAGAGTTTTTCGTCAGAGGCAAAACCTACTCTACCCTCCCCCCCCGCGTCTCTCTCTCTCTCTGAAACCACTCTTGGGAAAGCTCTCCCAGAGCTACCGGGTAACCGGGTTCGGGTCAGGCCCGGGTCCAGGCCCACCGGCGTGCGTGGTGGGCGAGGAGTGCAGGTCAGTCTTAAGTCGGGTCGGGTCAGGTCAGGTCCGCGGGGCGTGAGCGCGGACGAGACCGGGTAACCGGGCGGGTGAAGGGGACCTCACCCCGTGTGCTGAGGCAGTAATCCTCCAGCACTTTTGCATCTTATGTCGCTGCGACTCTTCAGGCTTTTCCGAGGTGGGACTAAATGTCCCACCTCAATTGCGCGCCCGCAACGGGGAAATCAGCGGGAGATTGCGGCGTCACGCGAAGCTTTCTGCCTTAGCTGCGAGCCTGGTGTTTTGCCAAAACGCCTCGCAAGGCCTGGGAGTTGAATCTGGGCGTGGCGCTGAGCGTGGCGCGCCTGTAGCTGCAGGCGGAAGCAGTTCCTCCTGCGCGGCAATGGCGGCGGAGGTCGGGTGGTCTGTTCACAAGAAAACGGCCTCTCGGCCTAATCAGAAAGTGCCAGGAGCTTCGCCAGGGTGCGGCGAAGCTCGTGTGGGTGGTGGCGAGGCGCGGGGCGGCGTGCGAGGGCTGCCCTAGGTCGGACTGTGGGTCGGAGGATGGGTCTGTTCGGTGGGGTTGCAGAGGGTGATTTGGGGGAAGTGGCAGGGCGGGGGTTGATCAGGGTGAGGAGGCGGAGGTTCTGCGGTGGTCGGCGAGCCGTGTGGGTCGCTGAGGTGATGGGAGCGGCTCGCCGGAGGGTGGTCGGAGACGAAGGGGGTGACGATGGTCAGGGTCGGTCGAGGGCTTAATTGAATAAATTGAAAGCGGGGAAAGAAAGAGGAGAAGAAGGGGAGTAGCTCTAGCTTACTTGCAGGGACGAAGGGGGAGGAACAGGGCGACAGTCGTATCGACTGTCGCCGGAGAAGACGATGCTCAGGGAAAGGGGCGGCGGCGAGCAGAGAGCCGGAGAGGCGCCAGCTGGGTGCGGCGTGGCGCGGGAAGAGCAGGGGAGGAAGTCTCTGCTGCTGGTATTGCGGCAGAGCGAAGAGGTGGAGGGGGAGGAAACCGCCGGAGCTGGTGAGCGTCTGCCGAAGGAAGAAGAGAGGAAAGTTGGGGATTTTCTCTGTCAGATCCAGGCTGCCCCGGTCGGTGGAGCAACGGGGGGTATTTATAGGGATCAAACAGGGAGGAAGGCGGAGGGAGACGACGTGTCTCCCTCGCCGGAGGATGGCCGGAAACAAGAACCCATACCGTCCGTGCGTTCGCACGGCCGGTATGGTGGGTTACAACGACCAGGGGGGTGTCCCTGCGACGGCTGACGACGCAGGGCACCCCCGGTTTACTTGCCAGGTCCCCCACCTCACCCTGCGCGGCGCCATGCTCCGCGCAAGGTCGCCGGAGCATGGTGCTGGCAGGTTTTGCAGGGGGGACCTGATCGCAAAGAACGAAGGAGAGTTAGGGGCCAAAATGCGAGGGTTCAAAAGTTGAGGGCCAAAGAGTAAATATATGAGGACCAAAGTGTAAAGTCGGTCAAGGAGGTTTCTTCTTAGGCTCAAGTTTTTATACATGACTAATTAGGACCTAAGGAATCTGATGGTGAATTTCATTTCTATATTAAACCTTGTTTGACCGGTCAATTTACGCAAAAACCCAAATTAAGTTATTAATTGGGCATGGTTCTCAATGTAGGTCAAAATGGGTTCTGAAGGCCAAATTGAAGGTTCTAAACCCTAGAGATTATTTTTCTATGAATTTTAGAGGGTTTATTCTATTTTTACTTTGCCTCGAACCTTGTGAATTGAAGTGGGTTGTTTTAGGGTTACAGATTATCATTTAGTTTCTTGGAATTGCTGTAGCCCTTGCTAGATCATTTCATCCCACTCTTATTCTTATTAAGCTGCTTTGACCTATGTTTGGGCTCTGAATTACCCTGTATGCAGATTATACTGGTAAAATTGCATTTTTACCCCTTATGACTTGTTTTCTTCTCAAACTCAGGATTCTCTGAGTTAAGCCTTTCCTTGAGATATGTAGGAGCTTTTATCCTTTGTATTAGGTCAAAATGAGCTAGTTATGGCTCATGATGAGGTTCTCATCACATACAACTCATTTTTGTTCTTTTTTTTTTTACCTACTTATGCACAAATAATGAAAAATCAATCCATGAAATAAAATAAAAACCTAAATCTAAAGAAAAGGAAACAGGCTCCCGAAAAATTACCCAACATAGGCCTAAAAGAAAGTCAGGAAACAAACCCCTAAAATATACCCCAGAATAAGAGTCTCAAACCAAATGAATGTGCAAAAAAATAAAGAAAAGTAAAGTACTAAAACCTAAATTCTATCTACTTAAAAAAAATCAACGGAGATGAAGATGAAGATGATCACTATAGATGTCCTCCTTTGGCGGTGGAGACAAGGTCCACCACAGCGCGTCGAGCTCCTACCTTCAGAAATGGAGCTCCCCATGTCCTCCAAGAAGTGGAAACAAGGTCCACCTCAGTGTCGCTAAGGCTGGTGCAACAGCTCGTCTCAGGATACACGTACCTCGCACCACAGTTAATCGAAATAAAATATGCCTCAACTAAAATGATAACAAATAAATAGATAAATGCAAATTAACAGGCATGTGCCTCCCCGGCAACGACTCCATTTGACGAGTCGATCCTCGCTTAACAAGATGATAATTAAAATGATTTGTCGTTTGTATTTCTAAGTGGTGGAAAATGACTAATCAAAGTATTGAATTAAAATTAACCACTCAATGAGGAGCAGGTCATCTCAACAAGGAGGAATGGGCCTATCAAAACTCGCATGAGTCAAAAATAAATGTAAACTATTAATTTCCCCAAAAATCAATCCAAATTCCCCTTTAAATTAAGAAATCAATGCATGATATGTTGAATGAGCTTTTCATATAAAATATGAGGGTTTTCATCGTAAAACTACCAAAATTAAATATTGGAAAATCAAAAAATCTATTTGTGCCAATGGCACTTGAATGTAAAAATTATTTCAACCCAAAATAGGGGAAATCTTCCTCGTTTGCTCATGTACGAATGAGGCCTCGGCTGGAGGCGAGACTTGGTGGAGATGAGTGAGCTAAGGGCTTCTCGATGGCGGTCACGACGAAGTGTGATGTAGCCGGAGCCAGCCAGATGGAGGTGTGACCGGTGATGGGTGGTGGCTGCAATAGTAGTTGCACACAACTGTAAAGACGATGGCACGCACTCACCACACGCGAGGAGAGGCGAGGGGCTTGCGAGCAGGTGGGGCACGCAAAGGCTGGTCGTGTGCTGGTCATGCACACGAGGCACACCAGCGTGTAGTGGAGCTAGCGGAGGGCATGCACGAGGGTTGTCGGTGCACGTAGGGGTGCGTAGCCAATGGGTACTTGTCACGTGCGGGGGTGCGTGGCCAAGGGGCGATGATCGGGAGGGTAGGGCACGAGGATAGGAGCTGTTGGAGATGGTGTGTGGTCTACTGGAGGTGGCGCATGGGTCGTTGGCTACTATGGTGCGATGGAGTGGAGGTGAAATTTGGGTCGTCTGGAGGTTGAAGAAGAAGAAGGTGAAGTGTCAGGGGAGAAGACGAATAGTGGTGCATTGGTTCTTCATACGTCCGGGAACATTCCCAGACGTCTTAAATGCGCTTGAATGATGCGACGAAGGCTATGGAGGGTGCGCAGGTGATGACTGATGGTGCAGTGGACAATGGATCGCGGTGGAGTGCATACCTGTGTGTGCTCACAGTAGTGCAGCTGCTCAAATTTGGTGGTGCGTCCTGTCACAACGCATGCCCACAGTAGTGGAGCGGATTTTCACGGTTGAGGCCGGCGGTGGTGAGACGGATGAGCTTGAAACTCTGCACAGTGGTGGAGTGAGGGTGGTGGTCTCCTGCTCTTTGTCGTTGGAGTCCTCTTTTATGTTGTAGGAACGTGGAGGAGATGGAGCGACAACCAATGTGAACATGCAAGATCCACTTTCCTCAGCCATTAAGGTCCGCCTTCATTATTCGGAGGTGTCGTTGCTGCAGAGAAGAAGAGAATAAAATAAAAAAATGATTATTGGGTTATTTATATATAAGACTCCAAACAATGCATGAAATGCAAAGTAATGCAAACTAAAGTAACCTATTTAAATACATACTACCACATGAAATCTGCATAAAAGCAAATTAATAAACTAATCCATTTACATATTAATGTATGCTATTTATATGTTAAAGATAACTTAATATCTAGGCATTGAAATACCCAAATAGGCTACAAATATGGGCTCATCAATAGGATTTCCCTCACCCGATTTTCCTTGTCACTAAGAATCCAAGTAGATTGGAATGAGCAAGCTTGACTCCTAAGCCTACCAATTTTAATCCTGAGTACGTGCCTTGAATTTCACTTGAACTTTAGAGTTGATTTTGATTTGTGACCTAATTTGGAGATTGGTTAACCCACAAAGTGGGTCAACTTTATCTGACCTGCCTTAAAGTTAAGGATGAGTTGGGTAAAGAACCCAAAATCACCCTGAGTGGTTTGCAAACAGGTTATTAGGTCCCAAGTTTTAGTGATTCAAGTGATTGTTAGAGCCTGCTTTTAGGGTTCCCTTGATTAGGACAATTCAACCAAGGCTTAGGTAACACATGATGTGGGAAATCTGTTCTCTTTAAATCAAGCAAGTGTGTTTTCCTGAAACCCTAGAATGGAAACCCTAATTTGGGTTTGTTTTCCAAGTCCAATTTTTTTCAAAGTTGGCACCTAGGGCTCAATTAAGAAGGTGAATAGTCCCAGGCACCTTAAGTCCCTAACAGGTGCAAGTATTAAGATTGGGATCTCTAAACAAATCAGATCAAATCAGTCAACTTAGATGATAATTACTATGAAATAAGATGAGTTGATCATAATTGATTCTTCTTTTAATCCTTTCGAGAAATGAGGGGCTTACAGAAGAAGGAATGAAATTACCTACCCCGGGAGTCGTTGTTGTGTGGCTGATCCTGTGATTCACCATGCAAAATCACAACAAATCAGATAGAGTGAGTTAGTATAAACTTAGAATTATAATCAGTGAATGAAATGCACATTGCTCCCCGACAACAGCGTCAAAAATGTTGTGTCACTTTCGTCGAGTTTTAAAATATGAGTTGTAGTATAATCAACAAAAACGATCAGCATTTGAATTTATAAACTCGAGAAATAGAAATATGAATCTGAGGTCGTTTGCAGGGAGCAATTATAAGCAAATCAATCACTATCATAATTATCGAGAAGAATATGCAAGTAGAATCAAAATGATGCTCAATATATTTCAGAAGAATATCTCAAAAAGTCAGGTATCAAAGCGCAAAAAGATCAGGTTAAAATGGTGGTTTGAACCACCAATTTTAACCCTTCAATTAAGCTCTTAATCAACACAAATAATCCAACAATAATATGTAACCACTAATGGCAATTTCCATGTCAGAAGATGTACCAACAGTAACCAATGAGTAGAACCAATCAAGCACCAAGTCAAACGATAGTGTAAGGCTCAGATGCCTTAACTCATGCCTCAGTAGAACTAAAGACAAGCACAGCACAAAGGCACAAGGGCCTCACAAGCCACAGAATGGCTAAGTGTTGAGCACGAGGGGGGCACGAATCTCGAGTCCTCAACAGTGCAAAAACCCTCTCTTCACTCTCAGGTTCTCTTTCTTCCCTCCTCAGATCCAGGTATAAGGTTAATTAGGTTATCAGGTTGGGTAATCGAATTTGGGCAGAGGGACCAGACCCGCTGGCGAGGTGTAGCGGGTGAGGAGTGCGCACGTGAGTGAGAGGGACCTCACCCCGTGTGCTGAGGCAACACAACTATGAGCATTTTTCCATATATGCAGCGTTCTGATTTTGAAGCCCACGATGTGGTATTATATCGAGAAGCCTCTTCACGCAAAGCCGCGAGACTTCGTCCGATCAATTGCAGTTGGGTCTTGCTACTCTCATTCAATTGTTGATGCAAATGCCTTCAGGAGATGAAATAGCAGCTGCTAGAAGTTGTGGCAAAGTCGGAGGTGACGGAGTGCAGTGAATAGAGGTGGAGAATCAACGACGATTGCAGAGCTCCGGTCGTGACCTGAAATGTAATGAAATGGCCTTGCGACCCAATTAAAATGCTCAGAATAGTCGTCGGAGGACAGCAACTACAGTGGTGGTGAGAATTTGGTGTGTGTGTGCGTATGACGGTCGGCTAGTCACAGAGAGGACGTGCAAAGGTGGGTTTGTTCGTGGGAGAGGTCGAGTGGTTGCTTCACTCAATAAGTTTAGGGCTTTTTTTGGTGGAGATGAGACGAAGCTTGTGGAGGTGGTGGCGAGTGGTTTGGAGTGGTGTGGAGTCCGTGCGAACTCGCTAGAGCTCCGCCGGCCAAGATGAAGGTGGTGTTGTGCAATGAGTGGTCGAAAGTGAGTGCAAAGGGTGAGAGTGTGTTATAAAGAAGGAGAGGAAGAGAGAGAAGGGGTTTAGGGATAGATAGAAGAACAGAGTCGTCCGGCTGTGATGGGCTGGAGTCAGAGAAGGTGAATTTGACAGCGATAAGATAGCGAGGAAGGAGAGGCGGAGAGTGGCCAGACTTTGGTCGGTCAGGGTCACGAAGAAGAGGGAAGTATGAATGGCCAGTCAATTTGACCATTGGCTAGCCAGATGATAGGGTTGGAGAAGCTTGCCAGAGCTCAATGTGCGGAGGATGGAGGAGAGGAGGGAGAGTTCTCGGCCTAATCTTGGCTGAGAAGGAAGGCCTTAACTCGAGGGGTTTAAATAGGACCTCTTTAGGCTCTCAAGGAGTCAATTCGAGCAAGTTCTTCAAGCTTCAAGGTCAGCCTACGAACTTGGAACTTCCAAGCTTCGTCGATGATATTTTGGCACTGGTGGATCTTGAGACATGGTTCAACCTGTAGAGGATCAACTTAAGAACGAGCTCTCCAATTTTGGAGAGATTTAAGCCAGAAATGACCGAAGAATCTTTGCTCGAAGTTTCCTGTGGAGCTCGCATTCACATTCATGGCTGTAGGGGTCTTTTTGTAAGAAAAAAGACAAAGGTAGGGGCCTTAATGCAATAAACTTGAAACCTGAGGGGCTAAATGTAAGAAATAGAGTTTTAAAGGGCTAAAATGCAAACTAGGTCAAGATGGACTCCGATTGGACTAAAATTTTGGTGTTAGCCTAATTTGGACCCAAGGAATCTAATGGTGAATGTGGATTTGAGTTATGACCATGTTTAAGTGGAAAATTTGCATAGAAGCCCAAATCAAGGTAAAATCCCATCTGAAACTCTATTCTAATTGAAAATAGGTTCAGATGGTCAAACCAAGGGTACCAAACCTATTATAATATTTTTTATTAATTTTAGGAGGTTTATATTAATTTTATTCTGACCAGAACCTCTTCAATTCAAGTGGGGTTGAGAATTAGGGTTTTGGTGCTATTTTTGCCCTTGAAATGCGTGAAACCCCTTTTCTATCAGTGTTGACCCACTTTTTAGACTTTTGTGCTCATTTGACCTTAATTTAACCCCTAAGTGACCCCGTGGATAATATGTGTTTGTGATGTGCTATTAAAATTATAGAATTAACCCTATTTTCTTATTTTCTTCTCAAATCAGAAGGATATGGAGTTGTGGCCCTTAGGTGATTAGGTAGGAGCTTTTATCAATCAAACCTGACTAAATATGACTAGTTAGTTCCCATGATGGTGTTACCATCACTGAGGTGAACTAGCTAGAGCTTCCATTCAGTTGAGATGAGCTGAATGGAACTAGGGATGAGTAGATCCAGCTAGAAGGAGCTGGGATCCAGCTGGGATGAGCTAGATCTAGTTGGGATCCAATTGATAAGAGCTTCTTCTTCATCTTTTGCCTTTCTGAGTGCCAAGTTATGTAGGATCTGACTTTATATCTATCCCTGACACTCAAATAAATGTATTAAAAAGATAATAAAATGCAATGCATGCCTATCCTAAGTGAATGCCTAAATGCAGGTCGAAAACCTATCTGCAGAGTTAAAACCCTAAGAGATAGATATGTTTTAGGGCATAAGAATGATGATAAACTGGTGTTTATCAATGACGAAGGAGAGGAGGAACGACTGGAGAGGGGGGGTTTATTATTTGAGAAGGTTGCGCGAGCGTGACCTACCTACACGAATCTTACTTGGCCATAAACACAAGATCAAGCATGATATTGATTGTAAAGAATATGGCACAGTAAAAAAAATCCCACAATATACATAATGATTTATAGTGGAAAACCCTACAGGTAAAAACCACTACTTAAGCCTCCCAGCATAGGATTTTTTCGACTAGACAATGCTAGTCAATCCACTAATAGACCACTTAAACGAGGGTGAAACAACCACTTACAAACTGCTTCTTTTTTACCAACAAAGAGAAGTCACAAACAATGTTGGGAATTCCAACACAACAAATCCCAATAATTGAAATGGAAGAAATAAATGAAATACATAAATTAATCCTATGAAAGTTCAAGAAATTATAATATGCAAATCAAGTTTTCTTTTCAAAAGTGCAGAGCGACATGCTTTTGAAGAGTGTAGAAGAATGAACATGAAAGCATGAGGAAGAATTGAAGTAGAAGAGTTCTTTGAAATGTTTTTTAATGTGTATTTTGAAATGAGGGGCGTGGAGCCCTATTTATAGATGAAAATGGAACATTTTTGGAATATTGAGAAAAATGATTCGAACAAAATTGGTCGATCAATTAATTTAATTAGTTGATCAGTTAATGGTCGATCAAATATTTAATTGATCAATCAATTGTAGGAAAATTGGATTTGATTGTTAGGCTAATTTGGTCTATCAATCTTCCTATTTTGATCAATCAATTATAATATTTTGGTCAATCAATACTGTCTAAATGTTTATTTTATGACTTCGAGAGGTTTGTCTTTAATCTTGATGTTCCTTACAGTAATTCTAGACTCAAGAAAGATAAAAGAATTACATTGACTAAAGATAATCTCCACTTTGATCCACGCAACGGATAATTGACTTGATTTGTTTGAGCATGATCCTGAAAGATTAGTTCACAATAAACCATAATTTTGTTTTATCAAAATAGAGGTCTCAACATTCTCCCCCTTTTTTATTGTAACAAAATTACATTTATGCATGCAAGAAAATAAATAATTACTTTAGAATTACTCCACATGCATATTTTACTCCTCCTTTGTGTTATCGACAAAGAGATATATATAACAAGTGACTTGTTGCCAATCATACTTAAACAAATAAAATTCTAAGAATGAAATTACATTTGTCTCTCCCTTTTTCAAATAATATTCTATCAAGCATGATGTCAAATTAATCATGTTCATCATATGAAAGTAATATTCTATCAAGCATGATGTCAAATTAATCATGTTCATCATATGAAAATTATCAAGTTCATGATAAAGAGATAATGATCATCTAGTACAATGCCCACATTAAAATAAAAGGAAGTGTTGAGTAAGAGTTATACAATCCAACATAGATAAATATGCTACCTAAATGCTACTAAGAAAGTGATCTTGATTCTCCCCCTTAAACAATGATCCCTTATCAATGTTTGATTTTCTTTATTCTTCTCCCCCTATCAAGTTGCTATCCCAATTTAATTAATTCAATGCTTAGTCAATTTTATATTAAAAACTTATTTATAACTAAGAAGGTAATAAAGATTTAATTTTGGGAATCATACCTACTAAGGTATAAGGAGTTATACCTAATAGCAATAGCTAGGTGGAGGGGGTCTCCACCAAAAATCTGGCATCCATTGACATTGTTGGTTCCACCATCTTTCATAGCCAAATTAATGATTATTGGCTTCTTGAAAGTTGTCTCTCCAATTATAATTTCCACGTCAATCTTTTCCAACACCTGCAACATAATTTTCCACAAATTTTTTCAGTACCCATATTCTTTCGGGTCCATAGTTATTAATTCCTTTCAAGTTAGAGGGTCCATTAGACTCTTCTATTGGCCTTTTGATATAAAAATGCATTCATAATCTTATTTTGATTCTTCTTTTTAATGTCCTCATATTTTTCTACATATGTTCTAGTAGAATATTTGAGGTCATTAAGTGTGTCTTTAAAGTGAATATATTATTCCTTAAGATCTTTTACTTTCTCATGGAACTTGATGATAACGTTATCATCAGCTATAACTAGCTTTAATTAGTCACAATCAATAAACAAATTCTCCTACATAACCACTGGAGAGTCATAATTCACCAATTATCCTTTCTGAGAGACATGCATTAACTTAGGGGTAAATCTACAGTTTTAACAGTATATCCTAAATGTAGAGCAATCACGGGGTTTTCTAGGGTTTAATTAAAGGTCAAATGGTCATTAATGTCCAATAAGAAGGTCCATGCAGAACGAAACGGGTTTTCACACGTTACGAGAATTAATGGACATTCGAAACCCTAATCTTAGACCCGCTTGATTAAAAAAGGTTCTGGTCAGGATAAAATTCACCTAAACCTTCTAAAAATCATATAAAAATAATCTATAAGATTTGGTATCCTTGATTTGACCATTGGTACCCATGTTGACCTAAAATAGAGTCTCAGATGAATAGTTGCCCTAATTTGTGTTTCTACGCAAATTACCCAATCAAACTTGGCTAAAATCAAAATCCAAATTCACCATCACATTCCTTGGATCCAAATTAGGTTTTTACCAAAATTTGGGCCCAATCAGAGATCATCTTGACCTAGTTTGCATTCTAGTCCATTCTGACTCTTTTCTTACACACACATCCCTAGCTTTTTGAATTATTTGCAAACATGTCCCTAAGTTTGTCGTATTCTTTATAGATTGGTCCCTCCGCCATTATCGTGGAGGAACTCCTACTCCGACGACCTTCAATCAAAGATTTCTCTCTGATTTCTTGACGAATCTCTCCCAAAATAGAAAAGGAGATCCCTGATGAAAGCCTCTTCCATTTGAGCCACGCATTGGGCTCTGAATCCTACTCAAAACCTAATGCAAACCTTTCAAAGGTTTGGGTCTCCTTGTCGCGCAGAAACCACGTGCTTCCAAGCTTGGTTTCCAAGCTTGGAAAGCTCCAATGAAGCCTATAAAGAGGTTCCCCGAGGTCAAGCCGACCTCCTTAGCTTGGTTTGGAAACTGGAACCCCCTTCTTCCCTTCTCCCCAACCTCCATCTCCACCAACTCCGGCGACCCTCTTCAACCACCTTCTTCAATCACCATCGCAGACAATAGCTGGTGGGTTCTCCTTCCTCTTGCTCCTCCGCTCGTCGCAATACCAGTGAGTGTCGCCTACCTCCCCTCATCGTTGCCGCTTCGCCCACCGGAGAATTCATCTCCTCCACGTTCGGCATACCACTGACAAGGATCTCTCTCCCCTTTCGACCATTAGTTTAGGAGTAGTTAGGTTCCTTCCTTTCTCTACTTTCTTTTTATCTCATTTATCATTCAATTCGACCCACACCGTCACCGCATGCCACCTTCATCTCCATCTCCAGCGAGTCCGCCCCACCTCCACAACCCACCAAACAACTCGCCACCAAGTCCACAACCTTCGCCACACCACCATGGCAAAAAGCCCTCTCCTATTTCACCCTTTCGCCCACCCAAACCACCCACTGAACAACCTACCTTCGAACCTTCATCTCCGTCACCAACCGCCCTCCATACGTCGCCATCCTCCACAAACCTTCCACCATCACCTTTGCCGAGCTTCGATGAAGCTTTTGAGCCATCTGATTGGGGCTTTCGAGCCCGTATTCATACTTGCAGGTACTCGCCGTCGCTCCGCCGCCACCCTCGAGTTCTCGAACACGCATCGAGTTCTTCGGCCATATCTGCTCCAAGTCTTGGTCCCAGGTGCTACGGCTGATCTTCAGGACCCTTCCTTGGTCCTCAATTGGAACCTACGACCACTCCTACTACCTCAATTGGAGGCATCTTCACAACTGCAAGCATGTGAAGAGGAAGAATGGGATTTAGTCCCACATAGGTGGGAGAAGAGCACCTGCGCACACATAAATTGGATTTGTGTTTCTATCTTCTCACCTAGTAACACGGGGGTCAGGTCCCCTTACACACTCACCCGTACTCGCCTAAGCCTTCACTCTACCCACGTCGGTAGCCCTGGACCCGATACTACTTAAACCCGAATACCCGATTGGCTGACCGATTGTCTGAGAGAGTAGAGGAAGGAAAGAGAGAAAGAGTGGGGGAGGGGGGGTTTTGCTCTTCAGGGAAAACTCTCAACACTTAGTCGCTAAGAAGCTTGCGAAGACCCTTATGCATGAGAAGAGAAGGAAGAAAAGAGAAGAAGAAGAAGAGAGGGAAGAAGGAAAGAAAAGAGAAGGAAAAGGCTCTCTAAGAGCACTGTAGCAGAGACATTTAAGTCATCTACCTTAAGAGCTCGACATCTGATTAGCTCTGACAAGCAAGCACTGTGGATCTATTTGGCTGGCATGGAAATTAGCTTAAGTGGTTTGAGATACTGTGCATTTATTTCAACTATTGAGTAGTTAATATATGTGTATCTAGACTAATGTTTGGTGATTTAAATCACCATTATTTTATCTTAGATATCTTTTTGTCCTCTTAAGCTCTTGAAATACTCATGTTTATCATTGAATATCAAATTTGAGTAATTATTATGCATTGAATATCATTATTTGTTTGATTTCTTGTGCTCATTTATATATTCATTTCGATTAGCTCATGAATTGCAATACTTATTCCCTGTGTTCAACCTCGAACTTCATTCTTGATTCGAGTTATAAATTTTATTTATTGATCGAGCTATTTAGGAGATTTTACTACAACGACGAAACACTAGAAACTCCTGAAAACTCAATTAACAGAACTCTACATTTACAACTCCTATTTCATCTAATTCCCCTTTTTTATTTTCTAGATCTAGAGATAAACCATCTTTTTCATTTTCTAAACTTGAGGACTTATCCTTAAGTTCCTTAGTTTCCTTCATTAATCTTTTAGCCAATTTGTATAAATCATGATATGCATCTAGTAATTCATCTAAAGTAAGGTCAGAATTCACCTCTTCTTTGCTTAATTTTGTTGGCACCATGAGACATAGATAATAACTCCAATTTCATTGCTTTCTTCCTCGATAGTTGATTCCGAACTTGGGTTGAAATAATTGCATGTTACTTCTTCGTTAGTGGTTTCTTCATGCGTGACAGAGAGTTGGTTCCAGATCTCATATGCACTTTTGCATGGAGCACCTTTGTCAAATTCCTTTCTTATTAATGTACAAAATAGTGCAACCATGGCTTTAGCATTATTTGTCTCTTTCTTCTTCTCTTCATGAACTCTTTTCTTCTTTCTATTTTGGCATATATTTGGACTCGATGATATGCCAAATCTCAAAGTCTATTGCTTCAAGAAAAATTTGCATTCCTCTTTTCCAATAATCATAATATGATCCATCAAATAGTGGTGGTTGGAAAAATAATTGCCCCTCCATAAAACTTGTGGTTGTGGCCATGTGAAGATGAGGTGTGACATCTCCTTCACGGTCATGGTCTGATACCAAATAAGAGCGTTGCATGAGCATGGCCTACCTGCACGAATCTTACTTAGCCACAAACACAAGATCAAGCATGATATTGATTGTAAAAAATATGGCAGAATAAAAATAATCCAATAATATGTACAATGATTTATAGTGGAAACCCCTACGGGTAAAAAACACCACTTAAGCCTCCCAGCTTAGGATTTTCTTGACTAGGCAACGCTAGTCAATCCATTAACGTACCACTTAAACGAGGGTGGCACAATCTCTTACAAATCACTTCTCTTTTACCAACAAAGAGAAGTCACAAACAACGTTGGGAATTCCAACACAAACAACCCCAACAATTGAAATAGAAGAAATAAATGAAATACATAAATTAATCCTATGGAATCTCAAGAAATTAAAATATGCAAATCAAGTTTTCTTTTCAAAAGCATAGAGCGACGTGCTTTTGAAGAGCGTAGAATAATGAACATGAAAGCACGAGGAAGAATTAAAGTAGAAGTGTTTTTTTTCTTTGAAATGTTTTTCAATGTGTATTTTGAAATGAGGGGCGTGGAGCCCTATTTATAAGTGAAAATTGAGCATTTTTGTAATGTTGAGAAAAATCATTCGAACCAAATTGTTCGATCAATTTATTTAATTGGTCGATCAATTTTAAATTTTCATTTTGATCTATCAATTAATTTAATTGGTTGATCAATTAATGGTCGATCAAATATTTAATTGATCGATTAATTGGAGGAAAATCGATTTTGACATTAGGCTAATTTGGTCGATCAATCTTCCTATTTTGATTGATCAATTGATCTAATCAATCAATTCTAATATTTTAGTCAATCAATACTATCTAAATGTTTATTTTACGACATCGAGAGGTTTGTCTTTAATCCTAAGGTTCCTTACATTAATTCTAGACTTGAGAAATGTAAAAGAATTACATTGACTAAACACTACTAGAAAAATTAGTTTTGGTCACAATTATTTTGTCACGGTTTCTGAAACGTGACCAAAAGTAACTTATAGTCACGGTTTTCAGTGAAACCGTGACCAAAAATATTAAAGAAATTTGTTTGGGGTTTAGCAAAACTTAGACATGGGGGTATTTGATAGGTTCATTTTAGTGGACTAATTTAGTGCTTAAGTACAGTACTATTGGGACAAGAATTTAATCTAAAGCATGTTTAGTATTGATAAAATGATGTAAGTTTTGGATTTATCATTTCATGTATTAATTACATTAATCTTTATATGAGAGGATTAATTATTCACTTTAAAAGGCAAGGGCATCACATCAAAGCTTGATTTGAGATATGTGGGATTTTGTCTTAGCTAAATAGGAAGAGAATAAATTTTAAAGGCATCCTCATATGTGTCTCAATTATTCAAGCACATTCCCTTATTCACTTTTACTTAAATATCTCTCTCACGAATCTATCTCTCTCCCTCAATTCTCTCCTCTCTATTTGGTAACATAAAATACTGTCCTTCTCTCTTTGACTCTTTCCTTCTTTGACTCCCTCTCTAATTCTCTCTCTCATTTTCTTTATATAACAGGCAAAAATAGGCGTAGTAGATCCCATCTCCCCTCCACAAGGAAGAAGCCCTCCGTCTCCACCTCTCCTCCCTGCAAGCAGCCACCTTCACCGTGTGCCTTCTCCACCACTGCGAGCCTCCACCGTCGACACTGCGACTTCTCCTTGCCACGACTGCGAGCTCCCCACGACCGCACTCCAGCAACCTCTACCAAATGCCTACGACTCCGCCACCACGAGCCATCCAATCGCCACCGTGCTTCCTCTCGACGAGCATGGTGATAGTGCGCTCCTCGACATCTCGACCACACCAATAGGGAGTAGCTCTACTTCCAACCGTGTCCACCGTCATTCTCTCCTCTCTCCTGTCCCCAGCATCCGCCCACGACTGCGAGCACCATCACCAGCAGCAGGTTTTTCCACGGGCCAACGGCCTCTTCATCTTCTTCCTCTCTGCCAACAGAGAAGAGAAACCCAACAACCTCCAACACCGGCCACCTTCTCCATGCGCCAGTACACCCTCCTCGGTGCAACCGCAGCAGCAGCAGACCCACACACGAGCCTCATCGCACGGCCACACCCTCGCGTGCAACCCTTCACGTGCACACACAACAGATCTTGCGCGTCCTTCCTGCTCAGCCACGGCAGAGGCACCACACTCAACCGCGACCTCCTCATGCAACCTCAAGCCTCATTGCACCATAGTCTAGCAGCCCCACGTGCCTTCGCGCAAGCACACCAGCTCTACGCACAGCAAACCCCTTGCGCGTGTGCCACACCTCCATCAGGCATTCCCCTTCGTCTCCTTCTTCATCTTCAACCTCCAGACAACCACGGAGGAACCCAACACCACCGGTTACGCCCCACA
Organism: Thalassia testudinum; assembly: GCA_037157565.1. Lineage (NCBI taxonomy): Eukaryota > Viridiplantae > Streptophyta > Magnoliopsida > Alismatales > Hydrocharitaceae > Thalassia > Thalassia testudinum. The sequence continues at coordinate 98,111,477 of JAZHRO010000024.1, forward strand.
TGCAGCCACCTCTCCACGCCACCATTCTCTGCGCCGTCACCCTAGTTGGGCTCTCCTCGACCCCACGAGCTCGGCCACATCCCCAGACACGCCAACAGTAGCCACGACTGCCGGCGAGCCCTCGACACTGCCACCGCTTCTCCTCGTCGTCAGTGTCGACTCCGATTGCCGTTCGGAGAGCCACCACCACCATTAGAAAGCCCTCGTCATGGTCGACCTTCCTCGAGCTCCTCAGCCTCCGCTGTCGCTTCCTCTTCGCACGAGGCCAAGAGGAAGATTTCCTTTGTTTTTGGGTTCTATTAGTATTTACCAAAAATGCCATTGTGGAATACTATTCAAATGTTTTGTTGGATTAAATTATTAGGGTGAAATTGTGACATTATACTTATTCCTTTTCATATTTGATTTGCTCCTTTTATGCACATCAATTCTCATTGAAATTGGATTCAGATTTGCATGAAACTAGAAATTACACACTTTGCCACTACACAGGCATCATTTACATATTTTTGAGAGCTTGATTTTTGATGTGAAATTTACGTAAATAGACCTCAACTTCTCATGAAATTGAAAGTAACATTCTGAGCTGCATATTCATTGAATTGATTCCATGAATGTTTCTGTGAACATGATGGCTCCATAGTCGTGAATCTATTGGTCTGTCCTCTCTGTGGATACGACCTGAAGTGTGGTATTATTTCAGTATTTTAGTAACTTTAATCGAGGTTTTGTCTACCACATTACATATTGTGATGACATATTTTTCTGACATTATTTCTACAAGCGAAAAACCTCGCGATCAAATGGCGTCGTTGCCAAGGAGGCAACAGATGCAATAGATTCACCTAATTTTTATTTCTGATTATTCTGAGTTGCGCATTTGTCTGATCATTCTTTATCTTTCTGTGCGAGGAATCTGACGGGACGACAGGTGCAGCAAAGCGACGACATCGACCTTGAGCAGCGTTCACACGTGGAGAAGACGTAGGAGACCTGGATCCTGCTCTCACAGGGGATTCTCCTTCGTCGCAGTTTTATTTCTGTCTTCTCACCCTTGTAGTAACTAGGGCTTATTTTCGGGGTCTGTCCCCACATTCTTTAGAGGCTAGGGTTATATTTTTTTTTGTGTGTGAAAGTTAAATTTCTACTTGCTTGCCTCTAAAACAAACAAAAGAAAATATTGAGTTGCTTGTTTAGGAGTTGCATGCCCATAGGTGCGTGCATTTAGGGGCGATTGAGTAGCATACTAGATCTCTTCTCTTCATTGCGTACATCATTGCACGAAGATGCTGGAGACAGGTATACCTTTCTAACTTTGCATCCAGCTCCTATCCATGCATTTGCATTTGGATAAAAATTCAAGACCACCAAATTGATTGAATTTACTAATTCAGTGGTCTCCTAACTGAAATTGGGATTGATAATCAGATTCGACCTTAAAATCAAATCACACTTGATCTGATTCAAAGGGACTTGTCTGCGTTTTCAAAATAATAAAAGATTTGCAGTGTGATGCACACTTCTGGCACTGAGCATGCACATTAGGCACCGCACTAAGGCTCGATCCCTTAAGGCTATAGGCACCGATCTCTTTATCGATGCAGACCCTCCTATCTTGTTTTTTGGTGGTGGTACTATCTTTTGACGGAGTGTTTTGATATTTCACGGAGGGGGACACCCCTTAAAGAACAAAAGGGTAGTTAAGAGGCACCGCTTACGCATCACCTCAAAGGAAGGGTTTGACCTACTTGCATCCCTTTGTTCATCCTTGGAGTAACTTCTCACTTGATCACCTGGGAGTATCATCTAAGCAAAGCATAGGTCCTAAGGCACTCGAAGGCCGACTTAAGGCACGTAATTGATTGTGAAACTTCTTTTGCCACCAAGAGAGAACGTAAACAACCTCTGTCTTCTCTAAAGAGCTTGTCAGGGATCTCAAGTCACATCTCCCTCTTATACAACTAAAGTGGGAATGGACGGGTGCAAACTTGACTCCATTTGATAAACTTTAAGGAGTCGATTGGAGGTTGGCTTAAATCTACTCTAAGAAAGAAAAGAGAAGTCCCATTGCCTTGTGTTTGATTGGGGTGTGTTTTTCAAGTCGTGTTTTCAAATGGATTATAATAACTACTTCACTTCTTTTCACCCCAGAATACCCAATCCCAATACCTGTAGTTATCCATCTTCTGATGAGCATTGGGATCCTTTCTACTCCTACTATAGGAACATTGGTCTGATTAAATCCCAACCCAGTGGTGATGAGCAGAACCTAGGAGAAGGGTATCCCAACCCTAGCTCTTCCGTGACCATGCCCAACCCGCCCACCCTTCATGATTTGTCTTATCGAGGTTGGACTAATACTCCTAGGTAACTTGAACCTGAGATTGACTATCCTACTTAGTCTGATGGTAGCCTATCCTCTTTTATCATAGAAATGCAAAAACAACAGAAAGAGATGATGGATTCTATGGGAGAGATTTTGAGGAATAGTCAAAGATTAACTGAAGAGATTAACCAGCTTAGCGATCCTCCTACAATCAATTCTGATCGCTACCCTTATATCCCCAATTACCAAGATAATTTCAAGGAAAACAATGACAACAGGGATCCTATTTTGAGGAGTAGCTATCACTTAGATGTCCCTCATGTGATATGCCCACCAGAAGGCAATCTTGGTGACTATCCACCTGATCTTAATTGGAAGGAGAAAATGGGTCCATTAGATGAACTCGACCCGAATGATAGTATCTTCATTACATTTGATGAAACGGGTTGTAGTCCATTAGTCAACCCCGCTCCCAGTCTGAATCTCGAGGTGGAATCTGTATCCCATCCTAGGGATCCTGAGCATATACTTTACGCTTCTAAGGACCTTGCACCTCAGTTAGAGCCCCCTGAGGATTGTGATTTAGAACTTAACAAATTCCAGAAGTCTTGGATGCCAGAGGAAATCATACTAGAAGAAAGTGATAATAACCACACTCCTCTATCAACGAGACCAACACCTGTCATTGAATATTCTGAGGATTCACAAGTCCCCAACCCGAGTGACCATGAGAAAATTGAGGCTAAATTGGAAGAATTAGATCACTATTGGTCTCAGGGACATGAAGATTTGATTTTCGAGGAAGCACTTGATCTTGGTGTGAAAAATTTTCCTACGTCTCAGAGTCAAGAGGGAGAAAATGTAGAAAAGGATGATGATGACTTTCAAAGGATCGGACTTAGAGAATGGAGTGAATCTAGGGGAGAATATGTGTTGTTCGAGGACTTACCCCCTAACGATCTGACTGAATTAGCCAAATCTGGATTCCTACATATCGTTAACTATCAAGATCATCCTCTCAAAAAGCCAAAAGAAATGGAAGCAATTACTACTCTTGAGGAAAGAATGTATACACCCCATGAGCAGGATCTTAACATTGAACAAGAACTTGGGGATGTCATTATTGAGGACACTCACAGTCCTATTGCTTCCAAACCACTTCTACATGATAGTGAAATAAGTGACACCCTTGAGTGGTTCAATTTGGATGATGAACATTTGGGCCCATTCCAGGACACTCACACCAATGATATGCAGCATGAAAGGCAATCAGTAACTACGGCTGCTTTTGATAAAATTCAAGAATTGGAATGGATATCGAGGATGAATGTTGAACTGCTCACACCCTCTTTAACCCTCTTCCCTACCCTGCATCTGAGCGACTTCAACTCCTATAGAACCAGCTTACTGAAATCTCTACTCACACTTTTGATTAACGGGGGAATATCCAGACCAATGCACCCAGCGGTAGAGTGGTGAGTTTGGATAGACGCTTTTCCATGTCAACCCATTAGTCTTAGGGTATGTTTCATCGCACTCTCTGTACCCCACACATATTTGCTTGAGGAGCCTTTGCCTCCTCATCTCACACTCCCGGAGGTTACTACTCATGTGTATTATGTAAAACCTCCACAAATAGCTCAGGAATACCCTCTTTTCACCTGCTTTTGGTGAGTATTTGGCCTCACTATCCATCACCAACTTGCCAACATCTTGGGTTACTTTCTCACCAGGCCAAGTTTGTTACATATCTTCTTTGGGTCTCCTTATGTTTCCCTTCTAGAGCCCGATTTGCGAGGTATCCCGACTCCACCTCAGGTAATATCTATCCTTGCTTTTGCTTTTCATTGAGGACATTGTCAGATTTAGGCATGAGGGGTATAACCTGAGGTTATTCATAGCATTTATACATATTCTGCATGCAATTAGGGTATCCATCTTGCATAATAAAAAAGAATAACAAAAGTAACAAAAACAAAAAGGAAAAGAGAGAAGAAGAGAGAAAAAGAAGGAGATGAAATCTTTGTGAGATGAATTTCAAATATGTTGAGGAGACATTGGAAGAAAATGTGCAGAATTGTGCTGGTCCCAGCAGTTGATTATGGAAGAGTTAACTAAGTTCTAAGCCAAACTGAATGAATAAATAAAGTCCTGAAGTGCTAAAGAAAAGGAGAGAAGTGAGGGATACCGACTTTAGGCTTCCTAGGTCTGTTCTAAAGCTAAAACACTCACGTATTTGTTAAGATCTGGACTATTCCTTAAGAGGTTGAGGGAGTCGCGAGGCCGATGTATTAAGTCTAAGGCTTAGGGAGTATTTGGCCCCATTGCCTGCCCTTTCGTTTGCGGAACTTGGTAACCTGAGCACCCAAAAATCACACACTAGTCTGGTTCAGCGTGCATAACAAAGAATAATGCCAAAAAGTGTCGATTCTGAAAATGTTTTCCCGAAAAGTTGACTTAGGAGCGGCTTGAAGACACAAGTTGATTAGATGAGTTCCTGGCGCGGAGAGGAGGAATGTAAAATAAGCCCCTCGAAGATGCGTTATAACATATCGTCTCCTTGATGCTTGTCTCTTAGGATATCTAAATATCCTACCGGGGGCACAGAAGCATCTTGTGCTGGTTCAGATGCCGTGGGTGGCATTATCCCGAAATGTCGATTGCCAGGGTCTGAATTTAGCTACAGAATGCCATGGGCGGTACTATCCCGAAGTGTCGAAAGCCAGGGTTCTGGGGGTTTCCATGAGCAGTGCTATCCCGAAGTATCGATTGTCAAGGACCCTATGAGGATTGATGGTGGGGACAAGGAATCTGATACAGATCGTGTGTAGGGCCAATCCATTGTTAAGTCTAGGGGAATTTAAAAAGAAAGAGAGAAAACTCTCAAAATAATATTTCTCCTCTCTCTTACTAAAAATGCACTGGAAAAACTGAACCTAACCTTTCTGCACATATGCACGGGTGCTTTAACCACTGGGGTCAACAAACCTTTGGGCAGTTTTTGCGGGCCTTAGAATCCTTTGCAACAGACCCAAGGCTGAGGCTGGTCAAGTCCGTATCTTAGCTAGTACTTGAGTACCTTTAGGCCTATAGTTGGTATTTCAATCTAATTTCTAAAGTGTGGCACGATAAGGCATCCTGATGGTAAAATCTGACTTGGAGACTTGGTCTGTTTCTTATGATTTTGCTCGGGACTAGCAAAACTTAGGCATGGGGGTATTTGATAGGTTCATTTTAGTGGACTAATTTAGTGCTTAAGTACAGTATTATTGGGACGAGAATTTAATCTAAAGCATGTTTAGTATTGATAAAATGATGTGAGTTTTAGATTTATCATTTCATGTATTAATTGCATTAATCTTTATATGGGAGGATTAATTATTCACTTTAAAAGACAAGGGCATTACATCAAAGTTTGATTTGAGATATGTGGGATTTTGTCTTAGCAAAATACAGTAAGAGAATAAATTTTAAAGGCATCCTCATATGTGTCTCAATTATTCAAGCACATTCCCTTATTTGCTTTTACTTAAATATCTCTCTCACGAATCTATCTCTCTCCCTCAATTTTCTCCTCTCTATTTGGTAACATAAAATACTCTCCTCTCTTTGACTCTTTCCTTCTCTGACTCCCTCTCTAATTCTCTCTCTCATTTTCTTTATATAATAGGCAAAAAAAGGCGTAGCGGATCCCATCTCCCCTCCACAAGGAAGAAGCCCTCCTTCTCAACCTCTCCTCCCTGCAAGCAGCCACCTTCACCGTGTGCCTTCTCCGCCACTGCGAGCCTCCACCGTCCACACTGCGACTTCTCCCTTGCCACGACCGCACCCCAGCAACCTCTACCACGTGCCTACGACTCTGCCACCATGAGCCATCCAATTGCTACCGTGCTTCCTCTCGACTAGCGTGGTGACAGCGCGCTCCTTAACATCTCAACCATGCCAACAGGGAGCAACTCTGCTTCCAACCATGTCCACCATCATTCTCTCCTCGCTCCTGTCCCCAGCGTCCACCCACGACCGCGAGCACCATCACTAGCAGTAGGTTTTCCCACATGCCAATGGCCTCTTCATCTTCTTCTTCCTCTCCTCCAACAGAGAAGAGAAACCCAACAACCTCCAACACCGGCCACCTTCTCCATGCACCAATACACCCTCCTTGGTGCAACCACAGCAGCAGCAGACCCGCACACGAGCCTCACCGAGCGACCACGCCCTCGCATGCAACCCTTCACGCGCGCACACAACAGATCTTGCGCATCCTTCCTACTCAGCCACAACAGCAAAACCACACCCGACTGCGACCTCCTCGTGCAACCTCAAGCCTCATCGCACTATAGTCCAGTAGCCCTGCGTGCCCTCGTGTGCGCACACTAACTCTACGCACAGTAAACCCCTTGCGTGCGTGCCACACCTCCATCAGGCATTCCCTTTCGTCTCCTTCTTCATCTTCAACCTACAGACAACCACGGAGGAATCCAATACCTCCGGTTACGCCCCACATGCAGCCACCTCTCCGCACCACCATTCTCTGCACCGTCACCCCAATTGAGCTATCCTCGACCCCACAAGCTCGGCCACGTCCCCAGACACGCCAACAGTAGCCACGACTGCCGGCGAGCCCTCGACACCGCCGCCGCTTCTGCTCGTCGTCAGCGTCGACTCCGATTGCCGTTCGGAGAGCCACCACCACCATTAGAAAGCCCTCGTCATGGTCGACCTTCCTCGAGCTCCTCCGCCGTTGCTTCCTCTTCGCACGAGGTCAAGAGGAAGATTTCCTCTGTTTTTGGGTTCTATTAGTATTTACTAAAAATGCCATTGTGGAATACTATTCAAATATTTTGTTGGATTAAATTATTAGGGTGAAATTGGACATTATACTTATTCCTTTCCATATTTGATTTGCTCCTTTTATGCACATCAATTCTCATTGAAATTGGATTCAGATTTGCATGCAACTAGAAATTACATACTCTGCCACTACACAGGCATCATTTACATATTTTTGAGAGCTTGATTTATGATGTGAAATTTACGTAAATAGCCCTCAACTTCTCATGAAATTGAAAGTTACATTCTGAGCTGCATATTCATTAAATTGATTTCATGAATGTTTCTATGAACATGATGGCTCCATAGTCGTGAATCTATTGGTCTGTCCTCTTTGTGGATACTACCTGAAGTGTGGTATTATTTCAGTATTTTAGTAACTTTGATCGAGGTTTTGTCACCACATTACATATTGCGACAACATATTTTTCTGACGTTATTTCTGCAAGTGAAAAGCCTCGCGATCACAGGCGGTAGTTAAAATAAATAAACTGTTAATTACGATTTGGAAAATTTTAAATATGTAGAAGCGGTAGTGAAGTCGAATTTTGAGAAGTCAACGTTCTTTAAACGAAGTCAACTTTTCAATAGTTGAATCTTTAAAGAGAGATCGACTTTTCAAAAGTCGACTCTGGTAGAGGCTACCCATTGTCCTCCCTCAATGTGACTTCTGAAGGGGTGATTTTTTCTAAATGAAGTTGACTTTTGAAAAGTCGACTTTCTTTAAACTAAGTCGACTTTTCAAACTAAATCAACTTTCAAGAAGTCAACTTTATAAAATTCCCACCATAATTAACATTAGGAAAATTTTGTATAACGTTAGGTAAACTACCAAACGTTAGATACTCAGTTCAATGCAAAGTTCGTTATCTCCTGGATGTTCCAAACTCACTTTAGTATTGCTATCTAATGTTAGGTAGCTTGTACCTAACGTTAGATAGACTGTCAGAGGTCCTCTGGATATCCAAATCAATTTTGTTGAACCTATGGGGTTCTAGGATGATCCATTAACACCTAAGGATATGTTTTATCATATTTTTGGGTTAATTAGATAGAGTGTTGTGACTTTTAAAATTTGATGCTAGTGATGTATTTGATGCTAATGTAATTTGGTGCTTTGTGTGATTTACAACTTTCACAAGAATTATCACAAATCATGCACATATCTGGCAAATACTGAGCATACACAAAAATGAAAACACAAACCAATTTAAAAATGACAATGATAAGTTGTAGCACAAACACATACACAAAAGTGAAAACACAAACCAATTTAAAAATGATAATGATAAGTAGTAGCACAAACACAGCTAATAATTCGATATTAGGATAGAATCTACCAGATAATAATCTTAACACCATAAGGGAGGTACATAACTTTGTAGAATAGAAAATGTATACAATATTCATCAGAAGTGATCAATATGATACAATATGTAAGTACGGGATACATCAGAAGCTACTATAGTTCTTTTCTCTTCTTCCGACAATATGTCTTCAATGGAGGTGGGTCAACCTCAATCTGCATATGTACATCTATGTCGTCAATTTGCGAGCCTTCAAGGCTCGCAAATAATGGAGGTCGAGTTGGTGCCTATCTTGGAAGTGAGGAGGAGGCTTAGGTAACCTCTCCAAAATCCCTACCTCGCATCTTTTGTGGCATTGACGGAGTACTCGAAGAAGGGTCAATTACCAATCCTTGTGGAGTAACGAAGTTAGTATCATCCTGCTACTCCACATCAGGATCCTGTAGGTTCTCTGCATCATGATCAAACAAGTCCAAATGAAAATGCGGTACATGCTCCTGCTTGGCATCAGGTGGCTGCAATTGCTCTGAATGGTCTAGATCCTAGTGTGCCTAACACGGATCAAGCTATGGCTGGCCTGGATACTACTCTGGATGGTCTGGATCCTGGTGTGGCTCATATGGATCAAGGTGTGGCTGGTCTGGATCATGATGTGGTTGGCCGGGATCCTATTGTGGATGGTCTGGATCGTGGTGTTGCTGATCCGGATCATGCTCTAGATGGTCTGGATCCTGGTGTGGCTGGCATGGATCAAGCTGTGGCTGGTTTTCATGAAGATGCTGACCTCAAACTCCACATCTACCAGCTCCGCACCTCCCATGGCCTCGACCTCAACCTCGTCCTCATCCACATCCTCGCCCTAGACCACGTCCATGGTCAAGGACCATGACAGGCACCTTGTCCAAAGCAGTGTAGTCATCCTCCTCATCTAAATGGTCGATTGATGGTAGCTCGAGAAATTGTTGTGAGATCTCAAATTGTAAAATCTGCCTGGCCTGTTGCATTATAGATTTGATGGCATTCATCTCGACCCTATCCCTATAGATGGCTATAACTTCATCCCATTTGTCAAGCTAGAAAAAAAAATGGTTAAGTTGAGAATATTATAGAACCACATGAGTAGAAATGAATAAAAGGTTTAGTAATTGGTATACCTCACTCCAAATTAGCTCCCCATGATGTCCTATGCATCTCCATGTTATCTTACGATACCACGCATTGTAGTCGTTTGTCACCATGGCTCCATCAGCATCTAGTGGAATAATCTGGCGAAGCTGATGTCTTCTCACTATCCAACCACCAATGTGAAGTGCATGCTCCGATCTCCAGTCATGTCATTCTTACCTCTAAGGTCAATGGAATGTAGAGCCTTATCAATGTCACAATCTAGTGGGCGACCTTGGCGACCACCGAACTGGTACATAACTCGATCAGGAAAGTGATGCTCCACTGTATGGAAGTGCACTAATGGAACTCAAGCAACCCAAATCTCCCAACCAGTTAAGCAATACTGGGGAAGCTGTGCTATAATCTCCTCAGTATAAGGTCTCCAAACAACCTGAAATAATAAGAAGGTCGCGTGATATCTTAATTTAAGAACTTTAAATTACGTGAATTGAAACTTATTACCTGATCAGAAGCTTGCATGTCGAAACCATCCCGATATGGGTGCACAACATGTGTCGGATGGTTTGTAACCTTGAATGGAGCCCCCCAGCAACATCGAGTGGCCTCTCATTCCATTCTTGTCGCTAATGAACCATAGGAGTGATATGGGGGAACCGCTCCCATGCCCACACCTATAAAAGGATCAGGCAACCACCGATCTATCTGGTGACGTTGTGAGTGACTCTACATAGATTCCTACATTGAAATGATATACAATAAGTCAATCTCAAGATGTAAATAGTGACTTTGAAAGGAAGAACATAAATTTACTTTAACTATATAGGAACACCAAGCACGCAGATCCCCAACTGAGCAATCCGGCGGCATCAAAATCTTGAAGCAATGGCAAGTATGTAAGTAAAACCAATGTACTGGATTTGTCAAGGAAGAGGATTCCTTTTAGCACCATCAAGATGTATGCCCGTGCGTACTACTGCACCGTCTCCTCGTTTGCGTCGTCTGGTAGATCTCCAAAATTTTGCTGCAGCCACCGTAATTTAATTCAGGATCCTTTCAGGTTTGGTTGTTGCCATTTGATCACATGGGTTTCACGAGTTAGAAATCAGGGTTACAAGTAACCCGTCGTCGTAGTTGCAAAACTCGTGATCAAATAAAATTTATACCGAAACTCCAAGGGAGTCCCAAGTCGAACATAGGGAGGCGATGTTTACTTTAACTGAAAATCGCGCTTCGTTTTGTTTGTTTTTTGGTATTTTAGGGTTTTATTTTTTTTTTAGTTTTTGAAATAAAAGACAAGCAATCACAAGATAGAGATGGAATCAAATGTGATGTATTGCATTAATGACTATTACAATAATCTACGAAAGCATAAAAAGAGAGGGAGGTAAGAGGAAATCTCCCGAATCGGCTGTTCGGTGAGACGACGGTGCTTGGTGGAAGCTCGGACGAAGGAGGTGAGGAGTAGGACGACAGAGGTGAGATGCAGGAGGACGTTGGGTAGAGGAAAGCTTTGGCATGGCTCCGAAATGGAGGTAAGAAGGCAGAGATGATCTGCTACCGGAATGGAGGTGGGAGGACGGCTCCAAGGCAACCTACAAATGGGGATGGGAAGAGAGATGAATGTTTGGTGAGGCAGAGGTTCGCTACACTAATAGGAGACTTTGGAGCTTAAGAACAAGCTCTAATGGAGCATTGGTAGGCTTGCTAGAGCTTGGGAGTAGGTGGGAGTAGAGTAGGTAGAGATGAAGAGGAATGGGGGGTGTAGGGGTGTTTATATAGTGGAGGGAAGGAGAGAGTCCTACGCGTAGGCATTCAATGACAGTTATAAGCATCACTAAAGGCTGCTCGAGCTGTTGCTAAAGATCCACGCCTCTTCATTGCTTGGGCTGGCGCACACACTGCACAGGCCATTTAGTGACAGCTGCAAGTGTCACTAAAGGCCCGCTCTTCTATCGTTGTAAAGCCCACGCCCAATGCTTACGGTCGCAGCTATTAAAGGCACAGAAATTGTCAACCGTTGGACCAGGTGCAGACAATTGTGATTGTGAGAGGAGAGCGTGCGCCTACCAGCGTTTGAATTTTGAATCGCAAGCACGTGTGCTGGCCGCTGTTGGAAGCTGTATCACATGGTCGAGATGCGCCCGCAGATCACGCATGCGTTGATTTGAATTGCACTCCTCGCACAATTGAGGAGATTGGACGGCAGGCGCTGCACACAGGCAACTTAAATGCATGCTCCAAATGGCATGGGTGTGATCTGGCGTACACCTTCGCGTCAGCGGGCGGCGTTGGATCATGCGTAGGGAACCTCGACCGTCTGATTGCGATCGGGTGGCCCTATTACGTCTAACACTGTAGTGTGGCATGACGAATCTTGGCTCAATCTCGTGCCTGCTCTTTGGGAGTGCTTGACCTCACCGCTGCACCACACCTACGAGTGTGATGCGAAGAAGAGTCGTGCCCGCGGGGTGAGGGCGGCCTCTCAACCGTTGGATCTTCATCCAACGATTGAGATCACTCGATGGGGTGGCCTTTAGAGATGTGCGGGCAACTTTAGGCACTCCAGATTATGCCACATGGCAGCATCTGGACTGTCCACCCTTCATTGCTTGTAAAGGATGCCACGGTGCTCGAATTGAGGTGATTTCTATGTTGTCAGACTACGATCGTCACTCCGGATCCATTCGTACGGTCGGATTTTTCTTCCAAAGTCCGTAAGGACATCGCATTGCCTCCTGGCCATATAAAATGAAGGAATTAATGTACAAAACATACATCTATCCTAAATGAAATGCAATGGATGTTATGAAATATTTATAATATGATATGCAATGCTAAGCCTAGGAACTATCATAAATATGCAATTTATCATTAATTCATGTGTGTTTATCATATCCCCATGCTTACTTTTTGCTAGTCCCTAGCAAAATTAACCTAAATGCTATGTATAAAAGTAGAATCAGGGTTCGAGTATTTAGGCAAAATTCGTTGATTGCTTTAGAAAATCTCAACCTCAAAACCTACTTACAAAAACTCAACAGTGCCCGGGTGCCTGCTAGAATGCAGACCATCCAAGCCCTCACCTTATTTGAGAAGAGAAGATACAAATTTTTTTTCTTGTTTTTCTTCTTTTCTAATTTTTTTGTACTTTTGGAGTTTGAGAGTTCCAAGATAACTTTTTATGGCTACCCAACCTGCCCAAGACTCGAAAAGGACTCTAAGTGCTAAGCATCTTGTGAAAATAGTGAAAGACTCACTAGACAGCCGTAAAAACGAACTTCGGGTTTCTACGACCCTAGGTGACCTTGCTTAGAGGTTTATTTTTTCCAACGGTAGCTTTCTCCCTACTTTTATTTATGGGGTCAACACAAGGGCGAACCCAGTGTATATCTCTCTGGTTTATTCTACTTCCCCACTTCTTCCCTAAGTGTTTTGGGAATTATTATGCTTTTTTTTTGTGAGCTGGGTTCTGGACAACTGGCCGATGAGCTGTTACCACCAACAACTTGCCAGCCATACTCGTGCGGTAAAGTGTAGTTTTATTTATTTTTATTTTCTCCTTTTTCTATTTTTTCTATATTTTCTTTTCTTTTTTTCTCTTTTTTTAATTAGGTGATTTTCCTGATCTAAGATTTACCTAAAGGCAATACAATGAAAATGGTCTTGTGACTGAGCTCTGGACAACTGGCCGATGAGCTGTTACCACCGAAAACTTGCCAACCATATCACCCTAAATAGTTCATTAGCTACCTAATTTCCAAAGAAATCACCGAAAAGTGAATCAATGTAAAAAAATGTGTACAGATGCTTAGGGTTAACATCCCCCCAAATCAGAGGGTGGGTTGATAAGTCGCATACTTATCATCCCAAATTATTAGCTAAATTAAAAATGAATTTTAATTGGCGAGGACTCGAGACTAAGTCCACATTCAAGTGGACACCTGGGCTAATTAAGCCCAAAGACCTGAAGAGCCTAAGTGTTCAAGTCTTAAAGTATCAATTCTTAATGTTTGCAACTCCTAATGCCTAAGTTCTCGTCTCCTAATTCTAAATTTTTTTTTCTTTTTATTTTTTTATTTATTATTATTATTTTTAAATGGAAATAAAGAAAGCATGAAATTACTATTACAGCTGACAAAATGATTATAAGATATTTCCACCCCCCATGTTTATCTATTTCAATGTCCTCATTGTTCAAAATGAAAGCATGCAAGAGAGTAGAAGTGGAAGAATAGCACCTAGTTTCCATGAGACTCTGGTTATCTTGGAACAATCTTTACATGTGCTGAGTTTAGTGCCTTCAGTTAGGCGATGATCGTCCCACGGTGGTTATGGCAAAGGTAAGAGCAACCTTGTTCGAGACGGGTTCAGGGAGCACATGGTCAACAATGGGTTTGAGACATTATCTGTTGACCTTGAAAATATTATCCATCTTTGGGTCAGAGATTTTGACGGCCCCGTTAGAGAAAATCCGCTCAAAAACGAATGGGCCGTCCCACTTAGACCTGAGTTTTCCAAGGAAAAACTTCAATCAAGAATCGAAGAGCCAGACCTTCTGGTTCGGCTCAAAGCTCTTACGTGAAATCATCTGGTCATGGAAAGCTTTGGTCCTTGCCTTATAGATTCTGGCATTTTCATAAGCATCATTTCGAAGCTCCTCCAACTCAGATAGTTGGAGTTTCCTGGTTTTCCCAGCCAACTCAAGGTCCACATTACATTTCTTGATGCCCCAAAATGCCCGGTGTTCAAGTTCTATGGGTAAGTGGCATGCCTTACCAAACACCAGACAGAATGGAGACATACCAATAGGCATTTTGTATGTTGTACGGTAAGCCCAAAGAGCATCATCTAGCTTTTGGGTCCAATCTTTCCTATCAAGCCTAACAATTTTCTGCAAAATGTTCTTGACCTCCCGATTGGAGACCTCAGCCTATCCGTTCGTCTGAGGGTGGTAAGGCGTGGAAATCCGATGATTCACCCCGTATTTCCCCAGTAAATTCCAAAACTGGGCATGAGTGAAATGTGTGCCATCATCACTGATAATTTCCCTAGGAACCCTAAACCGACTAAAGATATTTTTCTTCACAAAATCAATGACCACTTTGTGGTCATTGGTCCGAGTGGGAATTGCCTCAATCCACTTGGACACATAATCAACAGCGACCAGAATATACTGGTGTCCAAATGGAGGGAAGGGTCCCATAAAGTCGATACCCCAAATGTCAAAAATTTCGACGGAAAGAATTGGGTTCAAGTACATCATATCTCTCTTAGCCATGTTCCCGAGTGCCTCACATCGGGTGCATGACTTTGAGAATTCCTAGGCATCCTTAAATAATGACGGCCAATAGAATTCGGATTGCAATATTTTTGTGGCCATCTTTTTCCCGGAAAAGTGTCCACCACACGCAGATGTGTGGCAGAACTCGAGTATGCTATGGAACTCAATTTGTGGGACACATCGACGAATAATCTAGTCTACGTCGATGTGGTACAGCTTGGGATCACCCCAAAAATAATATTTGGCCTCAAACACAAGTCTATCCCATTGTTGTTTGGTCCAATCCTGGGGGATTTTACCAACTGCCAAATAATTGACAATATCCGCAAACCAGGGGGTTCGAATACCTGAGACTGTGAGGATAGTCTCATCCGAAAAAGTATCAGAGATCGAGACATCCTGATGAGGAGAATCAATTAGGATTCTTGAAAGGTGATCCGCCACTACATTTTGTGCCCCGATTTTATCCCTAATTTCAAGATCGAATTCTTGAAGCAGCAGAATCCAGCGAATAAGCCAGGGTTAGGCATCCTTGTTGGCCAAGAGATGTTTCAAGGCCAAGTGGTCAGTATAGATGATGACATGAGAACCTAACAGATAAGCCCTGAATTTTTCTAAAGCGAAAACTACGGCTAGCAATTCTTTTTCAGTAACGATGTAATTCCTCTGGGCCTCATCCAGAGTCTTGCTAGCTTAGTAAATCACAGAGGGATTTTCCTCAATCTTTTGACCCAAGACAGACCCGACGGCATAATCAGATGTGTCAGCTATAATCTCAAATGGGGCTGTCTAGACCAGTGGTCGCAACACCAAGGCACAGGTGACTGCCATTTTCAATAAATCAAATGCCTTATGGCATGATTCATCAAACTTGAACGGCGTGTCTTTGGCCAGAAGGTTACTTGGTTTCCATACATCTAAATAGCCAAAAATGTCTATTAATGCATGTTCTTAGTGTCATATTAGCATCATACATTGTAAATATCGCATAACATTCATAATCATTTATTTAGATCAAGTTGTATAAATTGTATAGTAATTGTCTCCTTTTATGGTCAGGGATAGGGAGATTTTTAATCGAGGCCTCAAATTGAAGATCCAACCGTACAAATCTGATCAAGGCGACGATTGGAGTTCAATGACTCCAAGATCGCCCTGATCGGACATTCGTAGCACCAGATAGAGATCAAGGAAGCCTAAAGATCAAGGGCCAAGATGGTGCCAATCCACACTTCAGACGACAAATCCGACTGCACAGATGGGTTTGGATCGATGATCGTAGCATAACAACGTGAAAATTGGTCCAATCCGACATCTATGGCACCATCTACAACACATAGAAGATGGACGGCCAAGATAGCGTCACGTGGCACCATCACAGTCACCCAAATCTGCCGTGGCACCGCTCCCCATCATCTGAAGGCACAGTGAGGATTGATCTGGGCCATTGGATCTTGATCCAATGGCCGTGAAGTGTGCACGCTTAATTCGTAACCGTGACAAAGTAGGGCCGCTAGCGCAGCGGTCGAGCTGCGTTGCGCGAGTCTGCGATGTGCGTTCGACTCGCCATCCGCAACGCACGAGCATTTAATCACGATCGCGCGATCGGCTGCAAGCAGCTTGGATCATCCAATCGCATGCACGTGCAATCTGACGCACAAGTGCACGCTCGATCATACATGGGCACGCAATTAAGCACAGACGAAGGCATGCGCGAGGAGAAATCTGAGCAATCCAATCTTGCAATCAGACAGCTAAGATTTAAAGGATGTGAGCATGCGTTATGAGCATGGCAGGCAGGGAGGCGTGCACGGCGCACGCATGTTCACCACGATCAGACCTTTAGTGACGGATAAATCCATCACTAAAGGCCTGATTTTAATGTTTTAAGCTTGAAATGACAAATTTGCTTTCAATTCCTACAACTATAAAAGAAGACCCGACCTCCACTTCTTCTTCATCCCTTCCTTCACTTCTCTCCCTCTCCAAAGCTCAAGAGAAGCTTGTCCCACACCCGGGATGCTATTCTAGAGCTAAATCCAATTTTCTCACCCCTGTTCTGGAAGTGGATCCCACGACAACGACGACATGCTACCTCATTCCCGCTTCTTCCTGCTTCGTCCTCCTTCCCGCTCCGTCCTCCATCTTCCAAGCGTCGCTCCATCCAACTCGTCCTCCAAGCATTCGTCGAGGAGGATAACATCTCTCTCCCTTCTTTTTAATCACTTTCTAGAATAGAAATTTCTGCTTTCTAGTTGTAGTCATTTCCCACTTTGTAGTTGTAAACATTCTGATTATATCAAGTGATTGTTCTCTCTCTCTCTTATTGTTTATATCAATTCCATTGTAATTATTTCATTTTTCAAACAAAAACATAAAAAAAAATATAAATCGTGGATTTTAGATCGACGTAACCTCTCCCTGTGTTCGATCCGGAATTCTTAGAATTTCGGTATAAATTTGTCTATTGACGGATTTCTTCGCAAATCGAACTACAGCGATGGGTTTTTTCGAAACCAACTTTGATCGCGTAGCTTTCCGCTCTCAACATTTTGGCGCCGTTGCCGAGGAGGCAACGATTTTCTATTTCTTTCTGCATTTCGTGCACTTTATTAATTTCTAACTTGTGTTATTTTTTGTCTATTGTTTTATAGGTACCTTCATAGGGATGTTCAAGTGATAGATCAGAGTAAAGTGCAGTTGAAGACAACTATAAGTGCTCTCCATTCTTCCCCCTCCATAGATTCCATTTCACCACATTAATTCAAACTCCAATTAACCTAGGTGTTTGCATAAATCCTAGGGTTAGTTTGGTTGCATGGATTTTCACTCACATTCATCTCACCCTCATATAAAAAAATCAACAAAAAGATATTTCTTGTGGGGTAATTTAACATACACACTACATACACCCGCATTCAAGGAACATAACCTAATTGATTTTCTTCTACTCAACCAGATTCTAATATGTGGAATCAGTACATACAAATCAACATATAAAATAGTAGAAATCAGTCTAGTTATTCATTTTGTGTGCCTAACTCAGTGGTGCAATCTTGGCCAATTGTTTAAGTTGTTTGGACCGCACCACTTAACCTAAAATCAACTCTCCAAGTAGCTTCCCCTTAGGGTTTTCAATTTAGGTCAATACCAGGCACTCCACTTTATTTTTTATTTCAAAAGGAAAGAGATCTTCACCTGTGCTTGAAAACTTGGTTTGCCTCAAACTTGATTGAATTAAACCTAATTATAAACCCTAAAAGCTACTTAAGTAAGATTTGAACCTTAAAATCTACTCATCAAAAATAATCTTGCTTGAAAACCCTAGTTGTGCACGCACTCACACATACTCAATTGATCATTAAGGGCACAACCCATTTTAAGGGCCCACCAAATTCCATAAGCACTACAATCCCAGGCCTAAATAAAATCAAGTAGACATTGGCCTTAAGGACTAATTCGCTCTTCGAGGTCCAGTCTGAGATTGTTTACGATTAACCTGCTTGTACTGATCAATCTGATGTCTAGCTAGGGGAGTAGCGTCAAACAACCGCGGCTGGGGGGTACACTAGGAATCGGAGGCTTAAGCCGAAGAAAGAACCTTCTCCCCAGTCCCTCCTAACTGGTTGGATTGAGTGGACGCAAGTAGAGTAAATCGTTTACAATCTTAAGGCGGATTCTGAGAGTTTATACATCCTTAGGCTACCCCACTTAAGGACAGGCTTGTTTTGTTGTGCGGTAGGGTTCTTATCCCCAGTCCTTCTGACCTTTTCCTAGTTTATGCTGGGAAGGAGGTCATTGAATCCCGGATTGGAAGGACCACTATAGTATTCTAGGAGGCGTAAATTGGATTTTGGCCAAATTGATCCCATGGCTGATCAACAGCCTCCTCTATCTCAGAATCCATAGGAAGTATTTCAAAGGCAGCTGGAACAAATGCAGAGAATGCAAGAATGGTTCCAGAGAATGCAAGGTGCTCAGCCCTTGAAGGATTTTTATAATCCTTCAAATTACGGGGAACGTCCTGGCGTCCAGATTCCTGCCAAAGATGTAGAAATCAAGCCCCAGATGTTAAGCCTGATCAAACATTTCCTTGGGCTTGGCTCTGAAGGCCCATTTCAAAACTTGGAGGACTTGACCACTTTGGTTCAGACCACAAAGGCATGAAACGTGAATGAGGAGCAGATGATCATGAGGCTCTTCCCCCACTCTCTTAGGGATAAAGTCGCTCATTGGTACAGGACGATAGGAAGGCCAATTGCAAGTTGGAATGATTTGAAATTGACTTTTCTGAAGAAATTCTTCCCTGTCGGACATACCACTGCTTTGAGATGGGCGATTACTACCTTCACTCAGCGCTGGGGGAACAGTTTCATATTGCCTGAGAGCGATTCCAAGACTTATTGTGGAGGTGTCCACACCATGAGGTGCCGAAATGGCAGCTCGTATAGATCTTCTACCACTGGTTGACTGAGAAACTCAGAAATCGCGTGGACGCTTCTTGCGGAGGCAATTTCCTCAACAAAGATGCAGATAGTGCGCATGATTTGTTTGAGGAGATGAGGGAGAATTCGATCAATCATGCCTCCATAGATACTTTTAACCTGTCCCAACAACCCAGATCGAATGTTAATGAAGTCCACAACTCTCATTCATTCAATATGGAATTGATTTGCAATAAACTAGATAAGGTGGACTTGGTTACTAAAACGATGGAGTGGATGGCTGTTGAATGCGGAAAACTATGCATTCGCAGTTGGATTCGAAAATCGGTTGTTGTAGTTCGAGTCGCGAAGAAATTCGTTCAACAGATAAAATTTATACTAAAATTTCGTAAAGAAGTTCCGAGTTGAACACGGGGAGGCTATGTCGATCTCAAAATCCGCAGTTATAATTTTTCTGTATTTTTGTTTAAAAGGCGAAATAATCACAATGGAAGCAATATAAACAATAAGAGAGAGAGAGAGAAAGATCAATCACTTGATATTTGAGTAATGTTTTACAACTAAGAAAGCAGGAAATGATTACACTAGAAAGCGGGAAATTGTTACAACTACAAAACAAGAAATTCTACTGTAGAAAGCGATAAAAGGAAGGAGAGAGAAGTTATCCTCCTCAACGAATGCTTGGAGGACGAGCTAGACAAAGGCGATGCCTGGAAGATGGAGGACGAGGTGAGAAAAAGGAGGACGAAGTCGGAAGAACAGGAACGAGGCAGCACGTCGTCGTCGTCGTGGGATCTACTTCTGGAACGAGGGCGAAAACCTAGATTTAGCTCTTGAGGAGCATCCCAGGTGCAAGATAAGCTTCTCTTAGGCTTTGGAGAGGGAGAAAGGAGAAGGAAGGGATGAGAAATTCGTAGGGTAGGGGTCTCCTTTTATAGTTGCAAGGAGTGGGGGCATTTTAGACATTTTAATTTCAAAAACATTAATTTAGGGCCTTTAGTAATGATTTATCCATCACTAGAGGCTTGAACGTGGCCGACAGGGACGTACTGCGCGAGCCGGCTCCTCTTCCGCACCCTAACGCTTGCGCACGTTTGGATTGATCTCAGCCATCCGATCATGAGGTCAGACGATCAAGATCTATCCTCGCCCGTGCCTTCCAAACACATCTGCCGTGCGCTCGCATGCGGTGAGCCGTGCAAACGTGCATCATCGCGCGCACACGTGATCAGAGGATCCTCCGTGCGCCACACCTCCTCCCCTCGGCCACCCGATCTTGATCTAAAGGCCCAATCATGCCCGTGCCTGCGCCCGTCTGAATTGAGGTGCTTGGCGCGGCTCGAACACACGCCCTTCGCTCGTGAAGGGGCACTCGAGCGCTGTGCTATGCCTCTGTTTATGTCGCGCGGAGGATTTAAGGCGCACGTACTTCCAACCATTGGATTAAGATCCAACGGCCCAGATCACAGGTTGGAGACCCTTTGGAGATGCAGTGACGGTCCTGAGGGCCGATTGGGCAACTAGGAAGGTGCCACGGGTGTCAGATTGGATCGATTTCCATGCCATTAGGCTGCGATCATCGATCCGAACCCATCTCTGTGGTTAGATTTGTCGTTTGAAGTGCAGATTGGCACCATCTTGGCCCTTGCACTTTAGGGTTCCTCGATCTCTATCTGGTGCTACGGATGTCTGATTAGGGTGATCTTGGAGTCGTTGAACTCCAATCGTCGCCCTAATTAGATCTGTATGATTGGATCTTTGATCCGAGGCCCCGATTAACAAGTTTCCTTGTCCCTAGCCATAAAAGGAGACAATTAACCTACATTTTATATAGACTAACCTAAATGCATGATTATGCATGTTATGCAATATATACAATTTATGATGCATGACACTAAGAACATTCATTAATAGACATTTTAGGTTAATCAGATGTATGCACATCACACCCACTTACCTATCTTTTGCTAGTCCCTAGCAAAACTACATGCTATTTATAAAAGAATTAGGTTGGATTACTCAGGCACAAATCATTTTCAACATTAAGAAATTTTTACTTCGGACCTGAACTTTCAAAGACACAATAGCGCCTGGGTATCTGCCAAAATGCAGACTGCCTTAAGCCCTCACCATATTCAAAGAAAGATCTCTTTTTCTTCTCTTCTAATTTTTTTGGATTTTTGAGTTTAGGATTACATATTGGCTTTCTAAGGCCACTCAACCCACCCAAGATTCGATGAAAACCCTAAGTTCTAAGCATCTTTTTGTGAATGTGATAGACTCTTTGATCGGCAATCAGAATGGACTTCGAGTTTCTATGCCCCTAGGTGACCTTAAAGAGAGTTCTATCTAAAGGTGTATCTATACAACTGGTAGTGATGGGAACACCATCATGAGCCCTAACTAGCTCATTTTGACCTAGAAAAGAGAATAAAAGCTCCTACATAACCAAGTGAAGGGCCTAACTCAGGGAATAACTGATTGAAAGAAAAGCAAGAAACAAAGGGTAAAACTGTAATTTTACCATTACAGTATGACAACAGGATTTCTCAGGGGTTAAACAAGGGTCAATTGATCTTAACAAGATGAAAAGTGGGATGGTTCAGTCAGAAAAGGGTTATTATGAGATCTGAGAATTAAATGACATCCTGTAATCCTAAAACAGACCAACTTAATTTACCAAGGTTCAGGTCTGGATAAAAATCAACTAAGCATTCTAAAATTCATGGAAAAATATCTCCTAGGGTTTATAACCTTCAATTTGGCCTTTGGAACCTTTTTGACCTAAATAGGGGTCCTAGCTAATTATTTACCCTAGATTGGGTTTTTGTGTAAAATATCCAGTCAAATGTGATTAAACCTAAAATCCAACTTCACCATTGGATTCCTTAGGCTCAAATTAGGTTTGTACCAAAATTTAGATCTAAGGGGAGGTCACCTTGACCTACTTTAAAAAATAGTCCACCCAATTACTTTTATGCCCCTAACTTTCGAAAACCTTGCAGAAACCCCTCTATCTTCCTTGCCACTCTTTGCAATTAGGTCCCTCCACCATTACAGCGGTGTCCTACTTCGGCAAGGATTCAAGAGTGAAGTTCTCATTGTTTCCTCAGAGAATCCCTCTCAGATTTGAAAGGGAGATTCTCTGAGGAATTACCGACCATATGAACTCAATCACACACCTTGATTCGCACCCAATCTCTCATGCGAACGCACGAGAGATATGGGTATCTCTTGAATTTCCTACTCCGACGAGGAAACCCGTGCTTAGAAGCTTGTATTCCAAGCACAAGGCCCTCTGCCGATGCCTATAAAAGAAGCCCCAGGCCCAGACAATCATCTCAAGCTTGATTTGGCCGAAGAAACCCCCAAAATTCTTCCTCTCCCATCTCTGGTCAAATAGCCCGCAAGCTCCGACGATCTCTCCTCCCTCTTCTCGTCGCTCTGCCACCATACCAGTGGCAGAGTCTTCTCTGCCTTGCTCTTCCGTGTCGCACCATACCTGCGTGTGCTTCTTCAACCCTCTCGTCATCGCTGCCTCTTCATCTCAGGGCTTTCGTCTTCGACGATGGCAAATACACGTTGTCCCCCCTTCACCTCCCCCCTTCATCCAGATACCCTCAGTTAAGTTCCTCTCTCCTTACCTTTCATTTTCCCCCTTTTTATTTCACAAAATCACCCTCGACAGCCACAGACCACCTTCGTCTTCCTCATCTTCAGCAAACCACCGGCGAAGGCGCATCCATCACTCCACTCACCCACATGCCTCGCCAACTACCACAGAAGCTTCACCATCATCCACTGATCATCACCCGCCTCTTCATTGACCGCCACACGCACCCCACACTCTCCCCGAACAAACGCACTTTCACGGCCACAGTCCGACCTAGGCAACGCACGCCTAGGCCGTTCTGCACCACGCCACCCATCGCACCACCTTCGACGTGTCACAGTGAAGCTCCCTAAGTGCTTTGACAGGGCCAAGAGGCCGTATTTGTGATTTGCAGGTTCGACCCCTGCAGCCATTGGAGCAGGAGCAAAGCTTGCTCGCAAGCTTGCTCAGGTCGTGACGCTCCAAAAAGTTGAGCCCCAGGTACGCGAAAATATCTCACGATCTCTTCGCACCCAGTAATCGAAGCCAACACCATCCGTAGCTATAGCAATTGAGCAGGCATCCTCCTACGGGCATGCGAAGAAGCGGGTGGGACTTTAGTCCCACCTCGGTAACTTTTGGCGCAGGTGAGTGATTTATATTATTTTTGTGTTCTTGGCTTATTGCCTCCGATCACGAGGTGAGGTCCCCTCGCTTGATCACCCGCCTCGTCCGCGCTCACTCCTCCGCGGACCTAGCTACCTGACCCGTTTACCCTGCACTCCTCGCACACCACCCACGCCGATGAGCCTGGACCCAGGTGCACTTGACTCGACCCGTATACCCGATTGGCTCTGAGAGAGCGAACCTAAGAGAGAAAAGTGTGAGAGCATATGCGGGGGAGGATAGGGGTAGGTTTTGCAGTTCTGTGCAGGAGGAAAGAAGGAAGGGAAGCTAAAGAAAGGAGCCACAGAAGAGAAAGAGGCTAAGGAAGGAAGCTGAAGAAGGCTAAGGGCAAAAGAAGCTAAGGAAGAAAGCTGAGGTCCTGAAGGAGAAAGAAAGAAATCAGAGGATGAAGGAGAAGCTGAAGGAAGGAGAAGAAAAGGAAGGAGCCGCATAAAGAAAGAGACCAAAGGCAGAAGATAGAGAAAGAGAAAGAAGCAAAGGCAGAGGAAAGAAGGAAAGAAACCAAGAGACGAAAAGAAAGAAGAAGACAGAAGAAAAAGAAGCCGCAAAGGAAGGAAGGAGAAATCAGAGAAGGAAGGAAAGAGAAGAAGAAAGAAGAAGACATCAAAGAAGGAAGAGAAAGAACAGACAGATATTAATTAATTCTATTTCTTTTTACATCTCTATTCATCTCTTTGAAGCATTTATATACATTGAACTTAATTTTATTGCTTCATTAATTGTTGAACATCACATTCTATCAATTTGAGATTGTGTTCTTAGTTTTTAAATACCAATTTGCTCCCTGTGTTCGACCTTGGATTCTTAGTTTTTTTGAGTAATAAATTTTTATTTGTTCTTCGAAGCGATTTCAACTATACTGCAACGCGATATTTACAAACTCGATCTCGCTTTCAAACAAACAGGTAGCTTTTTCCCTACTTTTATTTTTTTATGGCGTCAACACAAGGGTGAATCCAGTGTATATCTCCCCGGCTTATTTTACTTCTCTGCTTCTTCCTAAGTGTTTTAGGAATTTTTATGTGCATTACTTGAGTTGGGATCTGGACAACCGGTCAATGAGCTGTTACCACCGACACCTTGCCAGCCATACTCGTGCGGTGAAGTGTGGCTTATTTCTTTTGTTTTATTTTTCTTTCTTTTCTCCTTTTTCTCTTTTTATTTTTTTTTATTTTTATTTTCTTTTTGAACTTTTTTTTTAAGAAGGTGGCTTACCTGGTCTAAGATTTACCTAAATGCAGCAAGAAGAGAGTGGTCCTGTGACTAGGCTCTGGACAACCTACCTATGGGTTGTTACCCACAATAACTTGCCAGCCATATCACCCTAGAAGGTTCATTAGCTACCCAATTTCTGTTAAAACCGCCGAACAATAAGTCAATGACGAATAGTGTGTTGATGCTTAGACTTGAAGTTCCCTCAAATCAGAGGGCGGGTTGATAAGTCGTGTACTTATCACCAAAACTTATTTATTCAAATTAAAATAAAATTCAGGATGGTGAGGACTCGATAAACAAATCCACATTTTAGTGGATACCCGGGCTGATTAAGCCCAAAGACCTGAAGGGTCTTAGTGTTAAGATCCTACTACAATATTTCCTAAGATTGAAAGTTCCTAATGTCCAAGTATTCCTTCCTAATTCAAATTTTCTTTTTTTTTAAAGAGAAAAACAAGTAGAATTTACAAGAATTCCACAGAGCTGACAAATTGATTTAGACATGAATCCACCCCCCCATGCCTAGCTGATGCAATGTCTGCATTGAGAATAAAAGACATGAAATGAAGGTAGAATGTAGAAGATATCGCCTGAATATGAAGCTCATGTCAGCTCTGAGTCAGACTATGCAACTGCTGAGTTTAATGCCGTTAGCTAGGCGTAGTCTGATAAACACCAGTTTATCATCATTTTTATGCATTAAAACAAACTTAGCTCTTAGGATTTTGCTCCGTAAACGGGTTTTTGGGCTACATTTAGGCATCAATAAGGTTAGGCATGCATTGCACTTTTTATTATATTTTTAATGTGTTTTTGTGAGTGTTAGGGATATGCAGATTGTCAGAACTCCAAAACCCTAGCACTCAGGAAGGTAACTGGTGAAGAAGAAGCTCAGAATAACTGGAACTCAGCTTGATCCAGCTCACCATAGCTGGATTCCAGCTCACTTGAACTAGGGTTAGCTCATCTTAGCTCCATTCAGCTCATCTCAGCTGAATGGCAGCTCAAGAGAGCTCATCTTAGCTCACCCTAGCTCAGGTCAGCTCAGATCCAGCTCAACTTAGCTGAGTCTAGCTCATCTCAGCTCCCATTAGTCCACAGGGAGCTCTAGCTAGCTCAGCTGAGTTGACTGGAGTTCACCCCAGCTCAGGTCCAGCTACATCCAGCTTTACTCAACTCCGGCCAGCTAAAGATGACTTCATTCCAGCTTAGGAAGCTCAAGTCCAGCTCCCAGGGACTCAGCTTAGCTCAACTCAGTTGAGCTAAGATACCTTAGCTGCCTCACCCAGCTTGATCCTCCCCGGGAGCATTAGACCCAGCTCACCTCAACTCCTTTTAGTAGAAGCCAGCTTGCTTTAGCTTGGCTTAGTAGCTAGCAAAGAACTAGCAAGCTAAGCTAGCTAAGGTAGTTCCTTCCAGCTCTCTTCAGCAACCACCAGCTCTAGTGCAGCTCAAGGTGACTACCTCCATCTCTTCTCCCTGAAAACCCTAGCTCCAAATGCCTCCAACTCTACTCCCTACTAGCTAAGCTAGCTAAGCTACTTAACTTAGCTAGTCCACCTCCATGGCACCAAAACCTACTACCCTACTACCTAAGCTCCAGCAAAAAGACCACCTACGCCTACTTTATTTTGGTTCCAACTATCCCTTCCATCACCACCCTACATCCACCATCAAAGCCCATCTCCACCCTCCATTTTTTCCCTCCAAAATTGCCTTCTAGAAGGTATTTTTGGAGGGAAAACCAAGGCACCTCTTCATTTCCCTCCCATTTTTCCCTTCAAAAATAACCAAGCACCCCTTCATTTCCCTCCAAAAAAAACCATAACCACCCCCCTTCCCATCCTATAAATACCCTACCCTACCTCCACATAATTCCCATCCTCCATTAGTGTATTTTTCTACCTACATCCACCTATACCTACGCCCAAGGAGAAGGAGTAGAGAAGGAGATTAAAGGGGCACATCACCAGCCCTTTTGGTGCCTTCTTCTCCCCACTCTCTTCAACTTGGGCCACGCCAAGGAGGAGGACTCTTCCACTTCAAGGAAGATGACCAGGAAAGGGAGAAGGACCTAGGGTGGACGTCCACCCTTGGAGAGAAGCTTAGGGCATGCCCCCTTTGGTCTTGCCTTGGAGGACATCACCTTGGCGGAGCACGGCAAAGGAGTTGAAGGATTCTTTTCAAGCTTGGGAGCTACCAAACTTGGAGCAAGAAGCCCTCTTCTTCACCATCTATCTAGAGGATTTGTGTTTGCTTTTCTTTATTTTAATTTTTCTAGTAGTAGAAGCATTCCTCTACTAGGCCTTTTTTGTAAAACACTTTTCATTTATCTAGTTGCCTTCTTTGCAATTTTCTATTTTGCATTTCTATTTGCTTGTTTTTAGCATTCCTCACTCCCTCTCCCTAATTATTCTAGGCCTCCACTTGCCTAGAGTAAGCTTAGGGAGAGGCTCTACTTGCCACTTAGAAGTAGTATTTTAAATTGAAGTGTAAATCACCTTCTCGCCACCATTTCGCATGTTGTCTTAATTCAAAAACAAAAAAAATGATATATTGAAAAATACCAAAAAGAAAATTGAGATTGTATTCCAAGCAAGAGAATCACAATTTTGCAAACATTTGGCCTCATTGGACGACCCTAGATACTCCCCTATCTAGGAATATAAATTTAAGAGCGAAAGTGGATTTATGCATTACAACGACCTAATTAACAAACCACGTGAAATCGCTATCATAGTCCAGCCAAAGAAGTCACAACATAGCTAGAGTAACCGTGTCTGAGATGGGTTCTGGAACAATACAGTCAATAACAGGCTTCAGACGTTGACCGTTGACTTTGAATGAATTACCCATCTTCAGGTTAGAGATATGAACAGCCCTGTTTGGAAATGTCTGATCGATAATGAACGGGCCATTCCATTTCGACCTAAGTTTGCCGGGAAAGAGCTTAAGTTGAGAATTAAAGAGCCAGACTTTCTGGTTCGGCTCAAAGCTCTTGCGAGAAATCAATTGGTCTTGAAGAGCTTTGGTCTGAGCCTTATAAATCTTGGCATTCTCATATGAGTCATTTCTAAGCTCCTTCAACTCAGATAGTTGGAGTTTCCTAGTCTTCTTGGCTAAACTCAGATCTCGATTACATTGCTTGATTGCCCAGAATGCCCTATGTTCAATTTCTACGAGTAAATGGCATGCCTTTCCATACATTAGACGAAACGGAGACATGTTGATGGGTATTTTATATGCTGTACGGTAGGCCCAAAGAGCGTTAAGTCCAGTCTTTGCAATCAGGCCTAACCATTTTCTGCAGAATATTCTTCATCTCTCAATTGGAGATCTTGGCATGTCCATTCGTCTGGGGATGGTAAGGTGTGGAGATTCTATGATTAACCCCGTATTTTGCCAGCAAATTACGAAACTGGGAATTAGTGCAATGAGTGCCACCATCGCCAATGATGGCCCTTGGAATCCCGAACCTGCTGAAGATGTTCTTCTTGACAAAATCGATGACCACCTTGTGGTCATTGGTTCGGGTGGGAATGACCTCGATCCACTAGGACACGTAATCAATAGCGATGAGAATGTACTGATGTCCAAATGAAGGGAGGAAGGGTCCCATGGAATCGATGACCTAAATGTCAAAAATTTCGACGAGAAGAATCGGGTTTAGGGGCATCAGGTCTCTCTTAGTTATGCTCCCAAGTGCCTGGCATCGGAAACACAACCTCGGGAAGTCCTGGGCATCCTTGAATAAAGATGGCCAATAGAATCTAGATTGCAAAATTTTTGCAGCTGTCTTTTTCCCGGAGAAGTGTCCACCACATGCAGATGCATGGCAGAACTCAA
Source organism: Thalassia testudinum (assembly GCA_037157565.1). Lineage (NCBI taxonomy): Eukaryota > Viridiplantae > Streptophyta > Magnoliopsida > Alismatales > Hydrocharitaceae > Thalassia > Thalassia testudinum. Next base: position 98,140,134 of record JAZHRO010000024.1, read on the forward strand.
GTATACTCTTGAATTCGTTCTTTGGAACACATCGGTGAATAATCTGATAAGAGCTAATGCGGTACAGTTCAGGGTCCTCCCAGAAGTAATATTTGGCCTCAAATTTGAGTCTATCTCATTGTTGCTTGGTCTAATCCTAGGGGATTTGACCAACGGCCAAATAATTAACGATGTCAGCAAACCACGGGGTTTGGACACCTGAAACTGTACGGATGGTCTCGTCTGAAAAACTATCAGCAATCAGAATGTCAGAACAAGAAGAATCACTCAGAAGTCTTGACAGATGATTCGCCACCACATTCTGTACCCCGGATTTACCCTTGATTTCAAGATCAAATTCTTGAAGTAGAAGAATCCATCGAATAAGTTGGGGTTTAGCATCCTTTTTGGCCAAGAGATGTCTCAAGGCCGAGTGGTCGGAATATATGATGACATGAGACCCTAAGAGATAAGCCCTAAATTTCTCCAAAGCAAACACTACAGCTAGTAATTCCTTCTCAGTAACAGTGTAATTCCTCTGGGCCTTGTCCAGAGTTTTACTAGCGTAGTAGATGACAAAGGGCTTCCTGTCAATCTTCTAACCCAAAACAACCCCGACCGCGTAATCAAAAGCATCGGTCATGATCTCAAAAGGGGCTATCCAAATCGGTGGTTGCAACACCGGAGCACAAGTGACTACTGTTTTAAGAAAATCAAATGCCTTATAGCAAGATTCGTCGAAATCAAACGGCGTTTCTTTGGCGAGAAGATTGCTCAAAGGATGAGCAATCTTCGAAAAGTCCTTGATGAATCTCCTGTAGAATCCCACATGACCAAGAAATGATCGAATTTGTTTGACAGATGTGGGAGGAGGAAGTTTAGCGATAGCATCAACCTTAGCTTTGTCCACTTCGATTCCCCATTCAGAGATTACATGACCCAAGATGATGCCTTCTTGTGTCATGAAATGACTCTTTTCCCAGCTAAGGACCAATCTTATTTTGATGCATCATTTAAGAATCATTTCAAGATTAACTAGACAAGAATCAAACGATTATCCAAAAACAGAGAAATCATCCATGAAGACTTCCATAAACTCTCCCACCATGTCAGAGAATATGGCCAGCATACACCTTTAAAAAGTTGCAGGTGTATTGCATAAGAGGAATGGCATCCTATAGAAGGCAAAGGTTCCCTAGGGATATGTGAAAGTCATTTTTTCCTGATTCTCGGGATGGATAGGGACTTGGTTGTATCCCAAGTAGCCATCAAGGAAACAAAAGTACTTCTGCCTAGCTAGTCATTCAAGGATTTGATCAATAAAGGGCAAAGGGAAATTATCTTTTTTCGTGGCTATGTTGAGCTTCCTGTAATCAATACAAACTCTACAAGAGGAAGCTGAACGAGTTGTGACAGATTCTCCTTTTCTCGTTAGTCACAACGGTAATCCCAATTTTCTTGGGAACAATTTGCACGGGACTTACCCAAGGACTATCAGAGATCGGATAAATGATTCATGCATCAAGCCACTTGATAATCTCCTTCTTGACCACTTCTCGCATATTCAGGTTTAATCTCCTCTGTGTAGAATCTGTAAATCACAAGCACACTAGAAGGGGGGATTAATAGTGTGGGAAATAAAAATTGCAAGACAAAACAAACCACAAAAACAAAGGCACAAGATATATAGTGGTTCCCCTCACTTGGGTACTCCACTACCTAAGTCTCCTGACTTAGGATTTTTAACCCGATTCCCTCAACTCAGAGGGAATCAATTTACTGATATCAGAGGTAATTAACGGGTTACCTCAACCTAATTACAAGATATGAAAAGTGATAAAGGTACGGGTGTAAGCAAAATGTAAGTACAAGCTTACAACTATTTCCTAAGTCTCCAACAAGAATATATCTTATAACAAGTATAACCAAATCTAACAAGAAAAACTAAGGTGTAAAACAAACGATTGAATACAGAAAAATACGATCGCCTTTGATGATTTGTTGCAAATGGTGAGAGGCCTTGAAAGATATGCAACAAAACAAACTCTTTTTCAGCTTGAAAATTGAGAATTGAAGGTGTAGGCAAGAGTATGAATTTTTTAAGAGATGTGTTGAAAAACAACACTCAAAGAGTGCTTATATAGGCTACTAATCACCTCTCCCACGAATTCTAGCTGTTAGGGGTATTTTAGGAACATTAGAAATATGATTAATTGCAAACTAGCCATTCAGACTGGTCAAAACGGTTAGTTGGTACCAGTACTGAACTCTTGGTACCGGTACTGATTGCATACAATCAGTACAACCAAATCACTGGGTATCGATACTCATTGTGAGTACCAGTACTTGTGACGCACAGCCTTGGGTCCTGTGACCTACATGTACCGGTACTCATTGTGCGTACCGGTACTTGTAAGGTCCAAGCAAAAACCCAATTCACAAACTGTGACCACTTGATACTGGTACTCATGATGAGTACCGATACTTGATGTTCACAATTTGGAACTTCGGTCCAAACCTGTGCCTAGCAAGCACCAAAGATCATTAGTGTAAATCAATTAGAGAAATCCAATCTACTCTAGGAAACTTTGTTTTGAAAGAATTGATTTTGAGTTAAGAACCGAGTAAATGAACGATATTCTGAATCCTAGTTATCTCTACTTTGATTTTAACACTTAGATTATGTTTTACTTGTTTGGAGACATACAAAAATTCTAAGATATAATAAAAAACTAAAGTCTTCAAAACTTCTTCCTTTATGTGCAATCTTTTTGCTTGCATCCATAGATTCTTTTGACCTATAATTACTTCATAAACATATTAGAATTTAAAATGATTTTGTTAACATCAAAACACAGAAGAGAGATGGAACTAGGGTCCAACAATCTCCCCCTTTTTGATGTTGACAAAACAAATAAGATACTCATATTAAAAATAAATAGAGACTTAATAAGAGAAGAATAAAAAACTCCACAAGAGAGTGAAAAACCTCCCCCTCAAACTAAGCTCTCCTTATTTTAGATATGAAGTATCCATTCATTTATTTCATTTCTCCCCCTTTTTGTCAAGCAAGCAAAAAAAAAAGAGCAAATGCCATAAAGCACGACATTATCAAACAAGCTTACATTATCAAGCAAAGCATCAACTTTCATAACATGATAAAGTTCATGACACAAAAGAAAATTAAGAGTCATACAAGTTTAACAATCTTAAGAGTCATACAAGCAACAACAAGCTTACATACTTAAAAAATAAACTAATTTCTATGACATTTTCTAATAAGTGGTTGTTCATCCTCATCATCATCGTTGTCATTGTCATTGTCATCATCATCGTTGTTGTCATCATTATCATCATCGTTGTTGCTGTCATCATCATCATCGTCTTCTTCATATGAAACATTTTCTTCATCCTCCGTGTCTTCTTCCTCATCTTCATGGATAATAGGTTCTTTTTCTACTACAAAAGATGGATCTTGAAAGTGCTTCTATCTTCTTTCACTGTATTCCGAAGGTGTTTTTGTTTGAGTCCGCTTCCTTTGTTTAGTTTGTTGAGTGGAAGATGCAACATAAGAAGACTTAAGAGACATAGAGAGATCATGAAATTTGTGTTCCATGTGATGGAAGGCAAAATTTAGATTGGTTAAATTTTGACCAATATAATTGAAAGTGTTGATCATATAGGGATCGGTGCCAAACTCATGAGATAGGTTCCTCCAAGGAGTTTCGGCTTCTGGAAAGGGATAGGTAATGGGGACAAAAGCCGAAGATGATTCAAGAGGTGGATGAGAAGAAGATTAAGCATTTGGATCAACCTCATCATCTTCATCATCACTAGTAGATTCCTCTCTAATGGGTTTCACTCCCATTTTCCAGAGAATGGTCCATTTGAAATAGACCACTTTTCTAAGAGGAGTGAAATTAGAAAGGTCAATTTTATTTTTATGAAATATGCGAGACACCAAGATATCTAAGGGTAAAGCTGAAGCACGGTAATGAGGTCTAGGAAAGTGAATGAAAACCGTGTTCCAATTGACTGGAAAACTTGTAATGGTAGCATAAATTAAGGGTAAAATGTCAACGAAAATTTTGTGAAAACCCGAATTTTTAGCCCTTAAATTCCATGCTAAGATACGGAAAAGAACACAAGTAAAAAGAGTCATGTTGGGGGCAACCAATGCTTTTCCCTGGCAAATAGGAAGCAATAGAGTTTCATGAATTTTGTGAGTAGGAGATTTCTCCTTAAGTGTGTTAAAAGGATGACCTTCATTTGGGCATTGGGTGATGGTTGATAAAAATTTAGGAGTAATGGTGATTTTTTGACCAAAAACTTTGGATGTTAAGACAAGATGGCCTCGATTTTCTTGTTCTTGGAGATTAGCAAAAAATAGATAATTAACGTCAGGGTAAACTCCTGGAACATCAGCAAAAAATGACTCATCAAAGAAATGCATAAGATGCAGTTTGGAGAAACAGGTAGTAAACTCATAGATTTGAAGAGAAAAATCTTTCCACTCAATAGGCCTATAGTGATGGAGTTTTAGGGCTTTATACCAATCAAATTTTGATTTAGCATCCTCATTGATGCAAAACTTGTGGAATGCATCTTGAGGTGCTTTTCCCTTACTTTTCGATTTAGGTGCCATCTGAAAACATACAACAACAAGGAATAGGAAATACAATTAGAGATAAAGATAATTTCTTATCATGTGTTCAAGTAACAACACATTTAAGCCTGCATGTACCGGTATTGGTGATTGGTACCGGTACTGGTTGGTTTCTATCCCAACCAGAAATATGAGCTAGTACTGGTACTCATCTTCAGTACCGGTACCTACTCTGTAAAGCAGGCACTGCTACGCCCAGCGAGTACCAGTACCATCTAGTACCCAATGAAAACATATTGCAGCAGCAGAAATGATGTTGAGAGAAAAAAAAACATGATGTAGAATGACTCAAGGAAACAAGATTTGATGAGAAGAGAAGAATGTACCTAGGGTATGAAGATTGGAGAAGATTCTTCTTCTTCTTAGCAAGGGCTTGGAGAGACTTGTGGTGGAACTAGGGTTTCGTTCTAATGAAATGAGGCAAGTGTTTGCACTTGACCTCTTTTATATGGGATGGGTCATGTGCTTGTCACATGACCACTTAAGTGGTTGAGAAAAAAAAAATTGACAACATAGGTGTTGAAAAAAATAATTTAATCAACAACCTAAGTTAAGAAACCAAATTGAAAACAACAACCTGGTATTTCCATACATATGGAAATATTACAATTTACCCCTATTTTAGTAAGCATGGGTAATTTGTAAGAAAGCCCTCAGGAATTTTCATAAATACAAACAAAGTTCATATCAAATAAATTGTTAGATTAGAATCTCTTTTATTGTACAAAGTCCTAATTTTCTCCTTATAAAGCAGAATCTCTCTACTGCAAGAGGTTTTGTAAAGATGTCTGCCAATTGGTTTTGAGTGTCAATGAATTCTAATTGAATAGAGCCTTGAAGTACATTATCTCTGAGGAAATGATGTCTAATATCTATATGTTTGGTACGTGAATGATGTATCGGATTTTTGGATAGATTTATTGCACTTGTATTATCACATAATATCTTGGATTGCGCAAAAATCAATCCAAAGTCAGACAAAGTTTGTCTCATCCAAATGACCTGAGAGCAAGCAAGTGAAGTTGCAATATACTCTGCTTCAGTCGTAGAAAGTGAAACACAAGTCTGCTTCTAAGAGAACCATGAGATTAGAGATTCTCCAATAAAATGACATGTGCCGCTTGTGCTCTTTCAAACTGTCCGACTCCCTGCATAGTCTGCATCACTATAGGATAATAGATCTAAGGATTGTGCTTTAGGATAGAAAAGACCAAGGTCTTTTGTGCTGTTTAAGTATCAAAATATTCTTTTTACTGCAGTAAAATGACATTCCTTAGGTTCGAACTGGAATCTCGCACATAAACATGTAGCAAAAAGAATATCAGGTCTAGAAGCTATGAGATATAGTAGTGAACCTATCATTCCCCAGTATTTCTTTTCATTAACCCTCTTGCCAGATAAATCTTCACCAAGAGAAGTAGATAGAGCAATCGGAGTCTCTTTGCCATTTACATTTTCAAAGTCAAATTTCTTGAGAATTTTAAGAACATATTTTATTTGACTAATGTAAATTCCTGTGTCTAACTGTTGAATTTAGAGTCCTAAAAGGAATCTGAGTTCATCCATCATACTCATTTCAAACTCAGTCTTCATAGTCTCACAGAAATGTTGACACAGGGACTCCTTATTTGATCCAAATATAAGATCGTCGACATATATTTATTTGAACCAATAAGATGTCATTACCTTCTTTTACAAAAAGAGTTGAATCAACAACTTCAATTCTAAAACCGTGCTGAAGAAGAAAGGTCCTGAGCCTATCATACCAGGCCCTGGGAGCTTGTTTAAGTCCATATAATGCCTTATTGAGCTTGTATACATGCTCTGGGTGTGCTGGGTCCTCAAACACGGGAGGCTGATGAACATAAACTTCTTCCTTAATATAACCATTAAGAAAAGCGCTCTTGACATCCATTTGATATAACTTGAAGTCCTTTACACTTGCAAAGGCAAGTAGCATCCGTATGGACTCCAGAGAGCAACAGGAGCATATGTCTCATCAAAGTCAATACCCTCTTGTTGGTTATAGCCTTGAGCTACAAGTCTGGCTTTATTCCTGATCACTAAACCAGATTCATCCAATTTATTTCGGAACACCCACTTGGTTCCAATGATGGAATTACCCTCAGGAGCGGGTACCATGTTCCATACATTGTTCCTAGTAAATTGGAATAGCTACTCTTGCATAGCTACAACCCATGATTCATCCTTTAATGCCTCATCAACTTTCTTGGGTTCAAGTTGTGAAACAAAAGCATTAAGGACAAAATCAGCTCTAAAGTGAGATTGGGTTTTTACACCTTGTTCAATATCACCAATAATCTATTTTTAAGGGTGATCCTTATGGTCTACCCATTCTTTTGGAAGATCATGTACATTTCGTGAATCTTCTATTTTTGATATATCAATGAAGGGGGTATCTTCATCATCAGCATCTAAATGATTTGGTTCCAGTTCACCTAAGTTTGTTTTATCAAATGAAACATGAAGGGATTCTTCAATGACAAAAGTCCTTTTATTAAAGACTCGATAAGCTTTGCTTCTTGTTGAATAGCCAATAAAAATGCCTTCATCACCTTTAGCATCAAACTTATCAAGCCGGTCACGGGTGTTTAATAAATAACATCTACTTCCAAACACCCTAAAATATGATATCCTAGGAGACTTCTCATAATAAAGCTCATATGGAGTTTTCTTAATAAGAGGCCTTAAAAGTGTTCTATTTAGACCATAACATGCCGTATTAATGGCTTCGGCCCAGAAATATTTTTGAAGCCCAGACTTCAAGAGCAAAGTTCGGGCACATTCTTGTAGAGTGCGATGCTTGCGCTCTACAACACCATTTTGAAATGGAGCCCGAGGAAATGAAAATTCATGGGTTATGCCAGAATTGGCACAAAAGCTTGAAAATTTTTCATTTTCAAATTCACCCCCATGATCAGTCCTAAGTCTAAGAATAGAGGAAGATTTTTCCTTTTGAAGTCTTCGAGTAAGACTTAGGAAGGAATCAAATGAGTTATCCTTATGTTTCAAGAAGATGACCAAAGTGAACCTAGAGAAGTCATCAACAATAACTAGGCAAAATTTTGATCCATTTAGACTCTCAAATCGTATTGGTCCAAATAGATCAAGGTGTAACAACTCTAAAGGTCGTGTTGTTGAAACTAAGTCTTTAGGTTTAAAAGAGGCCTTCTGCATTTTTCCGAGTTCACACGACTTACACAAAACATCCTTATAAGTTAGTTTAGGTAGGCCCTTACTAACTCATTTTTGGCTAACCTATTAAGATGTTTGTGATTAATGTGACCTAGCCTACGGTGCCAAAGATCTACTTCAATATGGGAGGCAGCAGACATTTTACATACTTCACTTTTGAAACATGAAGAGCATAGATATTTTCATATCTAAATCCTGCAATTAAAATCGTATTTGTTCCTTCTTTTAATATTTTAAATCCAACTTTAGTGAACAAAACATCACATCCATTATCACATATTTGACTAACACTAAGCAGGTTATGTTTTAAGTTTTCTACTAAAAGAACATTACGTACCTGCTTAGAAGAGTTTCCTATTGTACCTTCACCAATAATGCGACAACATTTGTTGTCGCCCAACTTGACGTGTCCTCCATCTTCGATTTTGGTCCATTTGATAAAGAGGTCTGAGTGTCCCGTCATGTGCTTGGAACACCCACTGTCTAGAATCCATTTGTCCTTTTTGACCTGTAAGATAATTTATTAAATCTATTTTAGGTCCCCATTTTCTTTTGGGTCCTTGATGGTTAGTACCTTTCAAATCCTTAGTTTATAGATCACTTTAGTGTTAGATCTATAATTCTTAGGATTCTTGACCTTTTGATAAATCCATGCATGTCTAGGTGCATGTGATTTATTTTGTGTGTTCTTCTTATTATTGAACTTGGCTTTTAAATTATTACAAAATTTCGTATTTAGCCTAGTTGTAGTTTTTAAATTATTTAAAGTGTCCTCAAAGTGTTCATAAATATCTTCTAATTCTATTATTTTTGCATGTAATTGATTGTTAGTTTCTTTAGACATATCTAATTCTATTTCTAAACAAGATTTCTCTATTTCTAGAGTTCTATAACTATCATGCAAAACCTTATTTTCCTTTTTAATCATCCTAGCCTTATTATATAAATCTTCATATGCTTGTACTAATTCATTAAAGGTGACTTCAGAATCTACCTCATTTTCCGAGTTGTTATCATTTGCCATTAAGCAAAGATGTGCAACTTCTGTTTCTTCAGATTCTTCAGAAGACGATTCCGTGTCAGAATCACTATCATCCCAAGTTGCCTTGTATGCCTTTCTTAAAGTCTTCTTTTTCTTTCGATCGAGTTCTTTGTCCTTTTTTTCCTTCTTCTTAATCATTAGACAATCTTTTCATACGTGCCCCTTCTTCTTACACTCAAAACAAATAATGTCATTTGAAAATTTATTGACTTTCTTACCTTGTTTTCGGATGAATCTCCCGAATATTCTCGTTAGAAGAGCAAGCTCCTCTTCGTCAGAATTGGAGTCATCAAAGTTCGATTCCTCCTTTAAACTTTTAAAGCAAGCTCCTTTTTCTTGCTTATGGATTTTTCATCATTCTTCTTCATATTTTCCAACTGGGCTTTATATGCCATGAGGCTTCCAATTAACTCATATAAGGAGAGAGTAGAAAGATCTTTTGCCTCTTGAATGGTTGTGGTCTTTGGAGAACAATCACTTGTAAGGGATTTTAAGATTTTTCTTACAAGTTGTTCCTCCTTCAGCTTGACTCCAAGATTCTTCATTGGATTCACGATCTCTCCAAATCTTGTGTACATCCCTTTGATTGTTTCACCTTTCTGCATCCTGAAACACTCATTGCTTTCTGTTAGAATAGAAATATGTGTTTCTTTAACTTTACTCATACCTTCATAGGTGACTTGCAATGTGTTCCAAATCTCGTATGTGGACTCGCATGCGGAGATATGGTTAAATTCTTCTCTTGATAACGCACAATAGAGTGTGTTCATCGCTTTCGCATTTCCTGCGATCCTTTTCTTTTGTTCCTCCGTCCATGCCACTCCTTGTGGCTCCGTATCCATGTACTTCTCTTGGATAAGCATCCATGAGTCCTCATCCATGGCCTTGAGGAAGATTTGCATCCTCCTCTTCTAGTATCCATAGTCCCTCCCATCAAAGAAGGGAGGACGTGTGGATGACTGTCCTTCAGTGCGCTTGACTGGAGATGCCATTGCGAAAGAGAATTGTTACTTCTTTTCGAAACCCGCTCTGATAACACTTATAGGATCTGTAAATCACAAGCACACTAGAAGGGGGGATTAATAGTGTGGGAAATAAAAATTGCAAGACAAAACAAACCACAAAAACAAAGGCACAAGATATATAGTGGTTCCCCTCACTTGGGTACTCCACTACCTAAGTCTCCTGACTTAGGATTTTTAACCCGATTCCCTCAACTCAGAGGGAATCAATTTACTGATATCAGAGGTAATTAACGGGTTACCTCAACCTAATTACAAGATATGAAAAGTGATAAAGGTACGGGTGTAAGCAAAATGTAAGTACAAGCTTACAACTATTTCCTAAGTCTCCAACAAGAATATATCTTATAACAAGTATAACCAAATCTAACAAGAAAAACTAAGGTGTAAAACAAACGATTGAATACAGAAAAATACGATCGCCTTTGATGATTTGTTGCAAATGGTGAGAGGCCTTGAAAGATATGCAACAAAACAAACTCTTTTTCAGCTTGAAAATTGAGAATTGAAGGTGTAGGCAAGAGTATGAATTTTTTAAGAGATGTGTTGAAAAACAACACTCAAAGAGTGCTTATATAGGCTACTAATCACCTCTCCCACGAATTCTAGCTGTTAGGGGTATTTTAGGAACATTAGAAATATGATTAATTGCAAACTAGCCATTCAGACTGGTCAAAACGGTTAGTTGGTACCAGTACTGAACTCTTGGTACCGGTACTGATTGCATACAATCAGTACAACCAAATCACTGGGTATCGGTACTCATTGTGAGTACCAGTACTTGTGACGCACAGCCTTGGGTCCTGTGACCTACATGTACCGGTACTCATTGTGCGTACCGGTACTTGTAATGTCCAAGCAAAAACCCAATTCACAAACTGTGACCACTTGATACTGGTACTCATGATGAGTACCGATACTTGATGTTCACAGTTTGGAACTTAGGTCCAAACCTGTGCCTAGCAAGCACCAAAGATCATTAGTGTAAATCAATTAGAGAAATCCAATCTACTCTAGGAAACTTTGTTTTGAAAGAATTGATTTTGAGTTAAGAACCGAGTAAATGAACGATATTCTGAATCCTAGTTATCTCTACTTTGATTTTAACACTTAGATTATGTTTTACTTGTTTGGAGACATACAAAAATTCTAAGATATAATAAAAAACTAAAGTCTTCAAAACTTCTTCCTTCATGTGCAATCTTTTTGCTTGCATCCATAGATTCTTTTGACCTGTAATTACTTCATAAACATATTAGAATTTAAAATGATTTTGTTAACATCAAAACACAGAAGAGAAATGGAACTAGGGTCCAACAACCTCTATAAATGCATACAGGAGTATATTTACAAATGCGGGTATGGCTATATAAAGTGCATGGGTAATGCTAGGAAATAACACAAGATGGCATATTTATTGGCGTAGTTTGTTGTGCAATCAAGATCCAATTCCGGAATGGGGGAGAAAACTTGGATTTAGCTCTTAAGGAGCATCTCGGGTGTGGGACAAGCTTCTCTTAAGCTTTGGAGAGGGGAGAGGAGAAGGAAGGGATGAGAAATTTGTAGGGTAGGGGTCACCTTTTATAGTTGCAAGGAGTGGGGGCATTTTGGATATTTTAATTTCAAAAACATTAATTTAGAGACTTTAGTGACAAATTTATCCATCACTAAAGACCTGAACATGGTCGACGTGCATGCGCCCGCTCCTCTTCCGCGCCCTTCTTAAGATATGTCTAGGTCTTAAGAAACTCTACAGGTCATTAATGGCCTGTTTTATTGAAGTTTTTATCTCTGTGTATCAGAACCGGACTCATCAGAGCTTCGACAAGCTCTAGCGAGTCAATTTTCCACTTCAGCCCTTGATAAGCTCTGAGGAGCTCCAGACTGTCCCTTTAGAGTGTAAGGATCATGTCTCAGTGATTAATTTGTTGTTTAAGCTTCTGGAGCTCGATTTTGATCTCCGTCTTCTCCAACTCTGGTGGAGTTGGAGAGACCTCTCCGTTAGGTTTCAGGCCTGAGTTTTAGGTTTAGAAGCAAGAGCAGAGTTGGTATACTTCATCCTTGATCTCTGATTCCTTTGAGAGTCTCTGGTTTGTTCTGCCGAACAAACTCACCTTAGTGCTCAGGCGATGAAGCCTGAAACCCTAACAAAGTTAATCAAACCCTATTTTTAACGTTAAGGATCAATTCCTGAGGCAAAATAGAGTCGACCTAAGGTTTTAATTGAATTTGAGATAGACTAGGGCAGATGTTGATAGTGGAAAACTACGCGATCGGAGTTGGATTTGAAAACCTATCGTAGTTCGATTTGCGAAGCAATCCGTCAACAGATAAATTTATCGAAATTCGTAAAGAGATTCCAGGTCGAACACAGGGAGGCGGACGTTTGATTAAAAATACGTGATTATTTTGTTTGTCACGAAATAGATTAGCTGGTAAAAAACTAGCTATCTATTTAATAAATAATAAATAGAAGAGAGAGAGAGAGAATATTACAAATAAAGACAAAAGAGAGGTGGAATAAACAAGGATTTCATCATCAAATGTTGTTCATTACACTAATCATTACAACTAGAAAGTAGGAAATCTACGCTAGAAAGCAGTAAATCTACGCCATAAAGCGGTAAAGAGAATGGAGAGAGAAGTATCCTCTTCGATGATTGCTTGGAGGACGAGCCCAATGGAGCGATGCCTGGAAGATGGAGGACAGAGCGGGAAGAAGGAAGACGAAGCAGGAGGAACCAGGGGCTAGGTAGGACATCGTCGTCGCAGGATCCACTTCCTTAATGGAGTGAGAAGACAACCGCAGGATGCTCCAAGGAGGGAGAAGGTGGAAAAATTCTAATTTTAACTCTAATGGAGCATCCCGGGTTTAGGACAAGCTCTTAGAGCTTTGGAGGGGGTGAGAGAAGAGAGGAAGGAATGAAGAAGTGGAGGTCGTAGGGCTACATATAGGTGTACATGTTGGGGATAATTAGGTCTTTTTATATATAAAACATTAACTCAGGGCCTTTAGTGACAGATTTATTCGTCACTAAAGGCCTGAACGTGGGCGACATGCAAGCGCGCCAACCGTCTCCTTCTCTCCCATGTGTCTAATGCACATGCACGATCTTTTCATCTTGGTTGTCCGATCCTAAGCACAACGCACAAGCACGCCTCTTCTCAGCAGTCCGATCTCGCATCTAATGGCTCAAAGTGCGCTATGTCCCCCGCGTCTGATCAAGCATTTGAATCTGCATCTGATCACACGTGCGTGAACTGTGTGCATCCATTGCGCCACGTTGCTCGCTCCTCGCCCGCACGATCTACATCGAACGGCTAAATTGAATGCGCCCCGCGCCTTCACCTCAATTTGAGGATTACGAGGATTCGATCCTGTGGCCTCTGCTTCGCGAGTGTGCCCATGACCAATGCGCTACAGCCTCGTCTTTGTCTCACTTAAGAATTAGGCGTACGCGATCTTGATCCAACGGACCAAATCATCCGTGCCTTTGCCTTCAAAAGTGCAGCTGCAGGTCCTTGGGCCGATTGGGTGGCTGAGATGGCACCATCTTGGCCATCCATCTTCAGTGACTTGTAAAAGGTGCCACAGATGTTGGATTGAGCTGATTTTTGTGCTGTTAGGCTACGATCACCGATCTGAACCCATCCGTGCGGTTGGATTTGTCATTTGAAGTGAGGATTGACACTATCTTGGCCCTTGATCTCTGACCTTCCTTGAATTATATCTGATTCTATGAAAGTCCGATCGGGGCGATCTTGGAGTCGTTGAACTCCAATTGTCACCATGATCAGATCCGTACGGTTGGATCTTTGATCTGAGGCCCTGATAAAAAGTCGCCTTGTCCCTAGCCACCAAAAATAAGAAATTACTATACAATTTGTACAATTTGACCTAAATGCGTGATGATGCATGTTATGCAATATTTACAATGCATGATGCTAATATGATACTAAGAACATACATTAATAGACATTTTTGGCTATTCAGATGTATGACATCAGCAGAAAGACAACTACTAATAGATATTGGTCAACTCTAGGTCTGATCTGATGATTGAATGATCAATTGAGTGATTTGATGAGTTAAAATGTTTCTTGGAATGTTACAAAGTGATTTAGAATTGATTTGAACTTGATTAATTAAGGATTTCATGAGAATTCAAATGCTACCAATATGGGTTCATTTGAACCCATTACTGAGCTTCACTTGTTTCAGGTGAGGTTTTGATGCCAAATCTGCCCAGATTGTGTCGCAACAACCTGCAGAAGTTGTTGAATCATCTACCTGATATTGTTAGCTTTTTGTTGAGCCATTCAAAGCTCAAAATGGAGCTCTAAAGCTCCTATGTGAAGCTCAGAAGCTTCTCTCTCTCTGTAGCTTCCCAATGCTTCTTCTAACCTTTATTAAGTTTGGAATTCCCTCCTGAATCGAGTCTTGACCTTATCTGGAGGTCAGACACACTTCTGAAGGTCCTAAGACCTGTCTTCTCCTCTACAGGCTTAAACAGCCATGCGAAATAGCCAAGTTCATCCTCCAAATCGAAGGACTAACGTAATCTGAACACCAAATTGGTGTTACAATCCTATAGAGCACTTGAATAGCTCCCGATCGAGCCTTTGCTCGATCAGATTGGATATTTGAGCTGGCCGGAATCGTCGACCGAAGTATGGCCGATATTGGACAAAACGAAGGAAGATAGTCCCACCTTGGTAAATTTGGAGCAATGGCCATGCTATAATACGAAAAAGTAAATATGACACTTCAGTTGTCAGCGTAGGGCGCGAAATAAAACGAGCATTGGGTGCGGGTGCATGCGTTGCACGTGCCTGCACATCGGTGTGTGTGTGCACCTGTGGGTGTAAGCATGAGCCCTGAGTATGCGAGTGGGCCTGGGAGACCGGTTAGTGTGCAATGTGAAAATTAACTAAAATCCACCAATTAAGAGAACTAGGCCCGAGCTCAAGTAGGGTCTGGTCCCGCCAATTGGGTGTTGTGTATCCCTGAACGAGCTTGGGCCACCCATTAAAAATCTAATATTTATAAGGAAAGAGAGCTCAAGGAAAAGATAAAAGAAAGAGAGCAACAACAGAGTAAAAAGCAAAGAGGAAGAGAAGGGATGAAGAACAAGAGAGAAAAGAAAGAAATGGTTGAAAGGTTAAGAGTGAAAATAAAGAGAGAATCAAACGTCTCTTGTTGTAATCAAACTTCTAATTTCTACTTTTTTTAAGATGACCAATAATATTTTTAGGCATCTGATTTGTGCTTTTATTGCTATAACATGTCTCCTCTTGCTATTTTGAGCTTAATTGATGTAATAAGGCATTTGTACTCACTTGTATAGCATTTTTCTTGCTTTAATCTCTTCTAATTAGAAATACTTGGTGTAATAAACATGTTTACTTGATTCTTAATGACAAATTTCATGTGTAAATATGTTCTTTCTTAATGGAATGTTGCATGCTTTTATTTGAACATCTCTTATGCAAGATTCATGTAGTTAAAGTATTTTAATTATAATCTGATTGATTAAGTAGTTAGTAATTTATGCTTAGGAATTAATGGTGAATTAAGTTTACTATTATGCCTCCCAGTGAACGACCTAGACTCAATCAGTTAAAAAGAAATAAAAATCTAAAATGTTAGGCTAACTTAACCCTATACTATACTCACGACATTAATTCAAGTTAACCTAAGTTACATTCTTGCGCAATTAATTAAGCCTAAATAACTTAATTAACTGTGTTGAGGACATGACACAACAGATATCAGTTCTTTTTCTGCATCCAGATGATGAGTTATTTCAAGTGCCTCCCAAAACCTTTGGATGTGTAGCATTCGTTCATGTGTCGTCACTTGGTCATGACAAGCTGGCTCCTCGTGCTATCAAGTGCATATTTTTAGGGTACTCTAGGACACAGAAGGGGTACTGTTGCTATGATCCTCTGCAGAACAGACATTATGTTAGCGCCGACGTGACTTTCCATGAGGATACACCATACTTCTCAGTCACTGGACAGACGAGCTCTTGTGATGATGTTGCCTTTCTTCCTTTACCTGTTCCGTGTGTAGAGACTCAGGTGTCTACTTCTCAGTCTAGACCTCCAACTGATAGACAGATGAGGTCTTCCTCCCTGGATGACTTTGAGAGATTGCACGAGTCATTACGTACCTATCACAGGCATCACACTACTTTTCAAAGGCCTCCTCCCTCACCAGTAGCTGATGGTTCACAGGTAGTTGAGAGTGTCCCTAATGCCAGTGATAGTTTGGCTAGACCTGATTCCCTTGACAGTGCTGATCATCATAGTAGTGAGACTCCTTCAGCAGGGACTCAGTTTGAGATACCAGATGATTTAGATCTTCCTATTGCCATTAGGAGGGCATCGCATACTTGTAAGTCCAGATATCAGGTTGCAGGCAGTTTGGTTACAGATGGTCTTGCTCCTCAGTTTAGCAGCTTTTGTCAGGCACTTATAATGTCTTACATTTCGTCTACATACCAACAAGTCATGTTTGATCCAAAGTGGCGTCATGCCATGGAGGATAAGATGGTAGCACTTCAGAGTAGACAGACTTAGGATCTCACCTCACTTCCTACTGGCGCACGACTAGTTGACTCCCGAAGGGTCTTTACTTTGAAATACAACCCTGATGGGTCTATTTCGAGGCATAAGGCCAGGCTAGTAGCAAAGGGGTTCACCCAGACATATGGGGTGGACTTCTTTGATACTTTCTCCCCCGTTGCGTGACTTACCACTGTCCGAATACTTATTTCTGTTGCTGCTTACAAAGACTGGCCATTATATCAGCTTGATGTGAAGAATGCCTTTCTCTATGGCGATCTTCAAGAGGAGGTTTACATGCAGCAGCCCCCAAGTTTCGAGGTTCAGGGGGAGTATGTGTGTAGATTGAGGAAGGCAATCTATGGATTGAAGCAGAGCTCAAGGGCCTGGTTTCATATCAGAGGTGCTCCATCAAATTGGTCTAAGGCGTTCTACTTCAGATCACTCCTTATTTACTAGCAAGACTGACATGGGGACTATGGCACTCCTGGTATATGTTGATGATCTTATCATCACTGGAGATGATAGACATGGGATAGATGAAGTCAAGAGGCACTTATCAAAGAAATTTGTCATGAAGGATCTGGGACAGTTGAGGTATTTCTTGGGCATAGAGGTTGCATGTGGCAGGGATGGAGTGGTACTCTCACAGCGGAAGTATACTCTCGATTTTCTTCAGGAGACTGGCATGTTAGCAGCTAAGGCTGCAAATATTCCTATGGATCCCAAGGTCCATTTATATGATGAGAAATCTGAGGTGGTTGACAGTAGGGCCTACAGGCAGCTGGTAGGTAAGCTCCTTTACCTCACAATCACTTGTCCAGACTTATCTTTTTCTGTTGGTAGGCTTATCCAGTTTGTGGATAAGCCAACTAGGTAGCACTGGAAGGCTGCAGTGCAGGTGTTTAGGTATGTGAAGAAAGTGCTAGGACGAGGATTATTATTCTGTAAGGGAACGCCCATGGGGATTGTAGAATACATTGATGCTTATTATGCTGGTTGTGTTGGGGATAGAAAATCTACCACAGGGTTTTGCACCTTTGTTGCGAGAAATCTGGCTACATGGAGGAGCAAGAAGAAAGTAGTTGTATCTAGATCTAGTGCGGAGTCAGAGTACAGGGCCATGACCCAGACAGCAACTGAGAAGGTTTGTGATGTAGCGAAAATTCATTGCGAAAAGATTTAAGTTTAGAAAACTTGTCGTATTGTGATTCGCAAAAAAATCTGTTAATCAAATAAATTTTTATCGAAACTCAGAATGATTCCCAGGTTGAACACAGGGAGGCTACATCGATTTGAAATCCGTAATTATATTTTTTTGTAATTTTTGGTTATAAATGAGATATTCACAATGATTGCTATTTTATTTGCAATATAAACACTACAATTAGAGAGAAAGAAACAACTTTTATACTCAAAATAATGTTATTACAACTACAACTAGAAAGTAGGAATTCTAATCTAGAAAGCGATAAGGAGAAGGGGGAGAGAAGTTATCCTCCTCGACGGCTGCATAGAGGACAAGTCGGATGGACGTCGCCTGGAAGAAGGAAAGCAAAGATGAATGACAGAGGATGGATCGGGAAGAACTGGGAGTGAGGCAGGGCATCAACGTCGCGGGATCCACTTCCAGAACGAGGGCAAGAAGATGGCTGGCGAGAGCTCCATGAAGGGGATGAGAGGTGGAAAATTTTATTTTTAACTCTAGCAGAGATTCTCGTAGCTTGGGAGCACTAGAGCGAGCTTTAGAAATTGAGTTCTTAACTCTTAGAGAGGGAGAGAAATGATGCAAGGGATGAAGAAAATGTGGAGGGCGTAGGGCCTTTTATAGGTGAGGAATAAGGGGGCAACCAGATCATTTTAATCTTAAAACATTAATGTAAGGATCTTTAGTGAGGGATATAACCGTCACTAAAGCCCCCACGTTGCTAAACATGCACGCATGCCCTCGCCTCTTCAGCTTCATGCGTTGAGAGCTCCACCCACGTTTAGCTCATTTCAACCGTCCGATCGAGAGATCGAATGACTGAGAATCCACGTGCACCTCTACTTCTTCGCTGCTTAAACACGCGTACACGTTCGATCACGCGTCAGATCGTGCGTGCATGTCTGTGCTCATCTGTGCTGCCACGTAGAGCCTACATCCACGTCGACTCGTGACCCAGCGACCCAATTGAGCCGTGCCTCGCTTGCTCATTTGATTTGAGGCATGTTAGGCTCAAACCCACACCTTGTCTTTGCGAGGAGCCTCTTCGGCTGCTACACTACACCTCGACTTGTGTTTCATTTTGGTTTTAACATTCATGCGCCCTCAACCGTTGGACCACGATCCAGTGGCTGAGATAGCATCTTGATGATGCCTTTAGAGGTGGAGAGGGAGGCTTGGCCGGTGTTGGGTGGTTGGGATGGTGCCATGTGGTGCCATTCTGGCCATCCATCTTCTCTATCTTGTAGATGGTGCCACAGATGTCGGATTGGACTAATTTTCACACTGTTGGGCTGCGATCGTTGATCGAAATCCATCCGTGCAGTTGAATTTATTTTCTGAGATACGGATTTACACCACCTTGGCCCTTGACCTCTAATTTTTCTCATACTACATCTAATGCTACGGAGGTTCAATTGGGATGATCTCTGAGTCATTGAACTCCGATCGTCGCCCTGATCAGATCCGTACAGTTGAATCTTTAATTCGAGGCCCCAATAAATGTTGCCCTATCCCTGGCCACAAAAAGAGGTGAATTACTATACACTTTATACAAATTGACCTAAATGCATGATGATGCCTTTTATGCAATATTTACAATGCTTGATGTTTCTATGATACTAAGAACATGCATAAATAGATATTTTAGGCTACTTAGATGTATACACATCACACCCCCATGCCTATCTTTTGCTAGTCCCTAGAAAAACTATATGTTATTTATAAACAGAATTAGGATCAAATTACTTGGGCAAAATTTATTTTTCAACACTGGGATCAAATTACTAAGGACCTAAACCACAGAGACACAACAACGCCCGAGTGTCTGTCAAAATGCTGACCGCCCAAGCCCTCACTTTATTTAAAGCAGAAGCATCTTTTTCTTTTCTTCTTTTCTAATTTTTTGGATTTTTAAGTATAGGGTTTCAAGGCAACTTTCTACGGCTACTCAACCCACCCAAGACTTGAAGAGAACTCTAAGTACTAAGCATCTTTTTGTGTGAAATTTGTTAGACTCACTGATCAACGATTAGAGCGGACTTCGGGTTTCTACGCCCCTAGGTGACCTTGGAAAGAATTCTATCTAAAGGTATATCTATACAACGGTAGCTTTCTCGCTACTTTTTTTTTTATGGGATCAACACAAGGGCAAAGCTAGTGTATATCTCCTCGGCTTATTCTACTTCTTCACTTCTTCCTAAGTGTTTGGAATTAAACATGCATTTTTGTGAGCTGGGTTCTGGACAACCGCCCGATGAGCTGTTACCACCGTAACTTGCCAGCCATACTCGTGCGATGAAGTGTGGTTTATTTCTTTTTCTTCTTTTCTATTTCTTTTTCTTTACTTTTTCAATATTTTTATTTTTTCTTTTTTTTTTAGGTAGTTGGCTTCCCTGATCTAAGATTTACCTAAAGGCAACAGGAAGAGAATGGCCATGTGGCTAGGCTCTGGACAACCGACCGATGAGCTATTACCACCAACAACTTGCCAGCCATACCACCCTAGAAGGTTCATTAGCTACCCAATTTCTATTAAAACTGCTGAAAAGCGAGTCAGTGCAAATAGTGTATAGATGCTTAGACTTAAGTCCCCTCAAATTAGAGGGCAGGTTGATAAGTCATGTACTTATCACCCAACTTATTTAACCAATTTGAAATGAGTTTTCAAATGGTGAGGACTCGAGAAACAAGTCCACATTTTAGTGGACACCCGGGCTGATTAAGCTTGAAGACCTGAAGGGTCTAAGTATTCAGGTCCTACTGTATTATTTCCTAAGGTTGAAAATTTCTAAAGCCCAAGTTTTCTTTTCCTAATTTAATTTTTTTTAAATAAAAAGGAAAAATAAGGAAAATTTACAATGAATCCACAGAGCTGATAATATGATTCAAAAATGAATCAACCCCCCCATGCCGAGCTTATGCAATGTCCTCATTGAAAATAAAAGGCATGAGAAAAGGGCAAAATGAAAAAGTATCACCTGTATTCCATGATGCTCTGGTCAGCTCTGAGTCAAACTGTACAAGTGCTGAGTTTAGAGCCATCAGTTAGGCGGGGTCTACCCAAAGAAGTCAGATTAAGGTTAAAGCAACCTTGTCTGAGATGGGTTTTGAAATAACACGGTCAACATAAGGTTTCAGATGTTATCCGTTGACCTTGAAAGAATTACCCGTCTTTGGGTTAGAAATCTCAACGGCTCCCTTTGGGAATACTCAATCAATGATGAACGGGCCGTTCTATTTTGACCTAAGCTTGCCGAGAAAGGGCTTAAGTTGAGAATCAAAGAGCCAGACCTTCTGGTTGGACTCAAAGCTCTTACGGGAAATTAGCTGGTCATGAAGAGCTTTGGTTCTAGCCTTATAGATCTTGGCATTCTCATATGCATCATTTCTAAGCTCCTCCAACTCAGATAGTTGGAGTTTCCTGGTCTTTCCAGCTAAACTTAAATCAAAGTTGCATTTCTTGATTACACAGAATGCCCTATGTTCAATCTCAATGGGTAAATGACATGCCTTTCCATACACCAGACGAAATGGTAACATGCCGATAGGCTTCTTGTATGCCATACGGTAGACCCAAAGAGTGCCATCAAGCTTTTGAGTCTAGTCTTTTCTATCAGGCCTAACAGTCTTTTGTAGGATGTTCTTGATCTCCTGATTAGAGATCTCGACCTGTCCATTCATCTGCGGGTGGTAAGGTGTGGAAATTCTGTGATTCACCCCGTATTTCGCTAGTAAATTGTGAAAATGGGCATTGGTGAAGTGAGTTCCACCATCGCTGATGATGGTCCTCGGAATACCAAACCGACTGAAGATGTTCTTCTAAACAAAGTCGATAACCACCTTGTGGTCATTGGTTCGAGTGGGAATAGCCTTAATCCATTTGGATACGTAGTCAACAGCTACGAGAATGTACTGGTGTCCAAATGAAAGGAGGAAGGGTCCTATGAAATCGATGCCCCAAACATCAAAGATTTCGACAAGAAGAATCAGGTTTAAAGTCATCATGTCTCTCTTAGCTATGCTCCCGAGTGCCTGGCATTGGGAACACGACCTGGAGAATTCCTGGGCATCCTTGAATAAAGACAACCAATAAAATCCAGATTACAAAATTTTTGCAGCCATCTTTTTCCCAAAGAAATGTCCACCACAAGCAGATGCATGGCAGAACTCAAGTATACTTTGGAACTCATTATCTAGAACACATCGGTGAATAATCTGATCAGAGCCAATGCAATACAGTTCAGGGTCATCCCAAAAGTAATATTTGGCCTCAGATATAGGTATATCCTGTTGTTGCTTGGTCTAATCCTAGGGGATTTGACCAAAGGTCAAATAATTTACCATGTCTACAAACCAAGGGGTTTGGACACCTGAAATTGTAAGAATAGTCTCGTCCGAAAAAGTATCAGTAATCGAAATATCTGAACGAGAAGAATCATTTAGGAGTCTCGAAAGATGATCCGCCACCACAATTTGCACCCCAGATTTGTCTTTAATTTCAAGATCGAATTCTTGAAGTAAAAGAGTCCATCGGATGAGTGGGGGTTTGGCATCCTTTTTAGCCAAGAGATGTCTCAAGGCCAAGTGGTCGATGTAAATTATAACGTGAGATCCTAGGAGATAAACCCTGAATTTTTCCAATGCGAATACTATAGCTAGCAATTCCTTTTCGGTAATAGTGTAGTTTCTCTGGGCCTCATCTAGAGTTTTGCTAGTGTAGTAAATGACAGAGGGCTTTCTGTCTATTTTCTAACCTAAAACAGCCTTGACTGCAAAATCAGAAGCATCGGTCATGATCTCAAATGGGGCTGTCCAGATTGGTGGTTGCAACACCGGAGCACAAGTGACTACTGTTTTAAGAAAATCAAATGCCTTGTGATATGATTCATCAAAATCAAACAGCATGTCTTTGGTCAGAAGGTTGCTAAAAGGTCAAGCAACCTTAGAAAAGTCCTTGATAAACCTCCTATAAAATCTCACATGACCAAGAAATGACTAGATTTGTTTAACAAATGTGGGAGGAGGAAGTTTGGAGATAGCATCCACCTTAACTTTATCAACCTCAATTCCCCACTCAGAGACTATATGACCCAAGACGATGCCTTCTTGTGTCATGAAGTGACTCTTTTCCTAGCTAAGGACCAGCCATGTTTTGATGCATCTCTTAAGGATTAATTCTATGTTAGCCAGGCAAGAATCAAATGAATCTCTAAAAATGGAGAAATCATCCATGAATACTTCCATAAATTCTCCCACCATGTCTTAGAAAATGGCTAGCATACACCTTTGAAAAGTCGCAGGTGCAAAAGTGAAATCGGGTTTGTAAATATCGCGTTGCAGTATAGATGAAATCACTTCGAAGAACAAATAAGAATTTATTACTTGAAAAATTAAGAATCCGAGGTCGAACACGGGGAGCAAATTGGTATTTAAAAACTAAGAGCACAATCTCAAATTGATATAATGTGATGTTCAACAATATTATGAAGCAAAAGAATTAAGTTCAATGTGTATAAATGCTTCAAAGAGATGAATTGAGATGTAAAAAGAAATAGAATTAATCTCTGTTTTTTCTCTCTCTTTCTTGTCTTTCTTCTCTAATGTCTTCTTCTTTCTTCTTCTCTTTTCTTCCTTCTCTGATTTCTTCTTCCTTTCTCTGTGGCTACTTTTTCTTCTGTCTTCTTCTTCTTTCTTTTCTTCTCTTGGTTTCTACCTTCTTTGTCTCTACCTTGGCTTCTTTCTCTTCTTTCTTCTCTTCTTTGTCTGTGGCCTTGTTTCCTTCCTTCTCTATCTCCAACCTTCTTTTCTCTCTTCGGCTCCTTCCTTCTCTTCTTCTTCCTTCAGTTGTGCCTTCCTTCCTTCCTTGGCTTCTGATTTCCTTCCTTCTCTTTCTTCTTCAGCCGCACCTTCTCCTTCCTTCTTCTACCTTCAGCTTCTTTTGACCTTAGCCTTCTTTCCTTTCCACAGCTCCTTCCCTCAGCTTCCTTCTTTCTCTTCCTACACAGAGAAGTGCAAAACCTACCCCTACCCTCCCCCGCATACGCTCTCTCTCTTTCCCTCTCTTAGGTTCACTCTCCCAGAGCCAATCGGGTATACAGGTCGGGTCAAGCACACCCGGGTCCAGGCACACCGGCATGGGTGGTGCGTGAGGAGTGCAAGGTAAACGGGTCAAGTAGCCAAGTCCGCATAGCATTGGTTGCAGAGGAGGCGAGTGAGCAGGCGAGGAGACCTCACCCCGTGATCTGAGGCGATAAGCTTAAAACACAAAAATAATATAAACCACTCACCTGCGCCCAATGTTACCGAGGTGGGACTAAAGTCCCTCCTACTTCTTTGCACTCCCGCAGGAGGATCCCTACACAATTGCTGTTGCGCGGATGATGTGGGCTTCGATTGCTAGGTGCGAAAGGATCGTGAAGTGTTTCCGCACACCTGGGGCTCAACTGCCTGGAGCAACGCAACCTGGAGCAAGGGGGTGAACCTGCAAATCACTAATATGGTCCGCAGCCCTGTCAAAGCACGTAGGTAGCTTTGCCGTGTCACGGCGAAGGTGATGTAGTGGGTGGCGTGGCACAGAACGGCCTAGGCGTGCGTGCCTAGGTCAGATTGTGGCCGTGAAAGTGCATATGTTCGAGGAGAGTGTAGGGTGCATGTGGTGGTCAGTGAAGGGGCGGATGATGACCAGTGGATGATGGTGAAGCTTCTGTGGTAAGTGGCGAGGCATGTGGGTGAGTGGAGCGACGGATGCACCTTCGCAGGTGGTCTGCCAGAGATGAGGAAGACGGAGGTGGTTTGTGGCTGTCGAGGTGGGTTTTGTGAAATAAAGAGGGGGAAAGTGAAAAGTAGGGAGAAAGGAACTTAACTGAGGGTATTTGGACGAAGGGGGGAGACGGAGGGTGAGCGGCATGTGTTTGCCGTCATCGGAGATGAAATCTCTGAGATGAAGAGGCGGCGACGACGAAAGGGTTGAAGAAGCGCGCGCAAGTATGGCGCGACACGGAGGAGCAAGGCAAAGAAGACTCTGCCACTAGTATGGTGGCAGAGCAACAAGAAGAGGAAGGAGAGATCGTCGGAGCTTGCAGGCTATTTGGCCGAAGATGGAAGAGGAAGAATTTTGGGGGTTTCTGCAGCTAAATCAAGCTTAGGAAGATCGTCTGGGCCTGGGGGTTCTTTTATAGGCACCGGCAGAGGGCCTTGTGCTTGGAAGACAAGCTTCCAAGCACGGGTTTCCTCGCCAGAGTAGGAAATCTGTGAGATACCCATATCTCTCGAGCGTTCACACGAGAGATTGGGTGCGAATCAAGGCATGTGATTGAGTTCACACGATCAGGAATTCCTCAGAGAATCTCCCTTTCAAATTTGAGAGGGATTCTCTGAGGAAACAAGGACTTCCCTCTTGAATCCTCGCCGGAGTAGGACTCCTCCGCTGTAGTGGCGGAGGGACCTAATTGTAAAGAGTGGCGAGGAAGATAGGGGGTCTGCGTAATGGTTTTCAAAAGTTAGGGGTCAAAATGTAATTGGGTGGACTATTTTGCAAAGTAGGTCAAGGTAACCTCCCCATAGGTCCAAATTCTATTACAAACCTAATTTGAACCTAAGGAATCCAATGGTGAAGTTTGATTTTAGGTTTGACTACGTTTGACTGTACATTTTGCATAAAAACCCAATTTAGGGCAAATAATTAGCTAGGACTCCTATTTAGGTCAAAATAGGTTTCAAAGGCCAAATTGAAGGTTATAAATCCTAGGGGATATTTTTCCATGAATTTTAAAGGGTTTAGTTGATTTTTATACAAACCTGAACCTTGTTAAATTAAGTGAATTTGTTTTAGGGTTACAAGATGTCATTTAATTCTCAGATCTCATAATAACCCTTTTCTGATTGAACCACCCCAGTTTTCATCTTACTAAGACCAATTGACCCATGTTTAACCCTTGAGAAATCCTGTTGTTGTACTGCAATGGTAAAATTGCAGGTTTACCCTTTATTTCTTGCTTTTCTCTCAACCCAGCTATTCTCTGAGTTAAGCCCTTCACTTGGTTATGTAGGAGCTTTTATTCTCTTTTCTAGGTCAAAATGAGCTAGTTAGGACTCATGATGGTGTTCCCATCAGCAGGTCATTACAAAGCCCGAATGGCATTCTACGGAATGCAAAGGTTTCGTGGGGATAGATGAAAGTCATCTTTTCCTAATAGTCGAGATGGATAGAGACTTGGTTGTATCCCGAGTAGCCATTCAAGAAACAGAAATACTTTTGCCTGGCTAACCTTTCAAGGATTTGGTCAATGAAAGGTAGAGGGAAATGATCCTTTTTAGTGGTTGTGTTCAGCTTCTTGTAATCGATACAGACTCTCCAAGAGGAAGTTGAATGAGTTATAATAGATTCTCCTTTTTCGTTAGTCACAATGGTAATCTCGACTTTCTTGGGAACAATTTGCATGGGACTAACCCAAGGACTATTCGAGATTGGATAAATGATTCCTATGTCGAGCCACTTAATGATTTCCTTCTTGACCACTTCTCACATATTTGGGTTCAATCTCCTCTGCATCTGGTGAGAAGGGCGATCCATCTTCCATAAAAATTTGATGATTGCAATAAGATGGCTCAATCCCCCTAAGGTCATGGATGGTCTAACCAATTGCCTCCTTATGTGCTTTTAGTACCTTGATCAATCTCATCTCTTACTCCTTAGTCAGTTTTGCACTTATAATTACAGGGAGCATTTTCTTAGGTCTTGAAAATTCATATTTCAGACTCTCAAGCAATGATTTCAGTTCGAGCTGGGGTAGGTTTAGGATGGATGGTAAGGAGGATGCTGATGAAGATTCATCAAGATGATCTAATGGAAGAGGTTAGAAGTGAATAAAATCAACAACCTCTTCAGGGTGTGGTAGGCCTGCCACACCCTGAAGAGGTTGTTGATTTTATTCACTTCCAACCACTTCCATTAGATTGTCTTGATGAATCTTCATCAGCATAGGCCTGCCACGGAGGGTTGTGGGTTGGGTTCATCGGTGTAGGAGGAATTCTCAAGGACAGTAAAAGCCATACAAGTCTCAACATTCAAATCATCATCCTCAAGTTCCGCAATATATCCACAATCCTTAAATTTGTTAATCGCCTTGAAAATATCAAGTTTCATTTTTCTATCCCCAAAGGCGATTTCCATGCTACTGCTTTCATAGTTCATATTGGCCTTAGCGATAGCCAAGAACGGACACCCCATAATGATGGGTATGTTCCTTAAATCCTCAGGTAGATCCATGTTAAGGATAAGGAAATCTACAGGAAAGTAGAAGTCCTTAACCTTGACGATAACATCCTCAATAACACCTTTCGGGTTTGTGACTGAATGGTCCGCTAACTAAAGCACTACTGAGGTCAGACTAAGTTCACCTAATCCAAACTTTTAGTAAAGAGAAGTCAGAATTAGGTTAATGAATGCACCTAGATACAAAAGTGCCCTGTCAAAAGTGTAACCCCCGATAACACATGAAATCAATGGGGCACCTGGATCCCTCTTTTTCTGAGGAAGGAAGGCGATGCAAGATAACAAAACTAGCCTGCTTGGAGAGTATCACCTTCCTCAAGGCAGATTCCATCACCTTACACTTTTGAGTGCATAAATCCTTTAAGAATTTAGCATAAGCCAGAATGTGTTTAATAGAATCGAGGAGCG
The DNA here is from genome assembly GCA_037157565.1 of Thalassia testudinum. Taxonomy (NCBI): domain Eukaryota; kingdom Viridiplantae; phylum Streptophyta; class Magnoliopsida; order Alismatales; family Hydrocharitaceae; genus Thalassia; species Thalassia testudinum. The sequence goes on from JAZHRO010000024.1 coordinate 98,167,518, forward strand.
GGACATTGATTTCAACATTCTTGAATATATTCAAGAGCTCCTCGTCGCTATCAACAGACTTCTTCTTCCTGGGTTTAAGCAAGGCTTCAGAGAATGGAACATGAGTCGGATCTTTGGAATCAGGTTCCTGAACATTGATTTCTTCTTCAGTGTTCTCCTTTCCTTCCTCAGACTCACCAGGGTGTGATTGACAAGAAGAGGGTAATTTTGGGTCCTGGGTTTGCCGTCCACTCCTCAAGGTAACATAATTTGCAGAAGCATATGAGTTTGGGTCTTGGAGAGGGTTAGGAAAGATCAGAGGGGCTTGATTCACCAAATATCCTAGATTGGATGAAGAAGCAAAAGAAGAAGGACCCTGCTCAACCATTTGAGCATGTGTGTGTGGGTCCCTTTGATTCCCGTACCCCTGGGCTCGATTGCCCTAATCTGTATGTTGCAAGGGTTGGGTATAGGTTGAGATGGCAGAGATCCAGGCTGACAAGAATTAGCAATGAGCCTGGATTGCAAGTCATTTAGCGATGTCTTCATTTATTACAAAAGTTGGAGCATGGATCCTTGCATCTCTACCATCTGTTGGTTCAAATCAACCTGCCCTACAGGTTGACAGGAATTCCAAGTTGGCTTATTGACTTGATTAGAGGGAAGCTAAGTGTATACATGACCTTGACCCATTGGTCTTTGCAGTGCAAAGTTGCTAGGTCGAATTTGGGTCTGCTGCCCTGGATTTTCTAGGAGAAGTTAGGGTGGTTCCTCCAAGCCGAATTATAAGAGTTAGAATATGGGTTGGACCTAATGTTCTCATATACAACATACACATCCTCATAGGGCAAGGATGGTGGGAAAGAAGGAGAGAGATCAGAGAAACTGCGATCAAAGGCCCCAATTTGGAACCCGTGGGGTTCTGAGTAATGCTGGCTCATGGGTTGAGCCACTTCTAGTTGATTCACAAACTCCCATCCAGTAGAAGCTCGTGAATAATGGAATCTTGAGTTCTGGGATTGAGTGGATCGAGAAGTATTTGCAGAGTTTCCAGCCATCCACTCTTCCATTCTTTGGTAACCAGGTCCACCTTATCTAGTTTATTACAAATCAATTCCATATTGAATGAATGAGAATCATGAACCTCATTAACATTCGATCTGGGTTGTTGGGATCGGTTAAAATTATCCATGGAGGAATGATTGATGGAAATGAATGAGAATCATGGACCTCATTAACATTCGATCTGGGTTGTTGGGATCGGTTAAAAGTATCCATGGAGGCATGATTGATGGAAGTTTCACTCATTTCCTCAAACAATTCATGCGCACTATCTGCATCCTTGTTGAGGAAATTGCCTCCATAAGAAGCGTCCATGTGGTTAAGGAGTTGCTCAGTCAACCCGTGATAAAAGATCTACACGAGTTGCCATTTCGGCACCTCGTGGTGTGGACACTTCCGTAATAGATCTTGGAATCGCTCCCAGGCACCATGAAGCGGTTCCCTCGACCGCTGGACGAAAGTAGTAATCGCCCATCGCAAAGCATTGGTATGCCCGACTGGAAAGAATTTCTTGAGGAAAGCTGATTTAAGATCATTCCAAGTTGCGATAGGCCTTCCAATTGTCCGGTATCAATGTGCGGCCTTATCCCTAAGAGAGTAGGGAAAGAGCCTCACGATCATTTGCTCCTCGTCCACATTTTGCGCTTTGGTGGTATAGACCAAAGTGTTCAAGTCCTCCAAACACTGAAACGATCTTCAGAGCCAAGTCCGTGGAAATGTTTGATCAGGCTTAACTCCTGGGGCTTGATTTCTACGTCACCGGTTGGAATCTGGACGTCGAGACGTTCCCTATAGTTTGAAGGATCATAAAAATCCATCAAGGGCTAAGCGCCCTAACCATGCATTCGCTGGAACCATTCTTGCATTTGCTGCATTTGGTCCAGCTACCTTTGCAGCATCTCTTGCAGATTCTAAGGCAAAGGAGGTGGTTGATCAGCCATGGGATCAATTGGATTAAAATTCAACCTATGCCTCCTTAAATGATCTAATGGTCCTTCCAAGTGGGGATTCAATGACCTCCTTCCAAGCATAAACTAGAAAGAGGTCGGAAGGACTAGGGATAAGAATCTTGCAGCACAGCAATACAAGCCTATCCTTAAGTTGGGTAACCTAAGGACCTATGCTCCCAAATTGACTCAAACCACAACATGAATTTTTGTGTTGTCCTTAATCCAGAAGCTGGTTAAGTTAGGATGGCAAGTCAAGGGGAGCATGTCTCAAAGGCCCCTAATTATGCCAAACCCCTGCCTATATAAGTCATTTGACAATCAGGCCACCCAACTTAGCACATTCTGGAGAAAGCAGACGTCACAAATTTGCACCACAATATGAGAAATATCCTAAAATGGACTGATGAGCCCTAGGGCCAACGTCTACTTGATTTTAGATTAGGCCTAAGATAGTAGTGCTTTTGGAATGTGGTGGGCTCTTAAAATGGGTTGTACCCTTAATAATCGATTGAATAAATGTGAGTGTGTGCACAACCAGGATTTTCAAGCAAGATTATTTGGATGAGTGGCTTTTAGAGTTCAAATCTTGCTTAAGTAGCTTTTAGGGTTTGAATTAGGGTGATTTCAATCAAATTCAGGAGGCACACCAAGATTTGCAAGCTTGAGTGAAGATATTTTCCTTTGAAATCAAAAATAAAGTGGAGTGCCTGCTATTGACCTTAACTGTTAACCGTAATAAGCAAGCTACTTGATGAGTTGTTTTTATATGAAATGGTGCAGTCTTGTTTAAAGTGCTAAATCAGGTTTTAAGAATATCGTGTTGTAATATAGCCAAAAAAGCATTCAAAACAAATACAATTTTATTACTTGAATTTAAAGTCCGAGGTCAAACACAGGGAGTAAATTGGTGTTTAGAAATCAAGATCACAATTCAGAATGCAATAATATCAATATCACAGTGCAAAAATATAAGAGTAAATGTAGAGCACAAAATACTAAAGAAAACTCAATGTATATGAATTAAACTCAAAATTGGATGTCTGATTTGTAAATCGATGCCTTAAAATGATGATGCTACAGTGCTCCTGACTTCTTCTTTCTTCTGCTTCTACTCCTCTTCTTTCTCTTTCTCTACCGGCTGCCTTTGGCTTCAATCTTCTTCTTCCTCTATGATCTTTCTCTGCCTTAGCTTCTCTTGCCTTTCTTCTGTCTTCCCCTTCCTTCTGTCTTTAGTTTTCTCTTCTTTAGCTTCTTCCTTCTTCTCTGTTCTCTGGCTTCTCCTTCTTATCTTTCTCTTTCTCTACCAACTGCCTTCTTTCTTCCTTCAGCTTCTTCCTTCTCCTCCTCTACCTTAGCTTCTCTGCATCCTTGTCTTCTCCTTCTTCTTCTTCAGCTTCGCTTCTCCTCCTCTTCAGCCAGCAGCAAAACCTACACCGTACCCATGCGCACTCTCCTCTCTTTTCTATCTTAGGTTCCACTCTCCCAGAGCCACACGCTATCGAGTAATCGGGTCAGATACGTACCCGGGACCAGGCCCACCGACGTGCAGTGGTGGGCGAGGAGTGCAAGTTGAGTCTGGTCAACCAAGTCCGCAGGGCATGGTCGCAGACGAGGTTGGTTCAGTTCTGGTGAGAGGGACCTCACCCAGTGATTCGGAGGCGATAAGCTACTTGCAGGAATTCAATTTATGCGGACACGACCACTCTTCCAGTTTCGAGGTGGGACTAAATGTCCTGCCTCCCTTGCGTGCTACAACAGTAGAGGTGATCCTTCAAATCGTGAGGTTGTAGCTGCTCTCTACTCCAATCAAAGGCCTGGGTGTGTGTGTGTGCCTCAAGTCTGCACCACCTGGTACTTGGGCCTGGAGCTGGCGAAGCCTGGAGCTTGCTTCAAGTTCTGCACCAATGGCAGAGGATGCCTGCCACCTGAAATCAACAAGACGGCCTCACAACCACGTTAAAACGGTCAGGGAGATTCACCGAGGCATGGCGAACGTGCAGCGGTGGTCGGTGTGGATGAAGGGGAGACAAGGGGCGTCGGCGGGTGCTGCGCAACGTAGACGAACGTGAGGAAGAGGAACCTGCCACTGGTATTGTGGTCAAGCAACGAGGGAGATCAGGGAAGGTCACCGGAGCTTGATGAGAAAATTGGCCGGAGGAGGAGACACGAATTTGAGGGGGTTTCCCAGTCAATTTCAAGCTTGGAGGAGTCGGGTCTCTTAAATAGACCTCTGGAGGGGGATTTGTGCTTGGAAGCCAAGCTTCAAAGCAAGGTAAGGTCGTCGGAGATGGAAACTCCAAAAGAGACCCAAATCTCTCATGCATTTGTATGAGAGATTGGGTAATAAGTAGGGTATCAAACTAGGTTCACATTGGAGGGATTTTCTCAGAGAATCTCCCTTCCAATTTTGAAGGGGATTCTCTGAGAAACCAAGGAGAAATCACCTTCTAAAGCTCGCCGGAGTAGGATTCCTCCGCTATAATGGCAGAGGGACCTATTTGTTAAGACAATAAGAAAGATAGGGGGCTGATTATAAGGGTTTTCGAAAGATAGGGGTACAAATGTAATCAGGTTGGACCTATTTGCAAAGTGGGTCAAGATGAGTTCCCCTTAGGTCCAAATTTTGGTGCAAACCTAATTTGGGCATAAGGAATCCAATGATGAAGTTGGATTTTGGGTTTGACTACGTTTGATTGGACAATTTATGCAAAAACCTAATTTAAGGCAAATATCTGTATGAGACCCCATTCTAGGTCAAAATGGGTTCCAATGGCCAAATTGAAAGATCTAAACCCTAGAGAATATTTTTATATGATTTTAGAGGGTTTAGGTGAATTTTATCAAGACCAAAACCTTCGTTAATCAAGTGGGTCTGTTTTAGGATTTCAAGAAGTCATTTAATTCATAGGGTACACACAAACCCTTTTCTGTCAAATACAACCCACTTTTTATCTTGTTAAGACCTTTTGATCTGTGTTTAGCAATTGAGAAAACCTGTTGTTGTACTGCAATGGAAAATTTGTAGTTTTATCCCTTGTTTCTTATTTTTCTCTCAGAAAGGTTATTCAGTGACTAAGGACCTCCAATTGGTTATGTATGAGCTTTTATTCTCTTCATTGTGTCAAAATGAGCTAGTTAGGGCTCATGATGGTGTTCCCATCAGGTCCAAACAACTCAAACAATTGGCCATAATGCACCACTGAGTTAAGCGCACAAATGATTACCTAATTTGATTTCTACTCAATTATATGTTTGGTTGTGAGTACTGATTCCAAAGATCAGGACACCGGTTAGGTATGAAGAATCGAGAAAGGTTGTGTACCTCTGTGGTTTTTTTCATATTTTTTTTTTAAACGGGGGTGAGGTGAGTGGAGGTGAAAATCAAAGCAACCAAACTAATCCTAGGATTTATGAGAGCACCTAGGTTAATTAGGATTTGAATTAGGGTGATGGAATGAAATCTATGGAGGGGGAAAGAATAGGGGAGCACTTATAGTTGTCTTCAATTGTACTTTACTCCTTTCTCTCGCTTGAAAATTCCTGATCGGGGTACCTGCAAGACAATAGAGAAGAAATAAAAGAGAGTTAGAAAGTAATTAAGTGCGCGGAATGCAGAAAAGAAATCAAGATCCGTTGCCTCCCCGCAACGGAGCCAAAATGATGTAGCGAAAATTTGTTGCGAAAAGATTTTAGTTTAGAAAACCTGTTGTTGTAGTGCAATTTGCAAGAAAATTCGTTAATCAAATAAATTTTTACTGAAACTTAGAATGAGTCCTAAATCGAACATATGGAGGCTAGGTCGATTTGAAATCTGCAGTTATATTTTTTTGTAATTTTTGTTTATAAATGAGACATTCATAATGATTGCTATTCTATTTGCAATATAAACACTACAACTAGCGAGAAAGAGAAACAACTTTTATACTCAAAATAATGTTATTACAACTACAACTAGAAAGCGGGAAATCTAATCTAGAAAGCGACAAAAAGAAGGGGGAGAGAAGTTATCTTCCTCGACAACTACTTAGAGGATGAATCGGATGAACGTTGCTTGGAAGAAGGAGAGAGAAGACAGATGATGGAGGACGAATCAGGAAGAACTAGGAGTGAGGCAGGGCATCGGCGTCGTGGGATCCACTTCCAGAATGGGGGTGAGAAGACAGTTGGCGAGAGCTCCGCGAAGGGGATGAAAGGTGGAAAATTTTGTTTTTAACTCTAGCGAAGCTTCCCGTAGCTTGGGAGCACTAGAGCGAGCTTTAGAACCAGAGTTATTAGCTCTTAAAGAGGGAGAGAGATGATGGAAGGGATGAAGAAAATGTGGAGAATGTAGGGCCTTTTATAGGTGAGGAATAAGGGGGCAAATAGGTCATTTTAATCTTAAAACATTAATGTAATGGTCTTTAGTGAAGGATATAACCGTCACTAAAGGCCCCACATCACTAAACACGCAGCGTGCCCTCGCCTCTTCAGCTTCATGCATTGAGCACTCCACCCATGTTCAGCTCATCTCAACTGTCCGATCGAGAGATCAGACGGTTGAGAATCCACGTGCGCCTCTTCTTCTTCGCTACTTAAGCGCATGTGCACATGCGATCGCACATTCGATCGCACGTTAGATCGCGCGTGCAAGTCTGCGCTCATCCATGCTACCACGTAGCGCTCGCATCAACCGCCCACTCGCAATCTAGCTGCCCAATTGAGCCTCACCCTGCTCACTCATTTGATTTGAGGCACGCAGGGCACGAACCCATGCCTCGCCTTTGCAAGGAGGCTCTTCGATCGCTGCACTATGCCTCGACTTGTGTTGCATTTTGGTTTGAACATTCGCGTGCCTTCAGCCATTGGATCTCGATCCAACGGCTAAGATCGCATCTTGATCGTGCCTTCAGAGGTGGAGCAAGAGGCTTGGCTGGTGTTGGGCAGCTAGGATGGCACCACGTGGCACCATCCTGGCCGTCCCTCTTCTTTAACTTATAGATGGTGCCACAGATGTTGGATTGGACCGATTTTCATGTCGTTAGACTGCGATCTTCGATCCAAACCCATCCGTGCAGTTGGATTTTTCGTCTGAGGTATGGATTTACACCACCTTTATCCTTGACCTCTAATCTTTCTCGAATGCATCTGATGCTACAGAGGTTCGATCGGGGCGATCTCAGAGTCATTGCACTTCGATCGTCGCCCTGATCAGATCCATATGATTTGATCTTCAATCCAAGGCCCCGATAAATATTGCCTTGTCCCTGGCCACAAAAAGAGGCGAATTACTATACACTTTATACAAATTGACCTAAATGCATGATGATGCATGCTATGCAATATTTACAATGCATGATGTTTTTATAACACTAAGAACACGCATAAATAGACATTTTAAGCTACTTAGATGTATACACATCAGTTTGGGTCAAGTCAGTTTTGTCAGATCTTCATGTTCCTCTGGATAGCTCTATGGAGATGCGGTGTGACAACAGAGCAGCGTCCTACATTGCCAATAACCCTATATTCCACGAGAGAACAAAACATGTAGAGATTGACTACCACTATACTTGGGATCTCATTCAGCATGAGACGTTACATACCACAAGTGTCACTTCTAAGGAGCATGCTGCAGATGTCTTCACAAAGCCCCTGGCGAGATTTGCCTTTGAGGTGTGTTGTTGTTCCAAGCTAGGCATGATAGATATTTTTGCTCCAACTTGAAGGGGAGTGTTAGATGGTGGTGTTATGTCTTGTTTATTTTATGTTTCTCTATTTCTTATGGATTATGGTGTTACTTTCCCACACCTCCTCTCTTTATAAAGAGGATTGTTCAAGTTGAATTCGACAATAAATGGGTTAGTAGATGAATGGTTTTTCTAGTAGCATCACAGATCTATTTTTTTTTCTCAGGTCTTTGGTCACGGTAACATCTTTTTTATTTGGCTACAGGTCTTTGGTCATGGTGCATAAACCGTAACAAAAGGTCTTTCTTTAGTCATGGTTTTAAACCGTGACCAAAAGCCTTTGGCCACGGTTTATAACAATGGCCAAATGCTCTTAGGCCTAACCAACAATGGAGGCTTTAGTCACAGTTCTGAGAGAAACCCTGACCAAAAGCTTTTTGTCACGATTTTGAGTAGAACCGTAACCAAAATCCTTCCACCATGCAACTTTTGGTCACGCTAATTGGTGATGATTTTTAACCTTTTGGTTCATCTCTTGTTGTAGTGAAAGATAATCTTCACTTTGATCCACATAGAGGATAATTGACTTGATTTGTGGGAGCATGAACCGAAAAGATTAGTTCACAATAAAACATAATTTTGTTTCATCAAAACAGAGGTCTCAACACTATTCCATGGAGGGAGAGATTGGTTCCGTGGGTGGGAAATGGGATTTTATTGGAGGGGTGTACGCAAGAGATTTTGTGGCTGTCGTTAGGGTGTTAAGAGTCTAGTGGTGAAAAGATCAAAGGAGGTGGTGTTGACATGGGAGTATAGATAGAGGAGGGTTGGTGCTGAGTCTATTATGCATGGGAGTCAAGGAGATAAGGATGTGTGCCACATTAGTTGAGTAGGATTGAAGGGCACGTTTGTGGAGGGGTGGAGAATTCGATGCATGGCCGGTGGTGACAAACCTGTTTTCATGCATTTTGAAATCATCGAAAATCGTAGTATAGTCGAGCTAAAACGCTCGTCAAAAAATGATTTTGTAAAGATAACGAGACTTGAGTCCCGGTCGTTCGTCTCTGGGAGGCGTTTATGCAAATCTAAAATCGATCTTTTTCGCTCTACTTGTTTAAAATCGCATGCCGATTTCTAATCGTCGGATCAATGTTTGGCCACTTTCATTATGAACCCTAATTACGTGCGCATGTGTTAGATAGATGACAAATGTGAAAGTGTGAGTTTTAGTATGAACGATTCTGGTTATGTGGTGGCTGTTTATGGAAAATGCACTAATAGTGAGATCCTCAATATTTTCAGCTACCAACATACTGGTTGCAATAGATAATTATTAAAAGCATGCAACTTTAATCACACAAAATATATTGCAATAAGCTCATGGTGATTCTCAACACATAGACATATATATATAGAAAAAGATCTTTCATTAATTCATCATGGTGTTTGCAACATGAAACTCGTGGAAAACTTATAGAGGAAAGCTTAAAAACATCAATCTAGCTAACAGAAAATGATCGCATACAGGAATCTATAGGGGATTTTGCATGCATCATTGGGGGAGAATAAAGAGCTATACTATTAAGCAGTAATAAAAGCATGTAAACTATGAAGAACAAGCTACTAATCTAGTAGAAATAAGGGCATTCAGAGATCGGCTCCGATGGCTTTTGAGTTGGTTGAGAGGTGAAGGAGGGGCGGCCAATGGTGCTTAGGCCAACCCTTGGAGAAAGGTTGGAGAGGTGATCCAGCATCTTGGCGTGGAGATGGTAGTGGCCATGGTGGAGCAACTCGTGGAGGTGGAGTAGAGGTGAATGTAGCTAACCTAGATGGAATCAAGAGTGAATGAAGCCAAGAATTGGATGCGTGCAAATGGCCACCCCTTAGGTATTTTTATAGACCTAAGGGAGACTCTCTAGAGAAGTGTGGAACTCTCTAGAGAGAGCTCCAAGAGTGGCCAACCAAAGAGAGAGAGAGGTGGTTTTTAGATCCACCATTTATGGACCTCCAATTTGAATGGCTCTTGGTTGCTAATTTTGGCAACCAAGAGTGGCGTCACCTTGAAGAGGGTTCTAGAGAACTCTAGATGGGTGCGTGTGCATGAATGGGTGTGTGTGTGGCCGTGCCCTATGTGGCTAAATGGCCTAGGTTAGGTCCGAAGGGGTTTAGGTTGGTGCAGGTCTGAAATTAGAGTTACAAACCCTAATTGCTAAAGAGGAAATGCAATTAAACTTAACACAAGTTTAATTGAATGATTGTGAACCTAATTGAGAGTGAAATAACTAAATTAGGTTGGGCTTAGGTCAATTGGACTCTCACTGAGTCCAATTGGTCTTGTATGGGTTGAGATCTGAGCTCAATTGGACCCTATGAGTCCAATTGACTAGGCAATGGTAATTGACTATGATCTAAGTCAATTAAGTTTAGTGAGGACCTAATTAGGTCCTTAAGGAGGTCTAGAGGTGATGTACTAGGGTTGGGGTACCTTAATTTAGGTTCCTATGGGGTTAGATTTGGGTTTAGGAAGCTAGAGATCCAAGATCAAGGCTTAAATCTCAAAACAAGAACTGGAGAGCAGTTCCAGACGTCCAATAAAAGTATCAGACGACTTATACTCAAAAATCAGAAGTCGAGACTTCAATTCTGGATGTCTAATCAGAGTCAGGAAGGATTCTAGGTTCTGTCTTAGGTATTCTGCAGAAATTGGGCGTTTGACCAAGTGTTTGAACGTCCAATAACACTGCAGAAGTAGGTTTAAGGTGTGCAGGAGTTGGCTAAGAGCTCTGGACGTCCTATAACTCATCTGAATGTCCAGATAGAGGTTGGAATTAGGGTTTTAAGGTTTCCTACAGTGCGGTGACCTAATCTAAGGGTAGCTAAGGCTTGGGGAAGCTTCTAGGCTGTCCTAGGGCTAGGATGGACCTAAGTTCTTCACAATTTATTGCTTTATTCCTACTTAATAGAATAGCATACCTTAACTCCCTTGCATTATTATCTACTACATATAATCTAGGTCTTCCGCTCCAGCTCTGCTGCAACACCAGTTATTTTTTATTCTTCAGATCCAGCTTTAGATCCAGCTTCAGATCTAGTTTCTTATCAGCTTATTACCTGCAATTGACATAATGTACCTAATCAGTACATTATAGCATTATTTTATGCATAGCTAAAAGAAAGAAGTAAAGGTTCTAGTAATGCTTATTCATTCATGAATTACCCTAACTTATGCTAAGTCCTAGCCTAATTTAGGTCAATTAAGACCTATGATTCCTGCGCAATCAGGTGGTGAAAGAACATGAGATGGGAAAACGTAGGAGGGTATGTTTACATGGATGTGTTCGATGGAGAGCATAGGATTGCTTACGTAATTGTTTGCATGCGTTGAGGAGATTGGGCTTTGGACATAGGTGGACATGAATTTGGGAGGGAGGAGTTTCATAGGTTGAGGGGATAATGATTGAGTAAGTGGTAGCAAATTAGATCGGATGTTGGGTTTTTTTTTTTTTTTTGGAGTTTTGTTTAGAGGGTTATGTGTGTGCGTGCATGTGTATGTGTTGATGTGCATGAGTATGGGTATGCATGAATGTGCATGTGTGGATGTGTTTAAGTTATGTAGGTGGGTGCGTATGTGTACATAGGTTTAGGTGGTCTCTAACTAAGTTTCCTAGAGTGTGTGGTAGATTCCCTAAGTCAAAGGAGGCATAATAGGGCCTCTAGATCCAAAACAGGAACTAGAGAATAGTATCAAACGTCCAACAAGTTTGTCAGATGACTTAAACTCCAAAATTAGATGTCTAAAGATTAGGCTAGACGTCTAATACTGGTGCAGTGTGGGCTTTAGCCTCCGACATCTGTTTTCTGCAGAAATCAGATGTCCAGCCTAATATCTAGATGTCCAGAAGAGGGCTGGAATGTCTTTTAAGGGTTTTCTAGGATAGGTTTTGGTTCCTAAGTGTTTGAGGGACCTAAATAGGTTTTGGGCACCAATGCTAAGGAATTAGATCTAGGTTGGCTTGGGTTAGGATAAGCCTATTTGGTGGTGGGTGGGGTAATAAGTTTATTCCTCCTCCACTCTTCTCCCTTTACTTCCTCTGTTCTTTGGCTTCCTAGATCTTTTCTTCTCTTTTTCTCCCATCTTAGTTCTTGGTCTTCTTTATTCACATATGGACCTGCAATCATAACATAAGATATTATAGCATAAATAGGTCCATAAAACACATTATTTATAAATAAGCAAGTAACATGATGCAAATGCAAACTATGCAAGAAATGAATGCAATATTTACAACTATGCTGGAAATCTACCCCAATCTAGGCATTTCAGAACCTATAATTGCTGTGCAATCAGCCTCTTGACTTAGGATTTCCCAGTCGATCAAGTCGACTAAATCTACTACATGCCACTTAAACGAGGGTGACACAACCTCAAGTACAACCACTCTTCTCCATAAAGAGTATTTTATCTCACGAAGGTGACGGGAATCTTCCAAGCAAATGCCCAACCACAAATAGAATAAAATTTCAACAATCCTATAGAGCCCAAATAGGTAGAGTTATAATAAGCTCCTATAGATTTAGAGAACTTCCTTGAGATGGAAGCGAAGTGCGCAGTGGATCGGTGTTCTTGAATTTAGATTGTGTAGACAGGAGAACAAGATCACTTCTAACACTTGGATCTTCTCTTCAATGACACAAATATTGTGGAAGTAGTATATCAAGGTGTCTTAGGTGTATCTAAGCCAAGGAAGGGTCCTTCTCTATTTATAGAGGTCCTAGGAAGCCTTTAGAAAGCTTAGATAGCCGTTAGGAAAGATTCCAAGGCAATTTGGGTCACAATCAGGATCAAATCAGGGTCATAATAAGTTTGCCACAATTATCAAACATCTAATTCTATTATCAAACGTCTGGTCTTACATCTGATCTGAGTTTTGGACGTCTGATCCTGAGGGTCAAAGTTCATGATTCCATTAGATCTAAACAGGGATCTAAGTGGACGTCTGATGTGCTATTATAGAACATCTGGTAATTTTATTGGACATCTAATTATAGGCAGGTTTGTTCCTGTTTTGGACTAGATCTAATAGGGTTCTAGATTTTAAGGGTCAGATGACGATCTGGATGTCTAACTGATGGTCTGAACATCTAAAAGCTGTAGGAATTGTTGTTAAGAAGGTAACGGTCAGATACGGGTCTGATATTTTTGGATTTTGGTCCAACGTCTCTTTATCAGACGTCTGGACACCTCTACGAATGTCTGGAAATACATGCTAAATTATCCTAAGTTCGCTCGCAAGGGCAATGTCTAACAATTCTCTTGTTAGACGTCTAGCAATGTCATCAGACATCTGGACTAAGGGCAGGACGTCTAAATGGAAAGGCATAGACTATTAATTTCTAGCCTAAGTGTTTGAACATCTAGCCAAAAGGTCAGATGACTTAAAGTCACATATCAAATGTCTGATGTCCATATTGGACGTCTGATCAGGCTGTCTGAAGCCAATTTTGGTTTTCTAAGTTTGTTTAAGTGTCCTAGAGATGGAAGGGTGTTTCTAGGACTAAGGTATTGTAATTTTTGGGCTCTTTACAATAATTCTAAGAAAATAAAGAGCGAATAAATACATGTACAAAAAGACTCCCATCATATTCTTCATCCTTTCTTCAAGATACTTGATGCTTTTGTCCAAGAACAAGCTCCTCAGTCTCGCCTCCATTTGCATTAATCTTGAAACTTAATCACTAAAAATGCAAATGTCAAAAAATAAGTGTTTTGTTTTATCAAAATCAATGATCGTGATACCCTTACACCAACAAGGATTATATCTAAGTTAGGCTATACCCTTAGTAGGAATGCATTGCATAGAGCAACCCTAGGGGTAACAGTGTATGACATTCATTCTATGACATATTCATTGTAACTGCCTCCCAAACACCTGAAGTCCTAAGTGATTTTATGATTATTGGAACTATACTTGATAAGTTAGATAGTTTCTTTGAGTTTTTTCTCAATTTGCGTATCTAGATTGGTCTCCTTTATGTTAAAAAATCTTTTTGTTCCATTTTATTAATCCAAAAATAACAAAAATGTTTAGGGTGCATTTTGCAGTCTTAAAAAATGCCACAAAATTTTATGGTTTAACTCTAAACAAAGATAAAATTCTTGGATTGAGAAGGGGTTAATCTATTTTGTAGAACTAAAAAGCCTCAACTTTCTATCTAATTTTCTTTTCATCTAGTTTCTATGAAATTCATGGCATTTCGTTCTTGTATCAATTAGATTGTTTGAATAAATTTCCTAAATTTTTCTAGTCGCGGTAGTTATGGTTATTGGTCACAACATTTATTTAGGGTCATTTCTGTCTTTCTATACCCTACGCATATAGAAAATCCAAAAAAATATTTAGCTATTTATAAAAATCATGAATAAAATCTTGGGCTTGTTTAATTAATTAAGGATTTCAATGGTCTTTTTCCTGAGGATTCAACCCATCTTACCACTATTTAAGCTAAGATTTTGTGATTTGATTTATTCGAACTATGCGCAAGTGACGATAGGACAACCAAGAACTTAGTTTGCTACCTAATGAGAGTGCACTAGAGGGGGTGTATAGTGCAATAGAAAATTTTAAACTAAGAACAAATTTTCACAAAAGAAATTGCCACATAAGAGTCAAAATTTTTAGGTGGAAAACCTTGGAGGTAAAAATCACCACCTAAGTCTCCTTGATTTAGGATCTTAAGATTGTAAATCAATCAATAATTCGCTAACCACACCATTTGAAACTGAGGGTGCTGTACCTCATATACAAAACCCCTCTTCGGTCCTAACTAAAGAGTTTTCCTCCTTGCAGGAAGAGACAGAGATCTAACAAGTCAAATACCTGATTACAACAAAGAAAGAAAAAGAACAAAAAATCTATAAAGCTTAAAGTATAATTATATAGCCTTGCTTTTCTAGGTAGAAGTTCTTCCCTTTAAATGTGAAGATTGGAGTGAGAATAGGGAATTTGATGTCTACACGGAATGTAGTTGACTGCAACGAGAAATCTTAGAGCACACAAGTAAGCTTGGGAGATTTGTGAGGTCTTGAGTGTAATATGAGTTCTATCTGTTGTGTGTGACTAAGTAGCCTTAAGAGTATTTAGAGAGGCTACAGGATGATCCAAGATAGGCTTGAGTGGCTTAAGTGGCCATTGGAGTGAGTCGGAGAAAAGTACCATCGAATCTAGAATTAAATGCAAAAAGTAGCTCAGCAAACAATACCAATCCGACATCTAGTGTGTTAGACATCCTATATGTAATGGTTAGATGTCTGGATCATAAGTGTGAGTTGCTTGATTATCGATCACTTAAGGGAGTAAAAGAAGGTGAATATCAGACGTTTGATGTAGTGGTCAGGCGACTTATTTTGAAATTTAGGACGTCTAATTCTAAAGATTAGATGACTAACTACCATACGAAAAAACTCTTTAAGTTATTTGAATTCATTGTTTGTGCAAGGGGTTCCTACAAGGACATCTAATTAACATGTCAAACATCTACTTAGACATCTAACCTAAAGGGGAGACATTTAAGGATTTAATGATGAGACTAGTTTCTATCTAACAATGTGATCATGAAGTTAGGGATCCCAAAGCACATTGATTAAGGTTAGCATTAAGGTTTAACTTATGGAAGAGCTTTAGATGTGTAGGTAATGAGTCAAAGGTCTAAAATGGGTGTTAATTGAGAGGATAACCTATTTTGATTATGTTTTAGCCATTCGATTTTGAGGGACTTAGGCATAGTGGATTTGTAGCCTAATAATTAAGTGTTCTTAATAAGTTCTTCTTGGGTTCTTAACAAGTATTCTAAAAAGAAAACAAAAGGAATGTTTGCAATAAAAATAATACAATAGGGCTTGTCTTGAATTTTCTTTGAACTCTTGAAACCTTAAAGCACCGCCACTTGGCATTTGTCATGCTTCTTTTATCTTGAAACTAAAACTTGGACTTGGGCTCCTGCACTTAGAACCTGATATGGATATATATTGTTAGCTAATTTACCATTTTGTAAATCATCAAAATACCTATAGGGTCAACATTAATAGAGGTCAAGAAGGAATTTGATGTTTAACCAAACTTAAAGACAAAAAAGTAATCTTTTCCCTAATGATGGAATCCCATGAGAAAAATAACAAGCAAATGTACATCTATACTTGAATGTCATAGCAACTACTATGGCTCTTGACAAAGAAAACAACTAAGGCATAAAGATCAAAAAAAGAGAGAAGGCCTAGATGACGACACTGGTTCTAGACTATAAGTAGATCAAAATGCTATTTCTGTAACGCCTTGAGAAACTCCTGAAATTAAGTAGAAAAATATCCTGGATTGAGAATTAATAGTTTAAAACTTACAGTTAAGCATTTTAGGTGGTTTCCATGAATTGATTAGGCTCATATCAAATAAATTGTGGAGGCTAGTTTTTCTCAATTAAAATTAGATTTAGGCTTATGCTTCATCCCTGCTTTCTAGTCACGATATTTTCTTTTGAATGAAATTCTACACACTTTAAAGCATTAAATGTAAATGTTACGACCCGGTTCCCGAATCCCTACAGGACACGAGATCGGACCGACTCGACTGAACCCAAGACCCAGTCATCCAACCAGAAAGTAACCAAAAAGTAGGAAAATAAACCACATTCACTATGTTAAGCACCTAACAGTAACAAAAGTACAGCAGTAAAGAAGTAAAACTACTACAGTACACACCACCACAACAGTAGAAAAATAACCAGGTACAGGAATATAAAGTACAGAATGTAGGAGTACAGAGGTGCAAGGAACTACTCACTACAACAGAAAAGAGTACAACAAGAAGCTACAACTACAGGGCTCTACTGGGCCCAGCACCTTCTGCAACCATAGGCTCTGGCTGCTCAACACCTAGACCTGAAAAGGGGTTATGAGTACAAAACGTCAGTGAACGCTGAGTAGAGTGGCAACCAACTAGCTAAAGCAATAAAGGTGGACAGGTAGCCATTGTTTTTCAATTACTTTCCTTAACTAATTACTCTTTTTCACCACTTGGTTTATTCATCATGTCTCTTTCTTAATCTCGAATGTTCCTCGTGGGAACGATCTTGATTTCAATCTTTTTCGAGGAGTAGAAGGCGCACGTGGTGCTCTCCTGACCGGGAGAGTCCCCCGTGGTAATCCTATACCCAGTCAACCACCCCAAGGTCACGGAAAGATGTAACGGTGACTACAGCACGCACGATATACTCACAGGTAGCTACCCCGCACTGGCACGCGGTCAGTTGTTTCCATTAGCGTGTACGCTCAAAGCACAGCATGGAACCAGTATAGGGCATAGCCATCTCAGTAACAGGGGTCTAGCCCCTAAGAACCAAATAGGGGTCTCACCCCTCCACAATTCGCGCACCCTCTCCTGATTACCTTGGTTTGCCCAGTGGGCCTAACAAGTCGGTGTAGAGCGGTTAGCTAAACCCTGGGCCCTGTGGGGTGACTAGCTCTCTCCCTACACTAGTAGCCCTCCCCGGTACTGTGTACGCGAGGGCCAAGAAGTCAGTACAGAGTGGCCAATCCTAACCCCGGGTCCCAACCCAAGGGTGGCTAGCTCCGCTCTGCACTAAATAGGGGGACAGTCGCTCTCCTTGGTACTCCGTACTCAAGGGCCAACTCACTTCCCCACTCGCATTCCCAGTTCCATTCCATTTATTTCCAGGAGCTCTACTCCTAATTCCCCGTAAGGTTCATGCTCATATTCCTCATGCCATTCCATACCAGGTTTCATCATTTCTATTTCCATTCTTAGGTTATACACATGCAACTTGTAATTCTATCGTTCACATTTCCATATTTAGGTTATTCACAGGTAGCTCGTGCTTCCAACATTCACCTTTCCATTTCCAATTTATATACATGCAGCACATATTATGTCATTTCATGTGTGTGATAGGAAAGTTATATACAGCAGTTAACTAGCACAAGTACTACATATTTCCCAGGCAACTGTTATTCATTTATAAGCAATTGTTATCATTATATTTACTCATTCAAGACTGCAATCCATTCATTCAATACAGATAGTCTAGTATTTCTAGTCCTAGGATTCATGCCATACCCTAGGTTCTAATCATTCATTCCACACATGCATTCGGGTTTGTATTTAAAGTAGGGAAAGCCACTCTACCAATAAACCCAAGAGTAGTGGGGGCTTGAACGGCAAGTTCATGTGCCTCAGCAAGCCCCGAACCCACAACGGAATGAAGTCTTATCACAAGGATCAATCACAAGAGAATACTCAGAACAATATAGAACGTCTTCTAACAAGTAGAGGAATTCATACGGAAAACATCGGTATCTCATTTGTGGAAAACGGACCTCAAACAGACCCTAAACGGGTCAAAAACAGTGTTTCTGACTCAAATCAAATGTCTAGAACAATTTCCAGACATCTTAAAAGTGTCTAGTGTCATACCTCAAGCCCTGTGCCAATCCTCAGACGTCCAGGAACTCCTCTGGACCATCTGGACCTAGTTCCAAATGTCCGACCACATATTCGGATGTCTGGAAGTGCTTCCCATCGTCTGGTAGGTTGCCCAAACGTCTGAAATGTGTGGGAGGGTGTGTCCACGCCTTCCCGAAGTGACTCCTGCATGCAGATATCCGATTTTCTCAAATCGGGCATGCAAAAGGTGCATCGGCGGAGCGACCTGCATGGCTGTATCCGCAAAGGGACGTACCTTCACGAGACTTCCTCCTCAGACATTTGGAACCTCCTCCAGACGTCGGCTACGCCTTCTGGACGTCGCTCCAGACGTCTGATTCTGGGAAAAACCCAGAACCAGAACCTGCTTCCGCCCTCTCACACCGCGCGTGGCCACGCCGCGTCCTCTCGCCTGCATCTCCGGCTGCAGTAGTGTCGGGGAGGACCTCCCCGACGCACTCCATCTCACGTGCGCACCGCTCCTGCCGTGTGCTCACCAGCAAGCTCCCATGCGAGCTCGCAAGCTCAACTCCTCTCCTTCTCACGCTGCTCCTCTCCTCACGCCACTCCCGCGCTCTCGCTTGCTCTGCCACTCTCGCTGGGGGGAAGGAGGAAGGTGGCTGGGAAGTGGGGGAAACGAAGGTGGAGGAGGGGTTTATATAAGGTGGGTGTTTAGGGTTTTGCTGGGGCGGAAGAGAGAGAGGAGGGAAAGACGAAGGTACTGTCTGCACGCAGACGCGAGTTCATACCCAAGGTTTTCGATTTTCAGACGTTTGGGAATGAGTCCAGACATCTTACCAGACGTCTGACCCTCAGTCTAGATGTCTTAAAAAGCTTAAACAGCACGGGTCTTAACAGTAAATATAGTCAACATCTATGCTTGTTTTATCTGAAGTCTATGCTTGATCTACGATCCCATGCCCTTTCAACTAGTTAAACATCATTATATTAGATTAGGAGTGTTATATGAGTCGATACCCAACTTAGTTAGTTTAGCCCCATTTATGAGCGGGTTAGGTCCAACAACCCACTATAACTCAACATGGCCTAACCCAACACATATTTAAATGGATCTAGGTAGCAGGTTCTTAAGCAAGTCCAAATAGGTCTTGGTCAACAAGTCCTTGAGGAGAATCTTGGGAAGGATGCAATGACAAACAAGAATTGGGCGGGGGGGGGGGAGGGGGAGATGACAAACTTGGAAGATGAGAAATCATTTTGGGGAGGGAGAGGGGTTACATAGGATTGATGTTGGAAGTAGGCTATAAGGTAAGTGTGGGCCAATGAAGCGGATCATAAAGACCTAGGTTTTTCTTACTTTTTTAACTTAAAATAGTTAAACAAGCTCACATGACGTTAACCAAACCCAACCCATTTACTAACTAGTCAAACTTGATCCAATCTACCTACATTTAAATAGGTCCAAGTTTAGATCCACTAATTAGATCAATTCTACATTAGTTAAATAGGTTTGGATCAAGTTTGGCAATCCTAAATTAGATCCAAAGGCAATCGTGATTTTAAATATTTTTTGTACCCATAAAATAAGGGACCTTTTGCCCTAGCTAAAATAATCATTCCACAAAATGTAAATTAATCACAACTCAAACAAATGATGTCTTAGAGTACTTGCCGCTCCGAGATTTGACATCAAACAGCAGAACAATGTTTGACGTACAACTTGCTTCCTTTACACAGGATTGTAACACTTTTTTTCGATTAGGATTGACTGGGGGATCAAAGACCCCATATCTAAATACAAAGACCAAGAAATGATCAATGCAAATTGAAAGTACTTTGATGCTTTTTATGAAACCAATGACGAGAAACCAACCGAGGGTTTTCGATAATGTATGGGTCTGGTAAAGATTGAGCTAAGTTTATTAAATTATACTTACGACAACAAAAAAGAATTACTAAATTATGCATGCTTTGTATTCAACCTATGATTTGAATTCAAATTGTCTTCCACACTGACAAGTAGCAGCAAGTTCCAGATTTCATTTGCAAGTTTCACGGATCATTTCATTACCTTCACTAGCTAGATTACACCCTTAATGTGCCACAAGCACAAATGATTGTGTAGGTTCGATCGTACACACTTACAACCCAAAGAAGCAGTCACCAATCAATACACACGGCAACCTTGGTTTAAAATTTTGTTTCCCCACAATCAAATACTAATGCTGAGGCCCAAACAGCCCATGCTGAGTCAAATAAATCAACCATGCAATAAGTAGATATCAACAGGAATAATGCCATTTATTTGATTTGAGGATCAGACCGCAATTAGCTACACTAGTTGTCAAACTTGATATTATAACCATGATACAAGCACCTGAGACACCAAAAAAATGGCGACCTCTGACCCCATGAAGAAGGGGGCCCTTACATCAAGCAGAAGCTCCATTTATACGTTGCACCAAAGCATCCTTGATCCATCCACCTTAGGCACTCCACATACAAGAACATAACTTGCAAATGACTGCCATCAGTTGGGGTACATTACGTCAAAAAGTATGAAACAAAAACCACGAGAATACAGAGATGGCAGTAGGTTAGGAGTATACGGACATTGGAAGCATGCCCACATTATGGACATGAGCCAGGGTTCACAAAATGGATGCTGTAAGCTTCCAAGTCCGCAGCCAAAAAACAATGTTTGTTTTCCTACTACTTCATCTTTGCCCTCTTGAGTCTCCTGTTCATGTCACTGCTCTGGAGCCCATTTTTCATGGTGCACTCTGGGTTGAAGCTTACTGCATTAGGGTTAAACCTGCCCACGTTGTCAAGTTGGATAGGAGTTTCCGGCTGCAAAACGTTGAGGGTAAGAGGTGGTGGACTGGCTGGGCGACAGTTCTTGGATGACAAATGTTGGTGAAAGAAATTTTCAATTGCAATGTCGTCCTCGAAAATCGGCAGGTCTCCTGTGAGAGTCTTGAAGGCAAACTCAATGCATGGATCAGGCCATGTATCACCAAATGGAAATGATATTGAAGATTCTGTATTCTTCCGTTCACTTTCTATGGAGGCAGTTCCAGGTTGTGTTTCAGGACTACAAAGTTCTAGAGGCTGTTTATCTTCAACCAAGCTTGATGAGAGGGGTGCTGGCATAGGTGTAGTTTCAGAGTCAGCAGAGTTGCCGATGCCAACAACCTGTGGATTCAGGGAATCACTTGATGTAGTGGCACCTGATTTAGCCTTCCTAAGCAGCGACCACTCACTGACTATTTCAACAGCAGGGTCAACACTAATTCCAGCCAGCCGGCGCGATGAGCGGCGTGGCAAATACGGTGCCACCTTAATCTTGGTATTCTTAGAGCTCTGCCCTCGAATTTTGTTGATAAGTGTGTTACCCTTTTCAGGTGGTGACCCAGCAGCTGAGTTTGCAACTTCTCCTGTAATCTCCACAGGTTGCACTTCATTTTCTGATAACCTGTTTGCCATTGTCTTTGCAACCTCTGCATTTCCTACAAGTGCCTTAGGCAGCTCAGTTTCAGTATTTGATTTCAAATTTTGAATAGTAGTATCCTTATCTAAAATCACGACGTCCTTTCTGCGAGCCAGTTTAGAAGACTGGTGTTCATTAACTTCTGGATCAATGTCATTCCTCTTTACAAGTTCCTTTGTATTTGTGTCTAGATGCTGATCTGGAGCCACTATGTTTGTTGGGACAGACTCAAACTCCATAGGCCTACCCCTGGCCACCTGCTCTGGTTTCATTTCTTGAGGTACGTCTGTGATCCCATGGGAAAGAAGAGCTTGATTCTCCCCAGTTTTGCAACCTAATTCAACCTGAGCCTTACTTATTCGCAAATTAGGAAGATCGATTCTGGAATTACATCCCCCCTCACCTGAAAGAAAAACACTTACAAGAGTAAGTTGAATAATATGAATGAACAGAAGCAAAATCAACAAAATATCAAAAGCATCACATAAAGAACACAGTGATTTACATGGAAACCCTACTCACGAAGAGCAAGAAGAAAACTACAGGAAAAGGCCCCTGATAGGACAGATTTCTCTATTGATCTTCTCAAAAAAATAAGTGAAAGATACATGCCTATTTATAAGTTACCACACACTCAACACTCTACATCTCATGATGTGGTACTAAACCAGCCACACATTCTCCAATAGAGTATGAATAAGTCTCCATAAAGCATCACAGAACCATTGACAGATTTCATACTCGGAAATATCAAAATGCTAAGGAATTGCAAATAAAGTTGGATGTATTACAAAAAAAGAAGGGAGAAAAAAATCTGACTGACCAGAGTTATACATGTGAGATCCTTCAGAAGATGGTTCAACAGAACATTGCTGCACTTTTCCACAACTTGACGTCAGATTTTCAAATAGAAGCTTCTTTGCTATGCCCTCCTCATTCTTTAGCTCCCTTCCAGCAGATGGGGACTGGACACCAGCATCAAGTGTGGGAAAAAATCAGTAGGAAGGAAGAAGCATAATA
Source organism: Thalassia testudinum (assembly GCA_037157565.1). Lineage (NCBI taxonomy): Eukaryota > Viridiplantae > Streptophyta > Magnoliopsida > Alismatales > Hydrocharitaceae > Thalassia > Thalassia testudinum. The sequence continues at coordinate 98,190,139 of JAZHRO010000024.1, forward strand.
TGAATTTATTTCAATATAATTTAAGGACATATGGTTTTGATATTTTTAAATCAACGAGCAAAAAGAGAGAATTGGGAACCATAATGGGATAGTTTCTTGTTAGAAAGATCAAAGAAATAGGGAAATCTAAACATAGAAACAACCAGGGCAAATCTACTTATTGCCCGGAGTGGGCACTTGCGCACACTAATTTGGTGAAACCTCATGTATTCTCAGTAGCTAACAAATGAAAGGATCTTTCTTCTTTTCTAGTGGAATAACAGTGCCCCTATCGAGTGCCCATTTTTACTCTAATAAGGGAGAAAAGGATCATCAACTTAATATACAACTACAGATAAGCCTTTTTCTCCGCATTAAGTGGGATCACTTACATGGATTGGTTACATGGATTCCGTCTCCACTCATATCCACCTTGAGCCATTCTCAAGCTTAAATACAAGTAATCATGATCATTCCCCAATCCAAGAAAAAAGCAATCAAAATCATCAATTGCAATATCCAATGAGAATTTTGAGATCATATTATTGTTACTACCCTTAGTTTTGATGACAACAAAATTCTTATATTTATAAATTCAATACACAGAAAAGAAGTATTAGGTAAGAAATAGGGATCAAGGTTATAAGAATAAAAAGTGCAAGAAGTCATCTTTGATTTAAATATAATTTGATAAAAACATAAATGATAGTATCACCAGCAAAGAACTGGTTCTTGAAGATAGTGAAAGTGAAAATCTAAGAGTCTTTGTAATCATGTTTTCAATTGTAAGTTTAGTTTTCATTTTGTTGAGATATAGGAGGTGTTTGATATTTATTTATTTCTTGTGGAATACTTATGTAATTTACCCAGTTCTCTTTTATATAAAAAGAGGGCTAGGGTTTCTTTTGTTGGTTAATGAATCTTCTTCAATTCCATATGATATGAGTAGCAATCCTAAGATGGTGCTCCAATATCCCACCGAATAAAAAATTACAACATAATTGGATAGGCGATCCAATGCTGGCCTGTCTAGCAAGTTGTGCGCCATCACCTATGGGCTACCACCACCAACAATAGCCATGGTTGCTGCTGCTGCTCATCGATCTCCTGTTGTTCGGGTTAGCGTGATAAGTCCTCTCACACCTACTTTGGAAGGCGATAAGTCTTCTCTCGCCCATGTTGGAGAAGTTTGATCCAAGAAGACGATTGGATCAATTTCTACTAGATTTGCATGTGCAACCCAAGAAGTTGTGGAGAAGACAACTAGGAGCGCGTAGGTGATTGACTCTGGCGCCTCTATACATCTCACCAAAGATAGAGATCATTTGCAGGACCTCGTAGCTCCACAGGGGATCCGAGATGTGAGGGTAGCCAATGGTGCTACCTCCCCACTTACTACATTTGGGCATGTAGATGCCACACCTAAGATGAAGATAGAAAAAGTATATTACACTCAGTTTCCTATGAATCTCGTCTGTGAATCGCACTTGCAGGTATCTTGGATGCCTTGTTATCCTTGATGAGAAGCATTGTTACTTCCAAGATCATCAAACAAGAGAAATAGTAAAGGGAGGCATAAAGAGAGATAGGCTGTACCACTTAGACATGCCTACCTTATTTGCAGGGGTTGTGTCAATGACTCATAATCCGTTACTATGGCACTAGAAACTTGGGTATCCCTTCATGAAGAAAATGCGTCAAATGTACCCATAATTATTAGATTCATTGATTCTAGAGTGCGAGGACCACCTATTGAGAAAGCATCACGGTAGTTACCCTTGGAGAGATGGAGTTAGTGCAATATCTTTTACCCTAGTACATTGCGATGTATAGGAACCTTCCAGCCTGGAGAACACATTTTGTAATGTTTGTTTTTTTTTTTGAAATGATGAGGAATGCTATCAAAAACGATAGCAGACCGGATATTTTGTAGTGTTTGTTGATGACCATAGTCACCTTACCTAAGTCTTCCTGATGAAGGCTCGCTGCGAGATTCCCTCTATTGTCCAACAGTTTCTTTCTAAGGTGCAAACAGTATGATACCACAGTCAAGATCTTTCACAATGATAATGTACTAGAGCTTATGCACAAAGATTTATAGGAGCTCTTTCATTCCGAGGGGATCATTCATCAAACATCATGTGCTCATACTTCCCAGCAAAATGGAGTTATTGAATGCAGTTGTGACATCTCCTTAATATACTAGGACTTTAATGTCCCATATGAAGGTTCCCAAGAAGTTTTTGGGTGATTCCATACTCACTATAGCTTATTTGATTAATCGAGTGGCATCCTCTATGCTTCATGGTCAGATTTCATACTAGATTATATATCCTGAGTGTAGCAGGTCGTTCCCTTTGCCCTTACAAGTGTTTGAGTGCATATACTTTGTTCAAAATCATGATAATCAGAACAAGTTTGCTCTCCATGCGACAAAGTGTCTTTCTTGGTTACTCTAGGACACAGAAGGGCTACAAGTGTTATGATTTAGTCCGTAAGAGATACGATATTACTGCGGATGGTAACCTTCTTTAAGAAGATTCCTTACTTATCATAAGAGGGATCGACTATAGAGGTTGCCCTACAAGAGGCATAGATTTACCACAGGAGATCACAGTTAGACAATGCCCTAGTAGATGAGCCTATACAACGTCTTGCCTCCTCCAATAGGAGTGGCTCGGATACGGATGAGAAGCCCATGCAGAGGAGATCTACTACCATATGTACTCTTCATCCCATGCCCCAGTACACTGCGATTTCCCATCTAGAGGAGGGAGACAAATAGTTTAACTCAGGTATTACTACTGCAGTCGTTCCCAGAGATTTTATCTAGGCTTCTCAGGATCCCAAGTGGAGAGTAGATATGGATAAATGTAGGCTTTACAGTCTAGAAAGACACGGGATTGTGTTCCATGTCCTGAGGGTGCTACTGTTGTTGGTTGCCAATTGGTGTACGCCATAAAATATAAATCTGATTGAACTGATAGATATAATGCCAGACTCGTTGCCAAGGGATTCACCCAAATATATGGGGTGGATTACCTTGAGACTTTTTTGCCTGTTGCTCACATTACCTCCATCAAGATTATTCTTTCTATTGTTCTGATCTAGGAGTAGCCTTTATACCAACTTGATATTAAAAATGCATTTTTATATGGAGATCTGGTTAAGTTATATGGGACAACCACCAGGATATAATGTTCAGGAGGAGCTTATGTGTCGCTTACAGAAAGCCATTTACGGCTTGAAGCAGGGTCTGCGAGCATAATTTGAGAAGCTTAATTCAGAGAGTAGGAAGGTAGGCTTTCAGCGGTCTACTACTAATTCTATCTTTATCAAGAGGATAGAGTATGGTGGTATCTAGAGGGTTGTCATCCTGGCAATCTATGTCGATGATATGATTCTAACTGGTGATGATGCAGATAGGATAGTGCAGACGAAGGCATTTCTACAGTCTACCTTTGTCACTAGGGATTTAGGTGATCTTCACTATTTTTTAAGTATAGAAGCAGTCTACCAGGGAACTAGCTTATCACTATCTCAGAGACAGTACACCTTGTAGATTCTTGAAGAGGTTGGGCTACTTGAGTCCAAGCCGTCAGGGATTCCAGTAGAGTCACCATTTGACCATAGCACTAATGAGATGAATCCTTTGTGTAAGGATGTTACTAAATACCGTAGTACTGTTGGTCGCTTGCAATATCTGACCATTACATGGCCTATTATTAGTTTTACAATGAGTGGAGCTAGTCAGTTTATGCATAATCCAAGATGTAGTCATTAGTGAGAGGTGTGTCTCAGTCTGAGATACCTAAAGGGCACCCTAAGGCGAGGTTTATACTATAGAGCAGGTGGCTCTCTTGATCTTTTGGCATATTCAAATGCTAATTTGTAGGATATATAGAGGAGAAAAGATCTACTTCGGACTTTGTTGTTTATCTGGGAGGTAATATTGTCTCATGGATAAAGCGTTTTAAATGCCGACGGCATACTGCCGACAAGGCCATTTTTGGAAGGGGGCTTGCTGACAAGGATAAGGTACCAAAATGCAAGGATGTTGACGGTATACTGCTCATATCGTTGGCATGCTGGCAGATTTCGATGCGCGCATGGTCTGGCTGAGCAAGAAAGCAGCTGCTGGTTGGGCACGAGGCTTGTTGCTGGCCTCGAAATGGGCGAGAGTTCTAGGCTGCTTCGAAATGGTTGGGAGCGAGGACTGCTGCTGTGCTCGAAATGGGTGGGAGTTCAAAAATAGGCAGGAGGTCTAGGTGTTTTGAAAACACACGTGATTTTCCTTTTTTTGAGTCGTTGAAACACTTATATGTTACACAATTAGTATTTTTTGAAATTGATATCATTCTGACTATTTATGCGATTTTTTATCGGTATGTTATCGGCATGCCCTCGACATGCCCATCGGCATAGCCATCGAAAAACGGACATTTCCACAACGTGCCCTCAGCAAGCCCACGAAATGCACACTTAGGATTTCATCAACATAGCATCAAAATCGGCATTTCGAACCTTGCATAGAGGAGCAAGAAGTAGAATGTGGTAGCTCACTCTAATGCAGAGGCAAAGTATAGATCTATGGCCCAGGAAGCTTGTGAGATTGTGGATGGTGAGCTTCCTACAGGATTTAGGGATAAAGGTTGACATACATGTCCCACTTTATTGTGACAATAAGTCAGCTACTTACATTGCGTCGAATCCAGTCTACCATGAGAGAACCAAACATATTGAGGTAGACTGTCATTTTATACGGGATGCAATGTTAGAAGGAAAGATAAGTACCCCATATCTATCCTCCGAGCTTCAGCTAGCAGATATTCTCACCAAGTCATTGAAGAAGCACCATGATTTCCTGAATAGCAAGTTGGGCATCATCGACATATACATCCCAACTTGAGGGGGAGTTTTAGAGATATAGGAGGTGTTTGATATTTATTTATTTCTTATGAAGTACTTATGTAATTTACCCAATTCTCTTTTATATAAAAAGAGGGTTAGGGTTTTTTTTATTGGTTAATACATTTTCTTCGATTCCACACATTTCATAGATTGTAAATGAACCCGAAATTTCTTCAAGCACCATAAGATTAAGTTCTTTATCTTAAATAGAAGCTAAACCTAATTTTGATCTTTGATCTATCCTTCATTGTATTGATCGGATTCGTTCCTAATCAACATTGAATAACAAAAAAGAACCCAATTTTATAACTCATGACATTTGATCCGCTAATGTAACTTTCTTTATTGATCAAAATCACATTCGATCGATCAACCAAAGTTTTTGATTGACCAACATGTGGATTTTTTGTCCTAGATTTGCTACACATCTTTGATTGACCAACACACAATCTTGATCAACCAAAAACCCTATTTAATCAACCAACATGTCCTGATCAACCAAGTTACATGAGATTCAAAAACTCTTTTCTATGGCCTTTTAATCAATCATTGATCCATCCTTGATCGATAAACATTTTAAATTGGCTTTTAACTTATGACCATTGTTTTCATTAATTACCTTCCAATTTTAATTAGTATTAATCTCTTTGTAAATAATAACCATTTCCATTCAAAGCACAACACACTTCATTCTCCAACACAAAAAAATCAAAAACACTTTCTTAGAAAACATTGTTAATTATTCGTGCACTTTTCTTTCTCAATTCTTTTATATTATTTATGAAGGTGCTCGATTTGTTGAGTTTCCTTTCTCTGCCTCTCAAAAGGAGACAAAAGTGCTTTGCTTTAGGGATCGAGTTGTTGTATGTCCAGTTAAGCCACATGCAGGCTAAGTAGCTTGGTATAGTGGATTGATCGATTGAGACAAATCATGAAAATCCTAAGTTGAGTCACTAAGTAGTGATTTTCACCTATAGGGGTTTTCCACTAGAAATACATGCACATATTTGTAGTTTCATTATAGATAGGTGATTAATTCATGGTTAATCTATAATTGTATTTTACATTTAATTTTTTAAATAAATCTAGTGCTACTTGAATCACCTCCTCTAATGTAGCTTGTGATCCATAGGTTCCTTCAATTTGGTATTAGAGAGGATTATTCGAGTAGGCATCAGGTACCATCTCGATATGACTACACCGACCAAGAACATAGAGGTGCAATCCAACATCTAGCCTCCTCCCTTTGATGGATTAGATTATGGTTACAAAATTAAGATGAGGATTTATCTTGAATCGATGGAGGAAGGCATATAGGAGGCAATTGAATTCAAATATGTAAGGGAAGAACTTGAAGAATGCTATAGCTATGAATGCACTTTATTGTGCACTCACCAAGGAGGAATTCAACCATGTCTCCACGTGTGAATCAACTTATGAAATATGGAATGCCCTTCAAGTCACCTATGGAGGTGCATCCATGGTAAAGGAAACATGCATTAGTATTTTAACAAACAAATATAAATGTTACGAAGAAAGGTGAAAAGATACGGGACATATTTACAAAGTTTACTAACATAGTGAATCCCCTAAATAACGTCAAAACAAAATTTACTCAAGAGCAATCAATTCAAAAAGTGCTAAGGTCACTTAGTGCCTGGTTATCAAAGTCCACTACAATCCACGAAGAAAAAGATTTATCAACTCTAGAGCTTGATCTAATGGGTAGTCTCATAACCCATTAAGTGCATCTAGAAAATATGAAGAAGCATGAAGAAGAAACCAAACCAGAGCCTACGAAAAAATCTCTTGACTTCAAGGCAAGCATGGAGGACTTAATTCGGAGGAGATCGAGTTGGAGGATCGTAAGGAAGTGGCACTTCTTACACGACTTAGACAATTCATGAGAAAGAAAGGTAAAAGATGAAGTTTTCGACTACCATCATTTGTTTTAAGTACAAGAAAAAGGGGCATGTTCAAAAAGATCATCCACCACTAAAGCAAGACGAGGAAAACGAGGGAGAATAAACGACCAAAGCAAAAGGAAGAAGAGGATGTTCAAAAGGACATTCAAAGCAATGTTGGATGATAGTGACTATGAGACAGAAATCGACCAAGAGAATCAAGAAGATGAAGGGGCTCATCCATGTCTCATGGCATCAACCAAATCAGGTGAAGAGGTAAACATCGACTTTCTTTAGATGAATTACTTGATGCTTATAAAGATTTGTATAGCTTCACTAAGAGACAAAAGAAAGAAAATAAAGAATTTAGGAGTAAGTATTGAAGCTTAAAAGAAGAAAAAGCTAGTTTAACAATTAACCTAGAAAGAGTTAAGATCAACCAAGGCTATAAGCTTAGACTATCATGAAAAAGTAGAAGATTTAAAGAAGCAATATATCCACTTTGAGGAAACCCTTAATAACCTTAAATATACCACTAGAGTTTATACACATTTCTATAAAGAACTTGAAAAGATAACCAAAGAAAAAGCCAAAGTTGATACACAGAGAAAAGCACATACAGCTAGGCATGATGGATTTATTAGAAGACTAGGGACAAAGGTAGCTATAGACCCACCACTTCTCATGAGGTCTATAAAACCAAGCCTTCGAAAGATGCTAAGACACAAGGACCACAAGAAAATGAGTACATAAAAAGGACATTCTAAATTTTCTTCTAAGATGTGAAGGATCGATGGATGGTAAACAATGGTTGTTCTCGTCACATGATTGGACACTCAAAGCTATTCATTGAATGGATACAAATTAAAGATGGAGGATTTGTCAAGCTCGGCAACAAACATTGCCGCATACTTGGTAAAGGGGCAATTGGAAACTCCACCAAGCAGATACGCAATGTCATTCTTGTCGAAAATTTGAAACATAATCTGCTTAGTGTTTCATAGATAATGAACAAATCTTTTACTCACTAAAAGGGGCTTTAAAATCTTTAAAAAGAGAACAAATTCTGTAGTAATTGAGGGCTATAAAATTGGAGATATCTATGCCCTACACTTCTCAAAAGAAAAGTGGATCTAAATGAAGTGAATCTTTGGCACCGTAAGTTAAACCACATACACTTCAAGCACTTAAATAAGTTATCCCACAAGGAATGAGTTCGATACCTACCCAAACTAACATTTAAAAGGGGACTCCCAATGCAAATCATGTAAACTTGAAAAAATGCATAGGTCTTCCTTTAAATCTAAAAATTTAGCTTCCACTTCACGTACCTTAGAACTATTACACCTTGATCTATTTGGGCTAACCCGATTTGAAAGCCTAATTGATCAAGATTTTGCCTTCTTATAGTTGATGACTTCTCAAGATTCACTTGGATCGCCTTATTGAAGCATAAGGATGACTCATGTGATTCTTTAGTCTCACCTGAAGACTACAAAAGGAGAAAACTCTCAAATTCTTAGAATTATGACTAATCATGGGGCAAAGTTTGAGAATGAAAAATTCTCAATCTTCTGCACCAAGTATGGTATAACCCTTGAGTTCTTCCTTCAGGCATTGTCTCAAAACGGTGTTATAGAGCTCAAGAATCGTACTCTATAAGAATGCACCCGAATTATGTTCTTGGAGTCAAGACTTCCGAAATATTTCTAGGCCGAAGCTATAAATGCATCCTATGTTTTAAATCGCACCCTTTTAAGGCCTACTCTTAAAAAGACTCCTTACAAGCTTTACTATGAGGAATCTCCTAGTGTATCTTATTTTAGGGTATTTGATGGTAGGTGTTATCTTCTAAATATCTACGATAATTTTGTTGAGTGTCAAGTTATTTTGTATATCTATTATTTTTTAGTGTTATATTGAATGAGGGGCATACTTGTAACTCTACTCTTTAGTTGCCTCTCTATATAAAGGCAAATAGGATTTTCTAATAGAAATAATTTGGCATTTGCAACCTAACATGGTATCAGAACAGCAGTCCTATACTAGTGTTCAGGTACCCCACCCTGAGATCTAACCTTTGAACCCCTTCCACCTGATCCCTCTTCTTCTCAAGGCCTCCACTAGCCTTCATCCTCTCTGATCACCGTTGTTGGACCCCTCCAACCGACTGCAGCAACGTCGCCACCAGCAAGAAGGACCCAGCGACGGCCCACAATGCTGCAACGCCACCGTTGGGTCAGTGCAAGGTAGCATGACGGCAAATCTAAGTGCTGCAGCACCACCTATCGGGAGTTGTGCACCTGTAAGGTGCTGCGCGTGGTTTGAGGAGCACTGACTATCTATGGTCTTCGGGGTGACATGAGAAGTCGCCCATCTTTCTTCTCCAACCAAGCAGAGGTCTAGGGAAAGAAAAACCCCTTTAGGGTCTTATCTAGCCCAAAAGGGTGTTTGATATGGTCTGATTTTTCGCAACTGTGAAGTTTTTCAGACCTTCATATGGTTTAACTTTGTGCTATAGTCCCTTATTTGGGTGTTTCCCACATGTCGGGTGATATGGAAGACAAGAAGGATCCCTCTAGCAACTCGGCAAGGAAGATATCTAACCCAAGCACATCTTTTATGCAGGAAATTTCTATCAAGTTGGATGGTACCAACTTTCTACTATGATCTACCTCCTTTTCTTAATTTGTGGGATCACACAGAAAAATATATATTTTGACACAAGAGGAGCCTACTGTCAAGTCTATCAACTGGGACGTATACAATGATTGAGTGACTACCTACATGCTGAATAACATGGAGCCTATTGCAAAGCAGGTCATGCCCTATGCATCGACAAAGAAAATGTGGGAGGTTATTCATGAGATATATTCTCATAAGAGTAACATCAGCCATCTCTATAAGGTAACTGAGTAGTTGCACTCTTTCCGGAAGGGAACTATGTCCCTTGCTGAGTACTATGGTTTTATGAACCTCTAGTATGAGCAGGATATCTACCAGCCGATCTCCACAGATGTCACTGTTATTGCCAAGCAATGTGAAGCTTTCCGGTCTGTTTAGTTGCCTGCAGGTCTTGGTCCTGAATGTAAGTCTATGAAGGATCATCTTATGGCCCTGGACGAAATCCCTACACCTGCACAGATATATGCTCGACTCTCCAAACTTGAGATATCTAACACTATCCTATTCTCTGATTCCTCTGCCATGGCAGCTACTGGTCATAGTAGGGGAACCCTAGGGGGCAGGGGGAGAGGACATCGAGCGAGAGCTGGTGGCCATGACAGAGGACATGATTTGTTTTATGACTATTGTCATAAGACATCATACTATCAACAGGTGCTGGATAAGGCACAGGTTACCTCAAGGCCATCAGGCTAATTAGGTTGCATATGGTGGAGATGAAAGCCAGCACTATCAGGATGAAAAACAAGTCACTCATCAAGTCACTATTTCCAAGGAGGAGTACGATAGGCTTGTGTCTTCCTAGGCCACTTCTACTGCTAGTGTGTATCTCTCAGAAGATAGGTACTGTTGCTAGCACCAGAGGTGTTCGTAAGCCATCCTGGCTTGCTGACTCGGGTGCATCTTCTTACATCACAGGAGATGTTACCCTTTTTTCAACCTTTAAACCATTGACTATTCTAGTACATGTCAGAGTAGCAGATGGTACCTTGTCCCCTGTGACAAGCTTAGGTGACATTTCTTTGTCTTCTGCTTTACCTCTTTCTAATGTCATGCATGCACCTAAATTTACTTTGAATTTAATGTTTATCAGTCAAATTACTAAGCCATTAAATTGCATAGCAGTGTTTCATGATCACTTCTTGCAGGACCTCTTGATGATGAAGCAGATTGGTGGAGAACTTGAACAGGATGGCCTTTACTATCTTGATCTTCCACCAGAGCATCATTCCATGGCTACTACTTTTTCCATGTCTACTTTACAGTGGCACCTTAGATTGGGACATCCTAATGTTTTTGTTCTTCATCACCAGTTTCCCAATATGCAATTTTCATATTCTTTTGCTTGTGATGCCTGTTAGCTTGGCAAGCATCATAGAGTTTCTTTTCCTAGTAGTAATAAAATAGTTGAGTTCACTTTCTCTCTTATTCATACGGATCTATAGGGCCCATGTCTAGTCAGGAGTCTTAGGAGTTTTTGGTATTTTCTTATACTTGTGGATAACTGTACCCATGTCTATTGGGTCTTTATGATGAAAGAAAAATTCAAAACTCCTGTACTGATTAAAAATTGTGAATGAAGTAAAAATTCATTTTTTTACTACTATTCGTATGTTTCGAACTGATAATGGGCTCAAGTTTGTGAATTCTACTTTGACTCAGTTTTTTCAATCCCATGATATTATACATCAGACCTCTTGTGTTCAACATCCCAACAGAATGGGGTGGCTGAACGTAAGTTGAGACATCTTTGACATTGCCCACACTATTATGTTTCAGATGCATGTTCCTACTACCCTCTGAGTAAATGCTATCGTTACAACTGTTTCTTTTATTATTCGAGTGTTGTCTTCTGTTCTTGGTGGGAAAGTCTCCTATTCTATTTTATTTTGTGATCAAGAGTTGTTTTCTCTACTTCCTAAAATATACTTTCGTGATCAAGTATATTTTTTGTGGGTTATTTTAGAACCCAGAGGGGGTATAGATGCTTTGATCCTCTTTCACATCATTTTTATGTTAGTAAGGATGTGACTTTCTTTGATGACATGTTGTACTATTCTACTATGGGAAAGTCTCCCAGTGTCTCACAGGATGTTCCATGGCCTATGCCAACTGCTGCACCTCCAGGTCCCTCTGAGCCTCCACCTTAAGATGTATTGCCCATTACCTATCCTAGACATCCTGAGGAGACAGATGTCTTCCCTAAGCATTTTCAACGCAAACCTCCTTCCACCACTCTACAGGAAGAGCCACTTTCTATTATTCATGTTCAGTCCTTTGCTGATACTACAGATTCAAATGGAGGTCCAAACACTACACCACCTGAGGTACCTAATGTGGATCTTCCTATTTCTCAGAGGAAGCCACAACGATCTTGTGTTAAATATTCTGTTTCAAATTATGTCACTTGATCATTTACATACAACAAGGAGACTTCTATCTCTTGCAGTGAACAGATATTGCCAAGAATCATATTGAGGCTTCTCAAGACCCTTCCTAGACCTTAGCCATGGAGGAAGAAATGACTACTCTTCAATCAAGGGGTACTTAGGAACTCGTTGACTTACCCCCTAATGCTACTATTGTAGAGTGTAAGTGGGTGTTCACCTTGAAATGTCGTCCAAATGATATAGTTGATAGATTTAAAGCATGGTTGGTCGCCAAAGGTTACACTGAAACCTTTGGAGTAGACTATTTTGAGACCTTTTCCCCAATTGCCAGACTCAATTCAGTGCAAATACTTCTTTCTGTGGCAATCAACAGTGGTTGGTCTGTGTCTCAACTGGATATAAAAAATGTCTTCCGTTATGGTGACTTAGAGGCAATGATTTAAATGCCGACGAAATGACGATTTTAGAAGATATACCATGTCGACATGCTCAAGTTATCGAAACGCAAGTGTTTCGCCGTATGCCAGCAAGATTGTCGGCATGCCGTCGGTAAGCTCGACATGCCAGCAACATGTTGTTGCTCCTGTTATTGTTGCTGCTCCTATTGCAGCTCTGTTGTTGCCGTTGCACAGGTTATCTATCAACTTATTACATATTAAGTAAAAGATAAGATTTAGGAATTAAATGAAAATATTTATCCATTGAAACAGTTATTTTTAAAATTCTAATCATTTTGACTACTTTTGTCATTTTGTCAACATGCCGACGAAACATGCATTTGAAAATTTATCAAAACGGCGTCAAAATCGACATTTTGAACCTTACTTAAAAGAAGTTTACATGTAACCCCCTGGTTTTGTCATTGAGTGGGAGTGTCAGAAAGTATGCAAGTTGAAAAAGCATTTATGATCTTAAACAGAGTCCCAGGGCATAGTTTAAGAGATTTAGTAAAGCCATGCAAGAGTTTGGCTTTATTAAATCCACTGCAAATCACTTTGGTTTTACCATGCATAGAACTTCTGGATCCGTTATTCTTATGTGTATGCAAATGATATATTGCTTAATGGAAGTGATGAAACAGGGATAGAAGCTACTAAAAAATTCTTGCACTCTCAGTTTGTCACTAAAGATTTAGGTATAATAAACTATTTTCTAGGCATTAAAGTACAACATGCTGATGGTGGTCTAGTGTTGTCACAGAGAGTATGTTCTTGACATACTAAAAGAGACAGGGATTCCTATGAACCCCTCTTTACCACTTGCAGACTTTGAGAGTCTACTGCTTGAAGATGACATCAGAAACCGTGCTATGGTGAGAAAGTTGTCATATTTAACTGTCATGAGACTTGATATTTGCTTTGTTATGGGGAGATTAAGTCAGCTTATGCAGTCTCCTAGAGAGGTTCACTAGAATTGTGTGTCAGGTGCTAAGTTACCTTAAGCAAGCACCTGGGAAGGGGCTACCTTTTATGAAGCATGGCCATCTAGATATCTGGAGGTATTCTGATGTAGACTATCCAGGGGCACATGAAGACAAGAGATTTACTACTGGCTACTCTACCTATGTGGGTGGCAACCTTGTCACATGGAGAAACAAGAAGCAAAATGTTGTCTCCAAATCCAATGCAGAATCATGGTATAGGGCTATGGCCCATACTACTTGTGAGCTCCTATGGGTGAGATCTATCTTCTATGACTTGAGAGTCTTTCTGGTCCTACTTCCATGTATTGTGGGTGGCAACCTTGTCACATGGAGAAACAAGAAGCAAAATGTTGTCTCCAAATCCAATGCAGAATCATAGTATAGGGCTATGGCCCATACTACTTGTGAGCTCCTATGGGTGAGATCTATCTTCTATGACTTGAGAGTCTATTTCTGGTCCTACTTCCATGTATTGTTATAAGGCAGCTCAAACAAGAGATTCATAGGAAACTCAAAAGCATAGTATACCTTCTCGATCTTCATCTCAAGGGTCACATTTACATGCCCAACTGCAATGATTGAGGAAGTAGCCCAATTGGCCAGTCTCACATCTCTGATCTCCTATGGAACTGTAGGTTCTATCAACCAATCTTTGTCTCATGTGAGATGAATAGAGGCACCGAAGTCGATCACCTATGCGCGCTTGACCCTCTTCTTCTCCTCCATAACTTCTTGGGCTCTTGGATCAAGCCTCTCTATTAAGGGTGAGAGGACTCATCGCCATCTAAGCCAAACGTGAAAGGAAACTCATCACGCAATAGAAGATTCCAACCACAGGAGATCGAAACCACCCTCTGTGGTGACTACTGCAAGTGCTGTCAGCCCCCCAACGATGACGCAGCCACCACTTCCGATCTGTTTGGTGATGGCTACAACGCCATTGCTGCCTCCTACGGTGCTACTGCCACCATTAGCGGTGGAGACCATCAAATCACCTTCAATTTGGTGATTCGATCATCTTATGGGTAGATTTTTCGATGGGATATCGGAGCACCGACCTAAGATCACTACTCTAATACCATGTGAAACTAAGGCCTTTTTTGAAGGAAAAAGATGAAAATTACCTGTAATCATCCTAATTGCATTAATAAGTAAAAGGAATGGACTTCCAGCTTATGAAGCCAAAAATTCAGAAAGACATTTTGCATCTCGTGTTACATTTTCAACCCAACTCTCTTTCCTAAACACCTTGCTATTCCTCTGAAGCCAGATACTCCAAATGATAGCAAATGCTTGACACCAGCCAGCCCCATCCAACCCGAGGTGATCTCTAAAACTCCTCCAGAAGGCCTCAAAATCTGATTTGTTCACCATTGACAGGTTAAATTGATCCCAGACATCTTTAGAGAAATAACAATCAAAGAAAAGGTGTTATACATCCTCCTCAACTTGCCGGCGTAAGGGACACAAGTTATCAGCATCCAACGCCCATTTAAATCTGTAAACTATAGTGACTAGACGCTTCCTCCTCAGCAACCATAGGAAAAGCTTAACCTAAAGGACCAAATAAGTTTTGAGTCACCATTTATCACCAAATCTGAATCTGGTCCATCTACAATTAGGAAATCATATGCTTCGTTTACTGTAAACAAACCATCCCTCCAAAAAAAAATGAATCCTCTTTTGCTGAAACCGGGGAAAAGTCCTTGAGAATGCTTGTTAGTTGCTGAAATTCCTCAAAAGTTGCATCAGATAAGCCTTCAGACAATGTGGCATCTCACGTTCCATTATTTCATCCCACACATCACTGCCAGCACCTCCTTATTCACTGTTTGATGAAAGAAACGCTGGAACAGGTCTGACAAACAACCAAATTCAGACCAATTATGCATCCAGAATTTTAAAGATAACCCATTGCCCAAATTGGGAGAAAACTGATATGCATATTCATTCACCAGGGGGCCCATCGAGCTCCAGAAAGCTGAAACACCTCTTGTATGCAACCCTGACCCATGCACCAAATCCACCATACTACCAAACGAATCCTTCACATCAGAAGTGACCAACGATTTTAGAAGTTAAATTCATTCAACTTACGAATGCCAAGCCCACCAGCCTTCTTAGGCTTACATAACTCACCCCACGGTACAAGTTGAACAACTCTTCCCGTGAAATCGGGCCCTTTCCAGATCATGTCTATTTGCTTGATATTCTTGGGAGGTGAACACACAGAGAGAAAAAACATCGGCAACAAAGATAAGACTGATTTCAACGGGATCAACCTTCCCCCACATGATAACATTCTTCCACTCCACGAAGATAATCGGCTTGAGAACTTCTCAATCAGATGTTTCCAGTCCAAAACACCCAACCTTTTACCTTTCAAAGGAAGGCCAAGATAGGCAATTGGGAGATGCACCCCTGGGGTCCCCAGAATAGTTGAAATGCCATTCACAAATTCCCTCCCCAATGCAAATGTAACCAAGCATGATTTATTTCTATTAACCTTTGAGCAAAGAAAAGTATCACCGAGGACACATGTCCAGCTGCCACTAAATCCCCTTTGATAAAAAAAAGATTGTGTCATCTGCATACTGTAGAATAGGTGTAAGTAGGCACCTCTCCCTACTGGTGGTAAATCCTAAAAATAGATCACCATTACACGCCTTAAACGCCATCCTAGCCAATGTATCCACCGCGATGTTAAATAGCATAGGACATCCCTGTCGCATACCCCATTGCGGTTGAATCCATCTTCCATCAGCCCTCCCATTGACAAGATCAGAAAAAGAGGATGTAATACATCTCTTCAACTGTATCCAAATATCTAGGAAACCTCTCCTCTTCAAAATATCCTAAAGATCGTTCCAAGTTATGGAATTATAAGCCTTGGAAAAATCCACCTTCCAAAAAAAAGCCAAACAATCTCTCCTCCAAGCCGATAGGAATTCCTCTGCCAACACATATGAATCCTACAAGGATCTCCCCCGGATAAACGCCGACTGCACTGGTGGAAATAATGTCTGGTAAAATATTACAAAGTCTATTTGCAAGAATTTTAGCTACCAGCAAATAAATAGAATTGAACAAGGCGATGGGTCTAAATTCATCCATCTTTTCTGCTCCTGGCTTCTTAGAAAGTAAAAATAGTTAGACCTTATTTAGCCTCTCAAATCCTTCATTTGCATTAAAAAATTCTTTAATCATAGCCACCATGTCAAGTCCAACCACATCCCACATCTCTTTGAAGAAAACAATCTACAAACCATCCAGACCAGGTGACCCTTCAGCCTTCAACCCCCGCAGGGCATGTAGTATCTCCTCTTCCTTCACCTCCCTAATGAGTGCCACTTTCGCCTCCTCCCACACCTACTCCAACTCCAGATTTGCCAAACGCCAATCCCCACATGGTTGTCTTCTCGTAAACTATTGGAAATAATCTTTAAAAGCATTGCAAATATGATTTCTCTTTTTTAATACCTCATATCCCACCTTCAAATTAGTAATCACATTTTTCCTTCTTCTCGCACTTGCAGCCAAATGAAAAAATCTAGTATTTGCATCCCCTTCCTTAAGCCATCGTTGGTGCGATTCTGCCTCCAATCCATTTCCTTTTTAAAATCTTCCTCAGAAACAACCATTTGATTTTCACGATGTTCTTGGCACTCCACACTAGACAACTATGTGCTCTCTTCTTTCCTGTCCAAATTTGCTATCTTTACAAGGGCCTCATTCCTTCTTTTCTTCCTACATTCCTTGAGATCACGTTTAAACTCAATCATAGCTTGTCTTACCGCCTTGATTTTGTAGGCTAAGGTACGTGTAACTAATGTAGATTGGGTGGTGGCCATCCATCTTTCTCTAATCAAATCTTTGAACCCCTCCTCCTTCAACCATGACTTGTGGAACTTGAAATATGTTGATAACTTGGCCGCTTCCTTACTACGCCAAAGAATGGGAGTGTGATCAAAAAATGGTCTATCACAAGCGACCACATCAGCCAACTGAAAGGATAATGCTAGAGCAACATTGCATATAAATCTATCAATACATGAGGCTGCACCACTCCTATTCCTCCAAGTGAAACGAACACCTGTCGATGAGCTCAAGGTCTTGCATAACCTACTGAAATTGCACAGTAGACGCATCAATTCTACCATCCGGTCTATCCTCAGACCTGAGAATCACATTAAAATCACCCCCTATCAACCACAGCATCCCCGCAACAAAAGAAGAGATGCTCAAGTTCCTCCCAAAAAGAAATCCTAGAAGCATCAACACAGGGCCTATACATTGTAGATACAGCAAAGGAAAATCCATCAATTTTCCTTGTGAACACTGACGTCATCATTCTATCAACAATCCAAGAAACCTCCAGATCTTCCTTCAGCCACCACTTCTATTTGATTTGTGAATACATTACCAAAAAGTTGAATCCTTAAACGAGAAGACAAGCTCTCCAAATTGTCTCTTGCAAACACACCCTAACATGCACTCAGAATAAACTTGTGCTTTTGCAGTATAACATTGCGGTGCCTGAAGATTTGCTGGAAAAAGACCAATGATGACCTGATTTCATCCTATCAGAGTCAGCCTTATTTGTCGTACCTTGCACATCAGAGGCAGCATCTTCTGCGTGGGGTTCCACCCTCCCTAACCTCCTGCCCATCAGCTCATTC
This sequence comes from Thalassia testudinum, assembly GCA_037157565.1. Lineage (NCBI taxonomy): Eukaryota > Viridiplantae > Streptophyta > Magnoliopsida > Alismatales > Hydrocharitaceae > Thalassia > Thalassia testudinum. Next base: position 98,208,110 of record JAZHRO010000024.1, read on the forward strand.
TCACTAAGCTTGATCACATCCGAACCCATCTCTCCCATGCTCGCCCCAAAAATGGAGCCAAAAGCTTTGGGGTCATACACCCTGCAATATCAAAGCAGAAGCAGCCAAGGCGGTGACAGGTACGTTCTCATGTGATCTAAGAGAATCATGTGCAAGACGAGTCAACTTACTATGCACGAAACCAAGGTTGGGTCTGATCGCCACCTGTGGAGTGCGTTGAAAAGACTTCTGCATTGCGCCCAAGTCCATGCACGCATATGGGTCAGCATCCATCCATGCACACAGTTCAGCATCCATGCATCTGACCATTCTCACGTACGGGTCAGCATCTAGCGTCACCTGCTCCATACCATGCACCAGCGCTCCGCTCTCCTCAAATCTCATCCCCTACACATGACAAGGCCGTAGAGCAGGAGGCCCAACAGATGCCTCATAACACAAAGGAATAAACAAGTAACTGGATAAGGAGTTGTACTCACCACATCTGGATCAATTTATGGATCCGGATACCATCTGTTTGTTGCAAGAGATATTTCTCGCTAGCTCAGCATCTATTTTTGGATCGTGATCCAAAATAGGAAACCCATTTGCCACTGAGACCGAACCCATAAAAGCCAACTGGGGTAACCATGGTGACTTATTCCCCTCCGTAGAGTCGAGAAGCCTTTGGTTTGGGCACCACACCCGTGTTTCACGACGATAGCGTCGGACAATAGTTCTGACCGGAGCATCGCCCATCACCGGTGAAGCCACCACTGCTGAACTCTGCCTCCTTCGATCTCAATGTTGATCAGCCACCGCTCCTTCCAGCATCCACAGTAGTACCAACAAGAGCTTGAGCATACGAGAGCTTATGATCACTCTCCCAAGCCTCCTCAAACCTGACCACGCACGTACACCCGCCAAAGCGCACGACCTCCATCGATATCAACTGACCAACCAACAATTCCCCTTCCACAGTCACCATCGAAGCATCATCCTCCTTTAATCCAAGCCTAAAATTCTCCTAACACGAGCAAAGGCAAAACAAAAGGCCACCACGATCTCCATAGTTCACAACCGCAACAGTATTCCCCAAATGCGGAAACGAACAGGTCTCAAGGATCCTCTCCTCTGTGGCTCCCTCGTAAATGCTCAATGTCATCCAAGGAACAACCGCATCCCCAATCACAGACTCAGCAAATTTAATTCATCCCACATCCTCAGCCATCAACCCAAAAACCAAGATCTCTAATAACAAGGACACCTTCCAAGCGGAAGACGTCAATCCACTGCGCAACAGAAAGGACCGAACCTGATCCATATGCACCTCTCCATGTTGAACTATCCCTATCAAGGACCTCTCCAACAATGAGTCTAATGTCTTCATCTCCTCGGACCATAGAGCATCAATCCCAATGACTAGCAGATCAGCCACCGGTGGCGGAGGCAGATGTGATGTACTTCTCGAGCCATTCCCAAGGAATCTCCTCAGGCACGTCATCCTTCGATGCCCCTAACCGCGGCACAGCAGACAGACCACTGGATCACGGCACTCTCGTCCCCGATGGCCCCTTCCATGGCACTTGAAACAATCTCCAACGAACAATCCCCTCCCACTCTCCCCACAAGGAGACCCCTCACCTCTTCCACGAGCCCCATCACCCCCACCCTCCCATGTGCGCCCATCTCCAATCACCCTCCTACCCATCTGTGTCACCGTTCTTCACGAGGATAAAGGTTATACCAGGATAAAGTACTGTAGAGATAAGTTGTGAAATGTTTGGTTGTTGTAAAAGAATAAATGGTGGGATAAAATGATTAGTAGTGTGATGTGATGTTGGTGGATGATTTTTTAATATTATGATATAGGTGAGTGGGTTGATGTAATATAATGAATGTATTGTAATGGATATATTATGTTGAAGTGGATATATTTTAATATATATTGGTGTTGATGTGATGTAGTAGGATAGTTTGATGACGTTGATTGGAGTGGAATAGGTTGTATCATTTGACTTTCGAATTAATTTCTTTGATTTCCTCTAGTAATCCTTTGATTAGGGGATAACCCTTGAGTTATCCCAAGGGTTATCCCCCAGCCAAACGCAACCTAAATGATATGCCTTAATCATCAATAGAAACCCTAGCCCCTTTTTTATATACAGAGGACTAGGCATATTACATAAGTACCCCATAAGAAATAAATAAATATCAAACACCCCTATAACTTAACAATAACCATATTACAAAAAACCTGGATGGCTCGCTCAGGGCATACAAAATCCAACAAACTCCCACTTGCCCTAAGAGCCATTCTAGAATCTCTTTCAACCCCATACTGCTAACATGTCAATCAAATGACTCTCAGTCAAGGCCTTTGTTAGGTATAGAGAGTCCCCAATACAGTCATTCACAGGTTGTTTGTTTCATTCTTAGATATCTAAAGGGGAGTCTAGGGTAAGGACTCCATATGAGAAACAATGGGCACATAGATCTCCATGCTTATTTTGATGCCGACTATGTGGGAAGTTTGGAGGACATGAGACCTACTAAAGGATATACTGCCGCCTTCCTAGATGAAAATTTGGTGACATAGAAAAGTAAGAAGCAAAAGGTGGTGTCCAGATCCAGTGCCAAGGCAAAATACAGAACCATGGCCGACACTACTGGTGAGATTATGTGGTTGATTCATTTTCTTAAAGATCTGGGTGGCAAGTCAGGGCTCTGATACCTATGTTCTGTGATAACAGGTCTACCATCTTTATTGCATCCAACCCAGTCTTCCACAAGCGCACGAAACATATTGAAGTGGACAACCATTTTGTCAGAGAGATGGTGTCTACTGGGAAGATATGCATCCATGCCACTACTTCTGAGCAACAAATTGTCAATATATTCACTAAGGCTCTTTCTCGGAAATGTCGTGAATTTCCATGTTCCAAGTGGGCATGCTAGACATATAAGAGTTATAATGTAGAGGGGTGTGCATGTCTTTATTTTGTCTGTCTTCAAGCCTACCATGTACTCTTCTTATGGGTCTCTTTATATAAAGAGCCCTAAGGTTATGTTCTCGAATAACATGCTTATTCTTCTCTTCCCACAAATGGAATTGGCGACTATATCGAGCGAACTACATCAAGTTTCTCTATGAACTTGTGTATCCATACCACCTCCTTTGCAACATCTGATGCAATAATGTATTTGGTTTCAACTGTTGAATCAATCATGGTATCCTGCTTCTAACTTCTCCAACTCACAGAACCATCGTTCAATAGGAAACCCTGATGCAGACTTTCTATCGTCAATATCCAACTGGAAGTCGAAATCGATGTACCCTAACACCTGGAGATCCCTACGTCCAAAGACTACGCAGTAATCATTAGTCCTTCTCAGTGTTCCTGTCGTGGGTTGGACTCGTAACGGCTTACCACTCCCACTACGTGACAAATGTCTAGTCATGTATACATCAAGCTGGCCACTATGGAAGCTTATGGACATCCACCCATAGCTTTCTTCTCCTCAACAATCTAGGGAGATTCCCTTTAACAAATGAACACCATGTCTAATATGGAGAAAACCTTTGTAGAAGTTATTTATGTGGAACCCCTCAAAGACCCTAGTTATCTAACCCTGCTGTGATAATCCCAGAATCCTCGTCTTTATGTTTTTAAACATTTTCAAACCTAAGATATAAGAAGCATCCCCAAAATGTTTCATCTTGAAGTTTTAAGATAACCAAAGCTTAACACTGGATAACATTCCTACATCATTCCCAATAAGTAAAATGTCATCCACAAATAGTACTGGAAAGGTGATAGCACTCCCATCGACCTTCTTGTAGACATATAAGGTTCATCTACATTTTGATATATTCCATAACTCTTTATAGTTTCATTAAACCGAATATACCAGCTACGAGAAGCCTGCATAAGTCTATAGATGGACTTCTTCATCTTGCACACCTTTCTTTCCCCACCATCTACTCAAAAACCCTCAATTTATTCCATGCAAATGTCCTCGAGGAAACCATTGAGGAAAGCTATCTTGTCATCCATCTGCTAGATGTCACAGTCACGGTGCATAGCTATGACTAGCAATATCCGAATAGATTTAAGCATGGTAAAAAGAGAAAAGGTTTCCTCATAGTTAATCCTTTCATTTTAGGTGTAGCCCTTAGCCACAAGCCATGCTTTGAAGGTCTCTACCTTCCCATCCGGACCCTCTTTCTCTTGTAGATCCAATGGGTTTTACCCTGTTAAGAGGATCCAAAAGGGTCCACACATCGTTCTTGTGCATGGATTCTATCTCAAACTGCACTTCCAGCCTCCACCTGTCCACATCATGATCGTTCATTATCTCATCATCTGTGGCAGAATCAATCTTAGACTCCTTTGAGGCGTGGAATCCATATCGTTCAGGTGAATCCATCACTCTAGAACTCCTAAGTGGAATGGGAGTAGCACTTGATTATGATTGATCTCTTCTAGAATAAGGACTTCATTGGTCTTGTCAGACTCAATAAGTTCCCTCACTTCATTCTTATCTTTACCTATAAAGAAGCACACGATGTCCAACAAGGTGAGGTTGCATCTTTTAGACACGCCATTCATTTGTGGAGTACCAGGGAACATGAGTTCAAAGATGATTCCTTTCTCCTTGGGCTATTCTTTGGATTCCTCACAAAGGCATTCATCTCCTCGGTCTAACCGAATTACCTTTATTCGTTTACCCACTTGGTTCTCAACCAATGCCTGATACTCTTTAAACTTTTCAAAGGTTTTAGACTTGTGACGCATTAGGAAAACAAATCTGTACCACGAATAGTCATCAATAAATGTCACGAAATTTGACCATTCCTAGTCACAGTACTAAATGGTACACACACATCTCTATGTACGAGGTTTAGCAAGTCCTCACATCTGACTTTCTTTCTAGGAAAGTGTGATCGAAATATCTTCCCACAAATACAGTGTTTACAAGTACACAAGGGTTAAACCTTCAATAAATCTAAGGGTCCATCCTTAACGAGTTTATTAATTCTATCAATAGACACATATCCCAATCTTTGATGCCAGATCACTATGGATTTGCCTACATCATCCCCAACATGCTTAGGTGTTGTAGGATCTGTAAATGACAAGCACACTAAAAGGGGGGATCAATAGTGTGGGAAATAAAAAGTTGCAAGACAAATCAAACCACAAAAGGCAAGAGATGTATAGTGGTTCCCCTCACCTAGGTACTCTACTACCTAAGTCTCCCGACTTAGGATTTTTAACCCAATTCCCTCAACTCAGAAGGAATCAATTTACTAATATCAGAGGTAATCAACGGGTTACCTCAACCCAATTACAAGATATGAATAAAAGATAAAGACAGGTGCAAGCAAAATGTAAATAGAAGCTTACAACTATTTCCTAAGTCTCCAACAAGAATATATCTTATAACAAGTATAACCAAATCTAATGAGAAAAACTAAGGCGTAAAACAAACAATTGATTACAGAAAAATACGATCACCTTTGAAGATTTGTTGCAAATGATGAAATGCCTTGAAATGTATGCAACAAAACAAACTCTCCTTCAACTTGAAAATGGAGAATTGAAGGTGTAGGCAAGAGTATATTTCTTAGCTTAGAGGTGTCTAAAACAACACTCAAAGAGTGCTTATATAGACCACTAATCACCTCTCCCACGAATTCTAGCCGTTAGGGGGTATTTTAGAAACATTAGAATTAAGATTAATTGCAAATTAGCCGTTCAGACTGGTCACAACGGTTAGTTGGTATCGGTACTGAACTCTTAGTACCGATACTGACTACATACAATCAATACATTCAAATCACTAGGTACCGGTACTCATTGAGTACTGGTACTTGTGACGCACAATCTTGGGTCCTGTGACCTACATGTACCGGTACTCATCTTGTAACGCACAGTCTTAAGTCCTGTGACCTTCATGTACCAATACTCATGATGAGTACCAGTACTTGTAAGGTCCAGGCAAAAACCCAATTCATAAACTGTGACCATGATGTTCACAGTTTGGAACTTAGGTCCAAACCTGTGCCAAGCAAGTACCAAAGATCATTAGTGTTAATCAGTTGAGAAATCTAATCTACTCTAGACGACTTTGTTTTGAAAAAGTCGACTTTGAGTTAAGAACCGAGTAAATGAACGATATTTTAAATCCTAGTTATCTCTACTTTGATTTTAATACCTAGATTATATTTTACTTGTTTAAAGACATACAAAAATTCTAAGATACAATAAAAACTAAAGTCCTCAAAAACTTCTTCCTTCATGTGCAATCTTTTTGCTAGCATCCACAAATTCTTTTGACATGAAATTACTTCATAAACATATTAGAATTTAAAACAGTTTTGTTAACATCAAAACACAGAAGAGAGATGGAACTAAGGTCCAACAATCTCCTCCTTTTTGATGTTGACAAAACAAATAAGATACTCATATTAAAAATAAACAGACTTAATAAGAGAAGAATAAAAAACTCCACAAGAGAGTAAAAAACCTCCCCCTCAAACTAAGCTCTCCCTATTTTAGATATGAAGTATCCACAATTCATTTCTCCCCCTTTTTGTCAAGCAAGTAAAAAATTGAGCAAATACCATAAAAGTTCAGATTTCAAAAATATTAAGAGCCGTAGAAGTTTTCTAACAAGCTTACATGACAAAATAAATTTCATAACAATGTCAAGAGTCATACAATCAATAACAAGCTTACATACTCAAAAACTAAACTAATTTCTACGACGTTTTCTAATAAGTAGTTGTTCATCTTCTTCCTCATCTTCATTGTCAACGTCATTGTCGTCATCATCATCATCGTTGTCGTCGTCATCATCATCATCGTTTTTTTTATATAAAACATTTTCTTCATCTTCATTAATAATTGGTTATTTTTCTGCTACAAGAGATGGATCTTGGAAGTGTTTCTGTCTTTTTTCGCTGTATTCCGGAGGTGCTTTTGGTTGAATCCGCTTCCTTTGTTTAGTATGTTGAGTGGAAGATGCAACATAGGAAGACTCAAGAGACATAGAAAGATCATAAAATTTACATTCCATTTGACGGAAGGCAAAATTCAGATTTGTTAAATTTTGGCCAATGTAATTAAAAGTGTTGATCATGTTGGGATCAGTGCCAAACTCATAAGATATGTTCCTCCAAGGAGTTTCGGCTTCCGGAAAAGGATAGGTAATGGGGACGAAAGCCGAAGATGATTCAGGAGGTGGATGAGAAGAAGATTGAGCATTTTGATCAACTTCATCTTCTTTATCATCACTAGTGGATTCCTCTCTAGCGGGTTTCACTCCCATTTTCCGGAGAGTGGTCCATTTGAAATAACCACTTTTCTAAGATGAGTGAAATTAGAGAAGTCAATTTTATTTTTATGAAAAATGAGACACCAAGATATCCAAAGGTAAAGCCGATGCACGGTAGTGTGGCCTAAGAAAGTGAATGAAAATCGTGTTCCAGTTGACTGGAAATCCTGTAATGATAGCATAAATTAAGGGTAAAATGTCAACGGGAATTTTGTGAAAACCCGAATTTTTAACCCTTCAATTCCATGCTAAAATACGGAAAAGAACACGAGCAAAAAGAGTCATATTGGGGGTAACCAATGCTTTGCCCTGGCAATTAGGAAGCAATAAAGTTTCATGAATTTTGTGAGTAGGAAATTTCTCTTTAAGTGTGTTAAAAGGATGACCTTCATTAGGGTATTGGGTGATGGTTGATAAAAATTTAAGAGTGATGATGATTTTTTGACCAAAGACTTTGGATGTTAAGACAAGATGGCCCCGATTTTCTTGTTCTTGGAGATTAGCAAAAAATAGACAATTAATGTCAGGGTAAACTCCAGGAATATCAGCAAAAAATACCTCATCAAAGAAATGCATAAGATGCTGATTGGAAAGACAGGTAGTAAACTCATAGATTTGTTGAGAAAAATCTTTCCACTCAATAGGCCTACAGTGATGAAGTTTTAAGCCTTTATACCAATCAAATTTAGATTTAGCATCCTCATTGATGCAAAACTTGTGGAATGCATCTTGAGGTGATTTTCTCTTACTTCTAGATTTTGGTGCCATCTGAAAACATACAACAGAAAATAGGAATACAATTAGAGATAAAGATTATGTGTTCAAGTAACAACACATTTAAGCATGCATGTACCGGTACTGGTGATTGGTACCGGTACTGGTTGGTTTCTGTCCCAACCAGAAATTCAAGCTAGTACCGGTACTAATCTTCAGTACCGGTACCTACTCTGTAAAGCAGGCACTGCTGCGCCCAGAGAGTACCGATACTGGTGATGGGTACCGGTACCATCTGGTACCCGATGAAAAACACATTGCAGCAGTAGAAATGATGTCGAGAAAGAACAAAACAAGATGTAGAACTCAAAGAAATAAGATTTGATGAGAAGAGAAGAATATACCTAGGGTATGAAAAATGGAGATGATTCTTCTTCTTGGCAAGAGCTTGGAGAGACTTGAGGTGAAACTAGGGTTTGGTTGTGAAGAAATGAGGCAAGTGTTTGCACTTGACCTCTTTTATATGGGATGAGTCATGTACTTGTCACATGATTACTTAAGTGGTTGAGAGATAAAAAAAATTGATAACTTAGGTGTTGATAAAATAATGTGATCAACAACTTAAGTTAAGCAACCAAATTGCAAACAACACCCTGGTATTTCCAGACATATGGAAATATTACATTTTACCCCTCTTTAGTAAGCATGGGTAATTTGCAAAAAAGCCCTTAGAAATTTTTATAAATACAAAGTTTATATCAAACAAAATGTTAGATTAGAATCTCTTTTATTGTACAAAGTCCTAATTTTCTCCTTATAAAGCAGAATCTCTCTGTTGCAAGAGGTTTTGTAAAGATGTCTGCCAATTGGTTTTGAGTGCCAATGAATTCTAATTGAATAGAGCCTCGAAGTACATTATCTCTGAAAAAATGATGTCTAATGTCTATGTGTTTGGTATGTGAATGATGTACCAGATTTTTGGATAGATTTATTGCGCTTGTATTATCACATAATATCTTGGATTGCGCAAAAATCAATCCAAAGTCGGACAAAGTCTATCTCATCCAAATGACCTGAAAGCAAGTGAAGCTGCAATATACTCAGCTTCAATTGTAGAAAGTGAAACACAAGTCTGCTTCTTAGAGAACCAAGAGACTAGAGATTCTCCAATAAAATGACATGTGCCACTAGTGCTCTTTCGATCTATCCGACTCCCTGCATAGTCTGCATCACTATAGGATAATAGATCTAAAGATTGTGCTTTAGGATAGAAAAGACCAAGGTCTTTTGTGTTGTTTAGGTATCTAAATATTCTTTTTACTGCATTATAATGAAATTCCTTGGGTTCGAACTGAAATCTCGCACAAACATGTAGCAAAAAGAATATCAGGTCTAAAAGTTGTGAGATATAGTAGTGAACCTATCATTCCCGGGTATTTCTTTTCATCTACCATCTTGCCGGATAAATCTTCATCAAGAGAAGTAGATAGGGCAATCGGAGTCTCTTTGCCATTTACATTTTCAAGTCAAATTTCTTGAGAATTTCAAGAACATATTTTGTTTGACTAATGTAAATTCCTATGCCTAATTGTTGAATTTGGAGTCCTAAGAAGAATCTGAGTTCACCCATCATACTCATTTCAAACTCAGTCTTCATAGTCTCACAAAAATATTGACACAGGGACTCATTTAATCCAAATATAATATCGTCGACATATATTTGAACCAATAAGATGCCATTACCTTCTTTTACAAAAAGAGTTGAATCAACAATTCCAATTCTAAAATTATGTTGAAGTCCTGAGCCTATCATACCAGGCCCTGGGAGCTTGTTTAAGTCCATATAACGCCTTATTGAGCTTGTATACATGCTCTGGGTGTGCTGGGTCCTCGAACCCGGGAGGCTAATGGACATAAACTTCTTCCTTAATATAACTATTAAGAAAAGCGCTCTTGACAACCATTTGATATAACTTGAAGTCCTTTGCACTTGCAAAGGCAAGTAGCATCCGTATGGACTCCAAGCGAGCAACAGGAGCATATGTCTCATCAAAGTCAATACCCTCCTGTTGGTTATAGCCTTGAGCTATAAGTTTGGCTTTATTCCTAATCACTGAACCAGATTCATCCAATTTATTTCGAAACACCCACTTGGTTCCAATGATGGACTTACCCTCAGCATTGATTTAAATGCCGCCGACATGCCGTCGGCAAGGCCATTTCTGGAAGGGGGTCGTGCCGACATGAGTATGTTGTCGATTTATAGGTGTGCCGCCGGCATGCCGACGATTTCGCCGACATACCGATCGACGCTGCAGGAGATTTCGTCAGCATCGCTTCACGACTGTGCTGACGTGTGTATTGTCCAGTGAAGGGCCTGTCTTGGACAGACCAAAATCAGAAACCTTGGCGACCAAATTGTCATCCAAAAGGATGTTGGTTGTCTTCACATCACGGTGGATGATGGTGTACTTGGCACCAGTGTGCAGATAATGGAGCCACGAGCAGCCCCGATACATATCTCAAGCCTCTGCTTCCAACTCAAGGGCTGGTTCTTAGACTTGTAGAGGTGCTCGCGGAGCATGCCATGAGCCATGTAGTCATACACCAATATCATCTCGCCATTCTCTTCACAGTAACCGATTAGAGAGACAAGATGGCGGTGGGGGAACTTAGACATCTCAATTTCATTCTGGAACTCGTGCAGGCCCTGTTCGGACATTGGGTTAACATGCTTGATCGCTACCATCCCATCATCGATACTGTCGCGGTAGACCTTCCCAAAACCACCAACGCCAAGCAGAAGCTTCTCGTCGAAATTATTTGTTGCGGCCTTGATCTCTGCAAACGTGAAGTGGCAGTAAAGATTGGAAGGCAAAGATGATCCATAGCTCACTGTCGTCATTTTAGCCCCCAAGCTGGTGATGGAAAGTGGCAGCCAAGCATGGCCTGCTTCCTCATGTGCTTTGCACCGATGACAGCAGCAGAAGAACACCAAGCCACTTATCAACAACAACCCCACCATAGATCTATGGGCAACAACATGTCATATATCTAAAATCACATGCCTCAATCTAAAAGTACTCCAATGACGCTTTTCAAGCTGACAAGCATTACAACCGATGACAACAGTAGGAGATCCCTATGGTATAACATGATGATTATCCAGAGATAAATGACCCAAATAGAGATGCCACTGAAAAGGAAACTCAACAGAAGTGGTGATTCCACCAAAACTTACCGCAATAAAAGGAGATTAGAAGAGGCGATAGACTTCCCCTTCTTTACAACCACCACTAATCGTTCTCCCCATCAGGATATTCTAAAAAGTACAAGCAACAACATCAAATATAGCCTGGCAATTCAATTCATTGGTAATTCTGCTAACTAAAAGTAAACTGATCGAAAAATCAAGAACAAGCAGGATATCAGTCAATCTCATGTTGGGGACGCCAGTAACCTCCCCTTGACCAGTGATGGGAGAATGCCTCCCGTCGACCACCTGTACTGTATGTCCAGGAGGAACAAAGAGGAGACGACAGAAGCGTCGCCGATCTCGACTCAAGTGACATAATGCTCCTGAGTCCACTAGCCAATATGTGTCACATAAATCAGCACTTTGTACAGAGAGTGTAGGCAATATATCTGAAGAGGTGGTTAGGGCAGCTTTAGCAGAGGTAGAAGAGGTCACCAGGATAGTAGTGTCAGATGCAGAAGAAGTATCTTGAGAGAGCTAAGTCATTGAAGAGGCTTATCATAGTCAAACCAAGGTACTGATACAGTGTCTCTTGGCTGCTCTTTAGTGGTAAGCACCTGATTGGCAAATGTCGTCATACATGCTTTGTTCAACAAGTGCTCTCAATATGACCAAGCTTCCCGCAATATGTGCAGGATTTGCACCCTTTGCCCTTAGCACCATGCCTCCCGTTGGTAGAGAGAATACCTTGTCCATGACCTTGGGCAACAACCAAGGAAAAAGCCTGACCTATGAACTCCTTAATCGTGAGAGAAATGAAGATCCTACTCAGCATGTTGTATGCTTCCTCAAGACTAGGAAGCTCTGTTAATGTAAGCATCTAAGAATAAGAAGTCGCATACTGAGGCCCCAAACCAACCAGAAACTTCACAACTGCAGCATCCTTGTGATAAGTCTTTTATGTGTCACAAGCACTAATCGGGCAACACGTATTGGACTTCTCAAATACGTCCTTAAGTGTCGATTGTCACTGAGATAAAGTGCAACCTTCTGGTTGTCGTTCTGTTGCTGTAGTCTGTGATTTAAATGCAAACGGCATGCCACCGGCATGCCGTCGGTAAGGGACTTTTTGGAGGGAGGGCATATCGACACAAATATAGTGTCGGTTTGCAGGGAAACCGTCAGCATGCCGAGGATTTCGCCGGCATGCCGACAGTTACCGACGAAACGTCGGCATGCCGATGGTGGTTGAGCGGCGGGATACTTGAAAAGGGTGGGCGGGAAGCTTTTGGGAGGGAAATGGGGGCGGGGAGCGGGCGCGGGGGGGCTGGGAGGGAAGGGAAGGTCAAGGGCGTGGGGGCGGTCTGGGAGTGAAGGGAAGGTCACACACACACAACTAAAATAACCTGTTTTTATTATAAAAAAATGTTTCTAATATCTTGATCACACACACATACAGAGATAGATTTTCAGGCTAAAATAACCTATTTTCATTATAAAAAACCTATAAAACGTTTCTAATATCTTGATTTAGTTGTCTTTCAAATCTTAATCATTTCTGTCGGCATGCACCGGCATGCCCTCGGCATGCCTCGAAATGTCTTTTTTTCAGGCCGTCGAAATCATCGAAATCTGCCATCGAAAAACAGGCATTTCCACGGCATGCCTTCGGCATGCCTTCGGCATGCCCACGAAATGCATACCTACAATTTTATCGGCACGACATCGAAATCGGCATTTCGAACCTTGACCCTCAGAAGCGGGTACCAAGTTCCATACATTGTTCCTAGTAAATTGGAGTAGCTCCTCCTGCATAGCTACAACTCATGATTCATCCTTTAATGCCTCATCAACTTTCTTGGGTTCAAGTTGTGAAACAAAAGCATTAAGGACATAATCAGCTCTAAAATGAGATCGAATTTTTACACCTTGTTTAATATCACCAATAATTTATTCTTGAGGGTGATCCTTATGGTGTACCCATTCTTTTGGAAGATCATGTACATTTCGTGAATCTTTTATCTTTGATACATCAATGAAGGGGGTATCTTCATCATCAGCATCTAAATGATTTCGTTTTGGTTCACCTAAATTTGTTTCCTCAAATGAAACATGAAGAAATTCTTCAATGACAAAAGTCCTTTTATTAAAGACTCGATAAGCTTTGCTTCTTTTTGAATAGTCAATAAAAATGCCTTCATCACCTTTAACATCAAACTTATCAGGCCGGTCACGGGTGTTTAATAAATAACATCTACTTCCAAACACCCTGAAATATGATATCCTAGGAGACTTCTCATAATAAAGTTCATATGGAGTTTTCTTAATAATAGTCATTAAGAGTGTTCTATTTAGAACATAACATGCCGTATTAATGGCTTCAGCCCAGAAATATTTTTGAAGCCCAGACTCCAAGAGCAAAGTTCGGGCGCATTCTTGTATAGTGCGATTCTTGCGCTCTACAACATTTTGAGATAGAGCCCGAAGAAATGAAAATTCATGGGTTATGCCAGAATTGACACAAAAACTTGAAAATTTTTCATTTTCAAATTCACCCCCATGATCAGTCCTAAGTCTAAGAATAGAAGATTTTTCCTTTTGAAGCCTTCAAGTAAGACTTAGGAAGGAATCAAATAAGTCATCCTTATGTTTCAAGAAGATGACCCAAGTGAACCTAGAGAAGTCATCAACAATAACTAGGCAAAGTTTTGATCCATTTAGACTCTCAAATCGTGTTGGTCCAAATAGATCAAGGTGTAACTCTAAAGGTCGTGTTATTGAAACTAAGTCTTTAGATTTAAAAGAAGTTTTGTGCATTTTTCTAAGTTCACACAACTTGCACAAAATATCATTTTTATAAGTTAGTTCAGGTAGGCCCCCTACTAACTCATTTTTGGCTAACCTATTAAGATGTTTGTGATTAATGTGACCTAGCGTACAGTGCCAAAGATCTACTTCAATATGGGAGGCAAGCAGACATTTTACATACTTCTCTTTCGAAAAATGAAGAGAATAGATATTTTCATATCTAAATCCTTCAATTAAAATCGTATTTGCTCCTTTTAATATTTTAAATCCAACTTTATTAAATAAAACATCACATCCATTATCACATATTTGACTAACACTAAGCAGGTTATGTTTTAAATTTTCTACTAAAAGAACATTACGTACCTGCTTAGAAGAGTTTCCTATTGTACCTTCATCAATAATGCAACAACATTTGTTGTCGCCCAACTTGACGTGTCCTTCAATCTTGGTCCATTTGATAAAGAGGTCGGAGTGTCCCGTCATGTGCTTAGAACACTCACTGTCTAGGATCCATTTGTCTTTTTTGACCTGCAAGACAATTTATTAAATCTATTTTAGGCACTCATTTTCTTTTGGGTCCTTGATGGTTAGTACCTTTCAAATCCTTAGGTTTATAGATCATTTTTATGTTAGATCTATAATTCTTAAGATTATTGACCTTTCGATAAATCCATGCATATCTAGGTGCATATGATTTACTTTGTGTACTTTTTATTATTGAACTTAGCTTTTAGATTATTACAAAATTCCGTATTCAACCTAGTTGTTTTTAAATTATTCAAAGTATCTTCAAAGTGTTCATAAATGTCTTCTAATTCTACTATTTTTGCATGTAATTGATTGTTAGTTTCTTTGGACATATCTAATTCTATTTCCAAACAAGATTTCTCTATTTCTAAGGTTCTATAACTATCACGCAAAACCTTATTTTCTTTTCTAATCATCCTAACCTTATTATATAAATCTTCATATGCTTGAACTAATTCATTAAAGGTAACTTTAGAATCTACCTCATTTTCCGAGTTGTCATCATTTGCCATTAAGCAAAGATGTGCAACTTTTGTTTCTTCATATTCTTCGGAAGATGATTCCGTGTCGGAATCACTATCATCTCAACTTGTCTTGAATGCCTTTCTTGAAGTCTTCTTTTTCTTTCGATCAAGTTCTTTGTCCTTGATCATTGGACAATCTTTTCGTACGTGCCCCTTCTTCTTGTACTCAAAACAAATAATGTCATTTGAAAATTTATTAACTTTCTTACCTTATTTTCGGATGAATCTTCTGAATCTTCTTGTTAGAAGAGTAAGCTCCTCTTCATCAGAATTTCAGTCTTCAAAGTCCGATACCTCCTTTAAAGCTTTGAAAGCAAGCTCCTTTTTCTTGCTTATGGATTTTTCTTCATTTTTCTTCATATTTTCTAAATGGACTTCGTATGTCATGAGGCTTCCAATTAACTCATCTAATGAGAGAATAGAAAGATCTTTTGCCTCTTGAATGGCTGTAGTCTTTGGAGACCAGTCGCTTGTAAGGGATCTTAAGATTTTCCTTACAAGTTGTTCCTCCTTCTGTTTGACTCCAAGATTCTTCATTGGATTCACAATCTCTCCAAATCTTGTGTACATCTCTTTAATTGATTCACCCTTCTGCATCGTGAAACACTCATAGCTTTCTGTTAGAATAGAAATATGTGTTTCTTTAACTTTACTCGTACCTTCATAAGTGACTTGCAATGTGTTCCATATCTCGTATGCGGACTCGCATGCGGAGATACAGTTAAATTCTTCTCTTGATAACGCACAATAGAGTGCGTTCATCGCTTCTACATTTCCCGCGATCCTTTTCTTTTGTTCTACCGTCCATGCCACTCATTGTGGCTCCAAATCCACGTACTTCTCTTGGATAAACATCCATGAGTCCTCATCAATGGCCTTGAGGAAGATTTGCATCCTCCTCTTCCAGTATCCATAGTCTGTCCCATCAAAGTAAGGACGTGTGGATGACTGTCCTTCAGTGCGCTTTACTGGAGATGCCATTGCGAAATAGAATTGTCACTTCTTTTCGCAACCCGCTCTAATACCACCTGTAGGATCTGTAAATGACAAGCACACTAGAAGGGGGGATGAATAGTGTGGGAAATAAAAAATTGCAAGACAAGTCAAACCACGAAAGGCACAAGATGTATAATGGTTCCCCTCACCTGGGTACTCCACTACCTAAGTCTCCCAACTTAGGATTTTTAACCCGATTCCCTCAACTCAGACGAAATCAATTTACTAATATCAGAGGTAATTAACGGGCTACCTCAACCCAATTACAAGATATGAAGAAAAGATAAAGATACAGGTGTAAGCAAAATGTAAATAGAAGCTTACAACTATTTCCTAAGTCTCCAACAAGAATATATCTTATAAAAAGTATAACCAAATCTAACGAGAAAAACTAAGGCGTAAAACAAACAATTGATTATAGAAAAATACGATCACCTTTGAAGATTTGTTGCAAATGATGAAATGCCTTGAAATGTATGCAACAAAACAAACTCTTTCAGCTTGAAAATGGAGAATTGAATGTGTAGGCAAGAGTATATTTCTTAGCTTAGAGGTGTGTCTAAAACAACACTCAAAGAGTGCTTATATATACCATTAATCACCTCTCCCACGAATTCTAGCCGTTAGGGGTATTTTAGGAACATTAGAATTAAGATTAATTGCAAATTAGCCGTTCAGACTGGTCACAACGGTTAGTTGGTACCGGTACTGAACTCTTGGTACCGATACTGACTACATATAGTCAGTACAGTCAAATCACTGGGTACCGGTACTCATTGTGAGTACTGGTACTTGTGACGCATAGTCTTGGGTCCTGTGACCTACATGTACCGGTACTCATCTTGTAACGCACAGTCTTAAGTCCTGTGACCTTCATGTACTGGTACTCATCATGAGTACCGGTACTTGTAAGGTCCAAGCAAAAACCCAGTTCACAAACTGTGACCACTTGATACCGGTACTCATGAAGAGTATCGGTACTTGATGTTCACAGTTTGGAACTTAGGTCCAAACCAATGCCAAGCAAGTACCAAAGATCATTAGTGTTAATCAGTTGAGAAATCCAATCTACTCTAGACAACTTTGTTTTGAAAGAGTTGACTTTGAGTTAAGAACCGAGTAAATGAACGATATTCTGACTCCCAGTTATTTCTACTTTGATTTTAATAACTAGATTATATTTTACTTATTTGGAGACATACAAAAATTCTAAGATACAATAAAAACTAAAGTCTTCAAAAACTTCTTCCTTTATGTGCAATCTTTTTACTTGCATCCACAAATTCTTTTTGACCTAAAATTACTTCATAAACATATTAGAATTTAAAACAGTTTTGTTAACATCAAAACACAGAAGAGAGATGGAACTAGGGCCCAACAGGTGTTTGATTCTCAATCACATCAGAAGTGCCCAAAATAGATTCACATTCATCTAGTACATACAAACCACTAGGAGTAATGGAACCAAAAGCAATATCTTCCCTATAACGACATAATAAGAGTTTGCTCAAAATTAAATATATATCCAAATCTAACAAGTTTAGAAATAGAGACAATCTCTCAAAACTAGAATGTGCCTATTGGCCAATTTGAGTTTGCAAATCCCTATGGCTTCCTCTACAGCCATTACCTTGGATCTCATTATGATCTGCACTTCCTCAACCCTTCTGGTAACCTAAAACACATGCAACAAATTTGCAAATATAAATAGATGCTTCAAAATCCACAACCCAACTTCCTACTCGTTCAATGAATAAGTTGGTTTCTATGATGAGAAGAGATTTCATACCAACATTGACCTTGCCCTTGCCCTTCTCCAAAACTTCATGTACTCTAGACAATTTCATTTCCAGTGGTCAGGCTTTGCACTAGTGGCACGCATCTACTACCTCGTCCTCCTTGGAAGAAGTAAGATGTGCAGAAGGAGCTAAAGACTTTTCTTCCAGGCACTTTTCCCTTTGCCCTGCTTCTTCCGCTTAACCCTCTCACTGTTCTTGGAAACCATTGCCTCAAGTGAGTTCTTTTTAATTATGTCCTCAGCAGACTTAACCAAGGAGGTAAGCTCAATAGTGGTCATCTTCATCTTTCCCATGTGAAATAAGATGATAAAGCTGGTGAAAGAGCCTGGAAGCGATTGCAAGATGATATCCATGAGAGTCTCATCATCAATCGTCATCCCTAACCTTCAGAGCTCTAAAATATGTCTGTACATCTTCAGAATATGCTCCCTCATCAAAGTCCCTACCTTCATCTTGTATGAAATCAACTCCCTAAGGACATTGTAGCACTAAGTTCAGTTCACATCTATGAACATCTCTCTCAGGTCAAATAGGATCTCAAAGGCAATCTTTATCTCCTCATGTTGCTTTTGAAGCACATTGGAGAGCGAACCAAGGCATAGCATCGGGCAAGTGTGTTTCCCTTGTCCCAGTTCGCAGTAAAGTACCTCTCCTGAGTATTCCTAGGGTTCTCATGGTTGTTCTACTTGATTACATACTCCATGCAATCAATGGTGAGAACAAGCTTAAGGTTACAGATCCAATCTGTATAGCTAGGGCTCGTAAGTTTGTTCTTTTCAAGTAAGCGGCTGAGCGAATTGAGGTTCATCATCTGAAAAAGAATTTAAACCTTTTAATTAAAATCCAATTTAATGACAAAAACTATTTCAGGATTTGAAAATAAAGGCATCCATCCCATCAAATTTGAATGTCATTCCTGTAACACTCAATCTAAAAGGTATATCGACCCTGATGCCTTTAGTACGACCAGATTCTCCTTCATTGAGACTATGCAACTACATAGAGCTTGCATACACAATCCTAATGAGAGAAGCGAGAACCCTTTCCTTTTCGCAAGTCCAACTTGCATATCCGAATGATTCAATTCTTTGGTGTACCATACATCATGTACGTCAACCGCCTTGACCATGTACGCATGTATATGAGCCCATAAATACACCTAACCAAGGGGTTAAGAACTACACCCGAGAAACACATACGACCCATCCCTTTCAGGAAACAAGTAGACTCGCTCTATGTGCATGCTATACGAGTGTTATCCTGAGCAAGATTTTAAAAAATGTGAGGCAGTACAGAGGCAGTTTACCTTCATCAAAGCGAGGCGTAAGCTTCACTTTTGGTTGAAAAATAAGAAAAAATGACACAAATACACTTTCATGCTAATATACTCATATGTGCTAATAATGAAAAAGTAACGTAAAAATACACTTTCATGCTAGTTTTGCTCTATCACAACATTTAAATGTTTATTACTAAATATTACTGCACGGTATACACACAATATTTACATATAAACTAATATAACAAGATTTAAATACACACAAGTACCACACAACATATAAACTCTTCAAAATCAAAATGTTAGTCACATAATAGTACTAAAAAAATCAAAACGAGAGTAAATTTTTTTTTTTTGAGAGAATAATAATAATAAACGTGTAACAAGATTTAAATAAACAATCACCATATAGCCTCTTTAAAAAAAACTAATTTAGTGATCAATAACATGTAAACTAATCACAGAAACATTCAAACATACTTTAACATAACTAAATATAAAATAAAGGTATAAAAAATAACAACAAATGTAATGTATAACTCAAGAGATGTCAGAGACTCTTACCAACAACAATAAGTAAAGTTGAGACTTGAAAGGGGAAGAGGGCAATGATGGGCAATGGAGAGGAGACAAACTGGTAAGGGGTGGTACGTAGGGAGGTGACTGGCAACTGCGATGCAACAGCAACCATCAACAATGGTAATGGAGGAGTCCAAAGATGGAAAATGACTTGCAACATCTAAAGGCGATGAGTTTTTTTGGGCTTGAGAGGTTAAGGCCATTGTTTGCGATCAGGTGATGGGTAAAGAATTTTAGAAAAAGATTTTATTCGCTTTATTAGGTCATATGTAACTTACATGACTTTCAAATGTGAACTTTTGACTGCGGTTAAAGTCTCGATTCTGCCTTGCCGCCTCGACAAACTAAGGCACACACCTCACATTGCAACCCTGAGGCTATAGCCTCAAGGCAATTTTCTTTCGCCTCACCTCGAGGCTAATTTTTTAAAACCATGATCCTGAGGAGGCTCTCACCCACTGGTATAACCCCATGGTTACAGTTCCCTTGCCTTGGTGAGGACCACAAATCATCTTCGTCATAACTAATTCGTTGATGCATTTGAAAATTAAGGAAACTAATCCTAGTGAAACTTTGACTAGGTCTTACTTTGAGAAAAATTCAATTTAATCTTATAAAATTAACTAATCTTAACCTAGTCTAAAATTAAAATCATATTCTAATCTTATCCTATGATTACTTGTTTGAGATCACATCCCATGCATCACAATCACAATCGTATAAAATTACATAAAAATTACATCAAATGTTCAAATGTAAGGGCTCCTAAATTATATGCATTACAAGAAAAATGATGCAACCCGTTCACAATCACTTCGATGATGATATCAACCATCACATTCTGCAATCAAACTATCAAAAATCGCAAAACAAAACTAGCATGTAGAGAACACACCCATAACATCATATACTCGAGGGATGTTGTAATTTCCCCTATTGGCTGTTGGTTATTTTGCTAATTGTAATCCTAATTTGAGATCATGTAAAATGTAACAACATTCTATTGATTTGAAAATCTTTTAAATTTGATAATTAATCCAATTAATTCTAAAATTAAATTTTTTGAAATTAGTCCTTTGTCTTGTTTAGATTTTGAAATCTCTTACGAATCATATCTACAGTTAAGGCAACATCCAATCCACAAACAAAATAATAAAAACCCTAGAAAAAACAAACAAATGTTCTCTAACAAATGTACCAGGTTTTTCCCGCAATGGTTACGTTGAATCCAATTTGAAACGGGATCAACGCACCAAGAAGCAATTGTACAGCATCGGCTACAACATGGGCCACTCAGGATCTCATCCTTTAATATTCAATCGACCGACTAGGAAACTGCAGACTTAATTTCCCAATTAGCCAATCGGTTATTGCATCATGCACCGCTGCTTGTCAGAAACCAATTCCTTTGTAGTCGATCGACCAGTCTTGCGATCAGTCGACCAACTACTACAGTGCTGATCAGCGGGTTCACCATCCCGTCGACTTGCTTCTTACTATTTGGCCCTAACTCCCTAACATCCAATGTTAGGGGCACGACCTTTAATAGCTGATCGACCGATTCTGTAAATCAATTATCTAGCTATGCTATAGTCGATCGATTGGCCTTGCAACCGATCAAGCAATTACAACATATTTTAAAGAGCAAATCAAAAACCCTGAAATTCGTACTTTTTCGAGAAAAACAAGTCGACCTAATACCACTGTTGGGATCGTTCTTAACAATCCCATGACATCGCAGAAGCACGAAAACAGAAGAACAGATGTTCTCGAATTTTCAAAAGCAAGATCAAATTGATGCCAAAATCGATCAAGTAATGAAAACAAAAGCACCTAAGCAGAAATTACATGGGAGAAACTAGTGTCCTCCCATTTTGGAATCGCACAAGTTGAGGGATTATACATTCAAGGCAACATGATGCAATACCTCACATGGTAGTGCCTCCTCAAATAAGTCTTGGGAGAAACCCTCTTGCTCCTCAATGGGTGGATAAAGCCCTCATGTCATGGAAGACGATACCCACCAGAGATCTGCGAACACCTTCGCCAATCAAAGTGATCCTAACCTTGGAATCCCAAATGGACCCAAAGAACAACTTCAACAGGTCCTACAGCAGGCACTACCGTAGTAGCTAGTCAACACCCAGAAGCGTCGATCGACTATCTACTAAGGGTAGCAAGAAGGGAGCACAACAGGAAGGACTACAACTTCAACCCTTAGATTCGCTAACTGGTCGACCGGCTACAATGGAAGGCACCGACCAATAATTTTATGTCAACTGGCTTGCACTGGCAGCAAGGTGTCGCCCGTCTTAATGTTGTTGCTAGCTATTGGTGGCTTTTAGTGGATTTCTTGGTGAGCAATCAACTCATGATTGATTGGAATGGCATTAAGGTTTCTCCCTTTGAAAGAAATAAAGGATTCTTTACCAAGTCCTAAATTGGTGGTATCCATTGGATCTCCATCCAATGGATGAGATGAAATCCTAATTGATAATTGTACATTTAGCCCAAAATAAATTTTAGGAAGTTTAAATCAAATATCTAAACTTAAATTAATTGCAATTCAACACTTAATTTTGTACCAATTCAAATTATGTGCAATAATTGCTAAATTAAATGTAATACTTATCACTTTAAGTTATAATTAATTTATCCTTCAATAAGGAACCCACCAATATCATTATTGATTTCATCACTCCAATAATGACCCGTAAGATAGGTGAAATGTCTAGCACTTTACCCCCTTAAGTATTCCAAATACTTGTGAATCAATCACGTTTAGAGGAAAATATTATTTCGAGGTCATCCCATTAGATGGCTGTCATTCCTCGAATAATATTATTCTTAATATCTCCTTGTACTATTGGGACAAGAACGAAGATCAGAACATTTCTTAAAAGGTCTACCTTCTTTTCATGGCTCGAGTCTAATCAAGACTCTACCACATGTGCAACTTCTCATTCCTAATATACGCAGAGTTTATACCTCCAATATGTTACACACACCAATTTAACATATTGTATGTTCCTTTCCGAAGACCATGCACCTCTTATCCCTTCCCACATACACCAACTTTCCAACATCAGCATAAAGGTAAGTGCATCCACTTATTAGTCTACCAAATACATGTGTTCGTGAACAAAGACACGTATCTATCTCAAGTCCAAGGATATGCCTTCTCTATAATAACATCAAAAAAAGACTTCTATTATCTCCTATATAATCATATTAACTCCTTAACACGACCTGCGTAACAGTTCTCCAGTCTCCATTTGAAAACATCAATCAGGCAATGATCTCTAGAGAAAGTTATCATTTCAACTCATACTAGGAACATATGATTGAATTAGATGGTTTCTTAATGTACTATTGGACCCTCTACATCAATTAAATCTCTGAATCAATGATAAACGCCAGTTTATCATCATTCTTATCCATTAAAGCAAACCTAACTCTTAGGATTTTGCTCCGCAAACGGATTTTTGGGTTGTATTTAGACATAAATCAAGTTAGGCATGCATTTTACTTTTTATTGTCTTTTTGATGTGTTTTTGTGAGTGTTAGGGATATACAGATTGACGGATCCCTAAAACCCTAGCACTCAAGAAGGCAACTAATGAAGGAAAAGCCCAAACCAGCTGGAACTCAGCTTTATCCAGCTCACTATAGCTGGAATCCAGCTCACTTGAACTAGGGTTAGTTCACCCTAGCTCCATTTAGCTCATCTCAGCAGCATGGCAGCTTAAGAGAGTTCATCTTAGCTCACCTTAGCTCAAGTCAGCTCAGATCCAGCTCAACCTAACTGAGTCTAACTCATCTCAGCTCCCATTAGTTTACTGGGAGCTCTAGCTAGCTCAGCTGAGTTGACTAGAGTTCACCTCATCTCAAGACCAGCTACATCCAACTCCACTCAATTCTAGCCAGCTGAAGATGACTTCATCTTAGCTTAGGAAGCTCAAGTCCAGCTCCCGAGGACTCAGCTTGGCTCAACTTAGTTGAGCTAAGCTACCTTAGCTACTCCAAATAGCTAAGTCATCCCCGGGAATATCAGACCCAGCTCTCCTCAGCATTATTCAGCAGAAGCCAGCTTGCTTTAGCTTGGCTTAGTAGCTAGCAAAGAACTAGCAAGCTAAGCCAGCTAAAGTAGCTCCATGCCACCTTCTTCAGCAGCTACTAACTCCAGTTCAGCTCCAGAAAACTTCCTCCAACTCCTCTCCTTTAAACCCTAGCTCCAGATGCCTACTCCTCTACCCTACTACTAACTGAGCTAGCTTAGCTAGCTAAGCTAAACTCTAGCTCCCTTGGCCATCCACCACCCTAAAATCATACCTAACTTGCTCCACCAACTAACCCAACCTAAGCTCCACCTAAGCTACCTAGTCCACTCCACTCTTGGCGCCAACCTAGGCATCCCTTCACCCCATCACCACCACCAAAGGACACTCCATTCTTGGCGCCAAAATCACCTATAACTACCCCCAATTTGGAACCAACTTTTCACTCCAAAAATCCTCCCATCTTAACCCTACACATACCCCTTCAAACCAACACCACCCTACACCTACCCCCTTCTAGAACCCTACCTCGGCGCCACCTAATCACCCTTCTAGAAGCCCATTTTGGCACCAACTCAAGGGGCACCTAAGGGTGGTAACCACCACCCTTAAGTTGGCGCCAAACCCTAATGACCCTAGGATCAACTAACTACCCTAGAATCCCATCCTAGCAATTCATTCCAAGAGTCACCTACAACCCCCATCCTACTTTATAAAAAGACCCTTAACCACCACCATTTTCCCCATCCTCCATTAGTTTAATTCCACCCTACATCCACCCTAACTCACGGCCAAGGAAGGAGAAGAGAAGAAGATTAAGAGGGCATCCTACCCACCTCCTTGGTGCCTTCTTCCCCTTCTCTCTTCTTCCTTATGCCACGCCAAGGAGGAGACCCTCTTCATTCAAGGAGGACAGCCAGGCATTGGAGAGGAGAAGGGCGGTACACGCCCACCCTTGGAGATCAATTAAGGTGGGAGCTTCCACCATGGAGGAGCCAAGGCATGCCCCCCCTAGGGCTTGCCTAGTAGAAAGCCACACCTTAGAGGAAGAAGTCCAGAAAAGGAGCCCTTTTTAACTGCGGGAGCAGCCGCAGTTGGAGCAAGAGCTTCATCTTTGTCATCGACAAATTCAGAGGATCCTTGTTTTTATTTGATGCATTTTTATTTCTAGTGGTAGAAGCATTCCCCTACTAGTGCCTCTTTGTAGAACAAATCCTCTTTTCTATAAAAAGTTGCCTTCTTGTTAAAATAGCTTCTGTCGTAATTCTTATTGTTTTTGTCACTTTACTTCTAGTGCACAAACTCCTTTCTAATTACCCTATGCCTCCACGTGCCTAGGGTGAGCTTAGAAAGAATTCAATTTTTGTCACGTAGGTATTAGCTATTAAGGTTAAGTCTTTCTTGCCATCAACTTTGCATAGTGCCTTTGTTATTTCAAAATATAAAGATCATATATTGAAAAACCAAAAAGAAAGGTGATTTTTATTTCCAAGTAAAAGACTCGATTTTTCAAATATTTGGCCTCCTCAGACAACCCTAGATACTTCCCTATCTAGGTTTAAAAATCTAAGGCGAAACAATTTTGTACGTTACAACGATTTTAAAAACCCTTATTATAAACCGCGTAAAAACCCTGTCAAGCAACGTACATCGATTTGTTCGATTTAGCTAAGTACGTAACCCTAATCGTACTAAATGACCTAAATCATTAACCGAAAAATAATCAAAATTTTTATTCAGATAAAAGATAATCATATTACAAAAAATTTGGATGGCTCGCTTAGAACATACAAAATCCAACACCTTCAAGTTGGAACATGTAGGTCTAGCTTGGGGGAGGGGGTTGTTGGGGAAAAATCCATGTTAGAATGTCGATAGTCTCCACATTGGAAGTGACAAGTTTCATCTTCTGTCTTTCCTATTTTTAGTTTTTAGCAAGTCATTAAAGATATAATAGGATTTTAAGAGATTTAATTAGATTGAGTTTGTTTCCTTTCATATACCCTTTCTATATAAAAGGGCCAAACCACTTATTTTCTTCTTGAGATCCATAATAATTATATTCCAGTTCTAATAAATCTTCCACACATGTAATACCATGACTACCCTAAAACTCATTTCCGGCTACCATAGAAAGAGCAACACCTATTCATCAAGAAAATCCCCAGATTATGATATCGTAACATTAAACATTGCTGCCTATGACATGCTCAAGACATCTGATGTTGCCAAAATTGGATAGTTAAGAATGCACATATCCTGGCAATTCATATTAGATGATGCAATTAAGGAACTAATAGATGAAATGGGCCATCCAGTTAAACATCAAGTGCGAGAACTCCCTTTCCCAAAATAAGGACAAGTGTGAGAATTCGCAGGCACATGCACCAAGTACTGATATCCACCAGCTGAACAAGGAACTTATAACTATCAAACATCAATATGGAAGTCAGTGACAACGTACCGTGACTAAAAGGTTGTGTTCTTACAAATTCGAATGTCATAATTGATCTTTCAGAAAACTGAACTTCAATTTCAATCAAAAGCCAGAGAAGGAAATTCAAAATATTAAGAAATTCTGAATTTTGATAAAAATTACGAGCACCATCCAAATGGAATCTACAAGAAATAAAGGGAAAAGTGACATTTACCATTTATCAAAGTGGAAAAACAAAGATCAAGCCAATCTTATTTCGTTGTCCAACCTCTTAATTTATAAAGGTGGAGTAGAGTGCTCCACAAGATAAAAGGAGGCAGATAAGGCAATTGCCATAGAAGAGACTACAACTAAAGCAGCTGCTACAATGACAATTATCATACAAGGGACCACAACTAAGGAAACCATCATACACGGAAACAATAAAAAAAGAAATAACAAATAAGGAAGATCATAGGGATTAACATAGGAGGGATATGTCAATGCTCCCCCTCAAGCTGAAGCATAAATGTCAATCATTCTCAGCTTGGAACATCAAGTATCAAATGCTCCACATGGCAAGGGCATCATGAAGATGTCAACCGTCTGAACCTCTGAAGTAACATATGTTGTGTGCAACACCACACGTTGGATCAAATTTCTAGTATAGTGGCAGTCAACTTCCACATACTTGGTGCACTCATGGAACATAAGATTGTTGTTAATATACGTGGCAGCCCTATTATCACATCTCCTTTCCATGGGCTCCTCATTATGAACATGTAGATCCCGCAACAAGAATCTAATCCAAACCCCTCAGTAGCAGTCTGAGCCATGGCCCTGTATTTTGACTCAACACTAGAATGAGAGACCACAACCTACTTTTTACTCCTTTAAGTAACCAAGTTACCTGCAACAAAACTACAGAAGCCTGTAATAGACTTCCTATCTACAACACACCCTATATAATCTGCATCAAAGTATCCTACCATGGTCATAGGAGCCCCAGCCTAAAAGAGAATACCACATCCAGGTGCTTTCTTCAAGTACATAAGCACTTGCATAGTGCCCTACCATTACTGCTTGGTTGGCATATCCATCAACTGACTGAACTTAACTACAGCAAGTGCAATATCGAGCCATGTAATGGTCAAATAGAGTATCTCACCGACCGTCTATATAATCTGCTATTAACTGCCTCTACCGCTTCATCATGAAGATGTACCTTGGGATCCATAGGAATGTTGGTTGCTTCGACCCCAGCATACCTATCTCGAACCCCAACATACCTGTCTCCTGAAAAACATCCAACGCATACTTGTATTGAGAGAACAATCACATCTATACTCCTAAACACCTCGATCCCTAATAAGTATCTAAGCCAGCCCAAATCCTTCACAACAAATTATCGTGCAATAGACTCCTTGACCTAACTTATGCCAGCCTTATCATCACCGGTGATAATTAGATCATCCACATAAACTAGGAGTGCCACCACGTCATTCTCTATTTTCCTAACAAACAAAGAATGATCTAAGAAAGATCTCGACATCCTCATCTTTTGCAACACATATGAGAGCTTCTGAAACCATACTCCCAGACTTTGCTTCAGGGCATAGATGGCCTTTCTGAGTCTGCATACACACTCCCTGAACCTCAAAACCCAGGGATTGCTGCATGTAAAACTCTTCTTGATCACATTCTTCACCTCAAGTTGGTGCAACAGCCAATCTCTGTGAGCCGCAACAGAGATTACACGAATAGTGGCAAGCCGTGCAACGAGCGAAAAAGTGTCAAAGAAGTCCACCCCATAAGTCTGGGTGAAACCCTTCGCCACCAACCTATTCTTATACCTGAAAATAAACCCATTAGAGTGATATTTCAAGGTAAAGACCTGTCTAGAGCCAACCAGCCGTGCACCTATAGGAAGTGCGATGACCTCCTAAGTTTGTCTACTATGGAGTGTCGCCATCTCTTTCTCCATGGCTTGACACCACTTTGGATCAAGAATGACCTGTTGGTATGTAAACGGAATGTATGAGACTGAGTGCTTTGCAGAATCTACCAAACTCAAAAAAAGGCCATCAGTAACCAAACTGCTTATAACACGATATATGGACTCGCATGTGCAGGGTGACTTCCTAATGGCAAGAGGAAGGTAAAAATCGCCTGGCACCTCTGTCTAAACGTTTGTAGAAGGAATGTCACTACTGCTGTGATCAGCACTATCAGGAGGATCAAGTCTAACCAAACTATCACTGTCGCTAGATACCATCTCAATAACCTGTGGAGCATCATCCGCTGGTGGGGAAGGTGGCCTCTGTAGTGTCGTATGAGGTCTACTATATGTGTGCATCGAACCATGCAATCTCTAGAAATCATCCAAGGAGGTCATGGAACCTAAAGAAGCAGGCTAAGAAGTGATCGGAATTTCCTCCAAAGGAACAAGGGGAATAGGCATGGAAACCACATCATCATGAGAACTAATTTGTCCAACAACTGAAAAGAACGGTGTGGTCTCATGGAATATCACATCAGCACTAACATAGTGTCTACTATGGATAGGATTGTAATATCGATACCTCTTCTGACTCCTAAAGTACTCTAAGAATACGCACTTGACAGCGCAAGGAGCAAGCTTGTCATGACCTGGTGATGGCACATGAACGAAAGCAACACACCCAAAGGTCATGGGAGACAAATGGAAAAGCTTACCATCTGGATGTAGTAGGGGAATCGGTATCTGATCGTGGAGAACTGAGCTCGACATTCTGTTAATGAGATACAATGCAGTTAAGACTGCATCCCCCAGCATCTCAGTGGAACGTTGTGGTGAATAAGAAGAGTACAGGCAACCTCTAATAGATATTTGTGCTTCCGCTCTACAACCCCGTTCTGCTGCAAGGTATGGGGACAAGTAGTCAAGTGGATGATCCCTCGAGCCCTGTAGAACTCTATAAGTCTCGCAGTATAGAACTTGAGGGCATTATTTGTCCGTACAGTTTCCACGGTGGTAGAGTATCAGCATTTTAAATGCCAATGGCAAGGGCATTTTCGGAAAGTGGCCATGCCGACCAGCGCAAGTATCGGTTTATAGGGGTGCCGACAGCATGCCACCAGTGCCGATGAAACTGCTACTGCTGGAAGCGCGAGGCTAAAATTCGAGCTGGGTGTGACTGAGTGGGAGGTTCAAAATTTGAAAAAGATGGGTGCGAGTGCGATTCAAGGTACATCACACACACATACACAAAATGAGTATTTACGTGATTTCACACATACTAAAAATTTTGACTATTTTAACATCATTTTGAGTATTTATGTGATTTTTTGTCGACATGTTGTCGGCATGCCCTCGGCATTTCCACAGCGTGCCCTTGGCATGGCCATCAAAAAATGGGCATTTCCACGGCATGCCTTTGGCATGCCCATGAAATGCACACTTAAAATTTCGTTAGCACGACGTCGAAATCGGCATTTCGAACCTTGTAGAGTATTGTGTCCTAACCTCCAAGAGAAGAGTCCCTATAACACCTTCAACATCTACTTTGATCTTCAGGAAGAACACCCAGGACACTTTGAAGAAACCAACTGCAAGATAATAGCGAAGTCTCATCTTGTCTAGAACTCGATTCCCAAACATACAATGAAGTAGCTCAAAAACAGTCGTGATCCAAGAGAAGTACTAGCAAGGAAATAAGATCAATGATGCTTACCTAACTAGCAGATGTCACACCAAATAGTAGTGGTAGGAGAGATGTGGAATCACCCTCCTGAGGCGCTCCGGAGGCAAGTGACCTAGACGAACATACCACTATAAAGCATTCCCACCATCATACCTGCTGACTCCTGCAAATGGTTCTTGCCTAAGATGATAAGCACCATTCTTCTCTATGCCTCTGGCAATAGTCTTCCTAGTAAACTTATCCTGGACGATACATCCAACCTCATTGAAGGTAACCCTACAACTAAGGTTCGTAATCCTACTCACCGACAATAGGCTCATGGGAAACTCAGCACATGTAACACTCTCAACAGTTGCAAAGTGGACGTTACAGACACCTCTCCCTAACCAACAATAGGAGCATGATCGTCGTCAGCTACCTACACTATTCTCCTTAGTGCAACAGAACTGAATGACTAGAAATAACTCTGATCGCCACAAAAATGTTGTGAAGCACTAGAGTCAACCAACCATCCTGTACCATGGTGAGTCCTGTCATACTCCTGACGCATCAAGCCTACATACTCCACAGTCCTTATGCAATAGCGATATCCAATGCCATCTCTACTCCTCCTGAGACTGACATTGTGCCTAGCAAGGACCAAGGGATCAACCAACCAAATAGAACTCTCCAAACTCAAATCTAAAATCAATTTTTCAGATCTGCAAAACCATCATAACTTACAAGAAAAAATGATCTAACATGAAATCCAAATAATCACTTCCTTGGAAATCAAGTTAGAATCACATAGTAGTCCCTCGGAGGATCAAGAGGTACACGCTAGGACCAGGAGGGACCCCTAGTGGCCCTCAAAAGGACTATTGCTGCTCCCTTCATCGACACAAGGGCAGCACAGGCCCACCGACGGCGCTATTGCCGACTGGCAGTGCCTTTGCTGCCACTGCTACTGCAGATCACCGCCACCGCCACCACTCCTGCCGACGGTCGTGGTGACGTGAAGAGGCGAGGAGAGAAGGATTTAGGGATTTGGTGGATTAGAAAGGAGGCCTATTTCAATGGGATACCCGAGTGTCAACCTAGGATCACCACTCTGATACCAAGTGGGAAAAAATAAGCAAGTTATCTTATTTCATTGTCCAATCTCTCAATATATAGAGGTAGAGTAGAGTGCTCCACAAAACAGAGGGAGGCAGATAAGATACTTGTCATACAAGAGATCACAACTAAGGCAACAGCTATAAAGGTAATTTTCATATAAAAATCACAACTAAGGTAACCATCATACAAGAAAATAATAAAAAAGAAAATAACAAGAAAGGAAGACCATAGGGGCTATAGGGATACGTCAACAAACAACGGTTTAAAATAACTTTTCACTAACCCGACTTATTATGGGAAAGGTTGGTGATTGTTGAATGGGAAATTTTGATCAAAATTTTGGTCATGTTACCAGGACGTTGTCTGTAGAAAACAGATACTGCTGATTTTGGTTCTGGGGAACTGAAATGTCAGGATACTCCTACGTTGCTTACCAACCATAGCAGAGAATATGCCTTTTCTTTTGCAATTCAAAGAAACAGATATGAAACAATCTTTCTATACATATCTAAAATTGCTTCGTAATTTAAATGGCCTGCCTCATTAAAAACATAAGCAAGACAAAGTAGCACAAGAAGTGGGTTTTATATTGTGTGCAACTGTTACTTGGAATATTGGAATTCATACACTGGTGTAAATTGATATAATACAAATCAAGCTAGTGAAGCATTTATATAAAGAAACTCACAATGGGGTCGCTTGTCAAAGAGGGTTTGATACTGCGAGGACTTCTTTTGGATACCCTATTCCTCATTTCTCCAGACTCCAAATAGTGAATGACATCAATCTTTGAGCGAAATACATAATTATTTTCCGGTTCAATAAAATACTGCAGCATTGAACAAAGGAAACCCTTAGATGTAAAGACATTAAATATCTAATAATAAGCACATGTAGAAAGATGCGTCAAACAGGCAAGAGATATTCTCATTGTTCAAACAAGAAAAAAAAAACTCACTCCAATCGAAACAGTAATATGCAAGAAACATGAGATCTTGAAATATTAAGGCGAGTATGAAATCCTGAAGTCATTAACAACAAAACATCAAGGCAAATCCATTAAAAGTTTCTAACAACACTAAAAACCAATGTCATTTCTTGACAAGTATTATAATAAAAAGAAACAAATACAAGCAAAATGCAAAAGAAAAAAACAAACTTCCAGTTGCACAGATATGCTTGCAATGATGCATATAGCATGTCATATTTGTTCTTCTAGAAATGTAAGAAGTAGCAGAATGCCCAGATTTTTCTTCCTCAGTGGACACATTGTAATCCCAGGTATGAAGGTTGCTCAAACTGTTGATTCTTCCTGATATCCTGTGCCAGGAATTCTCTTAGGTGAGATTTTTTGAATAGATGTGAACTGCTGTCATGGTTTCCATATCTAAATTTGTTTCTTTTGTATAAGATCTATCAGTTGATTTGACAGCATTCTATATGAGTGCCTTGTTATAGAAACAAAACCTGCTCTCCACGGTTCAATCTCTCAAGTAAGATTCAAGGCTATCGAAAGCCTAAACTGATTACAAAGTACAAAAAGTTTATTGTAATTCTTTGCTATCAAGAGCTTTTTTTTAATCCATTTGACTTAAGTTAGGCAAAAGGGTTCCACAAAATTTGTAGTCATGCTTGTACTTAGCCAAACAAAACTTATCAGAGAGAATAACCAAACAAGGCATGAATTGGAGTCATAATATTATCTTGAGAAGCAGAAACAGACTCAGGCAGTTTTCAATAAAATAAATTGGGGTTACATACCTAAGGAGCCCTAGGCTAACTGTAATTTCTCAAAAGAAAGTTTTTAATTGGTATTAACAATAACAAAAGCACGGCTTTTATTCCCTACTAGAAATTGGGATTAGCCTTCTAACCTCGGTCCAGGAAGTGGGACCAGACTGACTAGTCCATTGACACCCATCATCGTTGTCTGTACAAATCTAGGAATTTGCTACCCAAGATACAATCTGATGCTTAAAAAGTTCATCCATCCACTATGATGTATCTAAGGTTTTTAATATTGCAATACATCGGCAAATTGCCAACATATGTGATATTGACATCCCTGTAGTATCTTTTCTAATATATCACCCAATATATCGCCTATATTGATGGATATCGGCAATATATTGATTTTTTTGAGGGGCCTCTTCACAAAACTATCCATTATTTCGGTGATATGCACCAATATTTGTCGATATGCATCCGAGAACATCGACAACAATTTCCCATCTTGATTTTTTGGCCTCTACAATATCCACTATCATTTCTTCCTCCCCCTACTGGTGCTGCACCTTCATCTTTCCTCTCCCATGGTACTGGTACTTTCTCTTGGGTGATTTGGAGTCCTTTTTCACCTCTCAACCATGGTTTTAAAAAATTAGCCTTGACGTGAGGCGAAAGAAAATCACCCCGAGGTGATAGCCTCAGGGTTGCAATGTAAGATGTGCACCTCAGTCTGTCGAGGTGGTACTGAGGTGGCAAGGTGAAACCGAGACTATAGTTGCAGTCAAAAGTTCACATTTGAAGGTCATATGAGTTACATATGACCTAATAAAGAAAATAAAATCACTTTCTAAAATCCTATACCCATCACCGGCCTGCAAACAATGGCCTTAACCTCTCAAGCCCAAAAAAACCCATCACCCTCAGATGCTGCAAGTCATTTTCCATCTTTGGACTCCTCAATTACCATTGTCTATGGTTGTTGCTGAATCGTAGTTGCCAGTCACCTCCCCTACATACCAACCCTTACCAGTTTGTCCCCTCTCCATTGCCCATCATTGCCCTCTTCCCCTTTCAAGTCCCAACCTCACTTTTTGTTGTTGGTAAGAGTCTCGACATCTCTTGAGTTATACATTACATTTTATATTATTTCTTATACCTTTCTTTTACTGTTTAGTTACATTAAAGTATGTTTGAATGTTTTCTGTGATTAATTTACATGTTATATGATCACCAAATTAATTTTTTTTAAGAGGTTATGTGGTGATTGTTTACTTAAATCTTGTTGTTACATATTTATTATTATTATTCTCTCAAAAAAAAATATTTTTTACCATCATTTTGATTTTTTAGCACTATTATATAACTCATATTTTGATTTTTGAAGAGTTTACATGTTGTGTGGTACTTGTGTGTATTTAAATCTTGCTATATTAGTTTATATGTGAATATTGTGTATCTATTGTGCCGTAATAATATTTAGTAATGAACATTTAAATGTTGTGATAGAGCAATAATAGCATAAAAGTGTATTTTTACATTGATTTTTCATTATTAGCACTTATCAGTGTATTAGCATGAAAGTGTATTTGTGTCATTTTTTCTTATTTTTCAACCAAAAACTGAAGCTTACACCTCAAGTGCTTTGAGGCTTACACCTCAACTCAATGAAGGCAAACCACCTTTGTACCACCTTGCATTTTTTTGGGACAACATTTTAAATGCCACCATTGAAAAGAATGAGCGAGAGAGAGAGCGAGTGGGGGTTCGAAGGGCGACTGGCGAGTGGGGTGGGGAGAGGCGGCTCTGACTGGACGGTGGTGAGGAGATCGCAGAGGGGAACAGAGCCGGTGAGATGCTTCAAATGCCTCGAGAGGGGGCATGTGGCGGCGGACTACAGAGACCCGGTGAGGTGTTTACGCTGTGGTGGTCTGGGGCATCGGAGGTCGAGTTGCGAGCTCCGTGGGTCGGGTGGCAGGGTCTCTGAGGAGGGAGGGGACGCCCCCGCCCCTCCCCCTCGGAGGGGGTGCCTCTCGTGGAGGTTGAGGCACCTTGGTCAGAGGAAATCAGGGTGTTGGAAGGGAGGCTGGCGTCGGCTCTGGTGGCGGTGGTGCTGGAGGGGGAGGTGGATGTGCGAGCTCTGAGAAGGGCGATCGCCGCCTTCTTGGGGAATAGCGGGGGATCCTTTGGGGTGGCTTCCCTTGGGAGTGGGCGTTTGGTGCTACTGGGACTTGGTCGAGAGGAGCTGCGGCGGTTGGCCTTCAAGGTGTTGCAGTGTGGCCGGGGAGTGGTGCGGTGTCGCTGGCCGATGAGGTCGGATGGCGCATTGACAGAGCGATCGCCGGCTAGCGTGAGACAGAAAGTGTTGATTGAGGGGGTTCCCCTTTTCCTCCGCACGGTGGAGGTGGCAACGGCAATGGTTGCCCCTTTTGCGAGGCTCCGGAGTTGCGAAGGCATGGGCTTGAGGTCGGTAGATCTGTCGCGTTTCGGAGCGTGGGTGGAGATGAGGTCAGGGCAACAACTTGTGGAGAGGATGGTACTCAGG
Organism: Thalassia testudinum; assembly: GCA_037157565.1. Taxonomy (NCBI): domain Eukaryota; kingdom Viridiplantae; phylum Streptophyta; class Magnoliopsida; order Alismatales; family Hydrocharitaceae; genus Thalassia; species Thalassia testudinum. Next base: position 98,243,384 of record JAZHRO010000024.1, read on the forward strand.
TGGGGGAGCTCCTCCTGGCTGGTTCACATCTCGTGGGGATCCAGGAGCCCTAGGTCCTTTGCTGAGGCGGTGGCTGGCGACGCGACGGCGTCGCTTGGAGGCGGAGGTGGCGGGCGAGCGGAGGAGGGGTGGGCTGCTTTTGGGAAGCCCGAAGGTCGCGGCGAGGACTGCGGCGAGGATCATGCGGCGGTTACGATCCCCGTGGCGCGATCTGAGGCAGGGGAAAGGGCGGGGATGAGGGAGGCCGATGCGGGTCTTGCGGAGGGGTTGAGGGAGTCTGCGACGCTGAAGCTGGGAGACTCCACTGATTGCGGGTGCGACCGTGGCGCTGAAGTGGCCCCGGGTTTAGTGGGGTGTGATCGTGGCGGACCTGGGTTGGGCAGGTTTGACCCGATTACGGGGGCCGATGGCTTAGGTGGTGATGTCGGTTCGGGTCTTTCCTCGCGGGTAGATCCGAGATCTCGAACCTTTGAAGCTGGCGGGGGGGAACTGTGGCTGGAGGTTCGCAACACGCCTTTGACAAACCAGACTGGGCAGTGGGGCGCGGTGCGGTAGGTGAGGTGGGACGCAAGTGGCGACGGGAGCTGAGGTTGTTAGGCCCACGGCGGCTCACCTATAGGCCACGGTGGTCCTACCGAAGGGAGCGCACTACAAAGGCTCCAACTGGGAGCGTGGTTGGGGAGAACCAACGTCGGACGCGGGTGGAGCTGGGCGTCGCTCCACCTTCCGAAGGACAAGGCGTGGTGCCGACGACGGACCTGGCTAGGGGCGAAGGCTGTTCTGGGGGTCCCTGCAGTGGAGGGGCGGCAAGCTGTGGGAGCTGGTGGTGACGCTGGGGCTTTGGAGGAAGTGGTGAAAGTGCGAGGGGCTGGCGCGGTGGCTGGGCTACCTGTTGGGGAGGTCCTGACGCATGGGGAGACACAGTTGCTGGTTGCAGACGGGGGGGAGACTGCAGGGCAAGGTGGATCGGAGGGCAACTGCGAAGGGAGCTCGCATGGTCGGTGTGTGTTGTTGGAGGGAGAGGTGGATGAAATGGCTGCGGAGATGGGGTTTAGGCGATTGACGCAAGGAGGAGGTTCCCGGGGCTTTACATGACTAAGGTCCTATCGTGGAATGTGAGGGGTCTGAATGACCCATCGAGGCGAGCGGCTCTGCAGGGGTATGTTCAGAGATGGGGGCCTGACGTGATCTTTCTCCAGGAGATGAAGTGGGGGAGCTGTGATGGGAGGCTGTGGAGGGAGGTGGGGGGAGGTGGTTTTGGGGGGTTCTTGGCCCTAGATGCAGTTGGAAGTATGGGGGGAATTATTGTCGGGTGGAAGGATGATTTCTCCTTGTTGGACTCGTTAGTTGGGTCCCATGTTGTCACTGTAAAGCTTCAAAGGCGCCGGGATAACACGTGTATGCTCTTTTCTTCAGTTTACGGTCCGACGGAGGGTTAGAGGAGGCAGGCTTTGTGGGAAGATCTGAATCAGGTTACGACAGCTTTTCAGGGGATACCTTGGTTGATTGGTGGTGATTTTAATGTCACTTTGCTGGTAGAGGACAAACCAGATGGCCATGGTGGATTGAACCAAGGCTCTAAGGCGTTTGCGGGCTTTGTTGCAGAGCAAGGGCTGGTTGACATGCCACCTCTATCCTGTCTTTTCACGTGAAGTTCTGGAGGACAGCGATCCCGGATCGACAGATTTTTCGCCTCAACGGCGATGGCAGAGTTGTTCCCGATGGCGGAGGTTAGACCCCTGGAGCGACCGTTCTCAAATCACGCTCCCTTGTTGTGGGCATCGAACAAGGAATGGAAGCATGGTACGTATTTTAAGTTCAACAGGGCGTGGCTCCTGGAAGAGGTGTTTAGGGGGTTGGTGGAAGAGCGGTGGAGGTCGGTTCATGTGGATGGTTCGGCGGCTATCAGGTTGGAAGCTAAGCTGCGGGATCTAAGATCCTTCTTGAAGATCCGTATGAAGCAAATTAGGGAGGAATGTGGGAAGAAGAGAGAGGAGGCTCTTGGTGAGGTTGTACGTTTGGATATGGTGGAGGATGTTGGTCTCCTTTCTGACATTGACAGGGTTTGCAGAGCAAGGCAGATACAAGTGATACAAGAGGAAGACCGAAAGGTGAAGATGGAGTGGAAGGTGAGGTCTAGGCAGAGGTGGCTGAAGGAAGGCGATTCCAACGCCTGATTTTTTCATATGGCTGCATCAGGAAGGAGAAGGAACTGGATTGACAAGTTAGTGATGGATAGGGAGGAGTTTATGGGAAGGGAGGTGGTGGGAGGGGCAGCTGCGAGGTACTTCAGAGAGTTTACTAGGAGAAGACAGGAGGGAAGATGGAGATGGTTAGGGTTTGAGGTACCGCGGATCGGGGAGGCAGAAGCCAGCTTCTTGACTGGTCCGTTTGAGGAGGATGAGATCCGTAAGGCAATCTGGGGGCTGAACGCTGATGGTTGTCCGGGGCCAGATGGTTTTCCGATTGCCTTTTATAAAGAGTTCTGGTCGGTGGTGAAGGAGGATGTGATGCAAGTTGTGCAAGAGTTTAGAGCTGGAAATTTGGGTTTCAATAGGCTGAACAAGTTCTACATGTTCCTGCTGCCGAAAAAGGAGGGTGTTGAGGAGATCCAGGATTACAGACCGATAGCCCTCTCGCATGCTATCTACCTAATTGTGGCGAAGCTTCTAGCGAATAGATTGAGGACGCTGGCTAGGATTGTAGACCCGATGCAGACGGCTTTTGTTCCTGGCATAAATATTTTGGAAGGTTATGTGTTGGCCTTGGAGATCCTTTCATCCTGGAAGAGAAATAAGAAAAAGGCCTTCCTGTGGAAAGTTGATTTCAGCAAGGCTTATGACTCGGTTCAGTGGTCGTTTCTTTGGGCGTCCTTGGTGAAGAGGGGTTTCCCGCCGATGTGGATTGACTGGATGAAGAGATGTGTCACCACGACATCTTTCTCGATTCTTATCAATGGAAACCCGGCAGGGAGTTGGATTCAACCGAGGGGGGTGAGGCAAGGATGTCCTTTGGCCCCGATGCTTTTTGTGATTTTAGCGGATGCTCTTGCGAGGGTGGCTAAGAGGTCGTGCGAGAGGAACTTGGTGAGAGGTCTCTCCTTGAGAGATGGGACGAGTATCCCATTACTACAGTATGCGGATGATACGATTTTCTTTATTGAAGGTGGGGAACTGGAAGCCAGGAGAATGCGGATCCTAATCTTGTTTAGTGAGGCTTCAGGACTGCAGATCAACCTGTCTAAATCTGATTTTGTCCCATTCAATTTGATTGAGGCGAAAGAGATGAGGTGTAGCTTGGGTCTTGGCACAGAGCAAGTGAAGCTTTCGATCAGATATCTGGGTTTACCATTGACGGATGGCAGGATTCTAGTGAAATATTGGGCTCCCCTGGTGGAGAGACGGGAAGGGTGGCGTCCAGGCTTTTGTCAAGTGGTGGAAGGTTGGTCTTGCTCAAGGCAGTTCTAGCTTCACTTCTGTTCTGAAGATGCCTCGACAGGTTGTCGGGAAGATAGAGAGACTTATGAGGAATTTCTTTTGGTCCAACCAGGGGACGAATGGACCGGGTGCCAGGTTGGTTGCATGGGAGGAGGTCTGCAGGCCGGTGGAAGAAGGGGGCTCGGGGTGAGGGACCTGGGGTGGTCTAATGACAGCCTGTTGACGAAATGGGTAGGAAGCCTCCTGAAATGTAGGGAGAATTTGGTGGGCAAGGTGTTCGGGACGACTTATGGTGGCCCGGTGCAGTAGGATCTCCTGATATCTCCGCCGAGGGATGCTTCTCATTTTTTGAAAGGTCTATCGATGGTGGCTCCTAGGGTGTGGAATTGTTTTGTTCCTGTGGTGGGAACGGGGGAGATTTTCAGATTTTGGCAGGATGATTGGATGGGACAAGGTGTGCTTGCTAGAAGATTTCAGAGGTTGTTTGCTTTGTCCCAGAACAAAGAGGCATCTGTGGCCGAGGTATGGGAAGATGGGCGGTACCCGCGTTTTGTAGGAAACCTGTCAAATGCGAGAACTCATGATTTTCAGGTTCTGCTTGAAGAGTTAGAAGGGCTGCAACCGACTTCTGGTACAGATATGTTTGGTTGGGATGAAGGTGAGTTCTCGGTAGCGGCTGCCTACAGGAGATTATCCACTGGAGATCCCATGGTTGAGCTGGATCTGGTGAGGGACTGCAGACAGATTTAGAAGGCCACGTGTCCTTTAAAGGTCAAGATTTTTGTCTGACTACTTAGGAGGAGAAGGCTTGTGACCAAGGTTTGGAGGGCGAAAAGGGCTCCTGGAGAGAGTAAGGTCTACCCTTTGTGTGGAGGTGGGGAGGAGGAGATAGACCACCTTTTTCTCACTTGCCCGTTTGTGGTGCAGATATGTGGCAGGGTGGGAGCGGAGTGGTGGCAGTGTCGATCTTTCGAAGATTTTTGGCACAGCTTCAGAAACGGAGGAGGTGATATTAGACGGATCATCTTCCGTACAAAGAAGGAGAAGGCCAGACCGTTGGCAGTGCTACGGGGCATCTGGTTGGGCAAGAATGCTGTGGTCTTCAGGGGCCAAAGACCTTATGTGGAGAATTTTGTTGAGTCTGTTATTTCCTTGTTTAGTCTTTGGTGTGGATCCTTGTGAGTGGGGGACCTTGGGGTCTGCCTGTTGTGTTGGAGATGGCTGTTGATTCTATAATTTATATATTTGGGTAGTTATCACTCTGGATAACTACCCTTCCCTTTTTCAAAAAAAAACAAGGTAATCATGCTCAACTCCTTAAGTGGTCATATTTTCTTGAATTTCTTTAAATTGTTAGCTCCAAATCACCATGTCACCATGTTTAAATATTAGTTATTGTTCAAACCAAACTTTAATCTCTTGATATACTTAATTATTGGCTATATTATTGTTGCTACACAGTACCTTACTAAGATCCCTAATTAAACTACAATTTGGTAATAATATCGTGGCCTAAATCACCATGTTTAAACCACGGTTCCAGTTCATTCCCAATTATTCATGTTAAATTGTAAACAAATCAATAGTCAGACCATGGTTAATGGTTTGAAATTTTGTTCAATGTCTTATGGGTGTTCAATCATGCCGAGAAAAGGAAAAGATTCAAGGGGCGAGGATCTTGCAAAAATTGGTTAGAATTGCGGTACGCCAATAAATGGAGACAAAGTAAAGCCACAATGCAACTTTCGTGATAAAAAGATGAAAGGAAGTATCACAAGGTTGAAGCAACACTTGATAAATAAGTACAAGAATGTGGCCAAGTGTCCTAGTATTCCTGAGAAAGAGAAATTATTGGTGCTAACAAATTTAGAAAGAAAACAAAAGAAGTCAAGGCAAGACACGATATTTCATGAGAACATAGGAAAAAGAATATGTTGGTATAGTAGCTTAATGATATTGAAACTCCTGCACTAAGACGAGCATATGAAATGCTATTAAAGAATCTTTAAGTTGTGAAAATGAGATGCGAGAAGAATTTGCCCATGGAAGGACGTTCTCTGAGAGAGGAAGTGGAAGTGCCCATACCACCATCCCTAAGCATCTTGCATTTAAAAGCCAAAAGGGGGCAACAAAAGTTGGGATTGGGAGATCAACTAGTATGAGATATGCCTAGCACAGAAACAGAAGATCATAAAGGGTATGTTTCAAAATGTTCGAGAAAAGGTAGGGAAGGTTATCTCCACACTCTTCTTTACACATGTAATTCCAACAAATGTAACAAGCAGACCATTTCTACAACATACTATAGATAAGATTACCCAAGCAAGAACAAGGGTGAAGGCTCCTACCCCTCATGAGATCATGAATAAGTATTTGTAGATGGCAAAGGATGATATCAACAAATGCATAGGTGGGTTAAAGGGGTTATGGCCGAATTATGGAGTTTCCATTATATGTGATGGGTGGATGAGTTTCAAAATAAGGCAAATAATAAATTTCCTTCTTTATTGTAATTGAAGACCATCTTCTTGAAATTTGTAGATGCATCTAATCAAGTGAAAGATTACAAGTACATATATTATTTAATGGTGGATGCTGTGAAAGAGGTTGGACCTGAAAACATAGTGCAAATTGTTACCAATAACGATAGCAATTTTAAAAAACCTAGAAAAAAATTGATGAAGTCCAGCAAGTATGTAGTTCTTTGGACTCCTTATGCTACCCATTGCCTTGATCTGATTCCGAAGGACTTAGGCAAGAGGAAGTTGATAGGATCGCTTATTCAAGAAGCACATTCAATCACAACTTTCCTTTACAATCACTCGCAAATACTAGCATTGATGAGGAAGTTCCATAAGAATGAACTGGTAAGACCATCACCCAATTTGCAACCACTACATTACACTGCAGAGTATTATAAACAACAAAGTTGGATTGCATCAGATGTTTATCTCCAATGATTGGTATTCATAAAAAGATGATAGAATGGAGATTAGAAACAAGGTGAAGGAATTAGTGACCTCCACAAAGTTCTGAGACAATTGTTCACGAGTTGTGAAAATCATGGAACCCATTATGATTGTGCTAAGGATGATTAATGGTGATAAAAAATTAACTTTAGCAAATACATACGCAGCTATGAAAATAATGAAGCAAAAGGTCAAGAAAAAAGTTAGAAAATCAGCTCGATAATACATAAAGATAAATGATGAGAAATGGAAAGACATGCTCTCACACCCACTTCATAAAACTAATATAAATTTACATGACTATTAAGGTTCATATATTTTCCATCATGGCCTTGCAGGGATTAGTCTTAAATCCTAATTTTGTAGCATACTTTTTGTGAAGAACAAAATGAAGTCTCACATTCAAAAAAAACCCTAGCCTCTCTTTTATACTGGAGAGGTTTGGAAAAATAACATAGTCATCCAAGAAATAACATAAAATAACAAATACATTCTTAAGCTCCATACTCCCCCTCAAGTTGAGGCGTAGATATCAACTAAACCCAAATTGTCGCATAGAATATCAAGACATTTCTTCTTTAAAGCTTTGGTGAATATATCTGCTAGTTGAAGATCAGAGGAGACATAAGAAGTGTTAATCTTCCCTACAAGGATTGTATCATGAACAAAGTGGCAAGCTACCTCAATGTGCTAGGTATTCTCATGAAAGGCTAGATTAGAGGCGATATATGTGCCTGACTTGTCACAAAGAAGTGGAATAGGCATAGTAGCTTGAATGCCTAAAACATGTAAAAAGGTAACCTACATAATCTCACAAGCAGCTTGTGCCATCGCACTATACTCAGCCTCTGCACTCAAATAGGCAACAACACTTTGCTTCTTAGTTCTCTAAGAGACTAGGTTCCCACTAAGATAAACTGCAAAGCCTAAAGTAGAACGTCTATCATCCACAAACCTAGGATAGTCTACATCAGAAAAGGCTAGAATGTCCAAACTACCACCATCTCTATAGTACAGCCCTCTACTTTAAGATGCCTAAGAATAAGGCAAACATCATGCCAATGACTGTATCGTGAAGTCTGCATATGCTGGATAGTTCTACTCACTGCAAAACTAATATCAAATACCGTGATAATAAGATAGAGTAAACGGCCCACTGTATTACGATATCAGATAACATCTGTTGGTGCGAAGGCACCACGATCATTAATTTTGATGATAACAAAACACTTGCTATTTAACATTTGCATTTAAGTTTAAGTCTCCGGATAATTGAAAATGGATACAAGTGTGATGGAGCTCAAGCTCGCATCCATGGTGGATTGGAGGAGCTCATTGGAGGAAAAGGAGCTTCACTTAGAACAAGAGCTTGAAGAAGCATGGAGATGAAGAATAGGATATAATTTTTGCTCTATGTATTTATCTTTTTATTCTTTCTTTTTATTTTCTTAGATGTTTGTTAAAGAGCCTCAAAGTATCATGCCATAGTCCTAGGATCACATACTCAACCCTAAGATACTTAGACAAACTCTTAAGGAACTTAGAAAACCAAAGTAGGTATCAGACAGCCTGATTAGACGTCCAATATGGACATCAGACGTCTAATCTTAGACTTTAAGAAGTCTGACTTTTTGATCAGACATCCAAAACACTTAGGCTGGAAACACTCTCTGTCTGCCAGTTTCAGACATCCAGCCCTTAATCCAAACGTCTTAAAAGACATCTGATGACCTTACCAAACGTCCAACCAGAGTACCGTTGGCTTGACAAATCTAATTATCGAGGATTAACCCTTAATATAATTCACATTCACTTTCAAATGTCCGTAGAGCATCCCAGACGTCTGATAAATAGATGTTAAGCTAAGATCTGACCCTAGTTACTACTTATAACCATTTGAGCCTTGACAAATCCATTCCCACAGTGATTTGTGTTTCCAGATGTCCGATCAGTCATCTATGCAACTTAACACTAAAACTCTGTTTCGATCTTAACAAAATAAAAAGGAAACCCGTTTAGAATTAGACGTCTAATTAGATTCCCAGACGTCTTAAAATACTTCTTTAAACGTCCATCTTGATCTAACCCAGTCTAGATCTTCTACCCTTTTAAATCAAACGACCAATCCCTAGATCAGATGATGGCCCAGACGTCTAACCTTAGAACAAGATGTCTGATAACCCTATTAGAGCCATTAATGACCCTGATTTCGGCCTGTTTTGCCCTGAGATTATTCCCAATGACTATAGAGGCCTTCCAACAGCTAGAAGAGGCTTCTAAACCCTTCTTAAAGCCTCTATAAATAGACGAGTACCCTTACTTTGTCATACACACTTAAAAATACTACTTCAACTCATATTATGCCTTTGAAAGAGAAGTTCCAAGTGCTAAAAGTACAATTGCTCTTACGTCTACATAATCTTCATCCGAGAGCACCGATCCGCTGTACACTTCACTTCCATCTCAGGGAAGTACCCATTTCCTATAGAAGCTTAGTTTAAGACATTTACTTTGAGGCTCTATAGGATATTGTTATATTATCTTTGTTGGGTATTCGCCTTGCGAATTCCCGTCTCCCTCCCGAGACAAAATACACCTCGCGAAGAGAGGTTTGAGGTATGCTACCCTCGTTTAAGTAGCGTAGTTGTAAGAGATTGTACTACCCTCGTTGAAGTAGTACGTTAGTGGATTTGATCGACTAGGTCGATCAGGAAATCCTAAGTCGAGAGGCTTAGGTGGTGGTTTTTACCCGAATTTAGGTTTCTACCTAAAATCCATTGTGTTCTTGTGATTGTTGTTTGTGTGAGATTGTTTATTATTCTTCAGCATTATTTCGTATCACGCATATCTCACCCCCCTCCGTTAGATCCTTCAACATTTTCATACAATGGATCCTCCTCATTAGAACAACGTGCAGGTAGAGGCTCAACGGGCAATACCAGAAGGGTTGGTCCTAAGCAAACCAGCCTCCTCAAGTATCTGTAATGTATATTGTCTCTGTGACAAGGAAAGACACGAACCATGTCGTACTACCTCAATCCATAGAAAATATCTCAAATCTCTCAATTCCTTAGTGGCAAATGTGGACTGTAAGGGCTTGGTCTGGGCAATCCCATCCTCATCATTACCAGTGAGAATCATGTCATCTACAAAAACAGTAAGAATAACTCGAGTATTATCACCATAGCAAGTCTTCTTCATGAATATAGAGTGATCAAAAGTAGACCAGTAGAACCCAATCTTCTCAATCTCCGAGCTAAGCCTCTTAAATCAAGCACGAGGATTGCTTCAACCCACAGATAGCCTTCCTCAGACGATAAACAAGCTCCCCCCAACTACTATAACCTAGTGGTTTTCTCATGTATACCTTCTTAGACAAATCATTATACAAGAAGGCATTTTTAATGTCAAGTTGATATAAAGGCCATCTCCTGTTAACAGCAACTGAAATGATAATCCTGCAGAGGTAATATAAGCTATAGGAGAAAACGTCTCAAAATAGTCTATCCCATAAGTCTAAGTGAAGCCTTTGACAACAAGCCTGGCCTTATATCTATCCATTGTCCCATCAGCTTTATACTTAATGGTATAAACCCATTTACAATCAACCACTGTAACATCCGAAGGACATGGTACAAGATCCCATATCTTCCGTAACTGTAATGCCAGCATCTCCTCATCCATTGCTGCACGTCACCTAGAGTCCTAAAAAGCCTGAGCAAAGTGCCTAGGTATAACAGTAGCAGTAATGGCAGAGGTAAACTGACGAATCCCATCATCCAGGTGGGCAGCTCTTGTGTACTATGAAAGAGGATGAAGAGTGCATCCTCTGCTGGATGTCCTCATAACTGACTGCTCCTCTCTATCTGAACCACTCCCATCTGTCAAGATGGGACAAGGCTCTATATCTGGTGAAGTATGTGGCCTCCAGTGGTAAACCTAGGTCTCCCCAAGGTGACCTGTATAGAAGTCCCTTCCTCTAAGAAGTATGAAATCTTCTCAAAAAAAGTAACATCTGTTGTAGCAATATATCTCCTACAACTCGGGTCATAGCACCTATATGTCTTATGTGTCCTAGAGTTCCCAAGAAAGACACATTTGACTGCTCTAGGAGAGAACTTATCATGATTATCATATGCCTAAACGAATCATGTGCATCAAAAAATCCTCAATGGGAAAGCAAAGGATCTGTCACAGTCCGAATGAATCACTTGAAAAGGAACCTATCCTCTAAGCATAGACGAAGGCACCCGATTAATTAAGTAGGTTACAATAAGTATAGCATCCCCCCAGAATTGCTTAGAAACATTCATATAGATCATCACTATCCAGGAGATGTTGAAACTTGCGCTCAGCCACACCATTCTACTGAAATGTGTGAGCACAAAACGTCTAGTGCATAATGCCACTAGAGGAGAAAAGGCTATGAACATCTCACTGCATAAACTCTAAAGCATTATCACTGCGAAGACTCGAATTGTACTCGCATTTTGAGTCTAAACCTCTACCAGGAACTACTAAATAACCTGAGGAATCTCCAAACGCATCTTCATCAAGAAGACTGTGATCATCCACAATGACAGTTTAATATCCGTGTCCTGAAGTAGTAACCTTAGATGGCCCCTAAACATCACAATGTACTAAGGAAGAAGGAACAATACTCACCCCAACAACCTTCCGTAGGTAAGTATTCCTATGATGCTTCCCAAGCTGACAATCCTCACACTACAAAGACAAGGAATCAGGTAACTCATGATACATCTGTTGCATCTTCTCGAGTGACGGGTGCCCAAGTCTCCTATACCATAGCCAGGGATCGGTAGCTATATATACTACTCCAACAAACAACGTAGGTGTGTCTAGATAATAGAGACCATCTTGCTTTACACCCCCACATATAATATCTCTTGTCTGTCGATCTTAGAAAAAGCAATGATCTTCGTCAAACACTACTCAACACCCAAGATCCTTGCAAATGCAACTCACAGACAACAGGTTCATTGGGAACTCTAGAGCACAATGAACCTCTTCAATTGACATCTTTGGAGAGGCATGTACACACCTAACTACAGTGATTGGTGATCCAGCTCCATTAGATACTCTAATATCCTTGATGCCACATGGAGCCTTGGATTCATAAGGCACTCCATATATCCTGTAAGGTGAATAGAGGAAATGGAATCAACCATCCACGCTCCTCCGATGCTCTTCCTCCTCTTTGTGTCTTCTTGGACTGCAAACACCAGTACCCCTTCTGTGTTTTTGAATAACCAAGGAAGACATACTTCACAGCTCTGGGTGCTAACTTGTCTCTTCTCGGTCTCAGTAAGTGCACAAAGGTAACACATCCAAACACACGAGATGATAGCCAATATAAAGCTCTATCCGGATACAAGACATGCCATGGGGTCCATTCATGCAACACAGATGATGGCATCCTATTAATAAGATAGCACATTATAAGCACAACGTCACCCCAATATAAATGTGGCACATAATAGTGAATCAGTAGAGTGCAAACCACATCTAATCAATATCAATGTTTCATTTCCGCTACGTCGTTCTATTGTGAGATGTAAGGGCAAAACATCTGATGTATAATGCCATGAGACCTGTAAAAGTTCATTAATCTGGTGGTGTAGAACTCCAAAGCATTATCATATCGTACAATCTTAACCATGACCGAAAACTGATTCTTTATTTTTAAGGTCTCAATCACATGTCCAACATCGGATTTATTCTTTAACAAAAATAACCATGACAATCTTTAAAAATCATCTATAACAACCAAGTAATATCTATGTCCATGTCAGTCAAGAATCCTACCGGGCCCCAGACACCCATATGCAATAACTAAAACATAGCAGTGGTCCCAAGTCCAATGCTAGGAGTAAACGATGATCTATGGTGCTTTCCCAACTAGTGTGCACTATAATGTAACTCAGTAGTGTCTAAAATGTGTGGGATGATGCGTCTGAGCCTATCCAGAGAAGGATGACCAAGCCAACAGTGGCACTATAAGGCACGCCCAGTAGCAGAACTAGAATCAACCTGGTAAGCAGCAAGTGGTGTCTGGACTAAGCGATACACCTCCCTCTTCATGTGCTCCACCAATCCTCCTCCCCATCAACTTGTCTTGAAAAATGCATCCCAGTTCATCAAATATAACACGACAGTGAAGCTATTTTGTAATCTTACTAACAAATAATAAATTCAATGAAAAATCAAGAACAAAGAATGCATCAAGCAATCTCACAGTGGGAGTCGATGACACCTCCCCCTGACCACCAATTTGTGCATGTCTGCCATCTGCAACCTATATAGTCCTACTAGGGGTACAAACTGTAATCTGCCAAAACACTCCTGATCTTCTGACAAATGATGTGAGGCACCAGAATCCACTAACCATGTCATACCAGCAGAAGTCTATGAACAAATACCTATACTTGACGAGGAGGTAAAGGCAACAGTCTCAGTAGAAGACATGCTAGCAATCAAGTCAATTAGTAGAGACATTGGAGTAAGGCATCATAGTCTACCATCGAAACAGGTGCAACATATGTAGTATCCTCAGTAGTCACTGAGGCTTAGTTAGTCATTTGAGGTCGTCTATGTTTGGCCCAGCAGGAAGCCTCCACATGTCCAACCTTGCCATAGTAAATGCACGTGGTGCGAGATCTCCCAGAGGCACCACGCCTTCTTCCACGTCCACAAGTGGAAAGTGCTCCCCTACCACCACGTCCACCAATAGCAACTAGGGCAGACGCCTAATTAGTCTCTCCCATCTGTGGTACTATCACCTCAATCCAACTCTGGCAACTACAGACTTCCTCCAAGGTAAGAAGCTCTGACAAGGTAAGAATTTGTGAACAGGCAATGGTATACTTTGAACCAAGTCCTAACATGAACTGATGAACAGTTGCCTCTTTGCGGTACTCTGTGCAACGCACGTAAAGACTAGCCTACACGCATTATACTTCTCCTGAAGCCCCTTGAGGGCAGAGTGGTATTGGGAGAGAGATCATCCTTCTGCTTCAATTGAAACAACTCGTGGCTAATCTGAAAAACTCAAGATGAGTTCTCATGTGAATAGGTGTCACAGAGACTGTCCAACATCGCTTTGGAAGTCAAATAGTACATGATCTCATCTCCAATCCACGTAATAATGCAATTCATCAACCAAGCTTTGACCAATGCATTGTCTTTCTTCCATGTGGCGTTCTTTCTCGTCTTGTCTATAGGCTCTGGCTCCAATAAAATATGTTCCTTGTCATGACCTTCCACTGTCATCAGGAACATCTGAGACCATCTGAGGTAATTGGTCTCGTCTAACTTTATTAGATTTAGACCAAAAAATAGGCTCTTATAAGCCCCAGAATTGGGAACAGCACCCGATGCCACCTTAAAAGAACTAAAACTCACCATGATGTGTGTTGTAGATGGGAAAATAACCCAAACAAACGATCTAAAAAACTTTTCAAACCATAGAAACTATCAAGATCAGTCCTCAAGCATAGAGATCCAAGATCCTAGCAATTCGAAATCCATCCTCAAGGTGAGGAAAAGATCCCCTACATGGCACTGTAGGGTGCACCGGGGCCTAGGGGAAGCCAAGCACACCTACGCTTGGAGGAGGACCCCCTACACCAACACCAATGGGCAGCAATCACCGAGCAACGTCGCTTAAGCCGCCAAGTAACCCTGTTGCCTCTGCTAAAGAGCCAATCACAACCGCTGGAGGCCACCAGCGACCCCCTGTGCCGATGAAGGAGAGAGGAAGGGCGATAGTGGTGGGAGGGGGGGAGAGAGAGAGAGAGAGCTTTGGTGTTAGGATTTCAAAGTTTCTATTTAGTAGGATATCAAAAACCCATCCTAGGACCGCACTCTAATACCAAGTAGGAGAGAATGATCAAATCTACTTCTCAAAAGAACGCAACACCTCTTTATATAAAGAAAAGGTATTAGGAAAATAACAAACATGTCCAAAATATAATAGAAAATGACAAAACAAGATAAAGAAAAATAATAAATGGAGTATCTCAATGTTACTTCTTTGACAAGGCCTTCATAAAAATATCAGCAAGCTGAAGCTCAAACAATATATGAGTAGCAATCTTCTCTTCCATTACTACATTCCATATGAAGTGGCAATCTACCTTAATATACTTCATCCTTCAATGAAAGACAAAATTCGACACAATATAAATAGCTGACTTTTTGCAAAACATAGGAACAGGACTCTTCACATGGACCCCAAGATCGGTCAAGAAGGAAGTGATCGACATCACCTCAGAAGCAGTATAAGCCATTGCCCTATACTCGACTTCAACACTACAGCGAGTAGCAACCGTCTCTTTCTTACTACGCTATGAAACAAGATTGCCTCCGAGAAATATGGCATAACTAGTAGTAAATTTCCTATTGTTGAGTTATGTATTATTAGGTCTTTTCTATTTTATTTATTGTGAAAGGGTGTTCTTGTAATTCCTTTCTGGAGCCTGTCTATATAAAGGTCCAAAGTTTCTCTGAAATAAAAATTAAGTCATTTTAATCCTAGCATGGTATCAGAGAAACGATCCTAAACTGGTAATTTTATATCCCACCAACCCTAGTCTCCCTACACCTTCACAAAAACCCTAACTCCTGGACCGCCGCCATTTTCTCCAACGACCTCCCATCAGCAGCACAACCCGATGGGGGCTTGAAAAAGGTCTCCAACATATCCTGCAAGAAGTTCTGACCTCCTTGGTGTCACCACTGGTGCAGATCTATCACCGCACCAGTGATAGGAGTTAAGGAGGTCTGGTGACCTCTGAGGTCCATCACCTAGGCCTCCTCTTCGTTCTACCGATGATATGAAGGTTGAAGCAGCACCGCTCAGGCCTCCAAAGCCACCAGCGTCGCCACCCTAGGCCTCCAAAGCCACCAGTGCCGTCGCTCAGGTCACCAGCGCCGCCGCTCAGGACTCCAGCACCGCCACTTGACCCCCAACAATGCCTTCCAAGGCCACAGGGGGTCTGGTGGTGGTGCTACACGCCTCCTTTCGCCCTGGTCTGGAGATTCTAATCTAGATCAGGGGCTAGGAGGGTGATTTTCATTCCAGATCTACTTCTAAAGACCGTTCTAGAAGAGTTCGACTCCGTGGAAGGCACCGCTAGGGCCTGATTTATGCCCTAGCATGTGCAACAACACAGTTTCTTGCTTCTCTACAACATATTATCTGAAATCAGATTTGTATGCTTATTTTGAAGCCAACTTAGGTCTGAAATTGGGACTTTCAGACCTTATGATCTGATTTTTGGCCTTTAAAATTCATGTTTCTTGTGGGTTTTGACTCCGTACGTCATGGAGGATTAAAAGGACTCTATAAATGACTTGCTGGGAAAGTCATCTACCATAAGCGCTCCCCCTTACATGCAAGCGACATCTATCAAGTTGGAAGGATCCAACTTTTTGCTATAGTCCACCTCCTTTTCCTGGTTCGTCGGATCCTATAGGAAGTACATTCTGACTTATGATGTGCCTACTGTGAGGTCTGCAAATTGGGAGGCAGACAATGATTGGGTGGCTACATGTCTCCTCAACAACATGACTCAGATCATTGCCAAGCAGGTCATAGCATATGCCTCAGCAAAGAAGATGTGGGAGATACTGCATGAGATTCACTCCACAGGAGTAATATTACCAGGTTGTACCATGTCATTGAGGATATTCACACTCTTCGGAAAGGCACCATAGCCTTATTCGAATACTATGGCACCATGAAAAACCTATGGGACAAGCAGAATGTGTACCGGCCTATTTCTACTGATGCTGCTATTATAGCCAATCAAAGAGAGGTCATTCGCTCTATCCAACTTCCATCTGGGCTTCGCTTTGAGTACAAGGCTGTAAAATATCAATTCATGACTATGGATGAGATTCCCACACCAGTACAGATTTATGTTCTCTCAAGGCTTGACACTTCTGATCCTGTGCCAACTTCTAATGCCTCTACTATGGCTGCTGGTGGTCGTGGTAGGGGCAATTCAAGGGGCAGCGGTGGTCGAGCTCGTGGTAGTGCACATGGACACGATCGAGGTCGAAGCTCCTTCTATGAGTATCGTCTTAGAAAAGGACACAGTAGAACGATGTTGGGTGAAGCATGAATATTCACAAAGTACGGATCCACGTGCCCATCAGGTGTCTACAGAGGATGCTTCTTAAGTGCAGGAGGATGATGGCTAGATTATAATTTTTAGAGCAGACAATGAGCGTTTCATGGCTTCCCAAGCATCTACTACTTTTGTTCAGAGAGGTGCAGGTCCTTAGCAATGTCTATGCGATCCCAAGCCCCTGCTTGGCTTGCGAATTCATATGCTTCTTCTCACATAACCGCTGATACCACCCTATTTTCTTCTCTACGAGATCTTGCTACACCTTTCCAGGTTAGGGTAACAAATGAGGGTTTACCACCGGTTAGGGTCTTGAGAATATCTCCATCTCTTTTACCTTGCCTCTTTTGAATGTTATGCATGCTCCTAAGTTTGCTCCTAACTTGATGTCAATTAGTTAGATTATAAATGATCTACAATGCAGGGCAGCATTTCATGACCAATATTTCTTGTAGAACCTACAGACGATAAGGCGGATTGGTGGACTAGAGCAGAATGATCATTACTATCTTCATGTTCCACCTCCACCCAATGTTGATATTGTTTGCGCCACTACTACTCTCCAGTGGCATCTTCGCCTTGGTCACCCCAGTTTGTCTATCCTTCGCCGCCAGTTTCCAAAGATGTCTTTTCCTGAGTTTTTTAGGTGTGAAGCCTATCAATTGGGCAAACACCATAGGTCTCCTTTTCCATACCAAAATAAAAAACCTGAGTCTGTATTTGATTTAATTCATGCTGATGTTTGGAGTTCCTATCGAGTCAAGAGTATTAGAAGCTTTCAGTACTTTCTTGTTCTTATGTATGATCATACCAGGATGTCCTATGTGTTTCTAATGAGAGAAAAGTTTGAAGTATTTGATCTTGTGAAAAAATTTATTCAAGAAATAAAGACTCAATTCTCTACTCTATTATAAAGGTTTTCGAAAGTGAATGGTTTGAAATTTATGAATGCCAAGACTACACACTTTTTCCAGGTGTTGGGTATTGTTCACCAAACTTCTTGCATTCATACTTCACAACAAAATGGGGTACCTGAATGTAAGATTCAACATTTGCTTGACATGGCTCGTATTATTATGTTTCAAATGAATGTTCATCTTTTTGG
Source organism: Thalassia testudinum (assembly GCA_037157565.1). NCBI lineage: Eukaryota > Viridiplantae > Streptophyta > Magnoliopsida > Alismatales > Hydrocharitaceae > Thalassia > Thalassia testudinum. The sequence continues at coordinate 98,261,049 of JAZHRO010000024.1, forward strand.
GTCGATGTTCTTACGACCACATACTTGGTGAATCGTCTCTTCGTCTATTTTACGGGGTAAAACTCCTTACTCCCTTTTATTCCCTAGCTAGAAAATGTTTTTTCACTCTGGTTGTTTTTTGCTGTGTGTTTTGTCCACTTTCACCATGTGAATAACATTTCTCCTCATTCCATAAAGTGCATTTTTCTAAGTTATCCTAAAACCCATAAAGGGAACCGATGCTATGATATTGTGTCACGGAAGTTTTATATTTCTACTGATGTTACTTTCTTTAAGGAGATTCTTTACTACCAAAAACAGGGGGCAGTCCATTACGTCCCATCAAACTAATGTTCCTCTTCATGTCATATCTAAGCTACCACAGTCGTCTTAGCCACCATAACCTACTGAGCCACCTATATCAACGACCACTCAGCCTGATCCTGGTCCTTTCCCATGTCATCCTGAGGTTCCTGATACAAACACCTTTCCTAAGCACTTTCAGCACAAGACCCAGAATATCCCTCAAGTGAAAGAGCCTTTGTCTACTATTTCTGCTTAGTCTCCACCAGCTACCGAGGATTTGTCTGAGGACCAGGTACCTACTGCTACTGAGGATACTACTATAGACCTTCCTATTGCACAAAAAAAGGCTCTATGATCTTGTGCTAAATATTATGTATCTCAATTTATGTCACTTGATAGTTTGCCTGTAGTTGGATGCTAGCTTTCTCTGGCTATTAACAGTTTACAGGGACCACCATGAGACCTTCCAAGATACATCTTAGACCTTGGCTATGGAGAAGGAGATGGCAGCTTTATAGTCTCGTGGCACATGGGATCTTGTTGATCTACCCTCAAGTGCTACTGTTGTGAGGTGTAGATGGGTCTTTACCCTCAAGTGTCGTCCAGATGGCACTGTGAAAAGATACAAGGCACGCTTAGTTGTCAAAGGCTACACTCAAACCTTCGGCATTGACTACTTTGAGACATTCTCCCCAGTGGCCCATCTCAATTCTATCAGGATCTTGCTTTCTCTTGCAATCAACAGGAGTTGGACTGTTCATCAGTTAGATGTCAAAAATGCATTTCTTTATGGAAACTTGGAGGAGGAAGTGTACATGGAACAACCACCAGGTTTCCTGCTCGAGGGGACTATCAAAACGTGTGTAAATTGAAGAAAGCTATCTATGGATTGAAATAAAGTCCTAGAGCCTGGTTTGAGAGGTTCAGTAGGGTAGTTCAGGAATATGGTTTCACCAGATCTTCTGCTGATCACTCTATTTTTATATTGCATGGGAAGACAGGTTCAGTCATACTTATTGTTTATGTAAATGACATACTACTAACTGACAGTTACAGGCAAGCATAGAGGAAACAAAGAAGCTGCTACAATCACAATTTGTTACCAAGAATCTAGGCCATATCAACTATTTCCTTAGTATTAAGGTGCAACACACTGGAGGACTTGTGCTATTTCAGCGCAAGTATGTTCTTGACATGTTGGGAAACACTGGTATGTTAGGGTGCAAACCAGCATATGTGCCCATGGATGCGTCCTTGCCTCTTGCAGATGATAACAGTCCCCTATTGAAAGATGTAACCAGGTACCGTGCAATGATTGGTAAGCTATCGTATCTGACAGTTACTCTCCCTGACATTGCCTTTGCAATTGGGAAGTTGAGCCAATTCATGTAGTCACCAAGGGAAGTCCATTGGGATGGAGTTTGGCAAATTCTCAGGTACTTGAAAAGTGCACCTGAGAAAAGACTTCTTTTTAAAAACAATGGGCACTTTGATATTTGTGACTATTCAGATGCAAATTATGCTGGAGCACATGAGGACTGAAGATCCACTACAGGATACTGCACTTTTGTTGAAGGTAATCTGGTGACATGGAGAAGAAAGAAACAGGCGATGGTCTCTAGATCTAATGATGAATCTGAATACAAGGCCATGTTTCAAACTACTTGTGAGCTACTTTGGGTCTGTTCTATCTTAGAAGACTTTGGAGTACAAGTTCCTAGTCCTATTCCTATGCACTGTGACAACAAGGCCACCACTGTCATTACGAATAATTCTGTCTTCCATGAGAAAACCAAACATATTAAAGTTGAATGTCACTTCATCAAAGAGGCCATTTCAGCTACGAAGATTTCTGCACCCTACATGTACTGAAGACCAACTTACAGACATTTTCACTAAAGCACTTCCTAAGAAACGATTGCACTACATTTGTTCCAAGCTTAGCATGTTTGATACTTATGCTCCAACTTGAAGGGAAGTGTTGAATTATGTATTACTGGATCTTTTCTATTTTATTTATTGTGAAAGAGTGTTCTTGTAATTCCTCTCTAGAGCATCTCTATATAAAAACCCAAGGTCTCTCTAAAATAAAAATTAAGTCATTTCAATCCTAACACCTATCTTCAACAAATCCAGCATGGTCTGCATTAACATGGAAACATAGATGTAGGTGCCCATTGTTCCTATAGTAAAGTCCTCTACCTAGAGGCCCCTTTAGATATTTCAGGATGAGATAAACATCATTCTAGTAATTGTAGCATGACTTGTCCATATGCTGACTTTCCTTGCTAATAGCAACATTGATATCTAGATGAGTGATAAATATAATAACTTTCCTACAATGCTCCTCTATCAATGGATAACCTCAAATGAAGGATCTTCAGCCTCTCCATCTTTCCCTTTCTGCTCAATAGGGACAACAGAAAGCTTAGTGCCAAGAAGTTCTACATCCTTAAGAATCTCCAAAACATATTTTCACTGAAAGAGTGCCAGGTCATGCTCCTTTCTAATTGCCTCTATCCCCTAGAAAGTACAGTAATTCTCCCAGGTCTTTTGTAATAAAGACATTTTGCAAGAAAGCCCTCACCTCTTAAATGCCAGCACCATCATCTCTTGCCAGCACCATTATCTCCTGTCAACACCATGTCATTGACGTATACAGCTAGTATGACAATCTCAGAAGTAGCCTCCGTTACCTCCAAACTCAACCAATCAAAGCAAGTGCGAGGGCTCTATTTGAGACCATACATGACCTTCAATCTACATATACACCCCCCACCCCTCTCAAGCTCACATCAAATAGGGTGTTGCATGTATACTTCTTCAGTCAAGTCACCATAGATGAAAGCATTCTTAATATCCAATAAAAACAATGGCCATTTTTTGTTGATAACAAAAAGATCGATATGTATAGAGTTAACATGCGACACAAGGAAAAATGTCACAAAGTAGTCTATATTATATGTCTGGGTGAAGCCTTGGCCACTAATCTGACCTTGAATCCATCAATGCTACCCTCTACAGGATATTTCATAGTGTATACCCATTTGCAATTAATAATCTAGACTCTAGGTGGACATGATACAAGCTCCCATGTGCCTCAAGTAGTAAGCACCTCCATCTCTAGATCCATAATAACCTTCCAATGTGAATCCTAAAAAGCCTCTATATAGTAACATGACACTGTTGTACCAAGCAAGGCTCTAAATAACTATTGTACATGAGGAACAAGATATGTAGCAGAAGTGTAATAAAAGGTTGGATGTAATGTACAGACTGGCTTCCTCAGAGCAATCGGTCTTTCATCCACCTCACTGTGCCTCTATGCTAGTGGTGGTGTGGTAGAATGCAAGTCAGAGGGATTATCATCCAATAGAAAAGCAGGCATGGTAGCCAATGGAAATGACTAAGGCTCCTTATTATGTCTATTGTATGTCTGCAATGGTGCCAACTCAATATTGGTTTCTTCTTTAAAGAAAAATGTAACCTTCTTAAAGGAGATAACATCAACTGTTACAATATAACGATTGTTCAGGTCATAGCATCAATATCCCTTCTGAATACAAAAATAGCCAAGAATGATGCATTTAATGGCTCATGGAGATAATATATCCTTTTGTCCAAAGGCATGTGCAAAACAAGTACAGCCAAACACATGCAACGATGAGGCAAATGAACGATCCATGTCAAGATATGGTAGTTAAAAGGGAATCTCCCCATGCAAGACAAATAAAGAGATCCAATTAATCAAATAAGTTGCAATAAGTTCAGCCATCTCCCCAAAACTACTTTGGCCCCTTCATAATGTCTAACATGTGCCAAAGCTTCCTTTTAGCAACTCCATTTTGCTGAGAAATATATGCACAAGACATTTTGGATGAACTCCAAAGCATTATCAATTTATCATTGTGAAAAATCTTAACAAGGAATAGACATTCTGCACATCGACAAAGAAACGCTTCACCACAGGCTAGATCTTGAATTGGTCCTTCATAAGAAACATCCATGTAGAGCGACTATAGTCATCAACAAATATTGCAAAGTATTTATGACTTGTCATATTGCCCACACAAGATGGTCCCCAGGCATCACACTATATCAAGTGGAATAGTTAGGTGTTGTGCTCCTCAATTCGTGAAGAAAAGGTAGAGCAATGATGCTTGCTCAATTGACGAGCCTCAAAATCAAATTTAGTAAAGGTAAACATATCAGGAAACATCTGACACAACTTTTCAAAGGATGGATAACCAAGACAACGATGTCAAAGTAGAGGATTAGTAGAGATAAAGATAACTCCAACGAAGTGAGTGGATATGCCAAGATAGTAAAGACTATTTTTCTCATATCCACCATCAATAATCTAATTGGTCATTTTATCTTCAAAGTAGCAATGATGCTCATCAAATACCATGCAGCACTTCAGATCCTTGCACAATTTGCCGACAGACACTAAGCTAAAAGGAAACTCTTGTGCACAGTGTACATCCAATAACTGTAGTCGAGAGGAGAATTGAACATCACCAATTGTAGTCACAAGAGAATAGGCCACATTAGCCACTTTGACATAAGTAACTCTTCTGGTTGGTTTCTCAAACAGAGAACTAACCTCACCAATAAGATGAATGGAAACACCAAGGTATCACTCAGTATCCAACTATTGTAGATGTCAGACTCGCCTAAATGTCAATGTGAAGAGATTTGAAAAGATGCATTACTATTGAAAAGAAACCCTAGCATCTCTTTTATTATAGAGAGATTTGGGAAAATTACACAATCATCCAAAAAGAATGAATAATAGTAAATACATCCCTAAGCTCAACACTTCCTCTGAAGTTGAGGCGTAGATGTCAACGAAACCCAACTTGTCGCACAGGAAATCAAGATGTTTCTTCTTAAGAACCTTTGTGAATATATCCGCTAGTTGAATCTTAAAGGAGACATAAAGTGTTGATCTTCCCTACAATGAGTGCATCACAAATAAAGTGGCAATCTACCTCAATATGCTTTGTCCTTTCATGGAAAATTGGATTCGAAGCAATATATGTAGCTGACTTGTTGTCACAAAAAAGTGAAATTGGCATAGTGACCTAAATGCCCAAGTCCTACAGAAAGGAGATAACCCACATAATCTCACAAGCAACCTGAGCCATCGCTTTGTACTCAACTTCTGCACTCGAACAAGCAACAACACTCTGCTTCTTACTCCTCCAAGAGATTAGGTTCCCACCAAGATAGATTGCAAAGCCTGAAATAGAACATCAGTCATCAACAAACCCAGCATAATCTGCATTAGAGTAGGCTTGAATGTCTAGACTACCACCATCTCTGTAGTAGAGTCATCTACCTGGTGTCCCATTGAGATACCTCATATTCTGAAATGAGCCTTCCAAATGACCCCATCACATCTCCTTGCATGAGAGAAGACTCATCATGCTAAACAAAGAAAGATTCATCAACCACGGTGAAAGAAGACTCATCACCACATGCACTAAGCGTGAGAGAAGGCTCATCATCACGCAGATCACAACATCAAGGATGGGAGCCATCGGCCACCTGTCGGCCTACAGGGCTGCTGGTAGGCCTCCAGCGATGGCACTGGTAGTTCTGGGTCCAACGGCAGCACTGCCAGTAGCGCCGGTAGACCCTGTGGCATTGGGAGATGCTTCTCCCATGTCGTTGCTGCTGCTGCAATTTTGGCTTTGTTTCTCCATAGAATCACCTTTCTATTGGTGATTCAATCATCTTTTTGGTGGGTATTTGGTGGGATATCGGAGCACCGACCTAGGACTGCTACTCTGATACCATGTGAAGAGAAAAAGATGCATTACTATTGAAAAGAAACCCTAGCCTCTCTTTTATAATAGAGAGGTTTGGGAAAATTACACGATCATCTAAAAAGAATAAAAAATAGTAAATACATCCCTAAGCTCAACAATCAGTAACATCAGTGAGGGCGACAAGAGTACAAGGATTGTACTCGTATCTCACCAACATATCAGTAGTAGGAAGCAATCCAAGTAAGAGCCATCCAAGGCTACAACACGTAGATCTGATAATAACAGTGGAAGACAATCCCAAGCAGTAATAAGAGACGATCCCAAGTCGGAGTTGGGAAATGATCCCAAGTAGTAGATGAGAGGTAGTCTAGTTTATCATGACTAAGAGGTATCAACCACAATAAAGCATTTAAGGCCCATCGAAATAGAAAATAAGGAAAGAACGAATCACGAGTAGCAAGAGATCATCTACTGTGGTGACGCACATGCAAGAATCATAGAGGATGAACGTGCAAGGCAAGTTCACATGTGTGCACACACGAGCAAGCAGGAGGAAACATGCACACACAACGACATGCAAGAGTAGCCCCGATCAACTAGTTAGCCAATCATGGTGGCAGCGACAACAACCTGATATGGGCAGTAGCAGTGCTGCGGTCAGCCCCACAATTAGTGGTGACGATGGCACTAGGGAATCTAGTGAGCACACACTTCGAGATTTCCCATGATTGGAGATTCAGGGTGCAATCTCAAGAATAAGGAATTTAGTGGAAGAAAGAAAGATGATACGAATCAAGTAACAAACACTGACATAAAATCGCTACTCTGATACCATGTCAAAGAAAATCAAGCTTCTTATTCAAAAAAAGAAAAAACCCTAGCCCCTCTTACATAGAGAGAAGATATAAGTCCACTACAAAAATAAAAATAACAAGAAACACATTAAAATAACATAAAACTAAGATTCTAATGGTTAGGAAACTCTAAGTGTGTTTTACGAAGTTATGAGTAGACGTCTAGCTTAAGTGTCTACTCCATGTCATATCTCATTATATATCAAAATTGGACACTCTTTGCCCTCCCTAAACCTCCTCTAGAATTCATCCTTGGATGAGAAAGAGCAAGCATAGAATGGACAGGTTGAGGCCTTTAATATCTGATATCTATCAAGTCTTATATCCTTAACAACCAATCATTTCGTACCGCAGCAACATAAACATCTTCACTTGTTAAGTTGCATTTCCATGCAAATCAACCAACAATCACTATGAAAGTAAACATTGTCAAAGATGCTTGAGCTTCTTAATTACCTAGAAGTATTGCATACAGTGAAATAGCCCACCCCCCAATACCATGAGTCCTTACGTATCCATTGATGGATTCTCGCATTCAATCGATTGAATCTCGCACTCAAACAATCCTTACGTGTCCATCGATGAATTCTCCTTTTCCACCGATGGACTCTCACATTCAACCGATTGAATCTCGCACTCAATTGCATCCTTTAGCTATCCACCGGTGGATTGTCGCATTCAACCGATTGACTCTCGCATCAAATCAGTTGACTCTCACTCAACCAATCTCTCTCGTGGAAGTATTGTCCACCAGTTGATTCTCATATTCAACTGATGGACTCTCACTTCCAACCGGTGGTTTGAAGTTTCTAACCACCTGTGGACACTCAAGGAGATTTTGAGGTTTAACGTTCCTACATGTTGATTCCCTTACTCAACCAGTGGACATTACCTAACATTGTTATTCCATGGGGAGTTTCTCATATACTTTGTTACATGCCTACCTAATTTTGTTGTTGCTTCCTTCCATTGATCTTTTCAAAGAAGCTTTGAAGCTTAAAGAAAGGAGTGATGAGTTGATACAACGTAGCCAGTACTCCACCAATGCAAAGCACTTGGGGGTGAGGGTTACTTTTTTCGAAACAACCTTATATTTTGAAGTCTCTTCTAATCCACCGGTGTATTTAATATATTTTGAAGTTCGGGCGTGCAATTTTCAATGTGTGGTAACCCCACACATTGCGTTTTGCATTGGAGTTCACCGGTGTATTTTAATTTGTTTTGCATTATTCTACGTGCGCTAACCTCGCAAACAAACACTCCAATTTCGCCAAACATGGAATTACTTCTTTCAACCCTAGGTTTGCCCCCTACCAAGAACAATCAGCAAGACCTTGCAATCCCAAGATTGTAACACAATCCCGACCCCATCTACTTCTATCCCTCTAAAGCAATCCCTTCTATCCCTCTAAAGTAATCCCTGCAAACAAACAGTACCTTAAAAAGCTATTCAGGAGAATTCGGGCAATGGAAAAAGTAATTCAAACCAACACTGGTCAGACAAGGCATATTGGAAGTGCCTAGCACCCCTGTGAAAAATATTCAAGCAATGACCAGCGAAAAGCAACCAAAACCTGAGGATTCACAGCCAAAGCAGAAAAGGACAAAAATCTGGAAGATAAGATACTACCAACCTATCATCATTATGAAAGGAGGTATACGCACTAGAACCCTCAAACTGGAAGATAGAGGTGCCCTTCAGCAGGAGAGGAGAAACTTCCCAAAGAAAGAGACCCTTGCCAACGCATAGCATATCTGGAGTGCCAATTATGTATTCTTGTCATCAGGACTGCATCAATTGGTGAAAAGCATAGTTGTTGGTTGTGTGATGGTGGGATTATCACATAGAGATGTTCCCGACAGTTGCCCTTCCCATGAAACAAATTACCAATTCGATGAAGTTTTCCTAATGGTTGTTGATAAGATCTTCCACGTTTCCAAAAATGAAAAATATAACAATGTACACCCATCTCACTTATATTACCAACATATAGTGTTAAAAAGTGACAATATAATATTGAGGTGATTATATCTGATCTGACAACTTGCATTATGTTGAGTTATGAGATATATTTTTGTTGAAAGGGGTATTTTGTTATTTTTATTTTTGTAGTGGATTTATAATGTAACTTTTCCCTCACCTATATAGAGGTGTAAGGGCTACTTGGTAAACTAAGAAGGTTCATTTTTCTTCAACTTGGCATCAGAGCCAAGTTGAGGACTCCACCAAGAATATCCTAACCCTACCACCAAGCCCGCCGTCACCGCCACCTCCGACAGCAGCACCGACCAACAACAGCACCGCCACTACTAGCCAGCGACGCTGTCACTGCCAACAGCAAGACCGCCGCCTGCCACCGTCGCCGCTAGCAGCGACGGGAGGGTAAAGGGGGCAGCGCTGCCTCTTCTACCCTTCTCCACCGCCCTCCTCTTGTTGCTGGACATCTTCCAACAGTAAGGAGAGGGTTGTAGATCCCTATCTCCTTTGTTTCAAGGTCTAGGAAGATCCTCCACGTGTTGGTAATGAAATTCTAGAGCAAGGATCTTCCAAAAAGGAGTTTAAAAGGTCTTCCTGGATGGTATAATCAAATCAGATCTTTGTGTCTATTTGTTTTGGGGTGTGTATTCCCTTTTGATGCATGTTTTTTAGGTGTGTATTCCCCTTGAGTATTGACCGCGTGTGAGCGGAGATTTTTGGGGTGAGTATTCCCCGATTAGTATATTTGTTGGGGTGTGTATTCTCTATTACCTGTCAATTTTCAGATCTTAAATGTGAAGAAATTTAGAGGTGTGCACCCTTTTCTACGGCACATTGAACTTAGTTTGCGGCAGTGTATTTCAGTGAATATGGTAGTGTCTCAGTTAGATATTGCACTAGGAACCACAGTGGGTGATACTCCAACTACTGGTGTGATGTGGTTGATTGATTCAGGTGCTTCCAATCATTTATCTGGGAATCTGCAGTGTTTGGACATATTCAACCTGTCTCTCGAGGTCGTACAATTCAGGTGACTGATGGGCAACTTGCTCCTATTAATGGTCAAGGGAAAATTAATGTTACCCCTTCTATGTAGCTCAATCATGTCCAGTTTATTCCAGATTTATTCATGAACTTGCTCTCTATCAGTGAGATCATTAAGCAGATGAATTGTCGTGTCATCTTTGATGAACGTGGATGTATTTTCCAGGATAGAATGACAAAGAAAACTATTGGTAGTGGATATGAAAGTTTACCAACTTCAGTAGAGCCCCATGGCTGCAACATGTCGAGTTAGTACCACATCTGGGAGTGCTTTATAATGGCATAAACGGTTGGGTCATCCTTCTTTGGAAAAATTACGCAGGCTTATTCCTCATGTATCCCCAACGACACAACTTTCCTGCGATGCATGTCAACTTCGGAAGCACTATAGATCTTTCTTTCCAGTTGCTACAAGACCACGTTCAACTTCGTGATTTCAGTTAGTGCATCTTGATGTTTGGGGTCCCAGTATGACTCTTGATAGAGCAGGACATCGGTACTATTTGATTGTGGTTGATGATTTTTCGAGATTGTCCTGGCTATTTCTCATAAAGAATAAGTCTAAAGTGGGTCCACTAATTGAGAAGTTTGTGTTGATAAAAAATCAATTTGATGTTTGCATCAAGACTCTCAGATTTGATAATGCACTAGAGTTTTGTACTTATCGGCTAGCAGAATTCTATGGTTTACATGGCATAATTCATCAGACCTCATGTCTTCACACCTCTCAGCAAAATAGAGTTGTAGAGAGGAAGCACAGACATACCCTTGATATAGCCAGAGCTCTTCTTATCCATAACGGTGTGCCCCAGAACTACTGGGGAGATCCAGTTCTCATAGCTTACTACCTTATTAATAGATTGCCCTCAGTGATTCACGAGCTTATACAGTGGCAGGTACTCTATCCAAATGATGAGTTGTTTAATCTTCCACCCAAGACATTTGGGTGCGTGGCTTTGGTACATCTCCTTGAACCTGGAATTGGTATTCTTGTGAACCCATATTAGATTGGTGATAGCATAGCTTGCTAGTTGTTCCTCCCTTAGGGTCGGTCCTCCCTTTGGTCGGGGGTTCGCGGGTGGTGTTTCTTGGCTACTCTCATACTCAGAACGGGTATCGGTGTTTTGATCCCCTACACCAGAGACATTATATCAATGCATATGTCACCATTCATGAAGCTGTGCCTTATTTTTCTATTGCTGCTAGGCAGGTGCAGAGTGTGTCAGAGTGTGCGCCTGTACCAGTTGCTCATTTACCATTTGGTATATTCACAAATACTAATGGCCCTTCTCAGGCTACTGAGCCACCTACCAACCAATACCAACGGATGAAGAGACCTTCAAGGGTTACACCTATTAGTCTTCAATTGTGTATAGGGCAGAGCGCCCTCCATCTATTCCACAAACTCCTCAGGTTAGTGTTGATAACCTAGAGGCGGTTTCTACTCAGGAAGCTTCTTCAGATACAGTGTCAGCAGATGTAAAGGGTGAGAGTCTGTCACCTGTGGATGGTTCTCCAAGTCCTAATTCAATGAGAACTGATGAGGATATTCCTATTCCTATCAGAAAGGCCCACGATCTTATGCCCAGTATCGTGTTGCTGAGAGTTTTGTTTCTGCTGATTCTCTAAGTTTGGAGTTTCATGCATTCATAGCTGTTGTATCCAGTGCTGAGTTACCGACCTCATACCAACAAGCTCTACTACATCCACACTAGAAGGTAGCTATAGAGGAGATGTCTACACTCACTACCAGAGGTACCTGGCAGCTGTCATTTTTACCATCTGACGCGCACCTTATTGGAGCCAGATGGGTCTTTGCCTTGTAATACAACTCAAATGGGTTTATTTCAAGGTATAAGTCCCGCCTAGGGACTGATGTAAGCACGTTTATATCACATAAACTGTCTATTTATGCGTGTTCTTAGGCGCATAGTTGCATCACACATTATAAATATTGCATAACATGCATCATCTTACATTTAGTTTAGATTGTATAAAGTTTAGGTTAATTTTCTATTTTTGTAGTCAGGGTACAGGACAGTATTTAATCGAGGCCTCGGATTGAAGATCCAATTGTACGAATCTGATCAAGGAGACGATAGGAATTCAACAACTCTACGATCGCCCCGATCGGACTTCCGTAATATCAAATGCAGTTCGAAAAAGATCAGAGGTCAAGGGACAAGGTGGTGTAAATCCATACCTCAAATGACAAATCCGACCGCACGGATGGGTTCAGATTAATGATCACAGCCCAACGACGGGAAAATCGATCCAATCCGACATCCGTGACACTACTTACAAGCAAGAAATGGACAGTCCAGATGATGCCACGTGAAGCCATCCATACCCTCCAAACAGCTCGCTGCCCTGCTTTCTCATCCAACAGCTAAGAATTGATTAGGTTTCCTCCCTCGAGCCACGCCTCATGTGAGAAAAACCACACATTTGATCTCAATCGTTGAATTAAGATCCAACGGTCAAGATCAAATAGCACAAGAATGCTTTCCTCACCTATCCACCCACATAGCGCAGTGGATAAACTCCTCCATCGCCACAGGTCGCACGTTCGAGTATTCTGCAGCGCACTTCCTCTTCACGCAAAAGGGCTTTGATTAAGCCATTCGATCTTAAGCGAACGGCAAAGATGCAAGCCACGTCGCACATAGCGCGGATGGCACGAGGATCACACGCGATCATACGCGCTTTAGCGCGTGCTCTCCGCTCAATCAGTGCGTCATCTCAGCCCTCCATCGACAATCGATCGACTGAGGAGACGCAGGTGCGCGTATGCATGAAGTGGTGTGCGTGCGTTTTATGTCGTCCGATTGAGAAATCGGACGGCTGAGGATGCGCGATCTTTGTGAAGCGCCCAAACAGCTGAAGATGGAGGGACGGGGGGAACACGCATGTATTTAGCAACATGGGGGCTTTAGTGATGGTTATATCCGTCACTAAAAACCCCTACATTAATGTTTTAATGTTAAAATGACCTATTTGCCCCCAACCTCTACACCTATAAAAAGCCTTATGACCCCCACATTATTCTCATCACTTCCTCTCACCCTCTCAAAGGCTCTACGAGCTGGTCCCAAACCCGGGATGCTCCATCAGAGTTACAAAAATAATTTTCCATCTTCTCACCTCCTTTGTGGAGCATCCCGCGGTTGTCCTCTCACTGCCATTCGGGAAGCGGATCCCGCTGCAATGTCGCCCTGCCCCATCCTCCATCATCCATCTACGTTCCCCTTAGTCCCGCATCTCACCACTTTCGTCCGGGTGCTCCGTCAACGTGGCTCGTCCTCTAAGCAATTGTCAAGGATGATAACTTCTCTCCCCCTCTTTTATTGCTTTCTAGCGTAGATTTCCTACTTTCTAGTGTAACAAATAGTTGTAATGAGTAGTTGTAACAAACCTCATTCAATGATTATGAAATAATTGTTCATTCTCTCTCAATTTTGTTTTATTTGTATTATTCTTTCTCTCTTTTATTCTTTATTCTTTAAGCAGATAACTAGTGTAAATTCAATTTAACTAGCTAATCTACTTCGTGACAACAAATAAAACGCGATTTTTTATCAAACATCCGCCTCCCTGTGTTCAACACGAAATTCCTTTTGAGTTTCAGTTAAAATTATCTGTTCACGGAATTTCTCGCAAATTGCGCTACAACAACGAATCTTCAAAACTCAAATCTTTTTACGTAGATTCTCCGCCTCAACAGTAGCCAAAAGATTCACCCAAACCTATGGGGTGGATTGCTTTGACAAGTTCTCTCCTATTGCACGACTCTCGACTGTTCGCATTCTTATCTCTGTTGCAACTCATTATGGATGGCAGTTACATCAGCTGGATGTCAAAAATGCATTTCTGTACGGAGACTTGGAGGAAAAGATATATATGCAGCAGCCACCTAGCGTTAATTTTCAAGGGGAGTGTATGCAGGCTTCGTAAGGCCATTTCTGGTATTAAGCAGCGCCCCCGGGCTGGATTCTAGCACCTGCCTGAGGCGTTGTCTGTTATTGGGATGCAGAGATCTTCATCGGATCATTCACTATTTATGAGGAAGACCACCAGGGGTACAATGACTTGTGTATGTGGACGATCTTATTCTTACAGGTGACGATGCAGAGGGTATATCTCAGAGGGAGTACTTGGCATACCACTTTATCATAAAAGATCTTGGGAAGCTGAGATATTTTTTAGGGATTGAGTTTACTACAAGTAAGCAAGGGACAGTTATGTCGCAGAAGAAATATGTCCTTAATATTCTTCAGGAGACAAGCATGCTAAGATCCAAAGATGCAAATATTCCAATAGATCCTAAAATTCATCTTTTTAAGGATAATGTAAAGCTAAAAGATAAGAAAGCATATCGACAACTGGTGGGGAAGCTGTTATATCTGACTATCACTATGCCAGATATTAACCTTGCCGTAGGTAAGCTGAGTCCGTTCTTATATAAGCCCACTGAGGTTCATTGGCAGGCTGTGATACAAGTGTTGAGGTACATCAAGAGATATCCAGGTCAAGGCATTCTTTTTCAGAGAAAGGCACCTATGTCTGTTGTTGCATACTCAGAGGCAAATTATGCAGGTGATGTTTGTGACAGGCGGTCTACTACTGGTTTCTGTACCTTTGTAGCTGGGAACTTGGTAACCTGTAGGAGCAAAAAACAAAGTGTTGTTTCACGCTCGAGTGCTAAGTCTAAGTACAGGGCCATGGCACATACTGCAGCTGAGATATGGATCAGTTCTCTATTACGAGATCTTCATGTTAATGTTCAGGAACCTATGGAGATGCATTGTGACAACCGGGCTGCCACCTACATTGCAAACAATCCTAGGTTCCATGAGAGAACAAAACATGTGGAAGTGGATTGTCATTACACCAGGAGTTTGATTCAATAGGATCTACTTCGTACTACTTATCTTGCCTCCTCAGACCAAACTGCTGACATGTTTACCAAGCCGTTCTCACCCCTAGTTTGAGAAGTGTAGAAACAATGTGAGCATAATGGATATATATATTCCAACTTGAGAGGGAGTGTTGAGTTATAAGTTATATTTTTGTTGTAAGAGTGTTTTATTATTTTTATTTTTATAGTGAGTTTATGATGTAATTTTTTCCTCACATATATAAAGGTGTAAGGACTACTCGATAAACTAAGAAAGTTCATTTTTCTTCAACTCATTATAATTGAACTATATCAATTTTTTACGAGCACTCGTGCAAGTCTACATAGAAAAAAGGAATAAACACAATATATATACCCGAGAAAGTTTCATTTTAATTTAACAGCTTCTTTTATATTGAGATAAGAAGATATATAAGCGGTTACGAAACAGTAGACCATCAAATTTAACATCTGCAGTCAGTGTATATAATAGATTATACACACAAGGAGGTGAAGATGATCTTTGTGTATTTGAAAATTTCAGTGGATATTTTGTTCGCTCGAATACCGTCAGCTTTCTGCTCGAGGAACAGGGGTATTATGGTGCATGCGTCCGAGAAACGCTCACTACAAAAAATAGACTTGTGTGAATTGCTTTTATTTTTTTCCTTTTCTCTGATGAGCAGACATGTCAATTGCAAGGCATGTTTGCCTGATACTAAGGGCATGGATATTGATTCTCAGGAGACCGCAAATATTAGCAGCATCTTCTTGCACACGACCTTTTTTTTCTAACATCATTCGTATCTTATATAGATCAGTGGTGAAGAATTTCAGAATTGAAATTTTTATTAAAACGAGAATTTTTCTTTTAAGAAGCATAAGGGAGGAAAGAATAAAAAATAAATTATGAGGGAAATTTGATATGATAATTCAAGAAATTTCACGGAGAGAGAACTTTTTTGGGTGGAGATTTAAATGGTCATGTGAGAAAAGATATTTTAGAGTATGTAAGAGTACATGAAAATCATGATTTTGATATTACGAATGAAGAAGGAAAGATTTTCCTTGATTTTGCAATAGCTTATGATCTTTTCATAGTAAATATCTTCTTCAAAAAACGAGAAGAGCATTTAATCACCTATAAAAATGACTTAACAAGAACGCAAATTGATTACTTTACTTTGAGAAGAAGAGATCGTTTATCTTGTAAAGATTACAAGATTATTCCAGAGGAGAGTTAAACTGCTCAACATCATCTTTTGGTGTTGGATGTTCATTTGAAGAAGGCAAAGAAAAGAAAATTAATGTTTAAGAATTTGAGAATTAAATGATGGAATCTTAAAAAGGAGCAAGTGAGATTTAAAGAGACGATACAACAAAAGACTTGGGATCTTGATGGTAGTGCAGATAAAATGTGATTAAATATGGCAAACTGTATTAGAAAGGTGACAAAGGAGATGTTATGCATACCTAAAGGAGGTGCTCCAGGATAAAAGGAGGCTTGGTGGTAGAGCAAGTGCAGGAGAAGTTTAAAATTAAAAGAGTCTGCTTTAAAGTCTTATATCGAGATAAGACCAATGAAAATATGGAAAACTACAAAAGCGTAAAAAAAGAAGCAAAGAAAATAATTAGTGAAGCAAAAGCAAAAGTTTGAGAGTATTTTTATAAGAAACTTGATTCTAAAAAAGGTGAAAAAGATATCTTCAAGTTAACTAAAGCAAGAGAGCGAAACGCAAAGAACCTTACACATGTAAGATGCATCAAGGATGAGGAAGGAATGGTGTTTATAGATTGTGAGGCTATAAAGACAAAATGGAAAAGATATTTTCATAAGTTTTTTAATGAAAAACAAAAGAATGATATCATCTTAGGGGAGGTAGCCAACTCAGAAGATTATGTAAATAGGACAAGTTATCGAAGGATACAAAAGTAGAGGAGGCTTTGAAGATGATGAAAAGTGGGAGGGTTGTTGGGCCTGGTGATATTCCTATAAACGTTTGGAGAATGATGAGAGAACGGGGTATAACTTGGCTCACAAATTTATGTAATACTGTTTGGAGGGGCAAGAAGATGCCAGAGGAATGGGAGAAAAGTTTTGTGGTACCTTTATACAAGAACAAGGATGACATACAAGATTGTTCCAACTATAAAGGTATTAAGTTAATGAGTCATATGATGAAACTTTGGGAGAGAATAACTGAAAGAAGGGTGAGGCAAGTCTCTGTGGTAACTGAAAATCAGTTTGGCTTTATGCCAGGCCAGTCTACTATTGAGGCAATACATCTCTTAAGACGTATGATGGAGAGATACAAAGTCGAGAAACAGGATTTACATATGATTTTTATTGATTCGGAGAAGACCTATGATTCTGTCCCAAGAGATATCTTGTAGAGAATTTTGGAGAAGAGACAAGTGTCAGTTATATATATCAACCTCATAAAGGATATATACCATGGAACAACAGCTTGTGTAAAGACTAAGGATGATTTGATGAACTACTTTGATATCACCATTAGTCTGCATCAAGGATCGACTTCAAGCCATTATCTTTTTGCCTTGGTCATGGATGAGTTGACGAAGCATATCCAAGCTGAGGTGCCATGGTGTATGCTTTTTGCTGATGACATTTTGTTGGTTGATGAGACAAGAGATAGAGTGAACAGAAAACTTGAGCTTTGGAGAGAAGCCCTCAAAAATAAAGGATTACGCATAAGTAGGACGAAGACTGAGTACATGGAATACAAGTTTAGTAGTAGAGGGAATAATGAAGGAATTGATGTAAAAATTGGAGTAGTGCATTCTAATGAAAGATATTTTTAAATACTTGGGATCTATTTTCCAACAAGATGGTGGAAATGATGGAGATGTTATACATAAAATTAATGCAGGCTGGTTGAAATGGAGGGGTGCATCTAGTGTTCTCTGTGATAAGAGGGTTCCTTTAAAAGTCAAAGGAAAATATTATCAAGCTGCAGTAAGACCAACCATGTGCGATTCTAAATGTTGAACTATCAACTATAGGCATGTACAGAAAATATCTGTGGCAGACGTAAAGATGTTAAGATGGATGTGGTCATATAAGAAATGAACGTATTTCAAATGAGATTATTAGAAAAAAGGTTAGGGTGGCACCGATAGAGGATAAAATGAGAAAGGTACGTCTAAGGTGGTTTGGACATTTACGAAGAATGCCACTAGATGCTCCAGTTAGAAGATGTGAGAAGATAAAGGCTGACCCGCCAAGAGGGGGCGAGGAAGACCAAACTAAGTGTTGGAAGGAAACTATTAAGCATGACCTCAATTACTTTAATTTAAGTTCAGAAATGGCTGAAAATTGATCTGTGTGGAGGCAAGGAATCCATATAGCCAACCCCACTTAGTGTGGGAAAAGGCATAGTTGTTGTTTAACGATGAGGCTTGGTTGTTGTTGTTTAAAGGTTGTTATCCGAGAGATAACCACCCAAATTTATTCCATCAAAACATCAACAACCACCAATTACATAAGACTCCCAGAAGACCACCTGGGAAGAAATGGACGAGACAATTCTCTACATAAGGCCTCTCCCCCTTAAACACCACACCATTTCTCCCCAACCACGCACCACATAATAAAGCCAACACCTTGGCTCTATCTCTTTTGGACCGAAAAGTGGACACTCCGATGCTGGCGCTACCTCTGTAGAAAGACGATCAAAAGCTAAACATGTCCCGGTGATCAATCCAGGTTATATCCAATCTCTACCAAATTTGTGAAACAAAAGGGCATTGGAAGAAAAGATGTACATCCTCATCCGCTTCTCCGCAAAGGGAGCAACTCACATCGTCCATCGATGCCCATTTCACCCTCCATACCTTCGTCACAATCCTTCCTCTCCGTAGAAGCCAGGAGAAGATCTTAACTTTCAGAAGACAATCCGCCATCCAAAGCAACCTACAGTCTCTGGAGAGGGCTAAATCCGAGATTTGTGTGGTACCCCCAAGTTCTCTAAACACCTTCACAACAGCAAACTCCCCGTCGGTCCAAGAAAAGGCATCTCTCCCCTCCTCAGGTGCCCAGCCCTCCAGCTCCTGGAGCAGCTGTTGGAACTTTGCAGCTCTCCGGTCTATGAGACCCCCCCAAAAGGTGGGGCACCAAGCTCCATCCCAGCAGTTACCAACCCTAGACATTTGAGCCCTGGCCCTCCTAAAGAGACGAGGAAACCTGTCACTAAGGCTGCTCCCAAGCCCTTGCCAGTCATCAAGCCAAAACCTGAATGTATCACGTGGACGAAGCTCCGGCGAGAAGAAATACCGCACCTTCAGCACCACTGCCGCCAAGCCTCTAAGGAAGTAGGAGGCCCCTGGAGGAGGGGTCACCAGCGGTCCCCAGGAAAGAAAAGAACCATAGCAGTGCCGCAGAACATCACCAAAAAGACCTCTCTCCTGGCCCACCAACCTCATGATCCACTTCGTAAGGAGACTCAAATTGACCTACCCCACATCTATAACACCCAGCCCTCCCTCTTGTAGCGGTCGGCACACCTCCTCCCAAGCCACCAACCTCGCCCCTTTTCCCCTCATCCCTAAATTCGACCAGAAGAAGTCTCATCAGCCCTGTGAGCTTCTTCTCCACCTGACGTCACACCCTGAAGACGGAAAGGAAGTATGTCGAAATCGAGGACAACACCACCTTCACCAAGGTCAACCTCCCTACCCTCGATAAAAGCTTAGAGGACCAGCCCACCAACCTCCTCTCCATCCTCTCCAGAAGTTAAATCCAGTCTTGCATCCTGAGACGACAGTCAGAAAGCAGTAGCCCCAGGTACAACAAGGGTAGAGCACCCATGCCTATTCGAAGAGCATCAGCAACCTCCACCACCTCCTCACCTGTCATATTCATCGAAATGAAGCTGGATTTCATATAGTTAATCTGCAGCCCCGAGGCCTCCCTAAATAGCGCTCCAAAAGTATCATCAATCTCCTTGCCTCCAAGACTGACCCCTCAACCAAAAATAAGGTATCATCCGCATACTGCAACAGAGGGACCTCCCTGCCAGCACTACCCCCAAAGCCACTGATCAGTTCCCTTGCACAAGACCTGTGGGTTGCTCTCGCGAGAGCATCCGCCGCCAGCACAAAAAGCACTGGGGCAAGTGGATAGCCCTACCTAACCCCCCTCCTAGGCTACACCCACCCTCCCGCAGGATTCCTGTTAACCAAAACAGAGGACGTTGTAGTCAAATATCGCTTTATCCAGTCAATCCAGACCTGGGGGAAGCCCTTTCGCACGAGAGACGTCCAGAGGAAATCCCATTGCACGGAGTCGTATGCCTTGCTGAAGTCAACCTTCCAAAGGAAGGCCTTCCCTCCGTCCTCCATGCCGCGAGAGCCTCCAAGGCAACCACAAAACCGTCCAGGATTCCCCTCCCCGGGATGAAAGCTGTCTGCACCGGTGAGATTAGGTCCCCCAAGAGGGCCCGAAGTCTGTTAGCCAGAACCTTTGCAACAATGAGGTAGACGGCATTTGAAAAGGCAATAAGATGAAAATCCTCAATTGCCTCCGCAACTTCCTTCTTAGGTAACAAGAAAAGATAGAATCTATTCAACCTATCAAACCCCCTATTACCTTCCGCAAACTCCTCCAACATCCGCATCACCTCATGCTTAACCACAGTCCAAAACTCCTTAAAGAAAACAACAGGGAAGCCGTCCGATCCAGGGCACCCCTCCCCGTTGAGGCCCCATACCGCCTCCCTCACCTCACCCTCCATGAAGGCAGATGTGACCCCAAAGCCTGATCCGCCATAACACTTGCCACATCCTCACCCCGCCACCTCCATCTCCCTCTGCTCCGCCTCCTTATGAATTCCCTGAAGTAGGCCGCAGCAACCCAGCCAACCTCCTCTCTGCCAGAGTACTCTCCCACCTGCAAACTCTCAATCCAGTTTCTCCTCCTCCTCGCCGAGGCCACCTGGTGAAAGAACTTGGTGTTGGAGTTGCCCTCACGCAACCACTTCTGTCTCAATCTCGCCTTCTACTCCACCTCCTTCCTGTCTTCCTCCTACATCACCCGAGTCATCTCCACCCAACGATCTCTATCTCCCACAAAAACAGACTCGAGGTCTTCAGACCTATCTATCCTGGAGATCTCTACCAGAGCCTCTGCCTTCCTAATGTGCCTGGACTCTCTGATCTCCCTCCTGTAAACCCTCAAGTGGTCCCTCAGGCCAACTAACTTCTTCGCCAGTCGGATCGTAGCTGATCCCTCTACCTCCATCGAGCTCCACTTCTCCACCATGGCCCTGAATCCATCCTCCATCAGCCAAGACCTATCAAACTTGAAGTAGGTGCCAAAGCAAGTCTCCTCATTAGTTTTCCACATAATCGATGTGTGGTCAGAAAAGGGCCTCTCCATCGGGGCCACACCCGCCAACGGGTACGCCTCTATCAGCTCAGTATTGGACAAGAATCTATAGATCCTGGATTTCTGACCACTAGCATTCCTCCAAGTGTAGGAACAGGAAGCAGGGACCATGTCAAAGAGGCCATGCAATGCCACAAACTCCACAATGTTCTCCGATCCAGGGTCCTGTCTGCCTCACCCTCCAAGCCTGTCATCAGTCTGTAACGTGACATTGAACTCACCGTCAATCAGCCATGGCATCCCCTGGTTTCCTGCTGCCGTCTCGAGCTCCTCCAACATCATCTCCTTCGCTTGTGAATCGGATGGGCCGTAAACGCCAGTGATAACCGTCCTGACCCCATCTGCATTCCTAACTAATTTGACAGAGATAATGTGGCTGCCTACGAAACTGTCCTTCGAGGTGAAAACATCCTTACGCCATCCGAGAAGTTGCCCCCTACATGGCCAACCGCATCAAGATTCAGAAAACCCTCCATCTAAGAGCCCCTGATCTCCCCTCACAACCTCCCATCACAGGTACGCAGACCGCTCTCCATTACTTGATATCACTCCCCAACGCCGACCTTGAGGGGTCATTAAAGTCCCTAACATTCTAAGATAGCATACCATTCATGGAGTAACCAAAGAGACCTCCCTCGTGGATGGACGGAAGCCCGCAGCCTCCGCCATCTGGAGAACCTCCTCGTCCTTCATGTCCAGCACACCAACCTCCGGACCTGGGCCTGGTGGTGATCCTCCTCGGCCGTCAACCACCACCTAATCGCTCCTTCCGCTCTTTCTGAATGACCATCGTCGATTGTATCAAAGACCGCCCCCCCATCCCCTGTTCACAACTCGCGACTTCCACCTAGATGTGCTGATCCTGACCTGATTCCCAAATCGGGAGGGTGCAGTCGCCGCCGCCACTTCAGACTCAGCCACCGTCTACCGCTGCACCCACCTCAATGATCTCACACGTCGCCACCAACGCTATTGTCTCCGTCGCTGGAACCCCCTCCTTTGCCTCCTCCGTCACAAGAGCCATGGTCTCTACCTCACCCTCCTTGTTCGGCCCTGGCTGCGTCGTGGCCTCCACCTCGGCCTCTGCTCCAACCGTGGGAGCCATCTCCTTCGAATCTTCCTCTCGCTGGTCCAAGCAAAGCGGCGTGGGAAGATCTTCCAGCCCACCACCTCTGGGGACCCCACTCGGCAACTCCTGTCGCACTTCCCTCCACCCCAAGGGTGAAGAGAACGCATCGTCAGGGTTCGAAGAGTCACCCCAAGGCAGATCTCCCAGTGATGGCAGACCTACCGCGCAAGTGCTGGACCCGCATTCACGATCCAGTTCACATCCAAACAGGTAACCCCACTCGAGAAACGGGCCCCCCATCCGAAAGCCGTGTCCAGTTAATCGGGTTGCAGCACCTGCATCCGACCCAACTCCCTCCGGACGCATAAAACGACTTACCAGCTAGGCAGCAGCGCCACCACCTAACATTTCCGCTTCTCCAGGCTGTTCCCACGCCCTAGATCTCGCACGTTGCCCCGCGGATCTCGGTGTCTCCCCTGAGAGCAACGCCTCAAATTATGCATCGATTCAAACCTCCTTCCGCCTAGGTTTCCACTCCGACCTCACGACCCGCAGTGCCGCCTCAACCGACAGAGCGCTGACTGCCCCCCAATCGACTACGACAAGCACGCAACCAGCCAGGAGGCTCCGCCCAATCTCAGGGTGACCCTCTCCATCAAAGGGATGCCGACCTTGGGTTTGATCTCCGCAAGAAGCGACCGAGCGGCAAGGCCAATGTTCCAACAACGCCGAAGCCGAGCAAACGGCCCAACCAAAGCCTCCACCACCTCAACCATCCTTAGCCACCATGGCACACCAGTGAGGAGCACCTTAACCAGCAGCCACTTCGGAGGGCACTCTAAGGAGGCCCCATCAAGGATACATGGCCTCCGCCACCGCAGCCTACCCTTCCTCATCCGGAGCTCCTCAAAGCACAGCCTCTCACTCACAGACGATGGGAGACCAAGGACCAGAAATTTCCCCCTTCCACCGCCACGACCTCCTCCCCTTTCACCTCGAGGGCTCCAATGATCTCCCTGCATCAAACCCGACCCTCCAAGACCTCCCCCACCAAATCCTCTTCAACGGCAACCCTCAACTTGATCGCCTCATCCGACCACGGTGCCTCAACCTCAGCCATCAACACCTTCGTCGCTGGCAGTGGAGGCAAGCACCCCCAACTCTACCACACCGGCAGTGCATGCTACGGTGACATAGGCCCCTGCATCTCCAGCACTTCCATGGATCGCGGCATTCCCTAGCCCAGTGCCCGTGACCAAGGCACTTGAAGCACTTCACCTTCGTCTCCATTCCTCCGCCACCAACCGCCCTAGCCCCGAGTCGCCTCCCACTCCTCGCCACGACGACCCAACCGCCCCCTCCTACCTCTCTCTCACGCTTTCGGTGGCTCATCCTTTCCCATTAAAATGAGAATTGTTAAGAAGAGAAGACCGTAACCCCTTTTTATATAGAGAGAAGATTACAAGCAATCCCAACCTCGATGCTAATCCCATTAACTAAATATAAAAACAAACTCGATCACATCAATCCTAATCAAATCAAATCTTTAAAAATAGAAAGAGAAAACATATCTTTTAACTAATCCTAAAATACTCTTTCCTAAATTTTCCAACAATTAGAAAGATCTTAATCACATGTTCCTTTTTCCTTCTTTGAAAAAGTAATGGGTGGCCATCTAAATAATGAGCACCCGCTTCACAGATCACTTCTTTCCATGTATGCTAACCTAATTTTTTTCAATAAGCAAAGAGACATTTTTTTAATTCTAAACAACACCATGAATATTAAGTATTTTGCAAAGTGATGTTCTCTTACTCTTGTATTGTATCTTAAAAGTAAAAATAATGTTTGACATTGTCTTAATGCTTTCAAAAAGATTTGACACTTAAGAGATTATGCATAACATTTTATGGTACATACTTAATTGAAATGGAAAGTAGTTTCGCCATGCAAACTAAGATCTACTGCAAGCATCCACTATGAGATTCAAAGTTGCTTCATCTAGATATTCAAATTAATTGGAATTGTTCAATTTTAACTTAATGACGAAAGAAAAGATCATGAACACATAGAAGATAATAAATCCAAAGATAAGGAATGTGAGCAATGTTATACTTTCTCAGCATAAAAAAAAATGATGATTCATATATAAAGAACAAATACTTCCGTTGCAAAAAAAAAAATAGTGTCTTATTCAATCTAAAATCTTAACTTCTTTTATATAGAAAAGAGGGACAAAAAAATTATATAAGAAGTCCAACTAAAAATATAAAACTAACTAGCAACCTCAAACTTAAGATAAATACACTTCTAAGGACTCTTAACACTAAAACTCCCCTCAAGTTGAAGCATAAGTGTCAATCAAACCCAACTTACTACAAAAGATACAATTCAACTCCCTCTCACTCAGCACATCTTCTAGTTAAACAAGCAGGGAGTGATACTTCTTTTCCACTTCCTCATCGGTGATAATCTCCCTCCCAAGCAGTAGGAGTGCAACAATAAATTGATTAAGTATATGTGAAGGTAGTAGGAGATGATCCCAAGCAATAATAGTAGAAGACAATCCCAAGTAGTCAGTAGCAGGAGACGAGGACTTCGTTCAAATCTTCCAACAATCATCAGCTTCGTTCAGATGTCCAATAGGATGATTGGATGCTCTAGAACCAATGATCTACTCAGAAGAACCTATAGAGGCAAAATTGGCAACAACACCTGTAACAACACTAGCAGCAAAGGAAGAAAAGCTCATTCAGTAAACTCCTCAAACGGATCAATTCCTCAGCAAAGAACTATTGAGAGGATTGCTCTATAACAGTCTCAGTCATAGAGGTCTCAACAGTAGATGTATGATTAGCCCAAGCAGGCTTGCCGAACTTCTCCTAGCACATCTTAAAAGGGTGCTAGGATGGAAAACAATTCGCACCACCCCTCCCCCTCCCTCGTGGACAAACGATTCACCTGTGACATCACAGAAGCATGAAAAATTAGCCCTCTAAAATTCTCGATTTGATAAGTTGGTCAATGCCCAAAAATTGAACAAATCAAAAATCAAAACACCCAAACTGAAACCACATGGGAAGAATTAGCTTCTTCTCGTTCCGAGGTCCCCACGAGTAATGATATTATCTTTAAGGTGGTGTAGCATAACACCCCATATGTTGTGCCTCCTACATAAATCCCGATGCAATCTCAAGACCTCAATGAGCGAATGAGATCCACAGTACTCAGAGTTGAAGAAAATGAAACTTCATAATTACTGAGCCGTCCCTACACCTCTTTATATAAAGAGAGGTGAGGGAAAAATTATAACATAAATCCAACAATAAAAGGAAAAGACCAAACGCCCCTCAAAACATAACGTAACAGTAAAAACACCCAATCCTCCTCGCGTCCCTCAAAGTCATTACAGTCTTGAAGCAATAATCACCTTGAAACTTTCCTACACGCAAGCAGAGTCTCCAACATCGCCATAGTCAGACAGCCCTACACAGACCAATCACCAAAGGGGAACTCTCCTTCCCTAAAAGAGACAGACTTAGTTGTTGGTCAACCAACAACAAACGAATTAGTCGTCCAACTCCTTTACTGATCGACCTAAAAGCGAAGGCCTCCACCGACGCACCTATTCTTCTTCCTCTCTCTCCTTAGTGGCAATGGAACTTCCTTGGGCAAGAATTGGTGGATTGATTCAATCCTGATGATTTGCCTTTAGGAGATATTTATAGGAAATCCCAATAATTCTAATATAGTGAGAGCCATTAGATTTTGAAATTTGCAAGATTTTTAACCAATTAAGTTTTTCTTAGCCCCTTCAGTTTAGAGTTATTTATGTTTATTCCATTATGTCTAGAGTCATAGTATTTTCTATTTCTTTGATGAGAACTTATGTAATTTTTCCCACCTCTACATATTGAAAGGTAGGATTATGGAATAAAGTAATCTAATTCATCTGTTCTAACTTAATATCAAAGTAGCAATCCTAGACTAGTATTTGTATCCACCTTGATTTTCACACCCCCTTACTCTCCACCCAAAAAGAAAAAAAAAAACCCTAACCCTAGTGGTTCTCGAGGAGGCACTTCCACCACCACTATCGACCTTCCGTGGTTGGTCGGTGGTCCGATCAACCACCTTGTGCAACCTATGAAAGGTCACCTGTACCCAAGGGCACCCCCCAACACAGCATCAGCTTGCTCTTGACCCACCGCTGGTGCCCTAGCCCTAACGTCGCCCTCACAAGATATGAAGCGTTGCCTCTTCCTAATCAATGCTAAAAAGGCCCAGCCACGCTTCCCTTTAGGTGACCTGCAACATTGCCCTTAGTGACCTAAACCCATCCTCTGCTGGTTCAACAACACCAGAATTTGCAGCCTTGCCCTTGGTGATCAGCAGCCTTGCTCGAGGTTGATTGCACTGCCTCCTGCTGATCCAATGGACCTGCAACGCCACCTGGAGGAAGTCATCCTACCGATCAATAGTGCCTTTGCCTCCTCCTTGTCGATCTACAGCATCGCCCCAACCGGATGAATGGGCCTGCAACATCGCCTACTGGTTTGCTGCAAGTCTGTTCTCTGGTCTGCAGGTCCATTCATCTACATGCCCTTGGTATCACCTGATTTGCAATGCTTGAAGTGTAGATCAGATGATCTGATGATCTGATTTCTTCTGCTTTAGTACTAGTGATTGTTTGGTTGTTTGGTCAAAGTCGGTATGATGTCAGGGAATTTGTCCAATATGACATCAGAGAGCATTCTTGAATCAAGGGTGTATGCGAGTCCCCTTCTTGATCCAATGGTGAAGCCAGATGAGATCAATTACTCTCAATGGTCACAGGCGTGTGTGATGACCACTAAAAGTCATGAGAAGAGGTATACTATGCTTCGACCAAAACCAGAGGAGAATAGAGTTCCTATCGCGCCAAGATGAACACATGATTCCATCACTATTCCCAACAAAGAGTATAATACACTACTTCAAGTATGCAATCAACATAGTACATCTCAAGCAGGGACTACGTGCCAACCCCAGGGACAGGAAGCAGATTGGCTTGTTGATTCAAGTGCATCTTGCTACATTTGTGGTGATGCAGAACAGTTCATTATTCCAGTCCTATCGGGCAAAACTGTGCAAGCTGCTGATGGGAGACATTCTCTCATCTGGTCAGGGGGAGGTCCGTGACTCCATACATGAAGTTGGAGAATGTTCTTCTACCCCCTAATTTCCAATTGAGTCAGTTAGCCATATTACGAACGAGTTGAACTGTATAGCAGTCTTTAATGCAATTACTCTTACGTTTGAGAATGTTCTCACAAGACGCATCATTGGGTGTGGTTTTGAAGAAGTCTACCATCTTCTACAGTCACCCTATACAGGTCATGCTTCACTCTCGTCGAGCAATGCCTCCAGCTACTTATGGCATCTTCGAATTGATCATCTCCTATTGTCGAAACTTCAAAGAATGTCACCACAGATTCCTCCTACTGCCACCTTTCACTGTGAGGCATGTCAACTCGGGAAGCACCATAAGAGTACCTTCCCAAGAAGTCAACACCAGGGGTCTCAAGCATTATTCCAATTACTTCATTTGGATTGTTTCAATTGCTTCACTTTTGGACATTTGGAGACTTAAGACTTCGGATCGGTTAAGCCACTGATTCTATTTGGCGATTGTGGATGATTACTCTCGACTCACTTGGCTATTTCAGTTGAAAGCCAAGTTTGAAGCTAGTGATGTGATTCATGCCTTCTTGGCAAAGATCCGAACTCAGAATGAGGCAAAGGTGAAAATCATTAAATCAGACAATACTTTAGAGTTCTACACTACTTCTCTGTATACCTTTTATCGTGATCATGACATTGTTCATCTAACAAGTTATCCTCATACATCTCAACATAGTAGTGTGGTAGAATGAAAGCACTGGCATATCCTAGATGTTGCTCGAACACTCTTGATCCAGAACAATGTACTAGACAGATATTGGGGAGATGCAATGTTAGCTCATTAATCGACTGCCCTCTACAGTTTTTGATAAGCAAGTTCCTTACTCCATCTTATTTTCAAACAGTGATCTCTTTGAAGTGTCACCTAGGGTCTTCAACTGTATTGCATTTATGCATATCCATGGACCTAGTATGGATAAACTTGCTCCCCGTGCTGTCAAATGTATCTTGGGTATTCAAGGACAAAAAAGACATACAGATGTTATGATCTAGTTGGAGGATGCCATTATGTTAGTGAAAATATCACCTTCCACAAGTTGTTCCTTACTTTTCCACTACTGGGAGAAGTCTCTCTCCTTCCTAAGGTTACTGAAGCACCTATGCCTATCCCTCTCATGCCCTTAAAGGCGATTCCGATCACAGACTCCGTGCCACCAACATCTAAGCCACCACTCTCTGAGCCTGAGAGATTTCATGAGCCCCTGATCACATACAAGCTTCCTAGTACCTATCACCAGCAACCTTCTTCTGTGCCTACTCCACCTTAGCCTCGAGTGACCATAGGAGATTTACATACTGATGAGATAGTCCATGGTGATGATGCAAGGGGGAATGAACAAGATGCATCTCCGAGTACCTCAAGGAATTCAAATGATTCACAAACTACAAATACAGTGCCTGATACAATGACTAATGATATTGATCTTCCGATTGCCATTTGAAAGGCACCACGTAGTTGTGCTAGATATCCATTTACAGGAGCCACCTCTATAGAGTTTTTGGGGAATGGATATGGCAAGTTTTGCAATGATTTGTTTGCCACATAAATTCCTTCTACCTACTAACAAGTTATACTTGATCCAAAGTAGCGTAGGCCATGGAGAATGAAATAACTATGCTCCGATCGTGTGGTACATAAGAACTTATAGAGCAACCAAATGGAAAATCCGTTACGGGGTGTAAATGGGTGTTCACCATCAAATGCAACCTTGATGGGTCAATAACTAGAACAAGGCTTGGCTAGTAGCAAAGGGATTTAAGTAGACATACAATGTGGACTTCTTTGACACGTTTTCTCCTATAGCCAGGCTTCCTACTGTGTGCATCCTGATATCTGTTACAGTTCAGAAAAACTAGCCTCTTCATCAATTGGATGTGAAGAATGCATTCCTCTATGGTGATTTACAAGAATAAGTTTACATGCAACAACCTCCTAGGTATGTGACTCAGTGGAGTGTTCCAGAGTATGCTAATTATAGAAAGCTATATATAGCCTAAAGTAAAATCCCAAAGCTTTCCAAAAGCCATCTGAGGTTGTTAAGACCATTGGTCTTCGGAGATCCTCGTCTGATCATTTCTTGTTTGTCAGGAAAATAAGGAGGTAGTTGTGCTCCTTGTCTATATTGATGATTTGATCATTACAAGAGATGATGAGGACAGGCATGGCTGAGGTCAAGAAGTGTCTTGCAAGAAAGTTTGTCGTGAAGGACCTTGGGCTGTTGAGATACTTCCTTGGGATTGAGGTGGTGCGCAACAAGAAGGGCATAGTACTGTCCCAGAGGAAGTATGCTATTGATGTTTTGTAAAAGACTGGCAAACTAGGAGTCAAATCTGCCAACATTCTCATAGATCCCAAGGCTCATTTCTATGATGAGAATCGTTTTAAAAACGAACCTCAAGGCACCAAAGGCGTATGCCCTAAGGCGAGGCGAGAAGAAAAGGCCTCAAGGTGGTAGCCTTGGTCTAGCCCAGTAAAGTGTACACCTCGACTAAGCAAGGCATGGGCGAGGCAACGAGCTGAGGCGATGGCGCCACCTTAGTATAAGGCTAAAGCTGTCATGGTGTTGAACCATTGTTGAAGGCTAGAGTTGCTTGCTGCAACGTCACTAGAGTTGGTGCAGCATCGTCGGAGGAAGAGAAGTATTGTCGGAGGTGTAGGAGCACTGACAGAGCTTGAGCAGCACCTCCAATGGTCGAGTTGTGCCGCCCTAGCATCGCCCTAGTGCCTCTTCTAAGTCTTCTCTAGTTTGAACTTTAAAACTTCAACTTTGATTTCCTATTTCACTGGTTAAGGTCATTTAGGTTCCTTCATTTTCACTAATTTAAGTCATTTAGGTAGTTTTTGTTAGTATTTTATTTTGACTCAAAAGGATTAATTTATTATGAAGGATTTTGTTATGCTAACAACCCCCTTCAAGCAAGGACCTATGATTGCAAATTGATGCTAACATTGTATTATGGAAATACATCTTTGGAAGAGGTTTCATAAGAAAACCAGCATGATGGTTATTTCTCAAATTTAGGCCATTTAGCTCATTTATTTGAGTACTAATTTCTTGTACATTACATTACATGTCACTCTTTTAATGTTGTAATAGAAAAAAAATAGTATGAAAATGTGTTCTTTACATTATTATTTTCTTATTAACACTTAACAAGTATATATCATATCAATTTTTCATATTTTCTATGCAAAACTTGAGGCTTACACCTCGACCACCTCAAGGCTTATGCCTCACCTCGATGAAGGCAAACTGCCATGGCACTGCCTCATGTTTTTTAAAACCTTGATGATGAGAAGGAAAAGGCAATGGACAGCAAACAGTACAAAGCACTAGTGGGCAAACTCCTGCACCTGACCATTACTAGACCTGACATTTTCCTAGCAATTGGAAAACTGAGACAGTTCATGAACTGGCTGACAAGGTAGCATTAGAATGTTGCGATAATGGTATTAAGGTACCTAAAGAAGGCACCAAGTCAAGAGGTTCTATTCAACAAAGGAGCCTCCATGAATGTGGTAGCTTTATTCAAATGTGAACTATGCAAGGTGCTTGGTTGATAGAAAGTCAACTACAAGGTTTTATACCTATGTGGAAGGGAACCTCGTCACTTGGAAGAGCAAGAAGCATGCAGTCGTCTCAAGATCCAGTGCTGAGTCAGAATACAGAGCCATGACACATAGCTTCAGAGATGATGTGAGTGACATCACTTCTTGCACATTTGCATATATCAATTGACACGCATATGTAGATGAGGTGTGATAACAGGGTGGCCACATACATAGCCAACAACCCTATGTTTCACAAGAGGATCAAGCACATGAAGGTTGATTGCCATTACACTCGTGACTCGATCCAACAAGGCCTCATCTATACTATTCCAATCTGCTTAGATGGCCAGACAACAGATGTATTCACCAAGCCACCGTCACGATTATCCTTTGCTATTTATTGTTTCAAGCTGAACATGCTTGACGTCTATACTCCAACTTAACAGAGTATTAACCCCTATGGTCTAGAGTTATTCATGTTTATTCCATTATGTCTTAACTTTCAGTATTTTCTATTTCTTTGAAGAGAACTTATGTAATTTTTTCCACCTCTATATATTGAGAGATAGAGCTATGAAATAAAGTAATCCAATTTACTTGTTCTAACTATTTTAATACCCAAAATGCATTTAATTTGTTTCAGTCGGTGAAAATGAGTAAGTTGTTATTCCAAGAAAACTCTACATCTCTTTATATGGAGGAAAAGGTGTGGTTAAAATATAGAGGATCAGAGAAATAAAAGAATTGTAAAAATAGGACAAATATCAAAGGGTACTATAACACTCCCCCTCAAGCTGGAGCATAGATGCCAATCATGCTCAGCTTGTCACAGCAACTATCAAATGCAGTTCACCAAAGTGGCTTAGTGAAGACATCAGTAGAGTGGTCCTCTGAGGAGATAGGCGTAGTGTAGATGTCCCCTTCTAAATGAGATCCCATGTATAATGGCAATCAATCTCCACAGGATTTGTGCGCTCATGAAACATAGAATTGTTGACAATGTAAGTAGCCACTAGATTATCACACCTCATCTCCATTGGCTCCTCTATCTGAACATGCAAATCTCTAAGGATTGACCAAATCCACACCATCTCTGCAACAATTTGTGCCATAACACGACTCTGACTCTGCACTTGATCTGGACACAACTGTCTGCTTCTTGCTCCTCCAAGTGACTACATTCCCAACAACAAAGGTACAGAAGCCAGTAGTGAGCTTCCTGTTTGTAAGACAGCCTACATAATCAGCATCTGAATATCCTATAACTGTCATAGGATACCCCTTTCTGAACAACAACCCACGTCCAGGTGCTTTCTTCAGGTATCTGAGCACCTGCATAGCAGCATCCTAATGTTGCTTCGTGGGCTTATCCATAAACTGGCTCAACCTCCCCACAACAAAAGAGATGTCTGGTCTGGTAATGGTCAGGTAAAGCAACCGACCAACCAACTGTCTGTAGCTCATGTTCACCTGTTGTGCCTCAATATAATACAGATGGACCTTGGGATCCATGGGTACATTTGCTGCCTTTGCCCCAAGCATCCCAGTCTCCTAAAGAATATCAAGAGCATACTTTCTCCAACTAGCTACAGTTCATTTTCCTCTAGCCACCTTAATGCCCAAAAAATATCGTAGAGGAACCAAGTCCATAACAAATTGCGATGCCAATTTCTATTTGACATGTCTAATCCCTTCTATATCATCTCGTGTAATGATAATATCATCAACATACACAAGGAACACCAAAACTCCCTTGTCAGTCTTCCTGACAAATAATGAATGATCTGAAGTAGACCTTACCATGCACAATCCTTCCACAGCCTCTAACAATTTGTAGAACCATGAACAAGGACTCTACTTGAGTCCATAGATCACCTTCTTCAGCTTGCACACACACACCCCCTCAACCTCAAATCCGGGGGACCACTGCATATAAACTTCTTCCTGAAGATCACCATATAAAAATGCATTCTTTACATCTAACTGATGTAACCCTCAGTCTCTATTTGCTGCAACAGACAAGAGAATCCGAACCGTCGGAAATCGTACCACTGGTGAGAATGTGTCAAAGAAGTCTACCCTATAAGTCTGGGTAAACCCTTTGGCCATCAACCGAGCCTTATGCCTAGAAATAGACCCATCATGGTTATATTTCAAAGCAAAGACCCATTTGCATCCTACCACCCGTGCAATAGGTGGTCTCGACATAAGCTTCCACGTGCCTTGCAAACATGAAGTTGTCATCTCCTCCTTCATGGCCTAAAGCCACTATGACGAAGCATAGCCTCCTAATAAGATATGGGCAACTTGGATGCAAGCACAGCAGAAGTAAATGCAGCAAACTTGGAACCCAAGCCATCACTAACAGAAGCACCTATGATCTTGTACTGAGCACAACTCTAGGGCACCTTGCAAATGGCAATAGGTAAATCAATGTCCTCAATAGCCTCATCTAGAATATCATAACTTCGTGCTCCTCTGGAACATCAATAAGCTCCTACTAACTGTACTTGTGAGAAGCATCAAACATAGGCATATCAGTATCATTAACATATACCTATGTAGGAGAGGATGATGATGCTAGGGTAGGAGAGGGGGGATATTGTGACTTCTGGTTTATAAATCACTGGAAGCTTGTACACAAATGGTTGTCCCCTAAATCTAGTATCTGTACTCGCAGGTAGTTAACGTACAGAGAAATCTCCAAACTGTATAGCAGGAACCGACATTAGTGTCGTCTCAACAGGTGCCGTCTCAAGAACAGTAGGCATCTGTTGAGTAGTGAAGGAAAAATAATGTACAGCGTCATGAAATATGACATCTACACTGACATAATGCCGTTTGGTCAACGGATCATAGCATCTATACCCTTTCTGGGTAGAGCTATAACCCAGAAACACATTTTACTACCTATGGTGCTAGCTTATCCTAGCTAGGTCCATTAATGTGGGCAAATGCAACACAACCAAAAATGCGAGGTAGCACATAAAACAACTCTCTATCTGGATACAAAATCTGCCAAGGGATCTGTTCAAACAATACATAACTGGGCATTCTGTTGATTAAACAACAGGCAGTAAAACAAACGTCGCCCCAATAAATCTATGGAACATTATGATGTATCATCAATGTTCTAGCAACATCTAGGAGGTATCTATATTTCCTCTCTACTATCCCATTCTACTGGGATGTATAACAACAGGAGGTTTGATGTATGATACCATTCAATTTGTAAAAATCATGCAATCTGACAGTACAGAACTCCAATGCATATTATCTGAGCGCACACATTTCACAATGGTAGAAAACTACGTCTTTATTTCAAGAATAAAATTTTGAATGATATTGCCAACATCTGTCTCATTCTTTAATAAAAACAACCATGACATGCATGAAAAATCATCCACACTGACTAGGTAATCTCTATGACCTTGTCTATAAGAAACACAACTTGGACCCCAGAGGTCCGAGTGAATCAACTGAAGCACAGAATCAATAGTAGAACTACCAGGAAATGAAGCCCAATGATACTTCCCAAGCTGGCATGCATCACAAGTAATCTCAGTGGTCAAAGAGACATGGGGGAAAATCCAGTGAAGCCTGTCCAGAGGAATGTGTCTAAGACGGCAGTGCCACTACAGTGCAGTCCCTGCAGCAAAACTGAACTCGCTCTGACACGAAGCAGCAGTACCGATCTGGACTAGGCGATAAACCCCCCTTTTCATGTCCGCCACCAATCATCCTCCCCGTGAACCTGTCCTATAATGCACAACACACATCACCAAATATAATACGGCAATTGAAATCTTTAATAATTCTACTCGCAGATAAAAGACTAATAGGAAATTCCGGTACAAACAAAACTTGAGGCAACTGTAGGGTAGACGAGAGAGACAGCTCCCCCTGTCCATCTACTCTGGAGTGATGACCATCAGCCACCTGCACAGTTCTACAAGAAGAAACTGCCCGTATCTGTCTAAAACAACTCTGATCTCCACTCAAGTGCTGAGAGGCTCCAGAATCAATGAGCCATATAGTACTACGACTGTGGGGAAGAACAGAAATACTAGAAGCATATTCTATACCTGAGAAAGCAACTGCAGCGATATCTGAAGTGGTTGGAGTCTCTTGGGTCACCTGAGCCAATCTCTGGGCAAGAGACTCATACTTTGACCTGGGCACCATATCAATCTCCATCTCTAGGGTCAAGGCAACTTGATTTGCCACGGGTGGACAACCATGCTTGGTCCAGCAGCTAGACTCCACATGACCAATACGACCATAGTATGTGCAAGTGGGTCGTGGTTTGCCAGGTTGTCCCCGACCACACCCACGCCTACGTCCACGAGTGAATGGAACTCCACGTCCACTACGTCCACCACCAGTAGCCTAGTCTGGCCTATCACCTCAGGATTAGTAGATTTAATGGACAATCTACTAACCCTACTGTAGGCCTCCTCCAGGGTAGGAAGCTCTTGGAGAGTAAGCATCTAATCCTATGCAAACTCATAGTCAGAGCTCAATCTAAATAACTTGAGCATCGTAAACTCCTTGCGATGCTCTCTCTGCGTCGCACACATGCACGAAGGCCTACATGAGTTGTTCTCCAACAACCCCTTCGGTCTGGCATAATACTATGCCAATGTCAATCCATCCTACCTCAACGCGAAGGTGTCATGAGTGATCTGAAACACCTTGCTCAAGTTCTTCTCATGGGAATATGTATCATGAAGAGAGTTTCACATCTCTCTGGCAATCTTGTAGAACATTATCCCATCTCCGATGTGAGCAACCACGACATGCATAATCAATGCTCTCACCATAGCGTTGTCACGCTTCCATGTGGCGTATTTCCCAATTTTCTCTGTTGGCTCTAGCTCCATAACCTTCAACCGTCATGAGGAACATCTACGACCGATGGGCTTAGTTGATCTCATCAAGCTTCATGATGGGAACAAAGAACGGCTTTTTGATGTTCTCATGATCCGTCACACAGTCAGACGGGCCTTCGAACTTTGGAGAGGCAGCCATGAAGCCAAATTAGGAAATCAGGAAGGAAAATTATCACGAACAGATCACTTCATAGACGGGCAAGATCTGAATCAGAGGTTTTCAGATCTGCATGATGAACAAAAGGCCCCCTTGGACAGAAGTGGCACAAGGGTGTGGGGGAAGGCACCCAAGATGGCCCCAAGGGGACCTAGGTCTCTCACTGTAGCCACAGGAGATGCGACCCTAGAATAGGGTCCCAGCAACCCTTGCGATCGCTTGAAGCACCGTCGCCCGCACTATTGCGACCGCCACTACGCCGCCACTGCACCTTTAGATCACTACTACGACCACCACAGAGCCTTAGATCAGTGCCACTAGGCCTTGTGGCTGCTACACCTTCAAATCATTGTTGCGCCCGCAAACCACCTTTCATTGTGCCGCTGTGGCGAGGAGGCTACCTAACGGTGCCGCCAACGCATGAGAGAGAGAGAGAAAGAGAGGGGTTTGGTGGTTTAGGATTTCGAAGGCTTTTTCAAGTGGGATACCAAAAGGTCCGATTCAGGACCATCGCTCTGATACCAAGTTGGTGGAAATGAGAAAACTGTTATTCCAAGAAAACCCTACACCTCTTTATATAGAAGAGGTATGGGTAAAATATAGAAGAGGACCAGAGAAATAAAAGAATAGCAAAAACATAGCAAATATCAAGGGATACTATAACAGTTTTTAAACCCTTTTAAATCAAAACCAAGCATATGTCCCAATTAAATGTCAATTCAAATACTATTTAACTCTTTAAACAATATTTAATTTCTCTACAAATGAGAACCTACCAAAATCACTATTGGTTTTATCACGCTAATAATGAAGCATTCAAGATTCGAGATTTACGCATCTCTTAAGTATTCCAAATACTCATGAAGCCTTCACACTGGAAGTCTTATGTCATCCCGATGATTAATTTCCAAATCTACCGTCCTTCCCACCAACAATTACATAATTCATGCTCTCCTTATATCATTAAGACAAGAATGAAGATCCGATCCTTTTTAAAAGGACTGTCTATTTCTCTTTCATGTATAGGTCTGATTAGAACCCGTACGATCGTGCATAAAATCTCATACACCCCAATATACGCAAAGTGAGCTAGAATCTTCCAATCCACTATGTATGCCTACAATGGTAGATTTGTGTGATCTATTTGAGATATCATGTGTATCTTATCCTCTCATATACACCAACTTTCCAATATGAACACCAAGGTGGATGCATCAACCACTGACCCACCAAATATACATATTCAAGCACAAAGACATCTGTCTCAAGTTAAAGGATATACCTTCTCTATAACTGTGACGAGCATTTCCGCACCTCCAGTCCCATCAAGTCAACTTCTTGACTCAACCTATCTGACAACCCCGAATGTCCATTCCTATGCAAAGGGTGCACATCAAGGGCATCAGTTAAGCAACAATCTCTCGAGAAGATTATCATCTCTCCTTAAACTGGAGACAATTGTTGGAAAGCATGACAGTTCTTGATGACTTATCAAAATCCTTGATCTAAACCATTTAGATCTTCAATATTTGTCATCCGTATATCCAAATGGCTAAAGTACATTCCTCCATTTGTACTAAGAGATCCCATTAACCACATTTATGTGTCCATGTGATCTGCCAATCAAATCTAAATCATTGATCAAGTGATTCCACTCATGTTAGCTCGTCAAGGGCACATAACGCCAATAAACACCCACTTGCCCTAAGAGTTAATCTTGAACTACCTCTCCAACTCATGATGCCAACTTGACACTAGATCACTTTACAATAAAGCCTTAATCAACAAAAGTGTCAAGCCACAAGCTAAAGTATTGTATATGTTAAGTCTTATATGTCTTATTTTCTATTTTTGTTATTCTATGACTTGCTTGTTCGATTTCATATTGTTGAGAGGCTTATTTACTATTTTTCCTTGGCCTCTCCTCCATATATAGAGGCTTAGGGTTTCATAGTGGAATAGAATGCTTCATTTTCTTTCACATGACATCAAAACGACAATCCTAGGTCAGAGCCTAATACCATCTTGGTTTCTCCCCTTTTTCTTTCACCACCAAATAAACTAGGGTTGCTTAGGGATTTGTGCCTCCCCTAAGAAGAAAGTGAGGTCTTTCTTCCAAGATTCTTTAAGAACCCAAGCCCTAGGTTACAAGACCCAAGGGAAGGGACCCTTCAATCTAGCCATCACCATTGTGAAGGTTGCCAATGACCAATTGCAACACTACCGAGTTAAGGCGACACCAAAACACCATCGTCGACCCCCAGCAACGCCGCCACTCATTAAAGATCTCCATCAGCAACAAGCAGCATCGCCAGGCCAAGGATCCATCTTCAATTCTTAGAGGGCTGATGTCACGTGGGGCCTTGCTACCTCGAAGGACCCTCACTGAAGTTGTCACTTTGAGGAGGTCCAACGTGAGTGACCGGTGAATTGACCGATCGCCAAAGAGGCTCGCCTGAGTAACTTTTCAGGGTCATCAGTAGAAGGCCATCAAGACCTTTCTCCAATCAAAGGTGCTAAGAACTTTGTTTTTAAAGTTTTTTACCTGATTCAAACTTGATATTGGAAGATGTTCCACTGAGACCATATTTCGATGAGTTCTATCTGTAAATAATGTTTTGTTCGCTAATTGGTAGTTGTGGACTCCAATTATATGAGATGGCATATATGACAGTTCATTCACCTGATCTGGAAGATGCGAATAGAAGGGAATGTCAGAAATCCCTATTTGACCTGAGTATGAAGCTCAAGGAGTCCAGTTATGTGTCACAATCA
Source organism: Thalassia testudinum (assembly GCA_037157565.1). Classification (NCBI taxonomy): domain Eukaryota; kingdom Viridiplantae; phylum Streptophyta; class Magnoliopsida; order Alismatales; family Hydrocharitaceae; genus Thalassia; species Thalassia testudinum. The sequence goes on from JAZHRO010000024.1 coordinate 98,299,959, forward strand.
CAATTACTTCCTCACATGGTTGAGGGATGTGAAAAGGATCGCATCCACATTAAATTTGAGTCAGAGAAGTGTGTAGCTACTACGAAGGGCCTAGCACCAAGATTGATACAGGATACCGTGACTATCCCCAGGAGTATGAGGTACTAATCCACAGATTTCGTCAGTGTGTTGAGAGAATTGAGTAGTTGTTTAGTGCCACATTGGAAACTGTAGCACTTTGTATGTGTGATGACCTATAAATAGGCGTGTACTCCCTCAGTTATTTTTTGAGAAGAAATACAGAGAAAACACGCCCATAAGGAGCTTCTCTCATGGTTTTCTCCACGCTCCTCGTGAGTGGAATTTCCACGTAAACCTAAGCGTTCCATTATTGTTTATTGCTTTGATTTATGCATCTGCTTGATTATTTTATTCAACTTGGTATCAGAGCATGTTTGTTTCTTGGATTTTATCCTTTATCGCATATATTTCTCTATCTATTGTTCGGGAGTTATTGTTCCACAAGGTGGATGTTCTTAGTATCTTCCGAGGTGAACAATCAGATCAATCGGATCAAAAAGGAAGGATGGTGCTCTTCACAATCACTCACAAGGAGGTGGCAGCCTCCAAGGGCAACAACGGAAGAGGTGCTGGTTGCGGATGTGTTACTGGATGTTGCAACGCTGGACATAGCGGCGTGTGGAGGGCTTGACATGGTGTTCGTAGGGCCACCGATTGAACAATGGGCCACACGGCGAGGAGCCACGCAGCAGCGAAAGAAGCAATCAGCGATGATGCTGCTACTCTTGGTTCTTGGTCCAAGCCCTTCACGATGGAGAGGGCATGAGATCACGAGATCTCGACGATGATGGCAACGCACGAGGTCAACAAGCGTGGATCGTGGTCGCGCTGCACAGGAGCAAGGGGATCGTCGTCGAAGATCGGCAAGAATGTGTGGCCAAACACCCAGAGCGTGGCGGAGGGGGACAACCCCTACGATGGGGAGCTCAAAGTGGCAGCATGGACCTCGTCGCGGAGGGCATGCAAAGGATGCGGTGGCAGCAACTGCGTGGAAAGAGCTCTGTGGTCAGTGGTGGCGACCGCAATTGGTAGTGGTGAGTGAAGTGCCCCTTTGTGTTGTTGGGTTCTCGGAACCCTAAGTGGGAGATCGAGCCTTTTTAAAGAAAAAAAATGATGATGATGATGAAATGAAGAAAAAGGAAAAGGGAAAGAAAGAAAAAAGGTGGAGAAATAATAAAAAAAGAGAGAAGAAAAGAAAAAAATTAAAAAAATCCAAATTAAAAAAAATGAAGTTTACGTTTGAGAGAAGATGTGGAGAATTCTTCTTCAGTTTTTATTATTTTATTTTCTTCTTATCATTATTATTTTTTCTCCCATACGAGTATGGGAGAAGGGGGAGTGTGGAAGCCATTATAGTCATCCCCGTTTAGTAGTCCCTTTGTTGCAGTCCCAAGGCATGATGGGTGATATCAAGTACCGCTACGGATTTGCAATCCTAAGGCACGATAGCATCCTCCAGCAGTTGAGGTGACATCGGATACCGCTACAGATTTATTTAGTGGTTGATCTTCACATGAGAAACCAAACTCTGGGAGGTCCAGAGTTTCGAGGTCATCAAAGAAAGGAGATCCATTTTTGAGGTCCTCGGAGAAAGGGCCCAGTCAGTTTCTATGTGGGAGATGCAGCTTTAAGGTCTATAGAGGAAGACCTAATTTCAGGGATACTAAACAAGGAGTCATCAGCACCAGATCTTCAGAGACAACCACAATTCCTTCAGCAGTTCCAGCCTACGTTCTCGCCTGTGTAAAGTGGGTCTCTTTGTGTTACAAGCTGAGCATTCCATGCTCCAGCTTGAGGGGGAGTGTTGAGAGAATTGAGTGGTTGTTTAGTGCCACATTGAAAACTGTGGCACTTTGTGAGTGTGATAACCAATAAATAAGCGTGTACTCCCTCAGTTATTCTTTGAGAAGAAATACAAAGAAAACATGCCCATAGGGCACTTCTCCCGTGGTTTTCTCCCCACTCATCGTGAGTGGGATTTCCACGTAAACCCAAGCGTTCAATTATTGTTTATTGCTTTGATTTATGCTTCCGCTTAATTATTTTATTCAACTGTATGAGGCATCTCAAGAAAGCATTGCATCCAAATCTCAAATGAAAGAAGCAAAATAGCTAGTCGATTCAAGTGCATCTCGACATATGTGCAGTGATGCAATATAGTTTTCTACTCAAACCGATGCCATCAAGCAGAATTATACTAGTAGCTAATGAGTGACATTCCCCTATTATTGATCAAGGAGAGGTACATATAGCTCCTCACATGAAATTGGAGAATGTTCCTCTAGCTCCAGATTTTCCTTTGAACCTATAGTCCATCAGTAAAATCACGAAGGAGTTGAACTCCAAGGTGTCTATCGTCTGACATTTGACGTTCTGATAGGATGCACGATTGGTTGTGGCCGTGAAGAAAGGGGTGTCTATCATCTTCTATAGTTACCATATGCAAATCACATTTCTCTTCCATCAAGAGAGGCTTCCAGCTACCTATGGTACCTTCAGTTTGGTTATCTTCCGTTGCATAAGCTCTAAAGGATACTACCACAAATTCTACCCACTTTTCAATGTAAAGCATGCCAACATGGGAAGCATCACAAGAGTGAGTTCCCAAGGAGCCAATATCAGAGTTCAGAAATTATATTCCACTTATTACACCTAGACATTTGGAGACCAAGCCAAGCCCCGAATCGCATGGGACACAGATTCTATTTGGTGGCAGTGTATGATTTTTCTCACCTCACATGGACATGCATCTTGAAATCCAAGTTCGAAGCCAATGATCATAAAGATTGAAAATCAATTTAAGGCTTATGTAAAAGTCATTCAATCGACCACTGCCCTAGAGTTTTGTACTAACTCCCTTCGTGCCTTTTATCGGGATCATGGAATCATCCACCAAACAAGTCTTACACATCGCAGTAGAATGGTGTAACAAAAAGGAAACACAAACGTATTTTGGATGTTGCAAGGACTCCTGAAATACAATAGTGTACCAACTTCTTACAGGAGAGATGTGGTGTTAACTACTTATTACCTTATTAATCAGATGCCATCTACAATTCTTGATGATTAGGTTCCATATTCTATACCATTTCTCGATCGTGAATTATTTGGGGTGTTACCCAAAAGGGGTACCGATGTTATGACCCTGCTAGCAAACTCTATTATGCTAGTGCGGATGTTACATTTCACGAGTCAATGCCTTACTATTCTACATTTAACTATCGAAGTAACATGCCTACACCTAAATGTGTAGTTGTCATTCCGCTTCCGATACCATTAAATGCATCACAAAGGCACCCGAGGGTCCACCTCCTTCAAGCGGTCATCCTGACAACCTGTTCAAGACAATCTACATTCATCGTTAGACTAAGTGGGAAGAACCACCCCCTCTAGAGGTTCATCTAGAGCCATTTTCTTATACTCTTAAGGAAAGTCCAGCAGTTATATAGAGACCCACATTCCTACTACTCAAGGAAGTTTTGATATACCTAAACAACCTAAGGTTGCAGCAACCAAAGACTTAGAGCCTAAGCTTAGTGACACAAGTGATAAGGGAAGCCAATTTTGATTTGTCAATTGCCTTGGGAAAAGGCACTAGGTCACGTACTCTATATCCGATGTCCAAGTACATGTCTATGGAAAATCTAACTCCTCAGTACTGACGGTTCGCTATTGCTTTTTCTACTGTTTAGACACCTACAACCCATTAGGAGGCACTCTGTAATCCAAAGTGACGAGTCATGGAGGAAGAGATGGCTACATTAGACTCCCGTGGAACTTGAAGTCTCATTCAATCGCCAAATGATGCAGCAATAGTAGGGTGCAAATAGGTGATTACCGTCAAGTATCACCTAGATCAGTCTATTGAAAGATATAAAGCTCATCTATTAGCAAGGGACACAATCAAACGTATGGCATAGATTGCTTTAATACTTACTCCCCTATGGCACGAATGCCTACAATTTGTATTCTCATCTATGTAACGATTCACAAGGACTAACCATTCTATCAACTAGATGTCAAGAATGCATTCCTCTATGGAGATCTACAGAAAAAGGTGTATATGCAGCAATGCCCTAGGTTTAAGTCTAAGGGGGAGTGTACCAAAGTCCGCAAACTACACAAAGAAATTTATGGACTCAAGCAAAGTCCAAGAGCATGGTTTCAGGAGCTATCTGAGGTCATTGAGAAGATTGGATTCAAAAGATATATTGCAATTTGTTCTATCTTTCTGCGAAAAACTAACAAAGGGATCATCGTGATGGTGTATGTACATGATATCATATTAACCGGTGATGATGCATAGGGAATCAAGGCTACAAATGAGTTCTTGGCTAAGCACTTCATTACAAAGGACTTGGATTTTCTCCGATACTTTCTTAGAATTGAGATAACCAAAAATGCACGCAGAATAGTTCTTTCCCAGAGGAAATATATGGTAGATCTTCTTTAGGAGTCAGATATGTTAAGTGCCAAGCTTACTTCTATTTCCATGTATCCAAGTATACACCTCTATAAAAATGGCTCAAGACAAGTTGATGTTAGGCAATTCAAGAGCCTAGTAGGAAAATTGTTGTATATTCCAGTCATGCGTCATGATATCTCCCTTATGGTAAGGTGAGACAATTTATGAATAAGCCATGTTGAGAGAATTGTGTGCAGTGGTCATTTAGTCCCACATCGTGTAATGTGGAGTGTTGTACGTGATGGCCTATAAATAGGCATGTACCCCCCACTTGTTTCTTTGAGAAATACAGATACTTGCCCTATCGAGGCATTCTCCCGTGGTTTTCTCCACGCTTTCATGAGTGGAGTTTCCACGTAAATCCAAACATTCTTTAAAGCATTCTTTATGTGATGCTTTTGATATCTTGTTATTATGCTTCCTCTTATCATATTATTTAACAATCGTTCTTGGGTTTATTCTCAAATTTTACATAGTTTATGGCTAATAGTGTTACACATTAATCCATCCATGGTTGTTGTTGCCATGGAGGATAAGGTAAAGGAGCTACCAACATAGTCAAATAGATCTTCGTTCGCAGTGGGACCCTCAGCCACAGTCGCTTGATCTAATGGCCTATAAGTGTGAAGGTGTCAAAAAAGCCCTCATTCTCCTTGATCGTGGCCTGGCATATGCGATGACGAAGATTAGGATCACGAGGCCTCGATGGCATCGCGATGAAGGCGATGGAGATGGTGCTCTCGAGGAAACTACAAGTGTTAAGAGGGACAATGAAAACGATGGCACTCACACTCAATCACAATAACTGCTGGCAATGGCGTATACGACGAACTATGCAAGGTAGCCACGATGTTGCAGCAAAGATCTCTCGAATCCTCGCAGTAACAACGCACAGGGACCAAAGGCGCAACCCCTACAACCCCTAGCAGTGGCGTTGTAGGGCCAAGGACAAACCGGTGGCAACCTGCAAGTGGCGTAGGCGACGCTACTAGCCTAAGGGAGGTCGATTCTTCGACCCCAGATGCTTAGAGGTGTGCAAGGTTAAGAGGTGATGGCAACAACAAAGAAGGTGGTGGAGAGATCTCCACTGATGGCGAGATTGATCTTGCAGCGTGGATCCCGCGATGATGGTAGTAGTGAAGAAGGTGTCGAAGGAGGAACGACGATGAGATTTTATTTAGCCTCTTCAATCGTATATGTTGGGTTTTCTTTGGACCCAAGAGATATTTGGTAACTTTATTCACTTTGCCCCTTTCTTTTTAGTTTCTCTTTCAGGTTCATTTCTGAGTATCTTCTTAATATTGCAAAGGAGGAGGGGCAGGAAAAAAAGGAAATAAGGTGAAGCAAAAAAGGCAATATTTTAAAAACCAAATCTGTCATTGAATTGGTCAAGTGCTAGTTTGACTTTTTAGTTATTCAACTAGAGATTTTTTTCAGTTGAACAGATGATGTCGTCAATATGATGTCTGCATGTAAAAAAATAGGAAAAAATCAAATCTTAAGACCTTTGGATTAGTTTATATTGGTTAAACCAAGTCCAACCGATTTGAACCAATGTTCAATAAAAAATCATTGAAGATATGTAATAGGAATAGTTATTTTGCAACTATAATTATACTAAAATTGACATATTTTTATCAAATACTAAACAAAAATAAAAGGTATAATAGAAATTGAGAGTTTACCCTTGAAGAACATATAACTCTTTGAATCTTTATTTGAAGTACTAAACTCACATATATTTTCCTTTTTTTCAAATTTCTAGTTCTTAAGAGAATGGTCAAACCAAATGGCCGATTTAACCAAACTAGTCAGTTTGACCCCCTTTTTTTCTTTTTGAAAGGGAGAAGGATCGATCCGACCTGATTTTAACTAGTTTATAGTGGTTTTGACTTTTATCGCCTAAACCAATCGATCCGATCGGTAAGGCACCAGCTTCTGGTTGAACCGACCAGATTGGTTCAATTTTTAGAACATTGAAAAAAAGGGAGAAGAAAAAAATTAGATAAAAGGAGGGAAAAGGAAAAAAAAGATGAGAGAGAGATTAAAAAAAGGGAAAAAAAGAAGAAAAAATGAGAGAAAAGTAAAAAAAAGAGTTTAAATTAAAGAAAAGATGAGAGACTCTTTACTTCGTGATATTTTTTCTTCTGATTGTTGTATTCATCTATCATAGAGTATGGGAGAAAGGGGGAATGTAGATGTTATTATAGTCATCCCTCATTTAGGAGTCTCTTTGTTCAAGATCACCACATGAGAAACCACAACTCTGGGAGGTTTAGAGTTTCGAGGTCTCTAGAGGAAAGAGATCTAATTTTAAGATCCTCATAAGAAGGGCCATGCCAGGTTTCTATTTGGGAGATCTAGTTTTATAGACTCCACAAAGAGGGAGATTCAGTTTCGAAGTCCTCAGAGGAAGACCCATGTCAGGGATACTGAATGGGGAGACACCAACACTAGTTGACGTCCCAGATGAGAGGCCCATGTTTGAGCCGACTACAACAGTTCGTCGTCAAGCTCCAGCCTCGTTGATGTGTCGTCATCAGCATACCTACCTCCAAGCATGAACAAAAATGCAATTGTTGCCTGCAGAGGAGATGCAGTTTTACCAGTTAAGAGTTTTGTTTGTTCTACTGTGTAAAGGGATTTCTTTATATTACAAGTTGAGCATTCCATGCCCCAACTTGAGGGGAAACGTTGAGAGAATTGTGTGTAGCGATCGTTTAGTCCCACATCGTGTAATGTAGAGTGTTGTTGAATGTGGTAGCCTATAAATAGGCATGTACCCCTACTTGTTTCTTTGAGAAGAATAATACAGATACTTACCCTATCGAGGCCTTCTCTCGTGGTTTTCTCCCCGCTCTTCGTATGTAAAATTTCCACATAAATCAACCATTTTTTATGTAATACGTTTGATATCTTATTATTATGCTTATGTTTATCATATTATTCAACTAGCCAAGATAGGTATACTAGGATGCAGCGATGATGATTCTCAGGTACCTGAAGTCTGCACCAAGGAAAGGCTTACTATTTACTAGAGGCAAAGTTTCAGATGTAGCGACATACACAGATGCAGCCCATGTAAAGTGCCCAAGGGATAGAAAGTCCACCACAAGATTCTATACTTTTATTAGAGGAAATCTAAATACATGGCAAAGCAAAAAATAAATTGTGGTAGCCAGATCAAGTGTTGAGCCTGAATATAAGACGATTGCCCAAACCACTTCTGAGCTCATGTGGATCCACTCTATCCTTGAGGATCTTGATATTCCTATGCCCACCCCCATGGAGATGAAATGTGATAACATGGCATCTCTCTTCATCGCCAACAATCCAATCTTCCACGAAAGCATGAAACATGTGGAAGTGGATTATCATTACACTTGGGATATGATCCAGAAGGAATAGATCCACACTCTTCATGTGTCATCTGAAGACTAGGCTACAGACAAATTCACCAAGGTCCTTCCTCGATCCTCTTTTAACTGATGTTGTTTTAAGTTGAGCATGATAGACATCTATACTCTATATTAAGGAGTGTTAAGAGCCTTATCTGTCATGTTTCTACTTTTGTTATTCTGTGACTTGTTTATTATATTACATATTGTTAAGGGACTTATTTATTGTTATCATTTGACATCTTCCTTATATATAGAGGCCTAAGGTTTCATAGTGGGATAAAATGCTTCATTTTGTTTCACAATATATGATAACATCATATGTGGCATCTAGTTTATTATGAAGACTTTCCTCTCTGCAGACATGTTCTTTGTTCTGACAAGGAATTTCTTAGCAAAAGCAACGTTCTTGTTGTCATCACAATGATGGGAGTTTCAACAGAGGAAACTACATCAAGTCCTTCCAAAAGTCTTACGTATCCACATCATTCATGTGATAGGTTCATAAAGTACAACATATTACACTTCAGCTTTCATATCGTGGTGTCCTACTTCCAAAGTAGATATTCCACAAATTATAAGTATCTTTAATGTGGACCGTCCACATCAAATCGCAGAAATCACATCCGAACTCATTGAGATTGATAGGATTAGTGCATCTCAACTCATTAAGATCACCTTTTCTAGATTCTATTCCTTTCACAAGGAATATTAGGACAACTTCTCATTGTATCCAACTCATCTACGACTTGTGGTTTGATAACATGTTATCCTCCCACTATATCAAACATCTCTATTTGGACTTATGCTCAATTGCATGCCTAGCACACATACATCTTGTTTTTTCTCAACCCTTTGAGTTAGCACCATCTTCACAAGGAGATGTTAGAAAATAGGCATCAACTTTCATCACATGAAAATCTACCAAGCATCTCTTGTTCCATAAATCTTACAAGTTAATTGTTGAAAACATGTTTTGTTTAAACTTTGAGATTCCATCTTTGAGATATTGCTTCTCATCTAATGAGCACATCAGTTATCTGATATTATTATTATGTTCCCACTAAAACTTACATGAATCTAGGCATCATTAAGGTTTGAATGTGTCCAGAATACCTTTATGAATCATTCAAATCTAGATGCCTATTTGAATCATGATTGGACTCAACCTCATGTTATGATCCTTAAAGCTTCATCATATGAAGATAAATCATTCTCAAACACATTTGAGATATGAGATCCAAAACTTTTGTTAGAATAATTATTTTTTACTTTTTAGGCTGCTATTTTCTTTTTTTGGTCTTTGTATATGTTTTGTCCCTTGGGTTGCTTCCTATATAAAGGACTCAAGGGACCTCATAATAGCAGATGCAATTTCAGTCCTAACAGCTTTCATGAGTAGATTTTAATACCTTGAAAGTAGTTGAACATATTTGTCAAAATTTATTCCCTTCATATTTGTTTTTAGATTAACCTTCCAAGATTCATTGTTTCCTTTTGATCCAATTCTCACTCAAGTATCTATGTTGTGGAATCCAATATCTCGCAAGTTGAATACTTCTTGAAAAGTTTGGTTTAGGAATAGGAACATTTCCATATTTCGTATGACCATTGAAACTAATCATTCCCTATATATCCAACAAACTTGGATATATTATAGTACCATTGATTTGCATGGCTTACTCAAAACGAGTTCCACAACTCTCTTGGCATGCTTTACTTTGAGATTGAATTCTAGTTGGGTATTCATTATTATGAAATCTTACGTTTCATAAGTCAAAATTACCTTTTTAGGATTCTCATCACACACATGACAACCACTGTCACATGTGTAAAGTCCTAGAATATTGCAATTTGTCCTTGTTGACAGATCTAAATAATGTGAAAGCATGAAATATCAAAGTAATAAAACAATCAATAACATTTAGATTTATGTGGAAACCCCACTCACGAAGAGCAGGGAAAAAACGATGGGAGAAGCGCCCTATGGGCGTGTGTTTCTCTTTATTTCTTCTCAAAGGAATAGATGGGTGGTATACGCCTATTTATAGGTCACCACACACTAACAAAAGTTCTACTCTACTATGTGGGACTAAACCACTACACATTTCTCTCAACAATCCCTAAGTCCAACTCTCTTGCATAGGGCATAAGCCGAGCAGTATTTAATTATGGTAGCCTTATCGAGTTCAGGTTACTCTCCAAGTTGGATTGGATTAAGCATTTATCATTTCAGGAATGATATTCCACAAATCAAAATGTGAGACTGTTGATACTCCTATTTATATTATTTATGCTTACTGAAGACTATTTTGTTATCTTTATATTTTGTCTGATTCTTTTATGTATTTTTCCCAACATCTCTCTCTATATAGAGAGGTGTCGGGTTTTCTCAATAATTGAAATTAGTCATTTCTTTCCACTTGGTATCAAAGCACTGGTCCTAGACTGTGACACTGGGTATCCCACCCCTCAAGGCCTCCTAAACCCTAACACCGAATCCCATTCTCATCTCCTCCTTCCTCGGCGGCGGCAGTGGTCTCCGGAGCCCTCTGGCTGCACGCAGGAGCCCTAGCGGCCCCCGACGAGGCCCCTGAGGGTCGATTCAGCCTCTGAGGCTTGGTTTAACCCCACGCAGGAGCTCTAGCGGCTGAAGGCGGCACTCCTGAGGCCCGATCAGGAGCCCTAGCTGCTGGAGGCGACGCTCCTGAGGCCCGATTCAGCCCTTACAATGGGGCTGCAGCGGCGCGGAAGCCTCTAAACCACCGAGGGGTGCTCCGGCAAGGGTCGATAGACCCAGCATCAACACTGCGGCTTCGCTGCGACCTCCTACAGCAGCTAGCAATGGCGCTACTAGTCCAAGGGTCACTGGCAACACTCTGCAAAAGGCGTTAGCACCGCCGCCAAGCATCTACCAGCATCACGGTGGTCATCTGAGGCTGCGACCGGCGGGGAGCGGCGACGCAACCACCTGTTGCAACCGTAAGTGTGATCTTTGAGGCTGGTGCTGGGCCGGTGCTTCGCCTTAGCATCGCCACAGCAGCCACGCGCACCTAGGGTTGTTGCGCCACTAGCAGCGGGGCACTTGAGGCTGCGGCGACACCTCTGGGGTTGTTGTGCCACTGATGCTTCGTCGGAGCACCTCCTCAGAGACCGCCTGAGGGCTGACCGAAGGCTACGATGCTTCTTGTGTTAATTTTAGGGGGTTGGTGCCATTATAGAGTCTACCCATGATTTGAAAAACTCACTGTCAGGTCATGGTTTGGTGCTTCTAGATCAAATTTTGCATTTAGAGTGATACATTGGTGATTTTACATCTATGATGGCGAGTTCTAGCAATTGGTGATCCACTTAATCACTACCATGGCAGGGGTGGTTGAGTATGCAGGCTTGATACCGCAAAAGCATGACAGGAGACACCATGGTACTGGATGGTTAGTCGATTCCGGTGCTTCACAGCATCTCTGTGGAGATCAGAGCCATTTCCGATCACTCAGTTCTGTTGCATTAGGTAAAATGGTACAGGTTGCTGATGACAGACATGCACCCATTGTTGGCCACGGGGAAGTATCTGTGACCCCCACGTTGTGCCTGCCGAGCGCACTACACGTACCGGAGTTTCCCATGAGCTTGTTATCCGTGAGCAGGATCATGAAGGATCTTCATTGTAGGGTAATTTTTTATAAGGTCGATGTATTGTTCAGGATAAGCTCACTGGGAAGACCATTGCCAGAGGTACAAAGGAGAATGGTCTTTATCATCTTGGTCAGGAACCATTTGCAGGTGTCAGTAAACATGATGGTGGGAGTGTCTTACAATGGCACATTCGTCTAGGACATTTGCCTCTAGATCACCTCAGGAGGGTGATTCCGTATATTTCCCCTGCTGTTACTATTAGGTGTGATGCTTGCTAATTGGGTAAGCATCATCGATCTTCATTCCCCGCCAGTACTCCTGGAGTAGTTACTCCCTTTGAGTTACTCTATACGGATGTTTAGGGACCGAGTAGAGTTCCAGACAAGATAAAACATCGTTACCATCTCGTTGTTGTCAATGATTTCACCAAAGTATCCTGGATGTTTCTCATGAAGAACAAGGCAGAGGTTGGAGGTATTATAAAGACTCTTCTCTTAGATATTGGGACTCAGTATTCTGCTACAGTAAAGATTGTACAAACAGATAATGCCCTCAAATTCTGCACTACTAGACTCAGAGTTTTACGAAACTCATGAGATTGTCCATCAGACTTCTTGTCCTCATACCTCGCAGCAGAATGGAGTTATCAAGCGGAAGCACAGACACCTGTTAGAGGTTGCCCGCACTCTTCTTATCCACAATAATGTTCCACAGAGATACTAGAGGGATGTTGTTTTGACGGTGACCTACCTCATTAACAGGATGCCAAGTTCAATTCTTCACGAGCAGATACCGATTCTCCTGTTACACCCAGATGGTGAGCTTTTCCACGTGTCCCCTAGGAGTTTTGGATGTGTTGCTTTTGTTCATGTGCCATCACCAAGACATGACAAGCTTGCTTCTCGCGTTAAGTGTGTCTTCTTAGGGTATTCCAAGAGTCAGAAAGGGTACTGATGCTATGATCCCATCCACCACAAGCATTATATCAGCGTTAATGTGACTTTTCATGAGACGACACCATATTTTTCTGTTGCTGGACAAACGAGTGTTCATGATGATGCAGCTCCCATGCCTATTCCTCCGATTTCAAATGAGGATATTCCGATCTCCATACCTCAACCAACCTCTTCAGGCTCTACTACCCCCGTGGATGACTACCAGAGATTGCATGGTCCTTTACGCACATGTAGTAGACCTTATCAGACATTACAGAGGCCACCGGCCACACCAGTGACCGATGTTTCACAGGCAGTTGAGATTGACTCTGGTGGCAGTGATAGTCTAGTTAAACTTGATCTTCTTGACAGTGCCGATCACCACAGTAGTGAGGCTCATTTGCAGCGACTCAATTAGAAATACCAAATGATTCTAGTCTTCCTATTGCTATTAGGAAGGCACCCCGTACATGTGAGTCCAGATATCGTGTTGCAGGCAGTTTGACTACCGATGGTCTCAATCCTCAGTTTAGCAGCTTCTGTCAAGTACTTACAGCATCACACATTCCATCTACCTATCAACAGGCCATGTTTGATCCTAAGTGGCGTCAAGCCATGGAGGATGAGATGGCCACACTTCAGAGCAGACAGACTAGGGATTTCACCTCTCTTCCTACAAGTGCACAACTTGTTGGCTACAGATGGGCCTTTGCCTTGAAATACAACCCTGCTGAGTCTATTTCAAGGTATAAGGCCAGGTTGGTGGCAAAGGGGTTTACCTAGACTTATGGGATGGACTTCTTTAATACTCTCTCCTGTTGCACGTCTTGCCACCGTTTGGGTACTCATCTCTGTTACTGCCCACAGAGATTGGAGGTTACACCAGCTTGATGTGAAGAACACTTTTCTCTACAGTAATCTTTAGAAGGAGGTTTATATGCAGTAGCCCCCAGGTTTTGAGGTTCAAGAGGAGTGTGTGTGCAGACTCAGGAAGGCCATTTATGGCCTGAAACAGAACCCGAGAGCCTAGTTTCAGAAGCTGTCAGATGTGTTGCAAAGGATAGAGATGTAGATGTCCTCTTCAGATCATTCTCTGTTTGTCAGGAAAATAGAAAATGGCATTGTAGCACTACTGAGGCTGGGATAAGACATGTCAAGGAGTTTCTTACGCAGAAATTTGTTATGAAGGATATGAGCCAACTTAGATACTTTCTAGGGATTGAGGTTGCTAAGAGTAAAGATGGAATTGTTCATTCTCAACGCAAGTATGCGTTGGATGTCCTTCAGGAGACAGGCATGCTAGGGTCCAAGCCAGCCAATATTCCTATGAACCCCAAGGCACATCTACGTAATGAGGAGGCAGAGGTAGCTAATAACAGAGTGTACTGACAACTTGTAGGCAAGTTGTATCTGACCATTACCAGACCGAATATTGCCTTGGCAGTAGGCAAACTCAGCCAGTTTATGGAAAAGCCAATGAAGCTGCACTGGCAGGCAGCTATGCAGGTGCTTAGATACTTGAAGAAAGCACCAGGTCGTGGTATTCTCTTCTAGAGAGGCTCTCCTATGACAGTGGTAGGATATTCTGATGCAAATTATGCAGGATGTGTGCTTGACAGGAAATCTACCACTGGTTTCTGTACCTTTGTGGCTAGTAATCTGGTTACTTGGAGAAGAAAGAAACAGGGGGTAGTTTCTCACTCCAGTGCAGAGTCAGAGTATAGGGCGATGACCCAAACTGCTGCAGAGATGGTTTGGATACAGTATCTACTGCATGATTTATACATCCAGATTGAGGAACCTATGGAGATGCGATACGAGAATCGAACTCCTACATATATAGCCAACAACCCGATGTTCCATGAATGTACCAAACATGTTGAGGTTGACTACTACTATACCAAAGATCTCATACAACGTGATTTGCTATGTACTACTTATGTTGCATCTAAGGACCAGACTGCTAATGTGTTCACAAAGCCTCTACCTCGATCAGCATTTGATTATTGTTGTTCCAAGCTGAACATGATTGACATCTATGCTATAGCTTGAGGAGTGTTGATACTCCTATTTATATCGTTTATGTTTACTGGAGACTGTTTTGTTATCTTTATATTTTGTCTGGTTCTTTTTTGTATTTTTCCCGACATATCTCTCTATATATAGAGGTGTAGGATTTTCTCAATAATTGAGATTGATCATTTCTTCCCACTTCGACTAATCTGTATCACAATGATAATAACCATTATCACGATTGTGATATCCAAAGGATTGTCATAGAGTCCAAGCTCATTTAGATTGGTCATTTGCAATCAATGCCAAATCTTTATATCTAGATCCTTATCTATGTCATATGTGATCAAGGAACTAGAGTTGATATCCCTTTGCAGCTTCCAATGCAAATCCTCATTGGATTTTGGAAATCCAATATTCATCCTCATTCAAACTTCTTTAAGTTTTAAACTTGTTCAAATGTTCTTAAGAAGACAAAATCAGGCTGAGGTGTACAAAAACAAATGAATTACAAAAAGGTTCTTGCTCATTGAGATACTTCTTTTGAATTCATCAAGCTGAGATCCATTATCTAAGACAAATTGAATCTTTTCATAATGTGCCCATCGCACAGGGGTTCTCGGAATTCATTAATTCCATAACCAACATGTGAAAGTTATTGAACCTTCCAAATGATCTTTGACTTTATCCACATCTGAATACCATCACAATTGGAATGATCATTAGTGAATGTCACCCTCCATAAAAGACCATTTCCACAATGCACACATCACTATGTATCATTTTGAAACATCCACAAATTATCATAAACTGCATGATTCTCGAATCAAAAGAGACTATTCTGAATAAGATGTTTGTTCTCAATGATGCTTGATGACTCTACAAATGCGAGTGATAATTACATCAATTACAGTAAATTTCGAGGGGGCATGTGCATTAATATCATATTATAGTGGGTCTAGAAGCAACACATGCATATTATGTTATTTCTGCATTAAGATTGTTTAGAATTAATGATTAATGACCCTATGTACAAGTGCATATTGAAATAGATCTCAAATAAGCAATCGAACTGTACAGATGGATCTGGATCAACAAACGGAGTACAACAAACTCAAAATCACCTCAATCAGCCTTTTGTAGCTCCCACAACATGCCCAAAAGGTTCTGACCGTTGATCTGATGATCAACGACCCTCATTGTGCCACATGGCGTCTGCTCCGCCCTCCATCGTGCACCTGCCTCACCTCTTCACTACATGCGTGTGCGATAGCCACTATCAAATCACCATCAGAGGGCCCTCCTCGCGCCACGACGCTCTTCATCATCAACCGCACAATCGCCATCAAATAGTGGCAAGCGCATGAGGGGAAATGCAAAAACGAGACGAAGTCACGTTGGTAGTGCGTTGGTCTACACCTCAAATCACAACCAGCGAGCACGAGTTCGAGCCCTCCCGAGGCTCAAATCCGCGGCACACGAGCGGGCGATGAAATTGGATCGCTCAATCGCAAGCAAACAGTGGCGATTGAGACAACGTAGCGCACCTAGATGCGCGCAATTTGCACATGCACAATCCGACGCACTAGTGGACACGAGATCATACACATTGGTGGAGGGCACGATCCTAAGGGTACGGTGAGGCACGATCTCGACTCTTCATCAATCATCAGATAGAGGAGGACAGAGGTACGTGGATAACGAACGCCAGTGCAGACACACGTGCAGGCCATGAGCTGTTGCGTGCAGTTGTGCATGAGATGGCCGGGATGAGCGCATGTTTGGGCGTGACTCTTTGACCAAATGATTTGGCATGAGCCCTTTAAAAGGCCTTATGGACCCCCATTGCAAGGGCAACTCTTCCTAGCTCCTACCAAGCATATTTCCCCATCCATAGAGTTGCAACATACCTGCCCGAAGCCGCCGAGCCACCGATGGAGCATCTTCCACCGCTGTGGCTGCCTCGACGCTCTTCCTTCCCACACTTACTTTTCTCTAGCTTATAGTTGTCTTTCTTTAAAGCATTCATCTAGCTTTGTTTGTGGTAGTTGTAAGATGATTGTTATTATACAACAAGTTTTTTTGTTATTATAATTTCTATCTCGTTTTCCTATTCTAAGTTGGATTTCATTTTCTCCTACTCTTCATTAAATTCCTTCATCATGTCTTCAGTTCATGCATAGCTAGTAACCACTATATCGTGAAATTTCTAACCCTACTCTCTCTCTCTCTCTCTCTCTCTCTCTCTCTCTCTCTATATATATATATATATATATATATATATATATATATATATATATTCTCTATGCGAGCAAACAAATCATCATGTGGAAATAAACTAAGTGATTAATTGATCCGATTTCACACCTTCTTATGTTAGACTCTTGGACTTACCACATCACCTTCTTAAAATTGATGTCATAAACACTTGCTACAACGAACAAATTAAACAAACGCATTTTTCGACGTTAGTTTTGGCGTCGTCAGAGAGACAACGGATCTTTTAGTCACTTTCATATTTGCATTAGTGATACTTATTAGATTTTACTCTCACTTTTCTCTCCATTGATTGGTTGCAGGAACTCGACGCCTAGGTGACGAGAGGAGTGCAATCCAAGTCAGTAGATTGGGAGCAAAGTGAGGTAAAGATCATAGTATCACTTTACCTATCTTAGCCTCATCTTTCCATTATCTAACAAAAAAATAAGAAAAAAAAATGCATTTAGATTCGTGCATAAACCCTAGGTTAGTTGATTGTTTGCTTGCTAAAAAGAAAAAAAAAATCCAAAAACTTGACCCACATCTTGAACCCACTACCCAAACAAAAAAAAAATTCTTTCTTCCAGTTCTTCTTCCTAGAGTGGTGCTTGCAAAGTCAAATGTATTTTGTATTGGGTCGCACCACTCAAACTAAAATCAATTCACCCGGCAAAATCGCATAAACTTTAAGATGAATACATTGTGGTTGTTTTTCTAAGGTCACATTACTTGCACTAAAGGAAATTAATGAACATTCATTGTGTGCAAAACATTGTGAACACTACTTGAATCCATTAAGAAATTCTAACCCTAAAAATCACTAAAGCAAGGAACATTAAAAGACACCACATCAAAAAAAAACCTTACTTGAAAACCATGTTTTGTTGAGTGCAAACACACGCTCAATTGGATTAATTAAAAGACACAACCCCCAACAACGCCTCATCACATACCCTAAGCACAAGCACTGTCCTAACGCTTAATTAAAACTAACTAGATGTGCCCTATATAGAACTAAACTTAAACCCTGGAAGCATGATTGGGTTTGTTAAGTGCTTGGCCTTAATTTCCATTGTGGAATCTGGTGTTTAAGCTGTAGGAAAGTATCAAACAACCACGGTTGGGAGTATCAAGGAACAGGCGGCGAGAGCCAAAGGTTGAACCTTTCCCTTAATCCCTTCATAATTAACCTGATCGGATTAACTTTGGGAAAAGGGGTTTAAGTGCTTGTAAATTTGATTATTCTTTCAAGGCTTTTAGGTCACTAGGAGGAGACGTAATTTTTCAAGAGATAGGACGACAGAAATGGTCGACCCGAGAATTAAGGATATTGAGGACCAACCTACACCTGATGCCATGGCCATTATCCAGGCTCAAATCACAACTAACCACCAACTCCAGCAACAACAGATTCAAACTATCATGCAGGCCATACACCGACTGCAGAACCCTCAAGGGCAACCCCCACCAAACCCACTAAGACCCCTTAAGGACCAACCAAGGCCTCTCCGTGATTTTTATGATATATCTGCTATCCGAATCGAACATCTTACGGTCCCCGAAAGGGGAGATAATTTTGAGCTGAAACCTAATGTCCTTAACTTGATCCAAAATCATTTCCATGGGAGCTTAAATGAAGACCATTTCCAACACCTAGAGGACCTAGATCGAATTGCTCGGACAGTGAAACCAAGGAACATCAATCTGGACATTGTTTTAATAAAGATGTTCCTGTTCTTCCTGAAAGACAAAGCTTCTCATTGGCTTAGAACATTAGGGAGACCCATCTCCAAGTGGGAGGAATTGAGGCATGCATTCCTGAAGAAGTTTTTCTCCATAGGAAAGACCAATGCCCTTAGAAGAGCCATTACCACATTCACCTTACAAGTGGAGAGCAATTTCATGAGGAGTGGGAACGATTTAATGAGTTATTGAGGAAATGCCCATACCACAAGATTCCGAGGTGGCAATTAGCCCAGATCTTCTACCATGGTATGGACAGCAACCTTAGGAATTTCATTGATGCCTCATGTGAAGGTAATTTCCTGAACAAGGGCAAGGAAAGCGCATTCGAACTCTTTGAGTCCATGAGTGAGAACTCGCTTAATAACGCCTCCATAACTCAATTCAATAGGACAGTCAACCTCGTGGTGGGATTTACGAAGTACAAACTAATTTAGGGATGGTTGACATGGACATTATAGCAAAGAAGCTAGATCGGATTGAGTTAGTGGACAAAAAAATTGATGAGCTTTTGAATCAATCCCGAGCCCAACTGCAAACCTTCTCCCTAGCAAAGGGAGCTCACAATGTTAACCTGGTTCAGTCTATGAACCAAGTGCACCTAGAACAACCCCTTACTATGTTCCAAGGAGGAACCTTTGCTCCCTCATACCTTAATTATTCTTTCCCCTCCCCTTCGACACCTTCTACCTTTGAAGATGCCAATGCCATCCAGGGTTATTCTAAGCCTAATCCTTTCTCCAACGCATACAACCCTGGATGGCGCAACCACCCAAATTTTGCTTAGTCAAACCAAAAATCGAACCAATTCCAGAACCAACCCAGGTCGAACCCTTCCTCCTATCAGTAGGATCCACCTACTAGACCACCCTATAACCAAAATAGGACGACTCCTACACAACAAAATCAAATGGACACTCTGACTAAGATGATTGCTAATGTGAATCAGAAACATCAGGAGGAAATGACTTTAGTGAAGGGGCAATTGAGCCAGCTATTAGATAACAAACAACAAGGGTCCCTTCCATCTCGCCACAACCAAACCCGAGGAATGTAACGAACAGAGGCCACAATCCTCAAAGGTTCCAACCAAATTAGGGGCAAGCCCATGTGATTTTACAAGCCCCACAAACACCCCCTCGGTTTATTGCTTCTTCATCTTCTCAAGGACCCAACCATGTTTCCAATAACTCAGCCAATGCGGTTACCTTGAGAAGCAACACCCAAACCCAGGACCCCAAATGGCCGACCCCTCCCATGACTGCAATGCTCGAAATAATTGATGATTCTAAGAATGAGCGAGGGGAACCCAAGGCTCAGGAACCCAACTCGGTTCAAATCCAAATCCCATACCCTAGAGCCTTGGACAAGGTCAAAAAGAAGAGAAATGTGGCTGAGAACAAGGAGTTATTAGAGATATTCAAACAAGTACAGATCAATATACCCCTCCTCGAGGAAATCAAATATATCTCGGCTTACGAAAAATTTTTGAAGAATGTTTGCACACCCAAGCGTAAGCCAAAAATCCAAGCACCTAGGAAGGTAGTGTTATTTGAGCAAGACAGTTCGATGATTTTGAGTAGCCTATCTTCTAAAAGAACGAACCCTGGAGCACAATTGATCTCTTGTAATATTGGTGATTTAACTTTTGACAGAGTGCTCCTAGATTTAAGTGCTTCAATAAACTTAATCCCGACTACCTTTTACTACCAGTTCAAATTTGAAGAACTAAAGCCTACACCTGTGACTATCCAACTGGCCGACCGATCTGTGAAAACCCCAAAAGGGATAGTCGATGATGTAATTGTTCGGGTTAACGACTTCTACTTTCCAGTTGACTTCTTAGTCCTTGACATGAAAGTCCCTGAACAATTACAAAACACGCCCATCATCCTAGGCAAACCCTTCTTGGCTACAGCCAAAGCAAACATTGACTGCGACATGGGATGTATGGAAATTGCCTTTGAAGATAAGAATATGCAATTAGATATCTTCAAAGCAACTAAGTCTTTTAATTGCAGTTGGGTCGAGGAATGCGATCCCATGGAAACCTTGGTTGAAAAATGCTTGACAATAAGCTCCTTAGAGGACCATCTGACTCAACCAGCTTTAGACTACCCTAACCCATCCCAATCTCTAGAGGTTGCAGAACTTTGCAGAGCTGATTATCACCGACAACCTCCACTTGAGGAGATTGATGTCACTCAACTCCCTCCACTTACCCATCAAACATTGTACCACCTGCACTTAAACTGAAACCTCTGCCCAACAACCTCAAGTATATCTTCCTTAGACCAAAATCATACTTTCCCTGTGATTATCAATGCACACCTGACCAAGGACCAAGAGCTTAGGTTGACTACAACTCTTTCTAAACATCGAGCAATAATTGGTTGGACAATTTTCGACTTAAGAGGAATTAACCCTAGCTATTGTACTCATAAAATCTACTTAGAAGGTGGGGCTCGACCTTCTCGCCAGATGCAAAGGTGACTAAACCCAAACATGCGAGAGGTCGTTAATAAAGAGATTATTAAATGGCTTGATGCAAGAATCATCTATCCAATTTCCAATAGCCACGGGGTGAACCCTACTCAAGTGGTACCAAAGAAGGCCAGGCTAACCATTGTTACAAATGATCAAGGCGAATCCATCCCCACTTGTACCACCAACGCGTGGCAGGTGTGTATTGACTATATGAAGCTGAATGAAGCTACTAAGAAGGATCATTTCCCCTACCATTCATTGACCAACTTCTCAAACAATTGACAGAGCAGATATAACCAGGTTACTATTGCACCTAAGAATCAAGAAAAGACCACATTCACCTACTCATATGGCACGTTTACATTCCGCCATATTCCATTCGAGTTATGCAATGCACCTGTTACCTTTCAGCGTTACATGTTAGCCATCTTTTCGGAGATAAGTTGGTGAATAACTAGAGGTCTTTATGAATGATTTCTCCATTTTCGGAGACTCATTGGACCATTTCCTTAACAACCTAGAGAAAATCCTGAAATGATGTATCAAGGTCAACCTTGTTTTAAGATGGGAAAAGAACCATTTTATGGTTCAAGAAGGGATTGTTCTCGATCACATCGTCTTGCATAAGGGCATAGAAGTCAACCGAGCTAAAGTTGACTTAATTTCCAAACTCCCACCTCCTAACTCGATCAAACAAATTAGATCTTTCTTGGGACACGTTGGCTTCTATAGAAGGTTCATAAAAGACTTCTCCAATATATCCAAGCCCTTGACTGACCTTCTAGCCAACGATGTGCACTTTGACATGACACCTGATTGCATCAAAGCCTACACTCTAAGGGATACAGTCTCAACCGCACCAATTTTATAACCCCTAGACCGGTCCCAGGACTTTGAAATAATATGTGATGCATCATACTTCACTATTGGTGCAGTCCTAAGACAAAGACAAGAGAAGAAACCCATGTTGATCTACTACGCAAGCAAAACCTTAGATGAGGCTCAACGGAACTACACTGTAACGAAAAAGGAGCTACTCACCGTAGTGCTCAGATTAGAAAAGTTTAGATCATACCTTCTAGGATCTCACGTGATAATTTACACTGACCACTCGGCTATCCGGCAGTTAACCAAAAAGGATGCTAAACTACGCTAATCAAATGGATCTTGCTCCTATAGGAATTTGACTTAGAAATATGCGACAAGGCCAGATCCAAGAATGTTGTAACCGACCACCTATTCAAACTTCACCCAGAGCATATTGGACCTTCACTACCCTTAACTAATACATTTCCTGATGAGCAAATTATGGCTATGCAAGGAAAGTCTCCCTTGGTATGCAGACTTGGTTAATTACTTAGTAGTAGGGCAGATTCCGCACGGCTGGTCTAGACAACAGGACAAATTCTTGGCTGAGGCCAAACATTATTTCTAGAATGATCACATGCTGTTTAGACTATATGCTGATCAGATCATTAGGAGATGTATCCCTGAAGAGGAGGTTCAAAGTGTGTTATCCTTCTATCATGACCAAGCCTGCGGCGGCCACTTCTCTGGAAAGTAACTAGCTGCAAAAGTTTTACAGTTTGATTTTTACTAGCCATCACTATTCAAGGATGCATATAATTTTGCTAAAACCCTAGGAATCATGACCAAGAAAGATATGATGCCTCTACAACCCATTCTTATCATCGAAATATTCAATGTCTGGGGCATTGATTTCATGGGTCCCTTCCCACCATCCAACAGCTTCGAATATATACCAGTCTCAGTGGACTACGTCTTGAAATGGATCGAAGTCGTGCCTACCCGGAAATGTGATCATAAGGCTGTCATGAACTTTGTTAAGAACACCTTTTCCCGATTCGAGGTACCTAAGGTCATGATCAGTGATGATGAGAGTCACTTCATCAATGCCCAGTTTCGTACTTTACTTAAGAAATACCGGGTCACCACATTGCCACCCTGTATCACCCACAAACAAACGGGCAAATTGAGGTCTCAAATAGGCAGATTAAGAATATTCTGCAAAAAACTGTGAGACCTGACCGGAAGGATTGGTCCACACGATTGGATGATGCCCTTTGGGCATTCAGGATCGCTTATAAGGCCCCGATAGGCATGTCAGCATATCGATTAATCTTTGGCAAAGCTTGCCACCATCTGGTTGAGTTGGAGCACCGAGCATACTAGGTCATCAAACAATGTAATATGGATTCATATATGGCTAGAAGTCAAAGGAAGCTCCAACTCTCCGAGCTCGAAGAGATTTGTCAGGATGCTTATGAGAATAGTAGACTTTACAAGGAGAAGATGAAAGCTATCCATGGCAGACACATTAATGGGAAAACCTTCGAGCTAAACCAACAAGTCTGGCTATTTAATGCAAGGCTTAAATTGTTTCTCAGGAAGTTGCAATCCAAGTGGACGGGACCTTATCGAGTAATCAAACCATTTTTAAACGAAGCGGTAGAAATTGTTGATCCCAAAATCGGGCAAACCTTTACAGTAAATGGCTAAAGATTAAAACATTTTCTTGCCCAGGTTCCCCCGAAGGAAGTCATAACCCTCATTGAGGGTTAAATCTGGAGCTTTGCCCAGCTGGAGGCAATAAACTCAGCGCTTCCTAAGAAGCAACCCAGAGGATTCAAGCTGACTAGATACACAGCTGAAACGCGGGTAATTTCTTTCCTTACTCCCCTGCATATTTTAATTTTCCAATGAGGACATTGTCCAACATAGGCATGGGGGTGGTAATTCTTATTTTCTGAGTGCAAAATGCCAGCTTGAACTAGTTTATATTTCTTTTAAGTTAAAAAAAATAAAAAGAATTAAGAAAAAAAACTTGCATATTAGGAGCTTGTCAACTTTAGGAAATGATACGTTAAGGACCTGAACACTTAGACTCTTCAAGTCTTTGGGCTTAATCAACCTGGGTGTCCACTAAAATGTGAACTTATTCTCGAGTCCTCACCACCTTAATTTATATTAATTTGGTTAATAAAGTAGGTTGATAAGCATACGACTTATCAACATATCCTCTGATGTAAGGGGACTTATAGTCTAAGCATCTGTGCACGTTTCGCACTGACTCACTCAACAATTTTAACGGAAATTGGGTAACTAATGAACCTTCTAGGGTAGTATGGCTGGCAAGTTGTCGTAGGTTAGACTTCCCATTGGCCGGTTGTCCAAAGCCCAGCTACAGGGCCATTCTCTTTGATGAATGCCTTTAGGTAATTTTAGATCAGGAAAGCCACCTACTTAAAAAAGAATGAGAAAAGAAAATGAAATAATCAACAATTCACCCCACAAGTATGTCTAGCAAATTATCGTGGGTTAGACACCCCATTAGCCGTTTGTCCGGATCCCGGCTCATAAAATGCTCAAAAACTTCAAAACACTTAAGGAAGAAGCGGAAAAGTAAAATAATCCAAGGAAATATATACTAGGTTCGCCCTTGTATTGACCCCACAAAAAAAAAAAGAGAAAGCTACCAATCGAATAGATACACCTTTAGGCAGCATTTTCTGTTCAGGTCACCAAGGGACGCAGAAACCTAAAGTTCATTTTAATTGCCATTGAGTGAGTCTATCACAATTTTCACAGCAAGATGCTTAGCACTTAGGGTCATTTTCGAGCCTTAGGTGGGTTGGGTAGCCATAAAAAGTTACCACGAAACTCTCAACATCAAAATCCCAAAAAAAGAATTAGAAAAGAAGAGAGAAAAAATGAATTTGTAGAATAAGGCGATGACTTGGGCGATCTACATTTTGGCAAGCACCCGAGCACTGTTGAGTCTCTGTGGGTTAGGTTCTTGGTAGAAATTTCCTTCTGTTGACAAGTAACTTGTGCCTAAGCGATCAATTCTTAATTCTAGTTGTAAATAGCATTTAGGTTAACCTTGCTAGGGACTAGCAAGGAGCAGGCATGGGGATATGATGACTCTACAAATGAGTGATAATTACATCAATTAGAGACAATTTCGAGAGCACATATGCATTAATATCATATTATAGTGGGTTTAGGAGCAACACAAGCAACACAACCATACTGTGTTATTTCTATAATAAGATTGCTTAGAATTAATGATTAATGACTCTGTGTATAAGTGCATATTGAAACAGGTCAGATGAGCAATCAGACGCACGAATGGATTTGGATAAACGAACAGAGTCCAACGGACTCAAAATCACCTTAATTCGACCTTCGTAGCTCCCACAACAAGCCCGAGAAGTTCTAATCGTTGATCTGATGATCAACCCTCGTTGCGCCACGTGGCGTCTGCTACACCCTCCATCGCCCACCCGCCTCTCCTATTCACCACGTGCATGCGCAATAGCCACTGTCGAATCACCATCAGAGGGCCCTCATCGCGCCACGTCGCTCTTCATCATCAACCACACGATCATCAACAGACAGTGGCAAGTGCACGAGGGGAAATGCAAAAACGAGACGAAGTCGCACTTGTAGTGCGTTGGTCCGTGCCTCAAATCACAACCGGCAAGCGCGAGTTCGAGCCCTCGCAACGCTCAAATCCATGGCAGGAGAGCGGGCGGTGAAATTGGATCGCTCGATCGCGAGCGAAAGATGGCGATTGAGGCGATGTAGCGCACCCGAACGAGCACGATTTACGCACAAGTGATCCAACGCACTAGCAAATGCGAGATCGTACGCATTGGTGGGGAGGGGCATGATCCTAAGCGCGCAATGAGGAGCAATCTCAACTCTTCATCAATCATCGGACGACTGAGGATAAAGGCACGCAAATAACAGACAACAGCGTAGATACACGTGTGGGCCATAAGCTGTTGCACGCAACTGGACATGCACGAGAGCACAGCTGTGCGTGAGATGGTCGGAACGAGTACGTGTTTGGCGTGATTCTTGGGCCAAATGATTTGGCATGAGCCCTATAAAAAGCCCTATGAACCCCCAATGCAAGGGCAACTCTTCCTAACTCCTACCAAGCGTATTTCCACGTCTATAGAGTTGCAAAGCACCTGCACGAAGCCGCCAACGAAGCATCTTCCACCGTCGTGGCTGCCTCGACGCTCTTCCTCCCACACTTACTTTTCTCTAGCTTATAGTTGTCTTTCTTTAAAGCATTCATCTAGCATTGTTTGTGGTAGTTGTAATATAATTGTTATGATGCAACAAGTTTTTCAGTTATTATGATTGTTGTTTTGTTTTCCTATTCTAAGTTGGATTTCATTTTCTCATGCTCTTCATTAAATCGCTTCATTATGTCTTCAGTTCATGCATAACTAGTAACCACCATATCGCAAAGTTTCTAACCCTACTCTCTCTCTCTCTAATTGATCCGATTTCATGCCTCCTTGTGTTCAACACTTGAACTCACATCATCATCTTCTTAAAATTGACGTCGTAAATGCTTGCTACAAAGAACAAATTAAACAAACACATTTTTTGACGTCAATGCTCTTAATGTCACTCCTAGATATTCATGTCCTGACATTGAGGCATTTCATAGAGGCGAAGTATCCTCTTTGCATCAAATCAAAATTTTCATCCATGATCATATTATTATAGAAATCTACGTTTCCGAAATAGATTCCAAAACATTTATAGAAATAATTTCTATAAATACATGATTACAAAGATAATCTTTGTGATTCAGAATACTAATTCCATATGATAAGCTTTCAATTCCTCGATGGCTCCCACCACAACTTGCCTTAGGTTCCATCTACAAAGCTCTCCATCATCAACTTTATCATGATCACCTGAAATTAAGCAACAATTTGCAAATATGACAAACGCATTATAACCTTCTGTTCATCATATGTATGAATAAATGAAGATAAGTACCTTAAGGAGCTTTTTCACCTAAATGGACAAATTCGCATCTTATGCAAGGCCCTCTTGTTTGTGTCAATTGTCCTTCCTTGAGCCCCTAAGGTCAACGAGTGCTTCCTCTTCTTTGAGACATTGTGCACTCCATCAAATCAGTCCAACATATTCGATAGACATTCTACCAACTCATGTGTTGTCCCTTTAAAGTTTTCTTTCTCGAGGACCCAAGCATAAAGGTTGGGAAAAGATGCTGCGATCATATCGAGTTTCTCATCTTCAAATAAGATCCCTCCATATACTTCATATTCTAAAAACCTTTGAATCGAAAATGTGTTCTTCCAAAGAACATTCCAAACTCATTTTAAAATCTGAAAACTATGTTTTGAGTGCCCAACACTTCAAGCTTAAAGATAATGTCACCTGTATATTTGCATATGCTCACATGCTCTGTCAATCCCATCGATGCATGCTTAATGATGTTGTGGGGAAACAAATGAATATCTTACTTTCAAATGAAATCGTAGCCCTCTTTTATAGAAAGAGAACTGAGCTAATTACATAAGTATCCCCTTAATATAAATAAAATATCATGCAACCCCTTACAACTCAACACTCCCCATTAAGTTGGGGCGTATATGTCAATGAGGCTGAACTTAATGCTCAGAAAATCATGGCGTTTCCTCTTGAGAGGCTTAGTGAAAATATCAGCAACCTGTAGCTCAAAAGATATATAAGGGATACTTATCCTGCCCTTTAGGACTACATCCCATATAAAATGACAATCAACCCCAATATGCTTCATCCTCTCTTGAAAGATGGGATTAGAAGTAATGTATGTCGCTGACTTATTATCATAATAAAGTAGAACTGAGGTATCAACCGGTACCCCTAGATCTCGCAAAAAACCAACCATCCACATAATCTTACACGCAGCCTATGCCATAGACCTGTACTCTGCCTCAGCACTGGAGGGGGTGACAACACTCTGTTTCTTGCTCCTCTAAAAAACAAGATTTCCTCCCAAATAGACAACAAAGCCTAATGTAGATCGCCTGTCTTCTACTCATCCTAGATAGTCTGCATCAGAGTAAGCTACAAGATCAAGAGTGCCACTCGCCCTGTAATACAAGCCTCGCCCAAGGGTACCCTTCAGGTGTCTCAAGATGAGACACATCATGCCAATGGCTGTACTTGAGACTCCGCATAAATTGACTAACACGACTGACAACAAAGCTAATATATGATCGAGTAATAGTCAGGTATAACAACCGGCCAACAGTACTGCGTATGACTAGCTAATATCCTCAAACACGGGAATTGACTCATCAGAGGTACGACTAACTAGTGCCTCGACCATTATTCCTGGTGGCTTGGACCCAAGTAGTCCAGCCTCCTTAAGAATCTGTAAGGCATGTTGCCTCTGTGATAAGGATAAGCCATCCTCCTGACGAACAGCCTCTATCCCTAGAAAGTAACGAAAATCACCTAAGTCTTTGGTAACAAAAGTAGAGTGAAGAAAAGCTTTCGTCTTTACTATTCCATCAATAACATCAACTGTCAAAATCATGTCATCGATATAGACTGCTAAAATAACAACTCGTCATACTCCACCATGCTCAGTCCTAACAAATATAGAAAGGTCAGTGGTAGATCTCTGGAACCCAATCTTCTTAATCACTAAGTTGAGCCTCCCAAACTAAGCTAAAGGACTCTGCTTTAGGCCATAGATAGCCTTCTATAAGCGACAAACCAACTTCCCTTAACTGTCATAGCCTAGTGGTTGTCTTATATAAACTTCCTCAACTAGATCATACAAAAAGACATTCTTTATATATAACTGATGCAGGGGCCATCCCCTAACCATAACCACAGCAACTGATAAGATGATCCTGATGGAGGTGATACAAGCAACAAGCGAAAAAGTCTCAAGGTAATCCACCCCATATGTCTGGGTGAATCCCTTGGCCGTAAGTCTTACCTTATATCACTCCACTATCTCGTCTAATCTGTATTTGATGGTGTACATCCATCTGCAACCAACAACTGTAGTACCCTCAGGACAAAGAACAAGATCCCATGTCTTCCTAGTCTGAAGTGCATGCATCTCCTCGTCCATAGCGGCTTTCCATCTTGGATCATAAAGAGCCTGAACAAAATCTCTAAAAACAACTACTATGGTAACGGCAGATGCGAGCTACTTGTCCTCCTCCTAGAGATGAGATATAGTAGTATAACGAGAAATATGATAAAGCGTGGTGTCAGGTCTCCTCTACACAATCTTCTCATCACCATCTGACTCAACCCTACCTGGTGGAGTAACAAGCTAAGCTAGTTCCTCATCTGTGATGTCATCTAGCTGCAATCTCCTCTGATATACCTATGTATCCTGTATAGTCGCCTCTATGGACGAACCTTCCTCTCAGAAGTAGGGAACCTTCTCAAAGAATGTCACATTGACAGTAATAATATATTGCCTCCAAACTGGGTCATAGCACCTATAGCCCTTTTGGGTTCTAGAATGCCCAAGAAAGACACTTTGTGGCACGAGAAATAAATTTATCCTTTATACCATAATTCTAAACAAAGCAGACACCCAAAAACTCGTAAAGGCAATGGAAAAATCCTGTCACACTCAGGATGTATAACCTGATAAGGAATATGACCATAAAGTCCTGAGGATGGTAATCTGTTAATTAGATAAGCTGCAGATAATATAGCATCTCCCCAAAACTGCTTAGGAACCTTCATATGAGACATCAAGGTCCTAGCAATATCAAGCAAGTGACGCAACTTGTGCTCTACAACTCCTATTCTGCTAGTAAGTGTGCACATGATGTCTAGATTCCCCTAGAACAAAACTCTTCCTACAAATCACTACGCATAAATTATAATGCATTATCACTACAGAAGACTCGAACAATAGTACCATATTGTATCTGTATCTCAAACATAAACTGCTGAATAATGGTGGGAATCTCACTTCTAGCCTTCATCAAGAAAACCCAAGTCAACCTGCTACCGTCATCAATCATAACTACAAAGTATCGGTGTCCACCAATAATGGCAACTCTAGAAGGGCTCCAAACATCACAATGCACTAGAAAAAATGGCTCAGAACTAGCGCCAGCATCTCTCCCCAGATAGTTGCCCCTATGGTGCTTCCCTAGCTAACAATCTTCACACTCTAAAACCAAAGAATCAGATAGGTGTGGGTACATCTGACACAACTTCTTCATAGAAGGAGGTCCAAGTCTACTGTGCCAGAGTAAGGGATCATGAGAAATAGACACTGCCCCAGCAAACAAGGTCGACGTGTCTAAATAATATAGTCCATCCATTTCTATTCCACCACCAATAATATCACCTGTGATTCGATCTTGAAAATAACAATGCCTTTCATCAAAAATAACACGGTATCCAAGATTTCTGCAAATTTTACTAACTGACAGAAGATTCATGGGAAACTCAGGAGCATAATATACTCATTTTATCTTCATATTGGATGTAGCATCTACACATCTAATAGCAGTCACAGGGGAAGTTACTCCATTGGCTACCCCTACATCATGAATTCCATGTAAAGGCACAGGATTCTTCAAGCGATCTCTGTCTCCAATAACATGAATGGAGGCACCAAAATCAACCACCCAAGCACTTTTGGTCCTCTGTTTCCTCATGTCGATCTCATGGGCTACAAACGCTAACCCAATCGAATCTGAACTTGATCTACTTAGATCAACTCTCCTAAACACTAGCGAAAGAAGACTCATCACCATCGATGAGAGGTGTGAGAGAAGGGTCATCATGCACTCAAAGCTACAAACAAGGCTACCACCAACAGCAGTCACACTTGCTGCCAGTAACCACAAGAAGCAACTGGCAATGTCACTGGATCAAGCGACGCCGCCTGCGCCACCAAGCCATGCGTTGCCTATGGTGGCAGTGCCACCATAGCCAACGTCCTACATCAGATCACCCTCAAGTTGGTGATCTGAACATGTTGTGATAGATTTTTAGTGGGATATCAAGGCACCGGCCTAGGATTGCTACTCTGATACCATGTGGAGAAACAAAAAAATGTCTTACTTTCAAATGAAACCCTAGTCCTCTTTTATAGAAAAGAGAACTGGGCTAATTATATAAGTACCCCCTCAATATAAATAAAATATCATACAACACCTTACAACTCATCAGATGAAATGTTTCACAAACACATTATCATCATTCTAAGCTTCATTATATTTCTCCATGACCTCATTTCTTAAGTTCTCGAATGGCCTGAAGCATAACACGTAGCTCAAGTTATTCACTCTCAACCTATTCAAAACCATTGTGAACCATTCATCGTAAATGAATTTCGTCCCTTCATTCGACTTGAAGGTAATTTTAAAAATCGTCATTTTTGTGAACAACACGAACATGGTTAGATTTTTGAGAAAAAATGCTTTATTTTAGGAATTTTAAAACAAAAGCCTTTTACTATGTCCAATTAAGTGTTGTTCCATCATTAACTCTCAAATTAAGAGATGGATCAATCACAACCTCAAGTGGGAACGGACTCTTCTCTCTGCGAGGGCTTGTATGCACAATCTTAATAAGGTAGAAACTCTTTCCACATCACAAGCCTAACTAGTGCATTCGTATTATTTAACTTTTTGGTGTACATTACACCGTTCGCATCAAACCGCCACTAAACGTACACGCGACTACGTACATGCACTACAGAATGCACCTAACTGAGAAGTTATGAACTATAAACAGATCGATTCACATACGGCCCATCCCTTTCAAAAACAAGGAAATCCGCTCCACGCACATGTTATAACAATGCCCACCCAAAGGGTACCATACTCACTAACATAACCTCATGGTTACATCCATCCCACCTTCAAAAGGGCCAAGGCTCTAATACCACTCTTAGGATGGGGAAGGCAGCAAGCAATTCGTTGTTCCCTCCCATGGACGAACGATTTACTTGTGGTATCACGAAAGTGTGAAAAATTAAGCGTTTAAAATTCTCAACTCAATAAATCTACTGATGCCCAAAAATCAACTAGCTTTTTCCCATTCCAAGGTCCCCACGAGTAGTGAGATTACCTCTAACGTGGCATAGTATAACACCCCATGCATTGTGCCTCCTATCATGTGTCCCAGTGCAGCCTCAAGATCTTCTTAGCGGACAGATGAAACCCTTAACGCCAAGAACACCCAATCTCCCTCGCGTCCTGCGAACTCTTCATGTTCCCGAAGCAACAATTGCCTTGAAACTTTCTCGCACGCAAGCAAAGTCACCAATGGGACCACAGTCACATGACCCTACATAGACCGGTTAACCAACAAGGTTGTTAATCAACCCATACCAAGGGGGAACTCCTTCCCCAGGAGAAACAAATTTAGTTGTTGATCGACTAGCAACAAGATTGGTCAACCAACAACAAAGGAATCAGTCGTCCAATTCCTTTGTTGGACAACCTAAAAGAGAAGGCCACCCCTAGTGCGCCTCTTCTTCCTCTCTCCCTGGTGGCAGTGGAACTCTCTTGTGCAAGAATTAAAGGATTGAATCAATCTTGAGGACTTGCCTTTTGGAGATATTTATAGGGAATCTCACTTGTCCTAATATGTTAGGAGCCATTGGATCAAATCAAATGATTGAAATTAATTCTTATTTGAAATTTGCAAGACTGGCCCTTTAATTATTTTAACCAAGTTTTAGTACCCAAAATGTATTTAATTTGTATCTAAACCCTTTTGGATCAAGACTAAACGTATTTGTCCAAATTAAATACCAAGGCAAATACTATTTAACTCAAATAATATTTGATTTCTCTACAAATAGAAACCCATTAAAATCACTATTGGTTTCATCACTCCAATAATGAAGCATTCAGGATTTGGAATTTGTCACTTTGCCTCCCTTAGATATTTCAAATGCCCATGAAGCCTTCACACTAGAAGGCTTATGTAACCCCGAGGATTAATTCCTAGATCCATTATCCTTCCTACCATGGATTACATAATTCATGTTCTCCTTATATCATTGGGACAAGAATGAAGATTAGCTCATTTCCAAGAGGACTATTTTCTTCTCTTTCATGTATAGGTATGATCAAGACCTGTACAACTATACATGGAATTTCATACATCCCAATATATACGGAGTGAGCTTGTGTCTTCCAATCCACTATGTACACCTATAATAGCAGATCCGTGTGATCCCTTCGAGAGATCATGTCTCTTGTGCTCTCATATACACACCAACTTTCCAGTCTCAACATTAAGGTGAGTACATCAACTGTCAATTCATCAAATGCACATACTCAAGCATAGAGACATCTATCCCAGGTCAAAAGATACGCC
This sequence comes from Thalassia testudinum, assembly GCA_037157565.1. Taxonomy (NCBI): domain Eukaryota; kingdom Viridiplantae; phylum Streptophyta; class Magnoliopsida; order Alismatales; family Hydrocharitaceae; genus Thalassia; species Thalassia testudinum. Next base: position 98,333,129 of record JAZHRO010000024.1, read on the forward strand.
TTCTCCGTAACAGTGATAAGAAAAGAACTTCCGCATCTCTCATCCTATCGAGTCAACTCCTTAACCTACAAATAACAATCCTGAACCTCCGTTTCAATGTAATGGATATGCATCAAAGATATCAATTAAGCGATAATCTCTCAAGAAGATTGACATCTCTGCTTAAACTGGAGGCAACTGTTGGATATTATAATAGTTCTTGATGACTTATTGAAATCATCGATCCAACCGTTTGTGTCTTCGATATTTGTCATCGATATATCCAATATGACTACAATACATTCTCCCACTTATACTGAGGGACCCAACAAATCACATTAGTATGTCTATATAAGCTAATAATCAATCTAAATCATCGATCAAGTGATTGCACTCAAGTTGACTCATCAAAGGTGCATAACTCCAACAAAGGGTGATTTGTGCTCTTTCAATGCATGCAAGGAGAATGGACACAGTGACCTAGTCCACAACCTCCAGTATGAACACCTCTCCCTCCAAAATCAATGACAGCAATGGTATCAAGAACAATAGCATGAAGAGTAGGTGATACATCAGCATCAATTTTCTAGAGGCAACTCTAAATCTAGCACCAAATTTGGTGATAATATCTAATCTCTAATTAACCGATACCATGGTGCTTTGCCATCCAAAAAATGGTGTGTGCCACTCTGCTCATTCAAATAACTACTTTTCACACTAGGCAAGCTGAAAGACAACAAACTCCTCAAATAGGCCCTTCATGATAGTAAAATACTCAACCACATACAGATCACCTTGGTTGGTATTCCATATACACCTGTGAATATCTACACGACAAGAGCTTCTCGTTTGTAGGGAATCCCTTTTCCAAAGTCTCCTAGATCTCCTTATTTATCTTCTTACACAGCATGCTTGCAACAATTTTTGAGTCGACGTTGTTCAACAATCAATTCATGACTAAATAGTTATCCTTTTTCGATTTTCCCACTTTTTACATTTCATAGCATCCTTGGGAATATCTGGCCTTATTCCCATTTATTTCTTAACCCCCATTGTGACTTAAAGGGGGCTATGACTTCAAGCCATGCAAGAAACTTAGCAAATCCCTGCTTCATCAGATTTTCTGACAAGAAAACGTCCAGCTACCAACTGTGTTTTGATCCAACACAAGTCCACGCGAACAGATGGTTTGCTTAGGATAGGATTTACTTTAATCTCACAAATTAGAAAATAAACCTGCAATTAATCGAGGCCCAGAAGAAGATGTTCATTGGATCAGCCTATAACTGTCCATGAGATATTTCTCCTTTTCACATGTTGATCTCTCAGAGTAAATACCTTCATCTCATCCCAAGGATGACAAGAATTGGAACCTATGGATACACATGCAATGTCCTGCAAAAGCCTCAAGAAATCATCCAGCCATTGGGTAGACAATTTTGATTAAGTTGTGGGTGTCCAATATCCTGAATCCAGGACTATCATAATGCAAGATGCCAATGTTGCTTGAGGACATCATGCCAAGGCAAACAACCTGGGGAAAGTATAAGAAAGAATGCCTAATAATAAAATACACGATACCCCTTGTGTTGGTTAGATGATTGATGTCCAACGTCAATCCTTCACATCCTTAACAAGAATAAAATGTAATAAATAAAAATCAATGGCATCTGTCTGCCTTTTCTTATCATCCTGGATCGGTAAGTGCTTGTCTACCATGCCTGACATTATTACTGCTTTGATTATTCACCAAAATGGGGCACTCTGCTATAAACTAGTTATCTCTTTACATATGGATCAATTGGGAAATCCAAATACCAAGAAGCCATAAATATCTCAATTAATAAATGTGGAGATGAAGAGAATGAAAAATATTATTGTTAATCTCAAGAAACAAAATGAAGGGTGTTGGTCCCTTTATATAGAGAGAGCCAACACAACAACCAAATCAAATCTAAAATAACAATAATGGAAAGGGATAAAATGCTTTCTGACAAACTTATCCTAATTATTTTCCTAAATTCTAATGCCCCCCCCCCCACCCCCATCCAAGATGAACCATATAACGTCCAACTTGAAGGAGTCACAACAAGACATGGCTCCCCCCATATGTAAGGAGTCAAAGGAGTAGGGAGCATATCGAAAGAGTAGATGCCGACCATAGCAAAAGTAGCAACCACAAGAGAGAAGCAGCAATCAGGTAGAAGTCAATCCCAAGCAGGGAATAGGTACGATCGTAGCAGAAGTAGCAACCACAATAACTCAAAGCAGTAGATCAGGTAGTAAAAGCAGTTAAAAAAATCGAAGAGGACTGTAGCAATAGTAGTAATCGCAAATGGAAGTAGTAGGATTGTAGCAGGAGTAGCAACCAAAAGATAGGATATTGTAGCAGAAGTAGCAGCATCAAGTAGTAATATGAGGTCATAGCAATAGTTGCAGCTAGAAGAGATGGTGAGAGGGTGAATCAGTTCTGCCACCAATCATCCTCGTTTGTATGAAAGGTAGCAATAGTAGTAGGATCGGAGGTGCAAGAAGTGGCCCAATCGACAATGGTAGTGGCATCTCGGGTGACGCTACTAGGTCAACGTTGTCTCTGGAAGTGCTCACGAAACTGTCGGAGCAAAGCGAGGCTGCCTTGTCAAAGACTCGAAGCAGGGCGGCACTGTGTTGTTGACAGAGGGAGGCATACGGTCGGTCGACGCTAGAAGAGAGGTCGGGGCGGTGTTGTGAGAGGAAGAGATGAGCTGTAGTGTCACTATGGTTGTCGAAGTTGATGCCGAAGGCAAGGAAGAAAACACGTAAGAAGAGGCATGACGTTGGGTGTCGAGGATGATGTGGCCAACACGAGAGAAGGGCGCACTGAGAAGGGGAGGTGCTGTCATGGTTGTGGCAGTCGGTAATGCTGAAGTGGTCATAGGTGACAAGAGGAAAGCAGAGGATGATAGAGAGTTCAAGCAGAGCAATGACGTGAAACAAGAGATCGGAGAGAGAGAGATATATATATATATAGATGAGGATGAGCAGTGGAGTGGAAGGTTTTTTTTTCTTTTTTTTTGTTGTTTTAGGGTTTCATCATGAAAAAAGGGGGTGACAATCATGGCTTTGATACCACGTGAAGATGAAAAGAATGGGAAATATTATTGTTGATCTCAAGAAACAAAATGAAGGGTGTTAGTCCCTTTATATAGAGAGGACCAACACAACAACCGAATCAAATCAAATCAAATCAAAAATAACAATAACCAAAAGGGATAAAATGCTTTATAACAAACTTATTCTAATCATTTTCCTAAATTCTAACAATAACATCTCTACAACTCTAAGAGAATAGATAGAATTTAACTAAAGTAAGGGAAAATCTAAGATTTGGCACCCTTTTGATCTCTTAGAGTTGTCAAAATGGTATTTTGACTACCACATTTGACTTTATGCATGTTACAACCAACAAGGTTCTAACATTTGATAAAATCGGACTACTATTGATGAATCGCCCCTCTTAAAAGCACCTTTAGATTATAAGACTGCAATTCAATGACTAATGAAAGTTCACATATTGTGGGCATCCCATATCATGACTTTGGGACCAACATCATTCAAGATGTCAATGTTGCTTGAGGATATCATGACAAAGCAAACAACTTGAGTAGAGGAAAAGATGCCAATAAAAAAATACATGGTTCAAGCGGGGGGTTGAAAGATTTTGTTTTTCGAGTAAGGTTCTTTGGGAAGAAGAAGATGCTTTCTTAGTTCGTCTCATCATCTTTCTTGTTCACCCACTTGGACTTGGGCCAAACTTATGCTTACCGATTCACATTGAGTCAATCTTAATTTCCTTGCCTACTTGGCTTGGGTACTCGCAAATCCTACAATCATGACACTTACCTGTCATGTGAAATAGAAAATGCACCATGAAAAAGCATATTTCTTAGGGAAAATGTTTGAATGAGTTTTTATAGTCACATGAGCATGACTTTCTCATGATCACGCATATCTTCCTTCGGGAATAAACCATTTGACAGTAATAGAGGAATGCAAAAATCATCATTTCCTTCCTTTATCTCCAGCTCATACATTCCCTAGTTCCTTCACCTTATAAGTCTCAACAGTATTTAGCTTTCCAGCCTTTGAGCTAAACCCGTTCATCTTCATTTGTCTCGATCCTCTTTTCCCCTGGTTAGAAGACCGATGCCCAACATGGTATGCCAGATAACTGCCACATGGTTAGATGGTGAGTCATGGAAAACCTATTTGAATTATGAAGCCATCCACTCAACGCCAGTAGCTTCTAAAATAAACAGTCTCTCTAACATCAATTCTCTACATCTCCATAGCAAGAATAAAATGCACCAACAAGGAAATGTTGGCATTTTCTTCCTTTTTGAACAGCCATAGTCACCATCTATGATTGTGTACCATTCTGATGTCACCATTTTCAATATTTCTCCAAAATGGGGAACTCTGTTGCAAATTAATTATCTTTCCAAAAATAGATAAACTGGGGAAATCCATATGCAAAGAAAACATACAGATACCACAAACTAGTAAGCTTCTCCACAACTCTAAAAGCAGATGAATTCAGCTAAAATAAGGAAAAGTCTATCATTTTGCACCGTTTCAACCACTTAGATCTATCAAAATGGTGTTTTGACTGCCATGTTTGACTTTTTTTGCAGGTTACAACTGACAACAATTCCCACACTCAAAAAAATTGGACTGCCAACGGAAAACTATCCCTCTTCAAGACCCCTCTAGATTACAAGATTGCAACTCAAGAGTGGCTAACCATAGTTCACATATACGGGGGAAAACAATGCAAGACCACCGTCGGAAACGAAAACGTTAAGATGGAAGACCTGGACTAGTGGGATCGCATCCAGACAACTAAACTTGATTAGCTCCTGCACACTGCCAATGCCATTCAAAAACACAGAAATTAACGGCAATTTCGTCCTAAACCCACTAGACTCCTAAACCCCTGAAAATCCACTTCACCAGCATACGGCGAAACCCGAAAGACCCACTCCAACGAGAGTTAAGGAGGAGGGCATTATCACACTCAGCACATCACGACGCTCAAATCAACCTCAAGCATCGAAAATTCCGCCCACCCCAAAGTACCAACATTAGACACCTTCCCAGACCCCCAATCAAGCAGAACCCAACGCACAATATTCCATGAATGCCCCCCATCACCTCCCATGACCTCTCCTTTTCCACTCCACACACCACCAAACCCCTTTCGATCCCCCCAAACACCTCCGCCACCAGGAAAGGTCCCACCTTTTCTCCTCCCCTCTCTTACAAAACCCCGATCGAAGCACCACCATAAACTCCCCAAATCAAACACGCAAACACCACCAGATCAGATCCCACAATCGGACCGACCAGACAAAGGGATCGCACTGCAGCATCGAGATTACCTTATCCACTTTGCCGTCCTTCCTCCTCCTCACCTCCATCACCCACCTCTCTGGCAGCCATTTCGGCCACTCCGCCGCCGCCACCATCTCCCGCATGCCTCCTCCTCGGCCGCCCGCCGGTCCCTTCTCTCTCTCTCTCTCTCTCTCTCTCTCTCTCTCTATAGATATATATATATATCTATCTATCTCTTTATGTGTATGGAGAAAGAGAGAGACGGACAGATAGAGAAGTCTTCTGATATATGTCCGTGCTGTGTGTTGGGGGGTCTTCCCTGCTTCTTCTTGTCCACTTCCGAAGGTGTGAACTCAATTATGGGGAGAGAGAGAGAGGAGGACTTGACCAGAGAGAAGAGAGAGATGTAAACGGCAGGAGCTTCGAGATCCGTGCGGGTCGATGGATATCGGACGGCTACCAGGTGCTTTAGTGAAGTGGAACTAAGCTGAGTTGAGTTGAATTAAGTCCTGTTAAATTGAATTGAGTTAAATTAAGTTCAGCGGAAGAGACTTGTCGGGTTGGGATTGTCGAGGGAACTTTTTTCACTCTTGATTTCTTTTTATCATTTTTTCTCCACGGAAATGTCCGCCTTGTGCGTACGATGCGATACATTAAAGTTGTATTCGGCAGGAAGATAATATTATTTTAGAATAACATTGAAGTGTAATAAGTATATAAGATGTTTGTTGGATGAAATTATAATGATCTATAGGATTATTAATAATTGATATGTTAATTTTATGAAAGAAGAAAGAGAGTTAGTAAATTTTGATAGAATGAATTGTAATTATTAGATAGTATTTTTTGAATTACATGTAGAAAAAAAAAAAATAGTAAATTTTGATGTAATGATTATCATATCTCATGTATCTCACCTTAAATCTATTCTTACCTAGATTACTATCTCTTATTCCAACTGCTATCCCATAAGCAAATACAACCTAAGAAAACATGCTTTTACCGTTTTAAGCATATGCTCCAATGACATTTCCTAAGCTGGATTTTATCAAATGAGGAGGAAGATCTTATGTGATTCCTTCGGGACTCACAAATGGAACATAGACTCGAGGAGGATGTGAAGCAGATCTCACCGTCCATCATTTCCTTTGGTAAAAGATTTTGTCATGTTTTGGGATCGACCTATTAGTTGCAGGTCGACTGAGAACTTATAATCGTTGAAAATTAGCCGACTGGATGAGGATCTACAACACCAAGGTATGACGCAATTTCGAAATTTGTAGAAAAGTATATAGACAATAACAGAGTCCCAATACCAATATCAAGCATACATGGTGAACATACGTCATGAGTCCAATTAATCTCCTCCCACTCCTACTACCACACACCCTCAATTAGGAGGTAATGTCAAAGAGGTGGTCCTAACCCCGTTAAAGAGGTCCTAACATACATCCTATGGCACCAAATGTCTAATGCTAAAATGATCCAAACAATACGTAAATCGTAATTCATGCACATTTAATGGAAAATATAACTCGGGTTGTGGCTTCATTCCCCCTCCCCCCCCAATGTACATATGCAAAGATGGATTACCTAGGAGGTAGGTCCATGATAAGGATGTCAACGGGGTGGATTTGGATCGAATTTTGATAATATCAAATTCATTCTTATTTAGAAATCCATTTCTCATACCTACCTCATTTAGTCAATGAGAAAAATACATCTCATACTTATTTACCCATTTGATACTTATTTCCCAAAGGATATTCTCATATGCTTATTTTTATATAATTAAGAGGTATTTTACAATGTTTATATAAAATTGTCGATATATATTAACAAACAACTAAATAAAGACATACTTTCATACTAGTACTTCATCATATAAGAGATAATTTAGGAAGTATATATGAGTTACTTTCTAAAGAAAAATATGTTATCGCACAAAATCCAACAAAAAATAAATATTGCACCTAATCGGATATACGAATTTGGGGATATTATTTTCCTTAGCCAAACCCAAATCTAATCAGGGATGTTTAGTAAACCCAAATCCACTCATTTATCAAATGGGGCAGGCCCAATCGAGTCAAGTTAGGTCAGGTCTCCACTAGAGAATAGTAAATTAACATCCCTAATCCATGATCCCACCATGTCTTGCAAAAAAAAGAAAACGACAAGGTAGTATTTGGGACTCTGAAGGAAATGTTCTTTTTTCGATATCTTTGATCGATGGGAACACATCTCTTTATAGAGGAGGCCAACCCCTTCCCAAATCCATATTCACCCCTACTCACCTCCGTAAATTCAGGATTTCATTTCCAATCTTGCGCCCACCACATTTTGACGTGGTTTCGATCTCACATCCACCATATTTTAAGTGGTTTATCCATATCATTCCCCCTTTTTTGGATTTTCCGTGATCTTTTTGACCACTTTCAACATCTCCCATTTGGTTAAGAAGATCATGCACGAAATTCTATACATATAAACTTACTATAACATTTTCACTCCCACTATTCGTGAGAAGAATCTTTATCTCCATTATTCATGGAAATATTCCTTAATCCCATCAAGCCAACATACTTAATAAATTTTTCCGCTGGAATCCTTTAGTCATAGGTTCAGCAATCATATCTGATGTAGGAATATAACTTACCTTCACTTATCCTCTTTCCATACTATCACAAATGTAATGATATTGTATTTCAATGTACTTTCCTTTTGAACTATTAGTGCTACTATTAATAAGGCTAATCGCTGCTTGGTTATCACAATACATTTGAATAGAACCAGTTATCGAACCAAGATTTAAATCAATAAAAAATCTTCTTATCCAAATAGCTATGTATTTGGCTTCCTGTCTGTATCTTGCAGCACACCCTTACGTCTTACTACCCCAAGATATAACACCACCTCCAAAGATGAATAAATGTCCTAAAGTGAACTTTCCATCACCTTTGTCATCGCCAAAATCGGCATTTGTATAGCCAAACACATCCAAATCTTCCGCTTAATATACAAGTTTGTGGTGTAATGTTTCCTTTAAATATTTTAGTATCCTTTTGACAGCTTCCCAATGAGCTAGTCCAGGATTACTTTAATATCTGCTAAGCTTACTGTATGTGCCAAGTCCGATCTAATGCATAACATAGCATAAATTAGGTTTCTAGCCACTTGGGCATATGATACTTTCAAAGGTTGCTTTCCTTTTTCAAGATATTGGTCCTTAATCTTTTCCCATACACATATGGTGTAGGTGATGTTTTGCAATTTGCATTCCAAATCGTTTCAACACAACATGCAAGTATTTTCCCTTATTTATACCCAACATTCTATTCTTTCGATTTCTAAAGATTTGTATTCCAAGAATATAGGATGCCTCACCCATGTCTTTCATTTCAAATTTTAAACTGAGTTCAATCTTTATTTTATTTAACATGCCAATATCATTTCCAGCAAGCAAAATATCATCTACATACAAAGACAATGTTGTAAAACCCCTCTCACTTTTCATGATATATACATAATTGTCAAATTTATTTGAGATAAATCCTATTTTGACAATCACATCATGAAATTTGAGATACCATTATCTAGAAGATTGTTTTAACACATATATGGATTTATTCAACTTACACACTTTATCTTCTTGTTCTTCCACCTGAAAACCTTCAAGTTGAGACATATATGTCTTCCTACAAATCTCCATTAAGAAATATTATTTTTACATCCATTTCATGTAATGAAAAATATAAATGTGCCATAATTGCTAATATCCTTCTTATTAAAGTAAATTTGGCTACCAATGAGTAAGTTTCTTGAAAATTAATTCCTAATTTTTGTTTGTACCCTTTGTCAACTAATCGTGCCTTAAATTTCTCAATAGTTCTATTAACCCTTATCTTTTTCTTGAATAACCATTTGCATCCTATAGCCTTCCTATCACCAAGTAAATCACATAATTCCCAAAGTATGGTTAATTATTTCTTGAATACCCATTTTGAAACTTATTTATATGCAAAGTGTGGTTAATTATGGAAGCATTATAATTAATTTTTGAGCAACAATTGATCGATCAATTTCCATTTTGGTTGATCAATATTTTTTTTGAAATCGAAAGGAATGCTATCGAGGACGATAGCAATCTAGGAGAGCCTTTATTAAAAAATTAAATCAGATGCTTTATAGGTAATTTCTCCATAAATGTATGAGAGACCAACACCCCCTCACAATATGTTCAACACATATAAGTCTCTTTTGAAAAAGACACTCATTTCTGGCTCTCCAGATACACCATAACACCACCAACATAGACAAATGCAGCTTATCGCGTACTAAAAAATTACTCCATAATGCTTCCCACGTGGGAATGAACTCCTTACACACTTGTCTCTACACTGAATCCGACAACAAACACGAAGAGAAAATATGCCCGATGCCGTCGATGGATAACCCACAAAAGTGGTAGAACTAAGTTGGGGTTCCCATTCGCCTATGACTCAAGTCTCCTATGATTAGCCCATCCTACCTCCGAGGCCATAAAAATATTTGCACCTTCAAAGGCACCTTCAACTTCCATAAGTTCCTGCATATCATATCTGACTCCTCTCGTCTTGCATGAAGAACCAATTTTTCATAAGCCAAAGATGGAGAAAACTTTCCCTACCAAATGTACCGATCCACATCCGCCTAAACATTGCCAAAAGCTGCTGCATGCGTTCCATTTCAAGCCAAGTACGGCTTCCCTGCATGTAGCTTTGAAGACCCTCTATAGCCCACACTTTCCTATCACAGACCCAATTTCCATCGACCTTTATTTATTTATTTGCTGCCCTTCCATACACTCTTGGGAATCGTTCCCTCAAAGAGCCCGGCGGTGACCATTCATCTTGCCAAAAAGAAAAGGATTTCCCATCCCCTAGGATCAGCTAGAACATATGCCAATTGTCTGCACTGCATTTATGACCAAAGCCCAAAATGGAGAAGGCTTCCTCGGGCAAAGTCTGTTGCCTTCAACATTTGACTCCCCATACTCATTTTTTATCACATCCACCCACAGCTTACCATCTCAATAGCTTGATGGTCCACTTCAACAAAAGGGCATCATTGAATTCCTTGAGGGACTTGATACCCAAACCTCCATGTTCTTTGGGCACACATAATTGGTTCCATTTCAACGACTGTAAAACTCTACCTTCATGCGATGCTCTCTTCTAAAAAAATTGCTTTCACATTACATTCATACGCTTCCAAACAGATTTAAGGGCTCTAAACATAAAGAAGAAAAAAATCGTTATAGTTGTGATCACCGAATTAAAGAGAATTAATCTCCCACCTTTGGAGAGATAGCGTCAACTCCAACTCTCAAGCTTTGCTATAGTCTTCTCAAATAATACATTTCAATCACTTTTTTTTTTTTTTTGTGCGTTTCAAAAGGAGCCCAAGGTACCCAATAAGGAGGGTCACAATGGGCATAGATAGTGTTAAGGAGAGTGCTCCTTGCTCCTCCTCGCTCAAACCAAAGCATACCAATGATGATTTATCCTCATTGAGCTTTAGCCCCGAGATCTCCCTAAAGATCTTGATCATATGATATAAAGCCTATGCCTCCTTGTTGTTGCCCTCTATGAAAAAGACTGTATCATCAGCATATTGAAGAATAGGGGCCAAAGCTCTAAACCCTGACATAGAGAAGCCTCTAATAAGTCCAACTTCTGACATTCTACATGCATAGTGAGCCAAGGTGTCTACTGCCAAATTAAAAACCAGTGGGGCAACTGGACAACCTTGCCTAACCCCACGTTGGGGTTGAATCCACGTTCCACCTGCTCTACCATTGATCAATGGGGAAAAAGCCGACGTGGTGATGCATCTTCATCCATTGGAGACAAATGGGCAGGAAGCCTCTTCTCTTGAATAACTCCCAAAGATAAGGCTAAGACATAGTGTCGTATGCCTTGCTAAGATCCACCTTCCATAAGAATCCTTCGCATTTCCTTCTATTCCATCCAACCACCATCTCTTGGGCCAATATGAACAACTCCTATAGCGATCTATTGGGGAGAAATGTCGACTGAACTAGGTGAATAAGATCCTGCAACACCAACCTGAGTCTGTTTGCCAACACCTTGCTCACAATCAGGTTTATGGAATTTGATAGTGCAATGGATCTGAAATCTGAAAACAACTCCACCCCCTGCTTGTTTGGTAGAAGGAACAAATAGGATCTATTGATCCTATCAAACCCAACATTGCCCCTCTGAAACTTGTCAAGGACTGCCATCACCTCCTCCCATACCAAACTCCAAAACCCTTTATAAAAGAACACTTGAAATCAGTTCTATCCCGGTGAGCCTTCCCCATTTAAATCATTTATCGCATCCAACACTTCTTTTCCACAATAGACACAATCAGCTGGGTCGCTTGTTCATTTCTGATGCGTGACAACAATGACATAGCATCCTCCATCTTCCCCTATTTGCTGCTATTGTTGTTTCCCAAAAATATTGATTTGCTACTACTTTAATTTCATGCACATATGTCAGCCTTGTATCCCCAACCTGAATAGCTGAGATAAGATTAACCTGCCTTCTCAAACTCACAGCCAAATGAAAATATTTCGTGTTGGCATCTTCCTCTTTCAACCATAATTGCCTTGATTTTTCATGCCAATCCATCTCATGCTTCAAATCCTCCTCAACCACCACATCTTGCCACTATTTTCAGAGATCCTTCTCTTCTTCAGTTAACGGCTTGCTATTTTCAGTTGAATCTTTGATTCATCCCCCCCCACCTCTCAGCAAAACTCACTATCATCTTTGACATAACTTCCTTTGTTCTCATGTGGAAAGGTACCCCCGTGGTCACCAATCTATCCAAATGAGACCTTGATCTCTACGGTGGCTGATTCGGTAGAGCCCCATCAAAAGGGGAGACCAATCTCCACAAAACATTGAGCTCCTCAAAGATGCTCAATCAAAATCTCAATCCCTCCACATCTATCATACCCAAACCAAAAACGAGGCACCGGGACACACTCAAAGTGGCTATCTTCCAACCTAGGGATTCAAGCTTTAGAGAACTCACCAGTTGTTGGAGATGCTCGAGAGATGGTTGCCCAGTCATCACTACACCTACTAGGGTCCCTCTCAAGACAAGCTCCACCACCCGGATATCTTAAAAAAGGGGTGTTGGTGCTAGAGCACCACGATCATTTATTTTGATGATAACAAAACACGTGTTATTTAACATTTGCAATTTGAGTCCTAGATTTCAGGTCAATTGCAAATGTGGACGTGTTTAGACGGAGTTCAAGCTCGCATCCAGGACGGATTGGAGGAGCTTGACGGAAAACACAGGAGGTTCGCGTGGAGCGAAAGATTGGAGATGGAAGACAAGAAGAATAGGATAGATTCTTTTTTATCCTTTCATGTATCTCTTGTATTTATTTTCTTGCTCTTTATTTTCCTTAGACATTATGTTAAAGAGCCTCAAAGAACCCTAACAGTAGTCCTAGGAACACCTGCACAACCCTAGGATACGTAGGTTTTCTGTAGAACACTTAGAAAACCAATATAGGGTTAATACTGCATTTCCAGACGTCTAATCCCAAAATCAGACGTCTGATAAAGTATTTTAAGACGTCTGACTGTTGTTTCAGACGTCTGATAACTGTTAGGCTGGACTTAGTTTTCTGTCTGATGAAATCAGACGTCCAGACCTTAGACCAGACGTCTTAGAAGACGTCTGATGGATTTGCCAGACGTCCAGATAGTGGACCGTTGGCTAACTTAGCAAGCACGGCAGTATATGACCGTTAGAGCCTTATCAGACGTCCATAGGTCTTTACAGACGTCTGATAAATGACCGTTTTGCCTCGGCTGACCCAAAATCTCTTCTCAGAGATTTTCTAGCCGTTGCAACGTTTGGAAATCAATTCCCACGGTAAAAGTAGGTTTCCAGACGTCCAGACTTAGTGCCAGACGTCCTCTATGTCGTCTGATGGACTTGTACAAAAACCCTGTTTAGATCTGATTCAAGTCAGGGAGAAACCCGCATAGAATCAGACGTCTGACCTTGGAATCAGACGTCTTAAAGTGGCCTTCCAGACGTCTGATGCCAGAGTTAGACGTCTGATAACCCTGTCAAATGCAATCATTGTCCTGATTTCGGCCTGATTCTCTTGGGCTTTGCACCCAACGGCTATGGAAGCTTTTCCAAGCCTTCCAAAGCCTTCCTAAGGCCTCTATAAATAGAGGGGAACCTTTGTAAACAAACACAACACAAGAGACACTTAGAAAGACACAAGACACACTTAGCTAGACATTTTCACACTCTTGTGTCAAAGAAGTTCTTGCTCTCCAAGCTCAAGCTCTACATCTTGAGAGCATCAAACAGTTTGCGCGCCCGCTCTCCGGCCGTTGTCTAACGAGAGCGACGTAGCGCCATCGCGTGGCACACGCACCGCGTCATCGTCGACGCACTCCTTGCAAAGGGGAGTTTCCTATTTCCTATAGAAGCTAGGTTTAATTTTGTTGGCTCTATAGGACTGTTTTTTATTCTATCTTTGTATTTTGGTTGGGTATTCGCTTTGCGAATTCCCGTCTCCTTCGTGGGACAAAATCCTTCTCGTGGAGAGAAGGGGTTGAGGAACGCTACCCTCGTACTTGTAGCGTGGTTGTATTGAGGTTGAATCACCCTCGTTCAAAGTGATTCGGTTAGTGGATTTGATCAACTTGGTTGATCGGAAAATCCTAACTCGAGAGGGTTAGGTGGTGGTTTTCACCCGGTTTGGGTTTCCACCTAAAAATCTTTGTGTACATTGTGCGATTGCTTATTTTTGTGAGATTGCTTTTTATATTTTATTTCCGCAATTATTTTTACGTCACCCCTCCTAGAAGGGAACCTTCAATTGGTATCAGAGCAGGTTTTCCGCCGACAGGAGTAACATCTGCGGAAAGATCACATGGAGGGAAGCTGTTCCACAAGCAGGATTTCCGAGGGGCAGTCCACAACCCGTCCGCCCTACTTTGATGGGAACAACTACACCTACTGGAAGTTGCGGATGAAGACATGGCTTCAAGCCACCGACTTTACAGTCTGGGCCAGATGCGAGACGCCATTTGAGATCCCAGAAAAACCCGTGGGAGGCTACTCGCAGCAACAAATCCGTGAGCTCTCTTTAAACGCAAAGACCATGAACGCCCTTTACTGCGCGCTCAGCTCGGAAGAATTCAACAGAATCTCGCAGTGCGCCACCGCATACGAGATTTGGCACACACTCGAGGTAACTCATGAAGGTACCTCTAAGGTAAAAACCTCAAAAATTAATTTACTTTCTCAAGAATTTGAATCTTTTTCAATGAAATCTAACGAGTCTTTAAGTGAGATGAACACTAGGTTCACTCTCATTGTAAATAACTTGAAAGCTTTAGGAAAGACTTTCATCAAGGGGGAGCTTCAAGGGAAGCTTCTTTGTTCCCTTGGACCGGAGTGGGAACAGAAAGTCACCGCCATCGAGGAAGTGAACGAAATGGAGGAGCTCAACATGGAAGATCTCCTAGGTAATCTGATGGCCTACGAGACTAAGTTGAAGCAGAAGAAGAAGGATACACCGGAGCCTAAACTAAAGAAGACTCTCGCCTTCAGAGCCGCGTCGGATAGCGAGGTAAGTTCCGACGACGAAGACTTTAGAATTTTACTTAAAAATTTTTCCAAGTTTTGTAGGGAATTAAATAAAGAGAAAAAGGAGAAGGAAAGCCCGAGACGTTGCTACCATTGCAACGAGAAAGGGCACCTACGACCAGAGTGCCCTCTTCTCAAAAAGGAGAAGAAAAAGAAAAAAGAAAAATCTAAGAAGAAGGCGTTCCAAGCCACTTGGGACGATTCCAGCTCGGAGGAAGAAGAAGAAGAAGAAGAAACCGCTTGCTTTGGTTTCATGGCCAGAGGAAGCAATAGCGACAGCGAAAGCGGAAGCGACAGCGACAATGAGGTAAGTTATGATCTTCAAGAAGCTTTTAATGAACTTTTTGAGATTAGTAAATCACTTAGGGTAGAAAATAAAAGCATTAAAAAGAACCTTAGTTTTCTTAGAAATGAAAATGATAGGTTAGAAAAACAACTCAAGAATATAGAGACTAGTCCTAAGGATAATAACCTGTTATTAGAAAATCAAGACCTCATCAATGAAAATAATAAATTGATTGAGGAAAATAATAGTCTAAAGTTAGAAATTTTTGATTTAAAGACTAAGATGCAAATTATAGAAAGAGAAATTGCATGTCTTAGGGAAAATTCTAACAATTTAATCAACAAAGTAGATAAGTTTTATAGCCCTAAGGTTGAGAAAGGATCTTCATCAAGGAGACCCGCTAACAAATCCGGATCCAAGCCCACTTGGATACCAAAGAAAAAATTAGAATCTTGTTTTGTAGGGTTCAGGGATGACTACAACATAAAGGACTGGACCTACAAGCTCAAGGCTGGTTAACTTAAGTTGGGAGAACCAATGAGTAGACCAAGGAGGAGAAGAAGAAGACCGACGAGACGGCGAACAAACGACGGACCCGCCGCATGTCGACCACCAGATTGGAGACCGGCGCCGATGCCCGGGCCTCCAAGCTACGGATGGGAGCCCCATCCGATGTGGCATCCACCACCACCATTCGGGCCATTTTACTGGCCATGGTAGGTGAGGTAAAATTCTTAACCCTATCCTTTTTATAAGCATTTAGATAGGGGGAGTTAAAAATGATGAGCTTATTGTCAATTTTTAAGGGGGAGATACAAGTTAGCTAAATTTCCTTTAGTAAGGGGGAGAAAAATAATAACTATCTTGTTGTTATAAAAAGGGGGAGGACATTACCTTTGTTAAAAATAAATAGAAGAGCATGTTTTAAGGGGGAGTAATAGGAAATATAAAATCAATCAAACCTTTTTGATAATGTCAAAAAGGGGGAGGATTCTTATGCATTATTATTTACGGTTTTGTCATCATCAAAAAGGGGGAGATTGTTGGTGCTAGAGCACCACGATCATTTATTTTGATGATAACAAAACACGTGTTATTTAACATTTGCAATTTGAGTCCTAGATTTCAGGTCAATTGCAAATGTGGACGTGTTTAGACGGAGTTCAAGCTCGCATCCAGGACGGATTGGAGGAGCTTGACGGAAAACACAGGAGGTTCGCGTGGAGCGAAAGATTGGAGATGGAAGACAAGAAGAATAGGATAGATTCTTTTTTATCCTTTCATGTATCTCTTGTATTTATTTTCTTGCTCTTTATTTTCCTTAGACATTATGTTAAAGAGCCTCAAAGAACCCTAACAGTAGTCCTAGGAACACCTGCACAACCCTAGGATACGTAGGTTTTCTGTAGAACACTTAGAAAACCAATATAGGGTTAAAACTGCATTTCCAGACGTCTAATCCCAAAATCAGACGTCTGATAAAGTATTTTAAGACGTCTGACTGTTGTTTCAGACGTCTGATAACTGTTAGGCTGGACTTAGTTTTCTGTCTGATGAAATCAGACGTCCAGACCTTAGACCAGACGTCTTAGAAGACGTCTGATGGATTTGCCAGACGTCCAGATAGTGGACCGTTGGCTAACTTAGCAAGCACGGCAGTATATGACCGTTAGAGCCTTATCAGACGTCCATAGGTCTTTACAGACGTCTGATAAATGACCGTTTTGCCTCGGCTGACCCAAAATCTCTTCTCAGAGATTTTCTAGCCGTTGCAACGTTTGGAAATCAATTCCCACGGTAAAAGTAGGTTTCCAGACGTCCAGACTTAGTGCCAGACGTCCTCTATGTCGTCTGATGGACTTGTACAAAAACCCTGTTTAGATCTGATTCAAGTCAGGGAGAAACCCGCATAGAATCAGACGTCTGACCTTGGAATCAGACGTCTTAAAGTGGCCTTCCAGACGTCTGATGCCAGAGTTAGACGTCTGATAACCCTGTCAAATGCAATCATTGTCCTGATTTCGGCCTGATTCTCTTGGGCTTTGCACCCAACGGCTATGGAAGCTTTTCCAAGCCTTCCAAAGCCTTCCTAAGGCCTCTATAAATAGAGGGGAACCTTTGTAAACAAACACAACACAAGAGACACTTAGAAAGACACAAGACACACTTAGCTAGACATTTTCACACTCTTGTGTCAAAGAAGTTCTTGCTCTCCAAGCTCAAGCTCTACATCTTGAGAGCATCAAACAGTTTGCGCGCCCGCTCTCCGGCCGTTGTCTAACGAGAGCGACGTAGCGCCATCGCGTGGCACACGCACCGCGTCATCGTCGACGCACTCCTTGCAAAGGGGAGTTTCCTATTTCCTATAGAAGCTAGGTTTAATTTTGTTGGCTCTATAGGACTGTTTTTTATTCTATCTTTGTATTTTGGTTGGGTATTCGCTTTGCGAATTCCCGTCTCCTTCGTGGGACAAAATCCTTCTCGTGGAGAGAAGGGGTTGAGGAACGCTACCCTCGTACTTGTAGCGTGGTTGTATTGAGGTTGAATCACCCTCGTTCAAAGTGATTCGGTTAGTGGATTTGATCAACTTGGTTGATCGGAAAATCCTAACTCGAGAGGGTTAGGTGGTGGTTTTCACCCGGTTTGGGTTTCCACCTAAAAATCTTTGTGTACATTGTGCGATTGCTTATTTTTGTGAGATTGCTTTTTATATTTTATTTCCGCAATTATTTTTACGTCACCCCTCCTAGAAGGGAACCTTCAAGGGGGACCTCCACATCCATCGTGTGTCCATGTCTTGTGGGGGGAGGGGGCAGAGGACCCCTGCCCAGGCCTTCCTAGGTTGCAAATCAACCCTCTCGCTCATCCTCCTTCTTGCCTTAGCATAAGCACTTCTCCGATGTCCATTGCCTCCACAAGCTAAACATTGGATTGGAAAATAGCATACCGCATCCATATGATCCCACCTTTTACATCCAAAGTAAAGTATATCCCCATTACTTTTCCTTCACTTAACCCTAAATCCGTCCCCCCCACCACACACACACACACCTCCAAAATAATGACCAATAGCCCTTTCCCTCATGCAATCTCATTGATGTCACCTTTTAGATCTCCATGTCGTCCAGCCCTCATCTTCTCGCCAACCTCCCTCCCCTAGTCGTCGTTCGTCCCTCATCGCCCCCTCAAGGTTTCTCTCAATGCGAAAGCCTTGATCGATCAATTATGAAGGTTGATCAATCAATCAATTATTATTAATATATTTTTATTAATCAATATTAATCAATCAAGAGCAAAGATCGGTCAATGATTTTGCATGAAAAATGAACTTTCTCTTTTTTCAGGTTGCTCGATCAGTCAGAGTATTGGTCAATCAATATGTGAATGGATCAATCAATATAAGTAAATTGGTCAATCAAATTTATTTAATGGTTGGTCACAAAAGATATTAAAGCACTTGCTTAGTGATAAATACAACTATTTTAGCAAAAATTTATTTTGAGGTTCTTTACAAAATATTTCTAAACTCTAAATAAGAAGGAATAAAGTTACAATATTTTTTGACACAAAATTCCTTATGACATGACTTACAAATTTTGCCATAACTTGAATCTCAACTTTGATTTTCCATGTAAGCCTTGCAAGGTTAGTCCAACAATAGAATGTAATTTTGTTTCATGAAAATAAGGGTCTTAACAACATGCACCTATCACCAAAGAGTTAAACAAACTAAGCTAGATTCAAGACAAAGATTAAGCTAAATTAGTACAACCCAACCTTTAAGAGAACAAATCAGGTCGAAATAGCATTCTATTGGGAATTCTTGAGATAATTACATAGTATATGAGTGAGATCCACGATTGTAAATTATTTGACAATCCCCATGATTCCTAGTCAAAAGATTGAGAATCATGTTAAATTGAGAACATATAGCTTGACCTCAGAAACATAAATTCGACTGAAAAGGCATTTAAGAATCTTCAAAGTAACTATCAAGCATAAAGATATATCCATGATTATGAACCATTGAACAATCCTCTTGATCCTTTAAACCCTCATAATGCCCAAGGAATCAAGAGATTAAGCCAAATTGAGACAAAAAATCAAGCTAGAGTGGATACAATTTGATTTTTTTGAAGGTAAAATTAGGCTGAATTCCCCAATAACTCTAGCTTGATCTCTATGTTTCTTTATCTCTCTCTATTACTTTAATCTAATTCTTCATAACCATGTTGTAATAGTCTTGTCATGTTGCTTATAGGGGAGTGTGCCATCCTAACTATCTTGGTTGTAGGAAATCAACCTTGGATCACACGCCTCAACCATTCAATAGCATTCAAATTAGTAGGAAATCATCCATGTTGTAGAAGCAATGGTTCGATGGCATTTTAGGAGATATATTTTCTATCCTCAAATTGTAAGGGAGCATCCTTTTGTAATAATTCCTTCAATGAAATTAAATGTTAGATCCCCTTCCAAGACATACATTAGATTGTGTAGAACATGATAAAAAATTTGTCTCTTGTATGTATGCGATTGCTCTCACTCTTTTCCACCTTAATGCACCTCCAATCCACATGGTCCTAGCATGCCCATGCTCAAACCCTTTGGATCCTATTTTGAGGAAAAGGATCATGATCAGTTGTAACTTTTCCTTTTCAAAGTTTCCCACCAACTTTGAAGCTTTCCTTCTCCACTCATTGTAATGCTGCTCAAACACCATCCAACAAGCACAATTGGTGCTCAAGAAGACTCCTCCAAGGGTGAGATGGAGGTGGAACAATAGCCAAATGCTACCGTCAAGCCCCAAGCATTAAATAGACAACCCTTTCCTCCTGAGCTAGCTCAAAGGAGGGGAGCTTCATTATTAATAAGGGGAAAGCTATAACTGTCACCCCATATAGGAGGGACACCCCTATTGCTCACATAAGTGGGAACAAGAAAGCATCCATTCCAACCAAGCACCCTAGGAACCTACACCACAAGCTAAATGATCACTTTAGCCTAAAGGATCATAGGTATCACATAGATCCCATGACTCAACTAAGAGTAGCTACTGGCAGTCCACAGGCTCTTGAACTCTCATTAACTATAGTAATCTAGCCTAACTTTAAGGGGCCATCAATGAGATAGTCAAAGCCCAAATGAAGAAGGTCAAGGGTACCATCCACCTATCATTAATGATGATGGTTTCATATTCACCGATGAGGTAATAGAGGCATTTCTAACATTAAAGCTAAAGATGTCCTCCATTCCTTTCTACTTTGGTTCTTAGAGACTTCAATGCCCACTAGACACAAGTGATAATGGTCCAAGGCTTGTTGAATGTAATCTTCCACAAAATCTTCCCCTCCTTGCCCACAGGAAAGAGGATGGAGTAGGTTAATAACCTCCCTCCTCACTTCATCTCTAACTTTGCAAGTTGAGGGAGAAAAATATATGTCATTTCACAAAGCCTAAGGAACAATCTAAATCTCCTTTGCATAGTTAAAGAGGATAAATGGCAAATCTCACTGCTCCTACATAAAGTGTTTTTTGGAGTCATACCATAGGTGGGAAAGATCATCCAATGATGCTATCAATGGGTCTTTTGAGTTCGCCTGGGTAAAAGAAACTAGTTCTCTCCCTTCTTCTCTTTTCCTCTCTCTCTCTCTCTCTCTCTCTCTCTCTCTCTCTCTCTCTCTCTCAGATGCCCTTACTTGGAGGGTATCCCTTTGTCCCCTGCAAGCATCCTGGAGCGATCGAGTGGGTGGTTGCTTAAAAGACAAACAGGATTGCAGTCTACCTAATTCCCCTATTGCCTGGAGGTAAGGTCATGGAATTTAGAGTTAGTTTACACTTTATGAGTACTTAATACAATGGTGATGTAGCTGTAGATCTGCTTGCACTCTCTATGGGTGCTTGTTGAGGGATAATTATGGTTGTGGAATCACTTTCACTCCTGGTGGGTGCTTGTGGAGGAGTTATCCCTTTAATGTGTCTAGACTTGGTGGTTTGTAACATCTAGGTTTTAGCTGGGGTGCTTATGCATGGGCTAGGGTGGTAGGTCCGCCTCGCATTTTAGGTGGGTGGTGGCCAACCACCGCTTTACACTTTCGCTCAAATGGGGAATGCAATTAGGCTCATTATGATTGCATCTAACATCAACCACTTCAAGTAGGCTACATGTCACATCCCAGTTGGGTGATCTCAGGTAGCTTTGTTGTTGCATTGAATGCGATGTGACAACTCTGGAAAGGAACATCGTGTAGCTTCAATTTCGTCGGGGGTATGAATATAGGGGTAGTGGGGGAGAGTTAATGCTTCTTATCATGCAGTAAAAAAAACTCTCAAGCCCTCTTCTCATTCCACCTAATCATTCCAGCAATGCCATAAGGAATAGCTTGTTTAGGTGTCATGAGGACTTCAGTCGAGGACCACTTGAGCAACTCCATTTGCACAACCTCTACTGGAAAGATGTCGAGCTCCATTTGCGCAACCTCTACTGGAAAGATGTCGAGCGCCTTGAATAGAGGCGAAGTCCCCTCCACTTTTGGTCATTTATCTGAGGATACTTTGGTGCTTTATTGTTGTGACCTAACACCTAACGATATCAAGTCACAAATTTCAAACCCGAATATCTATTATCCGACACAAAAATATGAGAAACATATGCAGAATCAAATGAATTACTAACCAAACATAAAATGCACAAATTTAATCTAATATGTCAAGTCCATATCTAAACAAAAAATAAAAGTGCACCAAAAAGAAAATCTATTAGTCTATTACACCACGAAAAAAATAGGAAAAGAAATACTACTGCAACAAGTGCAAGAAGTAACTAATAAAATCACATATCACTACTCCACCCCTCACTCTAGAAACTCTCCAACTGCCACCTATGCTCGAGACAGTTCGCTTGCATTTGAACTTAGGCTAATAAGAAAACTTCTAGTAGAACATATCTAGGCAACTAACTATAAGCAGCAAAAATAGGCAAGAATATAAATGAAAAGAACTGGAAACATGGAGAGACGTTAAAAACAAAAGATAGAAAGCTAACAAAAATGCATTGTAAAGTTTAATTAATTAATTATCATTAACTAGTGGACATTTAAAATAGCAATTCATTTATTATCTTATAAATTACCGGTCATCTTATTCTAAAATAAATCAGAGTTAATGATCAGGACACGTCTCACCTATAAAGTCCCTCAGATTGGACTCAACCGGGGCCAGTGGTGTCTTGCCTGTCTCGAGGACCCACGATGTAGGATATGATTGGCGTATGACCTCAAAAACAAACTCGGGGGTGACTGCATCACAAGCCTAAGGTGCCATCTACCCTAGATAACTCTTCTCCTGTGACACCAATGGCCAAAACACTCCACATCTAGTGTAAAAGAATCCTAAGGTCATGCCCGACTTAGCTAAAAGCCTGAGTCACAAAGGCATGCAACTCTCTAGTCACAGACAATCACTTGCCAACCAACGACCCATGCAACTAAACAATAGTTTATTAAGCATCTCCAAATTTATCTCAAAGAATTTTTATACGATCATCTATGGCATAATATTTACAATAAATTTATTTCTTGCATTCTAATTCAAAATTTCAACAGAGCTCATATCACATCATTTTCAATTTGACCGTTAAACTACTTAGTTTCTAAATTCTGATTGTGGTCTCGACTAACTTATTATTTCATCAACACAATGGCTTCAATCTTATGAAAAATGAAAATCATTTCGCATAAAATCATATTCAATGTACTTAATTTAATAATTTGTTAACTCACTATAAACTAGTAACAAATTATAATTGATCACTTTTAATCCCACGACTAGTCCCAATAGTCTATTATTAGATGATATTAATTATTTGAGCATGCATTCCTATACACATAAACAATTACGAATATGTGAATATAGCATAACTTTGAAAAAGGGAAATCAAGTCAAAATAAAGAACCATTACATGCACGAGTTTTATGGAAAAAACATGTAATAATACAAGTGATGAATAATTAACAAAAGATGACATTCTACCTCACGTACTTGTGAGCACATGCACCCTTATACACGTAAACAATTACAAATAAAGATATGTGAATATGGCATAACTTTCAAAGAGGAAAATCAAGTCAAAATAAAGAATCATTATTCTACATATTCCAAGGAAAGAGCATGTAATAATACAAGAGATGAATAATTAATAAGAGGCGATGTTTTACCTCTAGTAGGTGTGAGCACACACTCTATACACGTAAACAATTACGAATAAGAATATGTGAATATGGCATAACTTTCAAAAAGGAAAATCAAGTTAAAATAAAGAACCATTTTTCTACATGCACGTGTTTTAAGGAAAGAGCATGTAATAATACAAGAGATGAATAATTAACAAGAGACGTCATTTTACCTCACGTACATGTGAACACACGCACGCGAAACTCCTTCACACAATCACATACGAACATGTCCTCTAATTTGTGATGAGACTTCATTTGGGGGTTAATTGATTGCATAAATGCCTAGGTATTAGATTGATGGTTACATGTACATAATACACTTTACTATGTAAGTAGATTAGTTATAAAATTGCTTGCATGCATATTTCATACATTACATGCATATGTAAATATAATTAAGGATAGTATGCATTATAATGTAAGTAGACTAGATTATAATTTAGTTGGCACGGCATGCATCATTACTTACAAAAATAGAATTTAACATTCATTTGGGTTTTTATATATAAATAACCATTCTTTCTTTATTATTTTTCTTCGCAGAATCCACCACCCGTTATAACTTTTAAGATGTACAAAACTCAATATAGACGTCTAATGAACTGATCGATGCCTACACACCACCTCTCCACTGCCACGTCAAGTCGGCCGAGCCTCACCACTTCCCTCTCAACCGCTCGATATCTTCGTCTAATTGTTGGAGGAGATTTTGAGTGGTTGAAACAGACCGCAAGAACATCTATAAAAAAAAATCGCTGCAATTGTGCTTCAGGCTAGCCTCTCCCCCTGGGGGGATCCACCTTCTCCCTCGCCACCATTGGCATCGTGGCCGGAGCGTACACCGTGGTATCAAGCCTACATCGTGGATTGAAGCCAACATCTCCATTGGCCTTCCACTACCGTGGTGTGCGTGGTGACAACGTGCACACCATCACCGCCTCCAATACCATCAGCCACCTTCCTATCACCTTCCTCGCCAAGCCACCACTGTGCCTTCATCTTCTCCACCAAAAATCCCCCCTCACCATAGCCACCCAACCACGATCACCAACACCACCACCAACCCCCATCACCAGCCAGCTACCCTCACCCACTTGCCAAGTCCAACCCTCAGTTATTTTTAACACCGCCCTTTCTTTTTCTTCTTCCCCTTCATTGTCTTCATTTATTTTTCCTATGTTTCTTCCCCTAAGAGGAACCCAACACCGTTTACGCACAGACCTTTTGTCTCATTTCCTTCGACCACACCGATTCTCGTCGTCACCACCAATGATCTTGCCAGGTCCTCGCCGTCGACCCCTTGCCACCTATGCGCATGCACGTGCGGTAGCCACGCCACCGTCGTCACGCGCCAGTAACTCCGTCAGTCACTGCTCACGCCACCACACCCGGCCGTCGTCAACCGAGTCACACCGCCATCACGGAGCCCATGTGCCGTCGAACTCATCCTCGACGTTCATGTCATCAGTCGCCCCTCCTTCGGTCATGGCCGGGCTCGAGAGCAAGTGTTCGATTTTGGATTTAATTAAATTTTACATTCACTGCCATTGCACTTTGAATTTCAATTGATATATTATCCATTTGATGTTGCTGGCTAACCCCTCAACTTTTCTATAATTCTCAGGTTGATTCTTTCTTTCCCCCGTGCACTCTCTCTCCCTCCTAATGCACATAGCGAATTTAATAGTGCAAAGGTATTAAGTTGTTGGTTGACTTTCTTGGTTAAGAAGATTGTAGGTTATTTTTCTTGGAATATTTACCGTGGGTTATTTTTCTTAGAATATTTTTTGCATGAATCTAAACTCCGAATCCTTAAATTTTGGAAATTATGTGTTATCTTTAGGTTTGCATTGGACCTAATATGACTATTAATGTATGTAGCTATCTAGAGAGTTGATTTACGACTAGTGGTATTTGGCAATAATTTGAAGAGTCATTGATTATATATTGCCGTTATGTTCAGTTGAGTTTGAAGTATTCTCATGTATATTGACTTGGTTTGAAAGATACTTGGTTGCACAGTAAAAGACGTCTTTGGTTTCTATGTACTTGGTTCTCATAGACATATTACTCCGCCTTGGTTTTCTCTCGACCATCTATGATTGATGATGGAAAACATTGGTGAGAGTGATTTAAGAAAATATTTGTAAGTTTACTAGGCATGCCTCCCTGCGGATAAGACCTAACCGATTCGTGGTTAGCTTTCATTTAAGTTTTGATAGTCAATTTTCTACCACGGTACAATTACAACGACACGACATTTCATGTTAAAAATGTCATCGAAAGTGAAGATCGACTCGTCAATTTGTGCCTCGAAAATTGGAGCAGAAATCACCCAATCGGACCATACGAATGTGTTCTGTTGGTGCAAAGGCACCATGCTCATTGATTTTGACAACAACAAAATACTTATGATTTAACATTTGCATTGAAGATTAAGATTTTAGGTTAATTGCAAAGAAAGGAAAGTGTAAAGGAGTTTAAGCTCAAGTACGTGGAAGAATGGAGGAGCTTGACTTTGGGACAAAAGCATCAAGGAGAGTGAAGACGGAGCATTAATCTTAAAGCTAGAAGAAGGAGAATGAAGAATGGGACTTAGAATATATTTGTCATTGTAATATTTATTTTGCTTGCTCTTTTTTAGATTTATGTTCAAGAGCCTAAAGTTTGAACACCTTAGGTACTAGACACACTTTTCTATTCTTAGGACACTTATGTAAATCCTAAAATCAACTTAGAAAATCAAAACAATAAACAATCGGTCTTATCAGACATCCAACAATAATATCAGACATTTGATCATGACTTTTAAGTCGTCTGATAATATAATCAAACACCCCATACCCAACAACCTACCTTGACAAGCTTTGACCTTAATATATTAGACGTCTAAACCTTTCTATTAGACGTCTAAACCTTTCTATTAGACGTCCATACATGTTTACAGATGTCTGAATACCTTATCAAACATCCAATATAGAGTCGTTAGTTTGTGTCAGAATAATATCTTCTCAAGATCTGTTGGAAATATTTTATTAATATTTCTAGACGTCTAAGACCACTTCCAAACGTCCAATATATAGACGTTAGACCTAATCTGACCAAAAAACTCGATTTGTTAAAAGCATTATGATTGTAAGATTCTCTAAAATAATTATCTTTGACATCAGTCATCCGACAGTGACATCAAACGTCTTATAGACGTTTGATCTTTAGGTACAACAACCCTATTTGAATTTGACCATTTCCAGGAACCAACCTGCTTACTTTCAGATGCCCAGTATTAGTTTCAAATGTCTTATGTGCCCAAATCAGACGTTTGACCCTTTGATACAAGATCCCTATTTGGATTTAAGTAATTCTAGGAAGTTCACCCTTCAGAATTCAACATCCAAAATTCCTAGCAGTTGTCCAATATAGTCTCATTAGACGTCTGACTTTTTAATCAGTCATCTAATACTGCTATTAGATGTAATTATTGCCTAATCTCATTGGGATTTCAAACTAATCTTGTGGGATTTATTCCCAACAGCTATAAGACATCTCCTGAGCCTTCTTGAAGGTTCCTAAGACCTTTATAAATAGAAGGAAACCACTCCTTGGCTGCATACACATATAAATACTTCTTTCCACCTTATACACATTGTGTGAGAGATCAAAGAGGAGAAACTCTACTACTTTCTCTCCAAGCTTCAAACGACACATCTGAGAGCACCGAAATTCTATGTGTTCACGCTCATCCACTTTCACCTTAAGGAAAGTAATCCTTGCCTATAGAATCTTAGGCTAAACTTTATATTTGGGCTCTATAGGTATTATTTTTGTATTTTATTTTTGGTTGGGTATTCGCTTAGCGAATTTCCATCTCCTTCGTGAGACAAAATACTCTTCGTGACGAAGAGGGGTTTGAGGTACACTACCCTCATTTAAAGTAGTGTGGTTGTATTGAGGTTGTGACACTCTTGTTTAAGTGGTATGTATAGTGGATTTGATCAACTAGATCGATTGGAAAATCCTAAGTCAGGAAGACTTAGGTGGTGATTTTTACCCTTGGAGTTTCCACCTAAAAATCTATTATGAATTGTGGTGAATGTTTGTGTGAACATTTTATTTATCTTATTTTTATATATCACATTATTCACCCCCCCTCTAGTGTGTAATTTCATGTTCGTCATGCTTAAAAACCCCAAGATCGAGTCTTAGATCACCAGATTCCAACCTCAGAGACCCTTGATCTGTGCAAAACAAGTCTAATTGTCAGATCTCAAAATAAGGGGTATCTCTTCAAAGGGACCCAGATGGAATATTAGAAGCTTAAAATTTTTAGGTTACAATTTTCTCAACTCTTCAATCATTCCCCTCCTCCTTCCGCTCTTCTTCCTCTGCTTCATTCTCTCTTCCCACTTGACGCCTTGCACAATACATGATGTGGTCATCCTCATCGACCCTGGTCAACACTTGCCAAACCTCCATCGACTTCCCCTACTCAATCTCTCTCCCCTCTCTTCTCCTTCCTCGACTGGCCATTGATGAGGTGTGGTTCATCATAGCTAAAATACCCAAGTTAGGTTAGAAACTAGGTTAAGTAATACATAATTAACACAAGAAATGGGTTAAGTGTGAGAAATAATAGAAAATGACCTAAAATAGCAAATCGGAGTTAAAAATACATAATTAGGTCAACAAAATGAGATTCTATTCATGGATACAAAATGATGATTCAATTGTAAATTAAATACATGTTTGGGTTTAAAAGTATAAATCAAAGGTTGAATTAACTTTCTAAATGTTAAATTGAGCTTCAATAAAAACTTGGTTGCATTTGGACATCGTTAGTACCATGCATTCATGACATTACAAATAGGTCCTTTATCATTCACATTTTCATGCATAAAAACCTTCAAGGACTTGATTGAAAACTGCCAGGGGCCTCTTTGTAAACCTCAGGGACCACGCTGCTACATTTCTTGACACTTATGGGTTCTTTTTTAACTTTCATACCATTTTGCCTATAAGGGCATCTATGCAAAATCTCCTTTTCACCAGTAGTTGGCGAGCCCACTATAGCTCGCAAGAACACAGCTAATCACAGTCGTTGTTCCTGTGTGCTCTTGATCCCACGGTCAATCTCGATCTAAACTTTGCGCGCACCCGCACTTAGCATCACCTCACCCTTTAGATCTGATCCTATGGCTAGATTTCATCCTAATCCTTCCTGCCTTCCTCTTAGCTAATCACCACCGTTTGCCCTAAACTTGTCTAAATCAACCATAGCGGTGCCCTGATTGCTCATGCACCCATATAAGCAGCTACCTGAGCTCACATGCGAGGCATTGACTCCCTCCTACATCCTTGAGTTGAGCACCTTCATCCTCTCTAGTTCCCTCTCCCCATATGACCTCTATTCTGCCTCCTACGCGATGGAATTTCACCTCCGACAATCACTCCTCGCCGCTAAGGACTTCTTAGCACCTGAGGGCAACCCAGAACTCCTTTAGCGAGTTTTCCTTCCGCTGGAGAACCTCCCTCCTTCCTTCCTCCTCAGCCACTGGCCTCGGATCCATAGGTTCCATTCTTCTATTAGTTGGGTTTTGATTGCTTTCCAGGTTAGTGTAGGTTTTATTAGTGTACTGTAGTTCATTTAGAGTAGATTAGATGCTAAATTTGATGATGAATTAGTTTAGATTAGAGTAGATTTAGAGTATAGTCAATCCGATCTCTCTAATCAATTCAAATCAGAGAGGAGTTTTTCTCACTCTCGCATCGATTCATATAGCTTTCTCTATGCTTCACAGTCCACATTTATTGTTTTCCTCACATTTTATTTGCCAATCCACCCATTCATCAAGGCATTAAATTAGATCAGGTGGTCTTGAGCATTCAGATATGATTTGATCGCCAAATCTCATATGAGGTTCACTCCATTCATTCCACCTAGCCATAATGATCCTCACGTGGTTCTGAATGAAGTAACTCATGGTTAATTTGAAAGATCTGAAGATTTGGGATTCAATTTTATTGGATTTCATCGACTGATTTAAACCTTTTCTTTATGCTGTCTATGGTGCAAGAGAGAGTTTATATCATAGTTTTTCTTGGGTTTTAAGCTCTAATTGAATGTGAATGAATCCCAGATCTATCAAAGAAGATTTGAGATACTTCTGAATTCGGATTTATCATCTTTGAAACCTTAGTTTGCGTCCTTATCTTACATTATCTATAATGTAGGATGAGAATCATATTAAGATTTCAATTATTTTGTGGGAGATTTATTTGAATTTCTCTTGGTTTTCAAGATGATTAGAAGAGTTTTCAAATGAGTTTTCATGGGATTTAGGTGTGTTTGATGAAGATTTTGATGTTCAAATTTAACTTTGAATGAGTTTCCAGCTTGATCATGTTTTGAAAAAATTGCTTGGTCATGTGATTTTTGGTTGAAATTCTCTCATATCAACACATAAAAGAGCTGCTCAGCAGCTACAATATTTGGGATTGAACCTTGATTTCAAGTAATTGGAAGGTTTGAAAATAGTTCTTAGTGGATTTTATACTTGATTAGTCTCTTTTCTTCATGTTGTCAATGGCATAAGAAAAGGATTGATTAAGTCTTATGTTTGTGGGATGATGAATCTTGCTTGAATGACCTGTTTTATGGTGTTTGACAAATTTTACATGGAGATTCATCGATTTCATTTAGATCTAATCATCTTGGACAGCAGCAGCTGCTCCTTGTTTATTAGACTGAATGGATGTCTTTGTGGGGATTTTTTACTCTCAATTTGATTTTAATGTGAATTTAAGCCTTTAGAAGAACATTTATGATGTTTTAAAGAGATTTGTCGTGGGTTTAGTTCAGGCATTTGCTACTCAGATCAACAACAACAACAGCTGATTACTGATATGAAATGAAGCAGTAGCAGTAGCTGCATCACTGTCTAAAATTGGCCTGAACAGGTTGAGTTTGAGCTGGGTTTAATGTGTCAAATGAGCTGGCATTGTTTTGTATGTTTAGGAGAATAGAACAAGCATTCATGTACAAGTTGAACTTCGTGAATAGTTAAATTTAACTTGTAATTTTTGTTCTTAACTTCTTTGTCAGCCAATTTTCAGTGCCTAACTGTCTAAGTGTAATTTTGCTTGAAATTAAATTGAAAGTCAACTCTAAATGTGTGAGCATCTTTTATATGGAGTGCTAGACATGTTTGAGTGTTTGAGTAGAATTCTAGCACTTAGAAATGTTTTTGGGGGCCTTAGGTTCATTTGGAAATATTCATTCAAGGCCTCTTTTAAGGTTAGTTTGTACATAAATAAAATACTTAAAAAAAACATAAAAAAATAAAATAAACTTATCTTGAGTAAAATCAGGTATTTTTCTATGTGTGAACCAAATTTCAAAATAATCTGAATCTTAAGCTTGGTAGAACATATCAGCCGATGATTCAATCTACTTTGGAATTTAATAAAAGAACCAAAGTTAAAAATCAAAAAAAGAACTCTCTCACACTCTCTCTCATCCTTTCTCTCTCATCCCCTATCTCTATTATATATATAAAAACTATAAAAATTAGAAAATCCCTAAAAATATCTAAAAATACCTTGTATAGTGTGTATATACTTGTAAATATAATTTAAAACTAAGCTATAGGTACATATTGTACAATATGTAACCAATATCTATAATTACCCTATATATGTGTTCTATATATTAAATTAAATATTTAGAATGATTTAGTGTATATATGACTTTATTGTATAATTATATATTAATTTATATAAACTAAATGTATATTAAAGTAAGTAATTAGTAAACCTATGTATATATATATAAAATTTTATCTTATACTGTATATACATATTTAACTAAATAATATATACTGTACAGTACCTGTAAATTAATTTAATTATGTATTTACAGGAGGTAATTAAGTTAATTAAATAATTTATTAACTTAAAATAAAATAAATTAGTAATTTAAGCTAATATTGAAGTAATTTATAATAAATACTTGCATAGTATTATGTTAAGTATTTTCAACCTATTTATACTATATTTTTACTATACTATAGTATTTATAAATTATTTATGTACATAACTATCTAAAACATGTAATTAAATGTACATAAATTAAAATAAAGTCGCTAAAATACATTAAAAATGTGTAATAAATAACCTATTATATAAATTAACTCTGTATAAGGTCAATTGTATGATTAGTTAACCAATTTATACTTTAATTAAGAAATTAACCCTTAATTTAACGTGTACAAATAACCAACTTTAACTAATTTTATTATATGCCTAAATTATTTATTTTTGTAAATAAATTATACAATTATATAGTCATATATAAGGGCTTTGTAATCATGTATTGTAATTTAAAATAAGATTAAATTATGGCTCTCAAATCGAGAGCCAAAATCAGCAAAATAGAACATGTACAGTACGTTGATCTATGCACACTTGTCGCATGGGATAATCCCACATCAGTGGTTGCGGAAGCGGCGAAGGCATATAAGAGGTAATTGTGCACCGAGCACTTCAGTTGTCAGTACTCGGTACACAATTAACCCATTACTCTCCTCTGATCCGAACATGGCTTGATATTGAACATTTGTGTGAACAATGATGGGTTGGGGGCACGCATTGTAGCTGGGCCCATATTGAGCTTGTCATGGGCCTATAATCGGATAAAAATACACAATTAATGAATTAAAGCCGACCCACTTGTTTTGGTCCAATCTTACTAAGGTGCTGTATATCTCACAAAAATGGGCTGGCCCACCCACTTGAAAGCAAATTTTTGTTATGTTGAACAGTGCCTGTGAGTGAAAGAAACACCCTTAAAATTGACTAAGTGTTGTCAAGAAAAAAGAAGAGAAGAGAGGAAAGGAGGAAAGAATGAGTTGTATTGCGGCTAAGTGTTTAAGTACAAGGTTGCTTGCGTGTGTTTGTTTGTATGTACATATGTATATGTATAATAATATGTATACTATAAGTATAATAGTAAATATAAATATAAAAAATATATATATGTATATAAATAATGTATACATAGATAGTGTGGTATATTTGTATATGTATAAGTAAAGTATAGTAAGTAATGTTTGATCCTCTTTTGTATATAAATAACTTTAGGCTTTAGCGACAGATACATCTATCACTGTATATTTGTATATATGTCGGTGTAGGTAATTATTTTTGCCTTAGGTTGTGTATGTATTTTACTAAGGCTATAGCGACATATGATATGTTACTGTATGTATAGTATACGTTACTAAAGATATTAGTATGTTAATATAACTTAGTAAAGTAGATATTTGTAGCTATTTTTGTACCTGTAATTAAGTATTACTTAGAGTAGTTGTATATAATAAACATAGTGTAGTATTAGTTAGTTTTTAATGTCTGTTACTTGTACATATGTTTAAGGCATTATAGGTAGAAATAATTGATTCTTTTATATATAATTAGCCAATTCTTTTATTAATTGATTCATTGATTCAATTTGTAAAGAAAAGTAACATTTTTTTGGAATAAAAGAATATTTTTAGACTTAGAGAGTAATGTATATCAATAACTGCCTCCCAATGAATTACCTGGAAACTAACCAGTAAAAATTGTAATTAAATAAAATGACGCAACATCTGTTTGCATTGTGACAAATATACTACAACAACAACACCTAAAACAACGTTTTTAATGCAACGCAATGGTCATCGATCACCCATGCACACCAACCGATCTCTTTTCTCTTCTCACTGTCACCGATCATCGCTGACCAGCATTCTTACTCATTGCTGTCATCTTCTCTCCTCTTCCTCTTCTTCCTCTTCCTCTTCCCTTTCTCCCTCTCAATCCCTCAATCTCTCACTCATCTCCTCCCTATCGTTTTCCTCTCTCTCTCAAGCATGCGCACACACGCGTGAAAGAACAGAAATGAACGGGTGCAAGAAGGAAGTGCCTCACTTAGATGCCATCGCTGCCCTCGTGCCCCGCATGCAACGCCGCTGCATACCCTCTCAATCTTGCTTGCCTGCTAGATCATGCTCCCCCAGCTTCTCCCTTCCCCCCCTCGCTCTCTCTCTCTCTCATTAATAGTATCGGGTCACAACATTTACTAGTCCTGCTTAAGGTTGGTGAGCAAAGATGAAGTTCGGCTCTTATTGTGGACTCATGCCTTTCCCAATGCCTAGTTCTCTCTAGTGGGTGAGAATGAGTGAATTGGTTCACTTAAGCAGGGCAACTCATTTTTCATTTGTAAATATGCTTTTAAGCTTGGGTTAAGGATCCTGCTTAACCCTTTTAAAGTTTCTTTTCTATCTTTCTACAACCTAGCATCGACATAGTTTGGGCTAAATTGATGGACGATGGTAAATTCCTTCATACTTGTCTGCTTCAAGTTGGGGATTTCCCCCCACTTGAATGTTTTCTATTAGCTATTCAAGCTTATCCCTCAAAAGGTTAAGAAGGGAAGACCGCCCAGTAACACATACCTTATGGCCCTGTGTTGTTGAGTACCAGTTAGTGGACCTACTAGATAGCTTCAAGGGTCTTGACCATTTTTCTTCCTTGTGGATAATGGAGAGTCACTCCAAGTCCCCAACACTTGGCAAGGTCAGTGCGAAAAGGACCTTTGTTTGGCTGACATAGATGATTAGACCTTGGTTGATGTTGAGGTGGTGAATTTGGCACCCTTACCCGATCAAGACTAAGGCATAGAATGTTTGGAAGCTACTCTTGTGGGTGGCAAACGGCTATCCAAAAGCTTATGAGTATTCTCACATAGCACTTCTTTGTTGGAGCTAATATGAGTTGTATTAGTTGTGCAACTTTCATGGCCTTTAAGAAAGTGGCTTTGCCAGCCAAGAAGAGGAATCCTACTATTCTCACTAAAAGGGATGATGGAATAAGGTTATTGAGCCAAGCAACCAAGAAGTGCAAGTTGTTGTCATCTCGCCACTAGCAATCTTTCCCAATGCCCCCTGTCCAAAGCCACCTGCTAGTGTAGAGTGGCAGCATCCCACTATTGGAGGCCTATCTGGCAAGGTTACATTCTCCAACCTATGTACACCACTAATGATTCTAGTCTCCGAGAGCAAAAGCCCTCAACGTCGTTTGGGGAGTTAATGCTACTATTGAAGTTTCCCTTCATAATCCATCCAAGCAGGGTAACGAAATAACAAAGGAGGAAGCAACCATCAGGTGGGATGCCAACTCAATCGATGATGCGGGAAATACGCGTTTTGTTAATTATACGAAATAGTGTCGTACGCGTAAATCCGCAATCAACTCTTAAATTTGTAAACCTTGATAGGGTGAGTATCTAGGGTCATCCAAGGAGGCCAATTTGTTAGTCACAAAGATGGTTCGCTCTCTTACCTCTCAAATCAACACATGTATTTTTGTATTTTTTGTTTTTTTGTTTTTATAGTTTTCAAAACAATTAGGTATTTGAGAAGCGAAGATGAACTACGCTAAACCTACGCCTAAGTGACAAGAATGGAGCCCTCTCATCTAAGCTCACCCTAGGCAAGTGCACCTAGGGTGATTACAAGAGAAGGGGTGTGTGCACTAAGACTATAAGAACATGAGAACACACTAAGTAAAAGTCGAAAATTGGAAAGCAATGTTTGATATCGTCCTTCGGGTTTTAATGATGTATTCGTTGCAGTATTATGAAAGACGATTATCACTTTAATTTATTTATTACTCGAGATTTTAAAATATCCCGAGGTCGGACTCAGGGAGCACACGTTATTCTAGAAACATACGAATTCACAATTGACTATATACTGTTTTACAAAAATTTAAGAGAGAGAGAGTGAGCAAAAGTTTCTCTTTTTCTTCTCTTCTTTCTCCTGGCTTCTTCTTCTTCTTCTCTCTTCTTCTTTTCTTTCACTGTGCCTTCTCTTCTTCAGTCAGCTTCTCTGCCTTCTTCTTTCTTCTTCTCCTCTGCTGCGGTTCTTCTTTTTCTCTTCCTTTTCTCTACTGCTGCTTCTTCTTCTTCTTTCTTCAACAGCTCCTTCCTTTTTCTTCTTCCCTTTCACTCTTTTTCTGCCTTTCCCTATTCCGGACGTCTGCTTTTCCGAGTCGGACGCCTTATCGGCCCCGATGTTACAGTGCCTCCTTCTTCTTTCTTTTGTTGTCTTCTCTTCTTCTTCTTTCTTCTTCGGTTGTTGCGGCTTCTCCTTCACCTTCTTGCGGCCAAGTCTTCGCCGCTGCCCTTCCTTCTCTTCTTCCCCTGCTCCCTGCACACACGTGAATGCAAAACCTACCCCTACCCTTCCCCGCATCTCTCTCTCTGAATGTCTCTTTAGTACGCTCTCCAGAGTCGGGTAATTGGGTCGGGTCGCGTGCCCGGGTCCAGGTGCACCGGCGTGGGTCGTGCGTGAGGAGTGCACGGATCAGGGTAATCGGGTCGTGGGTCAGGTCTGCGTGGGCAGTGCCGCAGACGAGACCCGGCGAGTGAGGGCGAGGGACCTCATCCCAGTGTTTCGAGGTGAAAAGCCTATGTGACCTTTTCAATTTATGTCTGGGCGCGCACCCACAAACTTCCAAGGTGGGACTAAAGTCCCACCTCCGATCTCGAGCGTCTGCGGGAGGAAGGTTCGTCCAATTAGGGCAGCGGCAGAGGCCTGCGACCCCAATTGAGGTCCTGAGTGCATGCGCGACAGCCTTCCGTGCGACCTGGGCTGCAGACCTGGAGCTGAAGGGGCTTGGAGTTGCTTGCAAGCTT
The DNA here is from genome assembly GCA_037157565.1 of Thalassia testudinum. Taxonomy (NCBI): domain Eukaryota; kingdom Viridiplantae; phylum Streptophyta; class Magnoliopsida; order Alismatales; family Hydrocharitaceae; genus Thalassia; species Thalassia testudinum. Next base: position 98,369,424 of record JAZHRO010000024.1, read on the forward strand.
GCACCAAGCTTCTCGTCAATGGTGGAGAGGGTACGAGACCTGAAACCACCAGTACGACCTTGCGGCCCTGTCAGAATACTTGGTGAGCTTCGCCAGAGCATGGCGAAGACAGTGCAGGGGTCGACGTGGCGTGGGGAGTGCGGATTTAGTGTCAGTGAGGTGTCGCGGTGCTTAAGGGGTGATTGGCGAGGCGGATGGAGGAGTGGAGTGGCGGGGATGCCTCACAGTAGGCGGCCGAAGATGGAGAAGGTGGCGATGGACAGTGGTGGTCGGTGGGTGGAAATAACAAATTAAAAAGGGGGAAATAAAAGAGAGAGTAAGGGGAAGAGTTTCACCTACTTAGCTGACGAAAGGGGGGGGAGGAGGCACTCAACGCGTGCCTGCCGACGCCAGAGACGAAGATGCCCAGAGGGGGGTAACCGCGACGAGGAGGGGATTTGGAAGGTGCCAGCTAGTGCGGCCTGGTGCGGGAGGACGAGGCGGAGAGAACTCTGCTGCAGGTATGGCAGCAGAGCCATGAAGGGGAGGAGGTAGGGTCACCGGAGCCTGCGGGTGCTTGACCGGAGGAGGAGGAGACGAAGTTTGGGGGAATTCCTCGGCCAAATCAGGCTTGAGACGACCAGAGAGCCCTGCTGTCCCTTTTATAGCAGTTGGCGAGAGGAGAATCTCGAGGAGCGATTGTGGAGAGCTTGTTAGAGTTGGCCGGAAATGGAGACCCATTCCTCTCGCGCGTTCGCACGAGAGGAGTGGGCAATGGCAGGTCATGGGAGGGGGTCCCTGCGAAAGAGGACGACACAGGGAACCCTCCTTTCGTTTCTGAGAGCGGCCTCCATACCCTACGCGGCGCCATCCTCCGCGCAAGGTCGCCGGAGGTATGGGCAGCTGCGTGGGGTGGCAGAGGGGCCGTTCTGTAAAGAACGAAAGAGAAGTTGGGGGGTAAAAATGCAAGGTTCAAAAAAGAAAAGGGTCGAAAAGTAATTCAAGAGGACCAATTTGTAAAGTAGGTCAAGATGGCATTCACATAGGTCCAAATTTTGGTATAAACCTAATTTCGACCTAAGGAATCCAATGGTGAAGTTTGATTTTTGGTTTGACCACGTTTGACTGGTAAATTTGTAAAAAAATGTAAATTAGGTCAAAAATTGGGTATGGTTCTTAATTTAGGTCAAGATAGGTTCCAAAGGCCAAATTGAAGGTTCTAAAACTTAGGGAATATTTTTTCATGAATTTTAGGGGGTTTAGTTGATTTTTATCCTGCCTGGAACCTCGTGAATTAAAGCGGGTTTGTTTTAGGGTTACAGAATGTCATTTAATTCCTAGAAGTTGCTATAACCCTTTTCGGATAAGGTCATCCCACTTTCTTTCTTATTAAGCCTATTTGACCTGTGTTTAGACCCTTAGACACCCCGTCTGTGTACTGCATTGGTAAAATTACAGTTTTACCCCTTGTGAATTATTTTATTCTTAAATTTAGAATTCTCTAATTTATGCTTACCCTTAGGTTTTGTAGGAGCTTTTGTACACTTGTTTAGATCAAAATGTGCTAGTTAAGGTTCATGATGAGGCTCTCATCATACCCCCATACCTAACTTTTGCTAGTCCCTTAGTAAAATTTTAAGGTTTTAACCCTTGTTCTAGACCATGAATTTCTTATCAAGTTTAGATAAGTGATTTTCCTCTTGTATCCTTGGTTAGGTCAGAATGCCAATCATAGGACTAAATGGTACTCTAGTACCAACCAAGATCCAGATCTGTCTAGCTTTAGCCTCAGTCTTTAGCAAAGGTTCTTAAGGCCTACAGGAACTAACTTAAGGTTTATTAGACTTCGTGGTTAAAGCACCCGTGCTTGAGATAATTTTAGCCTTGGTTCAGTTTACAGTGCGTTTTGTAAGAGAGAGAGATAGAAGATTTATTTGTTTGGAGAGTTTTCTCTCTTTTTTCTTTTTAATTCTAGGTTAGGATTGGCTTCACAACACGATATGTATCGGATTCCTTGTCCACATCATCAATCCTCAAGGGTCCCTGGTAGTCGATGCTTCAAGATAGCACCGCCTATGGTAACCCCCAGAACCCTCGCTTTCGAGATTTCGAGATAATTCCATCCATGGTGTTCCGTGGCCAAATTCAGACCCTGGCAATTGACACTTCGTGATAATGCCATCCATGGAATCTGAACCGGCAGAGTGCTTACATGCCCCCAGTAGGATACATAAATATCCTAGGAGACAAGCACCGTGGAGATGATATGTTGTTACGCATCTTCGAGAGGAATTTTCCTCCTCTCCGCGCCGGGAACTCGTCCCAATCAACTTGTGTTGATCGATTGCTCCTAATCTAGTGACTTTTCAGAACATTTGAAACGCTTTTGTGTGATTTTGATACTTATGCTTACTGAACCAGACTGTGTGTGTGAATTTGGGTGCTTAGGTTACTGAGTCCCGTAAACCAAAAGTCAGTTAACGAGGTCGAATACTCCATAAGCCTTGGACCACATCATTAAACTTTTCATTTTCCTCAACCTCTTGAGGAATATCTAGATCTTAATGGGTACTAGAGTCTATCCAAGAATGCCTAAGGTTTTCGTTCTTACTAATCTTGTTATGCAGTTTCCTTTTTCTTTTCCTTAATTTGGTCTAGAACTTAGGTTAATTCCTTAATTTCTTACTAATGACTATCTCTTTTTTTTCATTTTGTGCTCCTTTTTATCATTTAGCTCTTTTTCTCCTCCTCCTTGTGTAAAATCCGCAAGAATCCTTCCCTCCTTTCCAATTTTTTTAAATTTTTTTTATGTTGAAACCTTTTCTTATGAGTTTTTATTCCTTTTGCACTTTAATACCCCCCATACATAAGATTTGCAATGTCCTCATTGTAAATCAGGAGGATTTTTATTTAGCTTGGTTCATGCATTAGGACAGGTATTTTGATGAGTGGATGGGTCGGGGTGGCTGTTGCGGACGATTTCTAATCTCATATGCGAGCACTTAAGGTGGAGTCGGTTGTCCTAAAGGATGAACCGAAAGTGCAAAGAGGCGTTAGAAAAGGTTTCGGGTTTTTCAGAATCCGTTATGTGCTGAGTTTGACGCCATCAGCTGGGCAGAATAAGCTCAGGGAGAATGGAGGATAAATGATGACTCAGTCAAATCTGTAGAGGTTACATCAATGAACGGTTTAAGTCTCTGACCGTTCACGATGAAAGGTTCGGAATCGTGGCTGAGAGGACTAATTTCGACGGCTCCATTTCCAAGAACCTGTTAGACAAGATACGGTCCGACCCACTTGGATCGCAATTTCCCAGGGAAGAGTTTGAGTCGGGCATCGAAGAGTAGGACCTTCTGACCAGGGTGGAAGATCTTTCTAAATATGTGCTTGTCATGGAAGGCTTTAACCCGTTCTTTGTAGATTCGCGAGTTCTCATACGCATCAAGGCGTAATTCATTCATCTCGCTTATCTGAAGCTTTCTGTGGGTTCCAGCCTTAGAAAGATCTAAGTTGCAGCTCCGTACTGCCCAATAGGCTTTGTGCTCCAGTTCAATGGGAAGGTGACATGCCTTCCCGTACACCTGTCTGAAAGGAGACATGCTTAGTTGGGTCTTGTGGGCGGTCCTATAAGCCCACAAAGCTTTCGGAAGTCAGGGCGACCAATCCTTCTTGTCAGGTCGAACAGTAACCTGCGGGATTTTCTTGATCTCCCAATTTGATAGCTCAGCTAGACCATTAGTTTGGGGGTGGTAAGGAGTAGAGATTCGGTGAGATACCCCGTATTTGGTCATCAGTGACCTGAACTGAGCATTGGTGAAATGGGTCCCTCCATCAGAGATGATTGCATGAGGACTCCCGAACTGTGAGAAGATATTCTAATGAATGAATTTGATGACGATCTTATGATCACAGGTTCAAGTCGGAATGGCTTCAATCCATTTGGACACGTAGTCCACCGCAAGTAAAATGTACTCGAAGCCTTCTGAAATAGGAAAGGGGCCCATAAAATCAATCCCCCAAATATTGAAGATCTCGCATATGAGAATCGGCTGCAAAGGCATCTTGTCTCGGTGGCTCTTTTTTCCCAGAGTTTGGCAACTACTGCATGCCTTACAGTGACTGTATGCGTCCTTGAAGATAGTGGGCCAGTAAAGGCCACACTGGAGGATTTTTTATGCGATTTTGTGCCTAGAGAAATGGCCACTGCATGCCTGGTCATGGCAAAATGAGAGAATGTCATTGACTTCGCCCTCCGGGACACATCTCCGGATGATTTGGTCAGCACTTACGCGGAAAAGGTACGGGTTTTCCCAGATGTAGTACTTGGCATCGGAGCACAACTTGTCTTTCTTGGCCTTTGGTCAATCAGACGGGATCTAATGCGATGCCAAGTAGTTTACTATATCAGCAAATCATAGAAGCCTTGTACCAATAGTCAATAGGTGCTCATCAGGAAAATGCTCCGTGATGGGTCCAGAAGGGTTGATGATCTCAGAAGGAAGGCGGGACAAGTGGTCAGCTACCATGTTCTGTCTTCCCGCCTTGTCGCGAATCTCGAGGTCGAATTCTTGCAACAGCAAAATCCATCGGATTAATCGAGGCTTCGTGTCCTTCTTAGCAAGGAGATGCCTCACAGCAGTGTGATCCGAGTAGATGATGACGTGGAAACCGAGGAGATAAGATCAGAATTTTTCGAGGGCAAATACTACGGCTAGCAGCTCTTTCTCCGTAACTGTGTAGTTACGCTGAGCCTCATCAGGTGTCTTGCTAGCATAGTAGATGACCATGGGTTTCTCATCAATCTTTTGCCCCAAAACCGCTCCTACAGTGAAATCAGATGCATCGCACATGATCTCAAAGGGTTGAGACGAATCAGGGGACTGTAGGATCGGGGCTTGGGGTGACTCGATCACGAAGGCTCTCAAAAGCTTGAGTGCATTCATTGGAAATTTCAAAGGGTACATCCTTGGAGAGAAGAGTAGTCAGGGGGCGCGCGATTTTCGAGAAATCAGAGATGAAATGACGGTAAAAATCAACATGCCCCAGAAAAGAACGGATGTCCTTGATCGAGCTAGGCGTAGGAAGTCGAGAAATCAGATTAACCTTGGCTCGATCCACTTGGATGCCTTTCTCAGAAATTAAATGTCCTAGGACGATCCCCTCATGCACCATAAAGTGGCTCTTTTCCCAAGAAAGAACTAGAATTTCATCGATGCAACACCTGAGTATATGAACCAAGTGCTGGAGGCAATCATCAAATGATGCCCCGAAAACTGAGAAGTCATCCATGAAGACTTCCAGAAAATCACCTACCATATCAGAGAATATGGCAAGCATGCACCGCTGAAAAGTCACAGGTGCATTGCAAAGACCGAAAGGCATCCTTCGGAACGCGTACATCCCGAAGGGGCAGGTGAATGTGGTCTTCTCTTGGTCCTCAGGATGAATAGCCACTTGGTTATAACCGGAGTACCCGTCACGGAAGCAGAAGAATCTATGTCCCGCTAATTTCTCAAGAATCTGATCAATGAATGGTAGTGGGAAATGATCCTTCTTGGTGGAGGAATTGAGTCTTCGGTAATCTATGCAGACTCTCCACGAGTTGGCTATACGGGTAGGTATGACTTCTCCGATTTTAGTTGTAATGGTGGTGAGCCCTGCCTTTTTAGGCACAACCTGGATTGGGCTCACCTAACGACTGTCGGAGATCGGGTAGATGATCCCTGCATCTAACCACTTATTGATTTCCTTTTTCACGACCTCCTGCAGATTGGGATTCAAACATCTCTGCATTTCACAGGAAGGTTGTGCGCCCTCTTCAGAATAAATACGGTGTGTGCAATAAGAGGGACTTATTCTAGTCAAATCATCGAGAGTCCAACCAATGGCTCTGCGATGTTGCTGGAGAAGAGTAATCAGACGGGATTCCTGATCAGGTGTGAGTCTGGAGTTTATAATCACAGGAAATGTCTGATTAGAACCCAAGAAAACATATTTTAAATGGTCGGGAAGGGGTTTTTTTGTTCAAGAATGGGGTTATAAGCAGCAGCGGGTGGTTTAGATTGAGCGTGGGGTACAAGGGTAGGAGTTATAGGTTTGTCTAAATCAGGTTCTGACTCCTCTAATTGCGGTTCAAGATCTTCTTGTGGTTGATGAGGAATAATCATGTTGTCCTCAAGTTGTGGTTCATCAACCAAAGCTCTAACATCACAGATTTGTTCAATAACATCGCAGTTGATCCCTTGTTGGGTCTTAAAGATATCAATTTTGAGAGTCTGATTCCTAAGTTTCAGTTCTATTTGACCCTCTTCACAACTTATGTTGGCCCTTGCAGTGGCTAGAAAAGGTCTCCCTAGTATGATCGGTGTATCCTTTGGATTTTCAGGTGCGTCCATATCTAAGATTATGAAGTCCACAGGGAAGTAAAAATCCCGCACCCTTACAATAACATCCTCAAGAATCCCTTTTGGTGACTTGATAGATCGATCTACTAACTTTAGTGTCACCTCGATAGGTTTTAGCTCAGATTCTTCTAGGTGGTTGAGTAAGGATGTGGGTATCAAGTTTATGGAAGCACCTAAGTCTAACAATGCTCTGTCGAACTGGGTTTCACCGATCTTGCGTGAAATTAGGGGGGTGCCTGGGTCTTTTGCCTTGGGTGGGAGTCTGCTCAGGATTACAGAGCTGGCTTGCTCTGACAGTACAATTGGACTCCCACTCTTGGTTCTCGGCTTACGCTGAGGTGTACACACGTTTTTCAAAAATCATGCGTAAGCCGATATGTGGCGGATAGCATCAATCAAGGGGATGTTTATTTGGACCTGCTCAAAGAACTTGACCAGATCCTCCTCAGGAGCCACGAATTTGGTTGTCTTCTTTCCCTTGGTCAAGGCCTCGGGAAATGGAACCTTGGTTGGTTCCTCAAGGATAGGTCCAGGTTTTTGATCTGGGACAGGGATAGGAACATCCTGGATGACTGCTCTAGGATTTGGGTCACTACCAGGCTTGGAGTGGTCTAGATAAGGTGGATCTTGGGTCACCTTACCACTACGGGTTGTTACAGAGTTAGGTCCTGCCTGGTTCTGGTTGGGGGTTGGTAGAATGGGCTGCTGCTGTTGATGACCCGCATAAGAAGTTGAAGCTTCCATCCCGTCAGGTGAAAGAATAGAAGGGGCCTAATAAACCATGTGTGCTTGGCTCGGGTTTGGGTTCATAACGCGCTGCTGGGTCAGCACGCTATTAGGGTTAGGTAGGGGCTGAGAAGGGAACGTGCCTGGTTGGCGAGAATTTGCCAACCGGGCCAATTGATTTCGAACCTCTATGATTTCGTCCTTGTGTTGCTTTTGAATAGCCGCATTCATTCTCTGAATGTCAGCCAAAGTCTGGAGGATGAGGGACATTTGGTCTTGGTTTGGCCCGGATGGATAAGTGGGGTTGGGCCGAGGCTGAGGTGGCTGATAAGGATGAGGTGCTGGTGGATGGGCTGAAAGGGTGGTCTCGGATTCTAGGAACTCCTCACCCACTGGAAGTTGGGATGGTTTTGCCATCCAGGATTGTAGGTATTGGAAAAAGGGTCATTTTGGATGGCGGTGAGGTCCTCGCAGGTCTGAGGAGCCTCAGAAAAGTCGGAGAATGGGGGAGTAGAGCTCCCCTGGCTAGAATCGAAAGGATCAGAGGTTCCTCCGATCCGAGAGTTAGATGGGGGTGGATACGAGTCCATCCCAGGAGAAGGTCAGTGGAAAATGTGTTGCACAGCTTCCCGTGTGGGAGGGGGCTGTGCGAAGGAGTTCTGCGCATAGGTGGCTCGCTGCAAATGTTGAGTCAGCTCATCCACCTTCTTCTCAATAAAAGAGACCTTATCCAATCGACTGGCCATTAATTCCAGGTCGACTAATGTGGACAGGCCCTGCGTCTCAAGTGCTCCCCTAAGGTTCGTCGCTGCGCAGGTATTCGTCCTGTCGAATAGTCCCATGGTGTCATTATTGATGGTGTTCTTGCACATATTCTCGAGAATCTCCCACACGGTGTCCTCATATTAACCTATGATGTTCCCTCCGCAAGTTGCATTGACGAACAATCTAATATCCTCACGGAGTCCCTGGTAAAAAGACTGGACTTGTTCCCATTTAGAAACTCTGTGATGGGGGCACTTTCTCATGAGTTCCTGAAAACGATCCCATGCCTCATGAAGAGGTTCTCCCGTCTGTTGCGTGAAGTGAGTAATCTGATGGCACAAGGCGTTGGTCCGACCAACGGGGAAGAACTTTTTCAAGAACTCGAATTGAAGTTCCTCCCAAGTGTTGATTGGACGGGTCTGAGTCTGATACCGGTGGGCTGCCTTGTCCATAAGAGAGAAAGAGAACATCTTCATGAGTAAGATATCCCGATTATGTGCATCTGTCCCGAAAGTCTGGGCCAGATGCTTTAGCTGTTTGATGTGCTGGAAGGGGTCTTAAGAATTAAGCCCATGGAATTTAGGTATATCATGAATCATGTTGGGCTTCAGTTCAGAATCAGGTCCTCCAGTCGGGATTCTGACTCGAGGCTCAATTGTCGCCGCAGCGGGATTATAGTGATCTCACATCATGGGACGCTGTGGTGGGTTCATGAAGTTTTGGAAGAGGTCATTGAGTCGCTGGAGCTGGTGCTGAAGATTATTCTCTTCCTCAACTGGCTGAGCCATTGTGAAAGAAGAAGGTGAGTTGGGTTCAGAATCAGAGGAGAGGTCTATGTGAAGAGTTGGTTGCACAAGCAAGGGTACCGAGGCTCGGCCTCCGGGAGAGTAAATTTCTAGAGGAGGTTTCAAGGACCTCCTACCGAACATGCACTGATGGATTAGACGAGGTTAGCAGGTGCTGAACCTAATCAAGACACCAAAAATGTTGGGTGACTATAGAGGTTCGGGGCGGATGATACCCCTTAATCAGAAGGTCGTCCACCTAAGAATTACCTGGGTAGCCAGAGAGGGTGAGTCCCTCAAAGACACTTACACGGTAGAGTGCCCCCATGGGTTACAGGGTTTCCCCCGCTCGACCTCTCTTGTCACTGAGATTCCAGGTAGACCAAAATGGGGACTTTGACCTCTTAAGTCTACCACTTTTAATTAGGATCAAGGTGCTTAGGTTTTCACTTGAACTTTAACCTTTTGAGTGCAAAGAGTGACCTAATTTAAAGGTTGGTTGATCCAAGGGATCAACTTCACTTATTAGTTCCTTTGAGAGCTTATTAGGTCTTGTCTTTTAAGGTTCAAGTGATTTAAGAGCCGAATTGCTTAGGGTTTCTCTTGATAGATGTTTTCAAGCAATGGCTTGGGCACACTTCTTTTGGGAATTCTCAATTCTTGGTTAGGAAATGTGTCTCTAAAACCCTAGCGTTGAGTCTAATTGGTCCAGTTAGTTGCCTCAAGATTAGGTAATTAGGGCTCAAGCAAGAAGGTTTTGGCCCTAAATACCTTTAGTGGATGTACAGATAGAATGTGTTGAAATTTGAAAACAGGCAACTTCTGTAATTTACTAGGTATGGACGACAGGTTATTCCTAGTTTGTTTTTTCTTTTTCTTCCTCTTTAGTATTTTAGGGGCTTAAAAGAGAGGATAGAAAATTACCTGTCCCTTGGCGTGGTTGTTGTGCGGCTGCTTGTTTCCTTCTTGTTTCCTTGTGCCTGCACAACAAAAGAGAAGAGCTCAAGTCAGTAGTAAATAAAAAATTATGGATAAATAGCTTCTAGAATGGCCGTTGCTCCCTGGCAACGATGCCAAAAAGTGTTTAATATCGTCCTTCGGGTTTTAATGATGTATTCGTTGCAGTATTATGAAAGACAATTATCACTTTAATTTATTTATTACTCGAGATTTTAAAATATCCCGAGGTCGAACTCAGGGAGCACACATCATTTTAGAAACATATGAAATCACAATTTACTATATACTGTTTTACAAAAATTTAAGAGAGAGAGAGTAAGCAAAAGTTTCTCTTTTTCTTCTCTTCTTTCTCTTGGCTTCTTCTTCTTCTCTCTTCTTTTCTTTCACTGTGCCTTCTCTTCTTCAGTCAGCTTCTCTGCCTTCTTCTTTCTTCTCCTCTGTTGCGGTTCTTCTTTTTCTCTTCCTTTTCTCTGCTGCTACTTCTTCTTCTTTCTTCAGCAGCTCCTTCCTTCTTCTTCCCTTTCACTCTTTTTCTACCTTTCCCTGTTCCGGACGTCTGCTTTTCCGAGTCGGACGCCTTATTGGCCCCGATGTTACAGTGCCTCCTTCTTCTTTCTTCTGTTGTCTTCTCTTCTTCTTTCTTCTTCGGCTGCTGCAGCTTCTCCTTCACCTTCTTCTTACGGCCAAGTCTTTGCTGCTGCCCTTCCTTCTCTTCTTCCCCTGCTCCCTGCACACGCGCGAATGCAAAACCTACCCCTACCCTTCCTCGCGTCTCTCTCTCTGAATCTCTCTTTGGTACGCTCTCCCAGAGCTGGGTAATCAGGTCAGGTCGCGTGCCCGGGTCTAGGCGCATCGGCGTGGGTGGTGCGCGTGGAGTGCATAGATCAGGGTAATCGGGTCGTGGGTCAGGTCCACGTGGGTAGTGCCGTGGACTAGACCCTGCGAGTGAGGGCGAGGGACCTCACCCCAGTGTTTCGAGGAGACAAGCCTATGTGACTTTTTCAATTTATGTGTGGGCACGTGCCCACACACTTCTGAGGTGGGACTAAAGTCCCACCTCCGATCTCGGGCGTCTGCGGGACGAAGGTTCTTCCAATTGGGGCAGCGGCAGAGGCCTGCAACCCCAATGAGGTCCTGAGTGCGTGCGCGACAGCCTTTCGCGCAACCTGGGCTGCAGACTTGGAGCTGAAGGGGCTTGGAAATGCTTGGAAGCTTGCTCCAAGCTTCTTGTCAATGGCGGCGAGGGTACAAGACCTAAAACCACCAGTACGGCCTTGCGACCCTGTCAGAATACTTGGTGAGCTTCGCCAGAGCACGGCGAAGACAGTGCAGGGGTCGGCGTGGCGTGGGGAGTGCGGATTTAGTGTCAGTGAGGTGTTGCGGTGCTTAAGGGGTGATTGGCGAGGCGGATGGAGGAGTGGAGCGGCGGGGATGCCTCGCCGGAGGGCGATCGGAGATGGAGAAGGTGGCGATGGACAGTGGTGGTCGGTGGGTGGAAATAGAAAATTAAAAAGGGGGAAATAAAAGAGAGAGTAAGGGGAAGAGTTTCACCTACTTAGCTGACGAAAGGGGGGGAGGAGGCGCTCGGCGCGTGCCTGCCGACGCCGGAGACGAAGATACCCAGAGGGGGGTAACGGTGACGAGGAGAATCTCGAGGAGAGATCGTGGAGAGCTTGCTAGAGTTGGCCGGAGATGGAGACCCATTCCTCTCGCGCATTCGCACAAGAGGAGTGCGCAATGGCAGGTCGTGGGAGGGGGTCCCTGCGAAAGAGGACGACGCAGGGAACCCCCCTTTCGTTTCTGAGAGCGGCCCCCATACCCTGCGCGGCGCCATCCTCCGCGCAAGGTCGCCGGAGGTATGGGCAGCTGCGTGGGGTGGCAGAGGGGCCGTTCTGTAAAGAACGAAAGAGAAGTTGGGGGGTAAAAATGCAAGGTTCAAAAAAGAAAAGGGTCGAAAAGTAATTCAAGAGGACCAATTTGTAAAGTAGGTCAAGATGGCCTTCACTTAGGTCCAAACTTTGGTATAAACTTAATTTTGACCTAAGGAATCCAATGGTGAAGTTTGATTTTTGGTTTGACCACGTTTGACTGGTAAATTTGTAAAAAAATGTAAATTAGGTCAAAAATTGGGTATGGTTCTCAATTTAGGTCAAGCTAGGTTCCAAAGGCCAAATTGAAGGTTCTAAATCCTAGGAAATATTTTTTCATGAATTTTAGGGGGTTTAGTTGATTTTTATCCTACCTGGAACCTCATGAATTAAAGTAGGTTTGTTTCAGGGTTATAGAATGTCATTTAATTCCTAGAAGTTGCTATAACCCTTTTCGGATCAGGTCATCCCACTTTCTTTCTTCTTATGCCTATTTGACCTGTGTTTAGACCCTTAGACACCCCGTCTGTGTACTGCATTGGTAAAATTACAGTTTTACCCCTTGTGAATTATTTTATTCTTAAATTTAGAATTCTCTGATTTATGCTTACCCTTAGGTTTTGTAGAAGCTTTTGTACACTTATTTAGATCAAAATGTGCTAGTTAGGGTTCATGATTAGGCTCTCATCAAGCAATAATTAGAACTTTGTATTACTAGCAAGTTGACAACAAGTAGCTGGATGCTTCCAACTACAGAAAAGAGAAACTAAACTAGCTAATACAAAAAATGTAAAGATGAAGAAAAGTCCTCAAAAGATGGTGAAGAGGGAGTGGTCCTTGCTCCAAGCACAACAACTTTTATGCTTGAAAAGAACTCCTCCTTGCTTCCAATATGATGGCTCCTCCAAGATTTCTCCTCCAAGGTGGGCATCAACCACCTTGATGAAGATCTCTTCCTTGCCTGGTTGTCCTTCTAGAGGAAAGCTTCTCCTTCTTGGCGTGGCACAAGGGAGAGGAAGAGAGAGGAAGAAGGCACCAACAAGGTGGGTAGGTTGCCCCCTTAATCTTGTTCTCTTCTCCTTCCTTGGCCATGGGTATAGTGGATAGAGGTAGAGAAATGTGGCAGCCAAGGATGGGAATTATGTGGTGGTAGGGTAGGGTATTTATAGGATGGGAGGGGGGGTGGTTATGGTATTTTTTTGGTGGGAAATGAAGGGGTGCCTGGATATTTTTGGAGGGAAAAATAAGAGGGAAATGAAGAGGTGCCTTGGTTTTCCCTCCAAAAATACCTTCTAGAAGGTGTTGATTTTGGAGGGAAAAAATGGAGGGTGGAGATGGGTTTTCATGGTGGTTGTAGGGTGGTGATGGAAGGGACAGTTGGCACCAAAATGAAGTGGAGTAGGTGGTCTTTTTGGTGGAGCTTAGGTAGTAGGGTAGTGATGAGAACCTCATCATGAGCCATAACTAGCTCATTTTGACCCAATACAAAGGATAAAAGCTCCTACATATCTCAAGGAAAAGCTTAACTCAGAGAATTCTGAGTTTGAGAAGAAAACAAGTCATAAGGGGTAAAAGTGCAATTTTACCAGTATAATCTGCATACAGGGTAATTCAGGGCCCAAACATAGGTCAAAACAGCTTAATAAGAATAAAAGTGGGATGAGATGATCTAGCAAGGGCTACAGCACTTCCAAGGAACCAAATGATAATCTGTAACCCTAAAACAACCCACTTCAATTCACAAGGTTCGAGGCAAAGTAAAAATAGAATAAACCCTCTAAAATTCATAGAAAAATAATCTCTGGGGTTTAGAACCATCAATTTGGCCTTTAGAACCCATTTTGACCTACATTGAGAACCATGCCCAATTAATAACTTAATTTGGGTTTTTGCGCAAATTGACCGGTCAAACAAGGTTTAATATGAAAATAAAATTCACCATCAGATTCCTTAGGTCCTAATTAGTCATGAATAAAAACTTGAGCCTAAGAAGAAACCTCCTTGACCGACTTCACACTTTGGTCCTCATATATTTACTCTTTGGCCCTCAACTTTTGAACCCTCGCATTTTGGCCCCTAACTCTCCTTCGTTCTTTGCAAACAGGTCCCTCCTGCAAAACCCTGCCAGCACCATGCTCCGGCGACCTTGCGCGGAGCATGGCGCCGCGCAGGGTGAGGTGGAGGACCTGGCAAGTGTACCGGGGGTGCCCTGCGTCGTCAGCCGTCGCAGGAGCACCCCCATGGTCATTGTAGCCCCCCATACCGGCCGTGCGAACGCACGGACGGTATGGGTTCGTATTCCGACCATTCTCCGGCGAGGGAGACACGTCGTCTCCCTCCGCCTTCCTCCCTGCTTCAACCCTATAAATACCCCCCGCCGCTCCACCGACGAAGGCAGCCTGGACCTGACGGAGAAAACCCCCAGCTTTCTTCTCTTCTTTCTCCGGCAGACGCTCACCAGCTCCGGCGACTTCCTCCCCCTCCACCTCTTCGCTCTGCCGCACTACCAGCAGCAGAGACCTCCTCCCCTGCTCTTCCCGCGCCACGCCGCACCCAGCTGGCGCCTCTCCAGCCTTCTGCTCGCCGCCGCCCCTCTCCCTGAGCATCGTCTTCTCCGGCGACAGTCGATACGACTGTCGCCCTGTTCCTCCCCCTTCGTCCCTGCAGTTAAGTTAGACTTACTCCCCTTCTCCTCCTCTTTCTTTCCCCACTTCCCACCAAACACCCTCTACCGACCCTGTTCACCCTCATCCTCTCCGCCTCCGACCACCCTCCGGCGAGCCACTCCCATCACCTCAGCGACCCACACGGCTCGCCGACTACCGCAGAACCTCCGCCTCCTCACCCTGATCCTCTTCCGCCCCTCCACTTCCCACCAAACACCCTCTGCAGACCCACCGAACACACCCACTCCCTCGCTCACAGTTTGACCTAGGACGACCTGACAGCTCCATCTCGCCCCCTGCAGACCCCCTGACCACCTTCGCCGTGCCACGGCGAAGGTCCCCCGCCTGTCTGATCTGGCCGAGAGGCCGTGCTATTGGTTTCAGGTTCCAGGCCTTGACCGCCATTGGCGAGGAAGCTCGAAGCCTGCTCGAGGTTGCTCCAAGCCGAGATATCCCAGGTTGAAAAGCCACGGCCAGCGCGGAAGAGTCTCGCGCACACACCCTGGCCCTCAATTGGAGCTGTGCGCCTCAACAGCCGATGCAATTGGGAGCACCATCCCTGCTGCAGGCGTGAGAGAATTGGGGTGGGACATTTAGTCCCACCTCGGAATCTCTCGAAGGCGCGCGGATGCATAAAGGCAAAAACTGCCTTATGCTGTTTGCCTCAGTTACCACGGGGTGAGGTCCCTCTCACCCGACCCGACCCGACTCGGCCTCGTCCGTGACCACGCTCCGCGGACCTGGCCCGACCCGATTAGACTGACCTGCACTCCTCGCCCACCACGCACGCCGGTGGGCCTGGACCCGGGCCTGACCCGAACCCGATTACCCGGTAGCGCTCTGGGAGAGCTTCCGAAGAGTGATTTCAGAGAGAGAGATACGCGGGGGAGGGGGGTAGAGTAGGTTTTTGCCTTGACGAATAAACTCTGAAGTGTGCAGGCCAAAGAAGAAGAAGCAGACCCGCTGAAGAAGAAGGAGCTGCTGCACTGTAGCGAAGGCATTGTTAAGTCGTCTCAGCACTGGCGCAGACGACGGAAGGTCAGCAGCCAAAGAAGAAGAAGACCCGCTGAAGAAAAAGGAAGAGCAACGGCCATCGCGAAAGAAGAAAAAGAGAGGTCAAGGCAGGTGAAGACAAAGAAGAGGAAGATCTGAAGAAAGCAGAAGAAAAAGAAGAAGAAGAAGAAGAAGAAGAACAGGAAGAACCAAAGACAAAGAGGAAGATCTGAAGAAAGCAGAAGAAGAAAGCAGAAGAAGAAGAAGAAGAAGAAGAACAAAGAACAGGAAGAACCAAAGACAAAGAGGAAGAAAGAAGAAAAGAAGAAGAAGCCAAATTTTCATCTCTCTCTCTCTCTTTATTTTTGTAATAGAACTTGTATATCTCTAGAATACAACTTGCTCCCTGAGTTCGACCTCGGGAACTCTTTTATTTTTCCGAGTAAAAAATTTTATATGAAAACGTTGGTAACAACCGGCTTTACTACAACGATATAACACAACCCGGTCAAACCCACGCCTATCACCATTTTGGCGCCGTTGCCGGGGAAGACGATGCTCAGGGAGAGGGGCGGCGGCGAGCAGAAGGCTGGAGAGGCGCCAGCTGGGTGCGGCGTGGCGCGGGAAGAGCAGGGGAGGAGGTCTCTGCTGCTGGTAGTGCGGCAGAGCGAAGAGGTGGAGGGGGAGCAACGGCTAATTCTAGAGGTAAACATTCCTGTATCTTTTAATTTCTGATAATCTCCTCTCTTTTGTGCAGCTACAGGAACTCAAGAAGACAAGCAACCACACGACAACCACTCCGAAGACAGGTAAATCTTTTCTCTCACTATTAACCCCTACACTCTAAAGAGAAAGAAAAGAAAAGAACAAGCAATATAGGGCTAGCCTGTCTTCCATATTTAGTAACCATAAAAGTTGCATGTTTTCAACTCATTATTTCTGCACACTATCAAGGGTATTTAAGGGCTAACACATTCTTGCTTGAGCCCTAATTACCCAACAAAGAATTAACTGGACCAAGTAGAGCCAACCTAGGATCCAACACTAGGGATTTAGAGACACACTACTTAACTCAAGAATTGAGAAAACCAAATGAAGTGTGCCCAAGCCCTTGTCTGAAAATACCTATACAAGAAAAATCCTAAACAATTGGCTCTCTCTAAACACTTGAACCCTAAAAGACAGGACCTAAAAGCTCTTAAAGAAAACAATAGGTAAAGTTGACCCCTTGGGTTAACCAACCTTAAATTAGGTCACTCTTTGCACTTAAAAAGACTAAAGTTCAAGTGAAACCTTAAGCACCCTGATCTTAAAATTGGTAGACTTAAGAGGTCAAGATCCCCATTCTGGCCTACCTGGAACCGCAGTGACAAGAGAGGTCGGGTGGGGGAAACCCTGTAACCCGTGGGGACGCTCTACCGTGTAGGGGTCTTCGCGGGACTCTCCCTCTCTGGCTGCCCAGGTAATTCTCAGGTGGACGATCTTTCTGATCAAGGGGTCCATCTGCCCCGCACCTCTATAGTCACCCAACACATTTTTGGGTGTCTTGATTGGGTCCATCACCTTCTAAACTTACCTCTCCCAACTGTGCATGTACGGAAGGAGGTCTCTAAGACCACCCTTAAGACCTCCTTTAGAAATTTACTCTCGTCAAGGCCAAGCCTCGACGCCCGTGTTTGTGCAGCAACACCCTCACATTATTCTCTCTTCTGATTCAGAACCAAGCTCTTCTTCTTCCCCCATCATGGCTCAGCCAGTTGAGGAAGAAAATAATCTGGAACACCAGCTCCAGCGACTCAATGACCTCTTCCAAAACTTCGTGCACCCACCACAGCGTCCTATGATGCGGGACCACTACAATCCTGCTGCGGTGGCAATTGAGCCTCGAGTTAGAATCCCGATTGGAGGACCTGATTCCGAACTAAAGCCCAACATGATTCACGCTATACCTAAATTCCATGGGCTTAATTCTGAAGATCCCTTCCAGCACATCAAACAGCTTAAGCATCTGGCCCACACTTTTGGATCAGATGCGCAAAATCGGGATATTCTTCTCATGAAGATGTTCTCCTTTTCTCTTATGGACAAGGCCGCCCATTGGTATCAAACTCAGACCCGGCCGATCAACACTTGGGAAGAACTTCAATCCGAGTTTTTGAAAAAGTTCTTTCCCGTTGGTCGGACCAACGCCTTGCGCCATCAGATTACACACTTCACTCAACAATCAGGAGAACCTCTCCATGAGGCATGGGATCGTTTTCAGGATCTCATGAGGAAGTGCCCCCATCACGGAGTTCCTAAATGGGAACAAGTCCAATCTTTTTACCAGGGACTCCGTGAGGACATCCGCCTTTTCGTCAATGCAACCTGCGGAGGAAACATCATGGGTCAACATGAAGACACCGTATGGGAGATTCTCGAAAACATGTGCGAGAACTCCATCAACAATGACTCCATGGGATTATTCGACAGGACGAATACCCGCGCAGCGACGAATCTTAAGGGAGCACATGAGACGCAGGGCCTGTCCGCATCAGTCGACCTGGAATTAATGGCCAGTCGATTGGACAAGGTCTCAATCATTGAAAAGAAGGTGGATGAGCTGACTCAGCACTTGCAGCGAGCCACCTCTGCGCGTAACTCCTTTGCACAACCTCCTTCCACACAGGAGACTGTGCAAAACATCCTACACCGATCCTCCCCTGGGATGGATCCATATCCATCCCCATCTGATTCTTGGACTGGAAGATCATCCGATCCTTTCTTCACCAGCCGGGGGAACTCCATTCCCCCTTTCCCTGATTCTCAGGAGGTTCCTCAGACCTGCGAGGACCTCAACGCCATCCAGAACGACCCATTCTCCAACACTTACAACCCTGGATGGCGAAACCATCCAAATTTTCAGTGGGCGGGAAATTCTCAAACCCAAAGACCACCTTTTCAGTCCCGCACACAGCCCTCTCATCACTACCAGCCGCCTCAGCCTCGGCCCAACCCTACTTATCCATCAGGGCCAAATCAAGATCAAATGTCCTTAATCCTTCAGACTCTGGCTGACATTCAAAAATCGAATGCGGCCATTCAAAAACAGCACAAGGACGAGCTTACTGAAGTTAAAACTCAGCTGGCCCAGTTGGCAAATTCTCGCCAGCCAGGCACACTCCCTTCCCAACCCCTTCCTAACCCAAATAACGTGCCAACCCAGAAGCGCGTTATGAATCCAAATTTAGGCCAAGCTCAATGGATTTATCAGGCCCCCACTGCTCCATCTCCAGACGAGATGGAAGCCTCTACTTCTCGTACGGGATTTCAGCAGCAGCCACCCCTCCTACCAAATCCAAACCAAAATCAGGCCGGATTAAATTCTGTAACAACACGTAGTGGTAAGACAACTCAGGACCAGCATTATCCAAACCACGCCCAGCCTGATAATCATGACCCTAGGATAGTTATCCAAGGTACCGCTGTTCCAGACTCACAACCAGGACCTATCCTAGAGGAACCAACCAAGATCCCGTTTCCCGAAGCCCTGACCAAGGGAAAGAAGACCACCAAACCCGTGGCCCCTGAGGAGGACCTGGTCAAGCTCTTTGAGCAGGTCCACATAAACATCCCCTTGATGGATGCAATCCGCCACGTACCAGCTTACGCACGATTTCTAAAGAATATATGTACACCCCAGCGTAAGCCGCGAACCAAGGGAGGGAGCCCAATTGTTCTGTCAGAGCAAGCCAGCTCTGTAATCCTTAGTAGACTCCCACCCAAGGCAAAAGATCCTGGAACTCCCCTGATCTCCTGTAAGATAGGTGGTACCCAATTGGACAGAGCATTATTAGACTTAGGTGCATCTATAAATCTGATACCCACATCCTTACTTGACCATCTGGAAGAATCTGAGCTGAAACCAACTGAGGTGACATTACAATTAGCAGATCGATCTATAAAGTCACCAAAAGGGATTCTCGAGGATGTTATCGTAAGAGTACGGGATTTCTATTTTCCAGTGGACTTTATAGTCTTAGACATGGATGCACCTGAGAACCCTAGGGATACACCAATCATTCTAGGGAGACCTTTCTTGGCTACTGCTAGAGCCAACATCAGCTGTGAGGAGGGCCAAATAGAGCTTAAGTTTGGAGATCAAACATTGAAAATTGATATATTTAAGGCCCAACAAGGAATTAATTGCGGCGTCATCGAGCAAATTTGTGACATCAAGACTTTGGTTGATGAATCACACCTCCAGAATGACTTGAGTATTCCTCATCAACCACAGAAGGATCTTGACCCGCAAATAGAGGAGTCCAATCCGGATGTGAACAACCCAGTAACTCCCACCCTTGAACCTCACATCTATACTGAACCACCCGCTGCTGCTGAAAACCCCATCCTTGAACTGAAACCCCTTCCTGCTCATTTGAAATACATCTTTTTGGGTTCTAATCAGACCCTTCCTGTGATCATCAATTCCAACCTCAATCCTGAACAGGAATACCGTCTGATTGTTGTCCTCCAGCAACATCGCAGAGCCATCGGATGGACCCTCGATGATTTGGCTGGAATAAGTCCCTCTTATTGTACTCATCATATCTATTCAGAAGAGGGCACACGACCTTCTCGTGAAATGCAGAGACGCTTAAACCCCAATCTGCAGGAGGTCGTGAAAAAGGAGATCATCAAGTGGTTAGATGCCGGGATCATCTACCCGATCTCCGATAGTCGTTGGGTGAGCCCGATTCAGGTCGTGCCTAAAAAGGCAGGACTCACCACTATAACGACTGAGACCGGAGAAATCATTCCTACCCGATTAGCCAACTCGTGGAGAGTCTGTATAGATTACCGTCGACTCAATTCCTCCACGAAGAAGGATCATTTCCCACTACCCTTCATTGATCAAATTCTCGAAAAACTAGCGGGAAATAGGTTCTTCTGCTTTCTTGACGGGTACTCCGGTTATAACCAGGTGGCAATCCATCCTGAGGACCAAGAAAAGACCACATTCACCTGCCCCTTCGGAACATACGCTTTCCGAAGGATGCCTTTTGGTCTTTGCAATGCACCCGCTACTTTTCAGCGATGCATGCTTGCCATATTCTCAGATATGGTAGGTGATTATCTGGAAGTCTTCATGGATGACTTTTCAGTTTTCGGAGCATCATTCGACGATTGCCTCCAGCACTTGGTCCAGATACTCAGGCGGTGCATCGACGTGAATTTGGTTCTTTCCTGGGAAAAGAGCCATTTCATGGTGCCTGAGGGAATTGTCCTGGGACACTCAATTTCGGAGAAAGGTATCCAAGTGGATCGAGCTAAGGTTAATCTGATTTCTCGCCTTCCTATGCCTAGCTCGATCAGGGACATCCGATCCTTTTTAGGGCATGTCGGTTTTTATCGACGATTTATCCCTGATTTTTCAAAAATCGCACGCCCCCTGACCACTCTTCTCTCCAAGGATGTTCCCTTCGAAATCTCCAAGGAATGCACTCAAGCATTTGAAATCCTGCGTGACCGAGTCACCCAAGCCCCGATCCTACAGTCCCCTGATTGGTCTCAACCCTTTGAGATCATGTGTGATGCATCCGACTTCGCTGTAGGAGCGGTTTTGGGGCAGAAAAATGACAAGAAACCTGTGGTCATTTACTACGCCAGCAAAACACTCGATGAGGCTCAGCGTAACTATACAGTTACTGAGAAAGAGCTGCTAGCTGTAGTATTTGCCCTAGAGAAATTCAGATCATACCTTCTGGGTTCCCATGTCATCATATACTCGGATCACACGGCTGTGAGGCATCTCCTTGCAAAGAAGGACGCGAAACCTCGATTGATCCGATGGATCTTGCTGTTGCAAGAATTTGACCTCGAGATTCGCGATAAAGCGGGAAAACAAAACGTGGTAGCTGATCACTTGTCCCGTCTTCCTTCTGAAATGATAGACCCTTCCGGACCCATCACTGAGCATTTTCCCGATGAGCACCTGCTGACTATTGGTACTAGCCTTCCATGGTTTGCTAATATTGTAAATTACTTGGCATCTCATCAGACCCCGTCCGATTGGCCGAAGGCCAAGAAAGACAAATTACGCTCCGATGCCAAGTATTACATTTGGGAAGACCCGTACCTCTTCCGCATAGGTGCCGATCAGATCATCCGGAGATGTATCCCGGAAGGGGAAGTCAACAATATCCTCTCTTTCTGCCATGACCAGGCATGCGGTGGCCATTTTGCCGGACATAAAACCGCATCAAAAGTCCTCCAGTGCGGTTTTTACTGGCCCACACTGTTCAAAGACGCATACAGTCATTGCAAGGCATGCAGTCGTTGCCAGACTTTGGGCAACATGAGCCATCGCGACATGATGCCTATGCAACCGATTCTAGTATGCGAAATCTTTGATGTTTGGGGGATTGATTTTATGGGCCCCTTTCCTGCTTCGGATGGTTTCGAATACATTCTGTTGGCTGTGGACTACGTGTCCAAATGGATCGAAGCCATACCGACCCGAACCTGTGATCACAAAATCGTTCTCAAATTCATTCATCAACACATTTTCTCAAGGTTCGGGATTCCTCGTGCAATAATCTCTGATGGGGGGACCCATTTCACAAATGCTCAGTTTAGGTCACTGATGACCAAATACGGGGTGTCTCACCGAATCTCTACTCCTTACCACCCCCAAACTAATGGTCTAGCTGAGCTGTCGAATCGGGAGATCAAGAAAATCCTACAGGTCACTGTTCGACCTGATAGGAAGGACTGGTCGTCCCGACTTCCGGAAGCATTGTGGGCCTATAGGACCGCCCACAAGACCCAATTGGGCATGTCTCCCTTTAGATTGGTGTACGGAAAGGCATGCCACCTTCCCGTCGAACTGGAGCATAAAGCCTATTGGGCAGTACGGAACTGTAATCTAGATCTTTCCAAGGCTGGGACCCACAGAAAACTCCAAATCAGCGAGATCGATGAATTACGCACAGACGCGTACGAGAACTCGCAAATCTACAAGGAGCGGGTTAAAGCCTTCCACGACAAACACATCTCGAGAAAGATCTTTCATCCTGGTCAAAAGGTCCTACTCTTTGATGCCCGACTCAAACTCTTCCCAGGAAAACTGAGATCTAAGTGGGTCGGACCATATTTGGTCCGACAGGTTTTTGGAAATGGAGCAATCGAAATCAGTCCACTCAGCCACGATTCTGAACCTTTCATCGTGAATGGTCAAAGACTCAAGCCGTTCATTGATGTAACTTCTACTGATTTGGCTGAGGCATCTTATATCCTCCTTTCCCCTTGAGCTTATTGCGCCCAGCCGATGGCGTAAAACTCAGCGCTTAACGGGAGGCGGCCCGTCATTCTCTTTGAAAACCTGAAACTTGTTCTGACACCTTTCAGCACTCGAAGTTCACCCTGAACTAAGACCCCCTAGGTTACAATGAGGACATTGCAAATCTTAGGCATGGGGGGGTAGGAAAGTGCAAAAACTTGTAAGAAAAGGTTTCAAGCAAAAAAATTCACATATGCCAAAAATACCATAAAAATTAAAAAATTTTTCGAAAAAGAATAAGAGGAAAAGAGGAGAAGGAAAATTTTGTGAAGGAGAAAAGAAACAAAATGAAAAAGGAGCACAAAATTATAAGAAAAGTTGATAGTCATTAGTAAGGAACTAAGGAATTAACCTAAGTTCTAGACCTCATTCAAGAAAATAACTGAAAAGTGCACAATGAGATTAGTAAGAATGCAAACCTTAGGCATTCTTGAATAGACTCTTAGTACTCATTAAGATCTGGACACTCCTCAAGAGGTTGAGGAAAATGAAAAGCTGAAGTATTAGGTCTAAGGCTTAGGGAGTATTCGGCCTCGTTAACTAATTTTTGGTTTACGGGACTCAGTAACCTAAGCACCCTAATCTCACACACAGCCTGGTTCAGTAAGCATAAAAATCAGAATCACGCAGAAGCGTCGCAAAAATCTGAAAAGAACACCTAGAATAGGAATGGCCGATCAACACAAGTTGATTTGGACGAGTTCCCAGCGCGGAGAGGCGGGAAATCCCCTCGAAGATGCGTAACAAAATATCATCTCCTCGGTGCTTGTCTCTTAGGATATTTACATATCCTACGGGGGGCATGTAAGCACTCTGCTGGTTCAGATTCCATGGATGGCATTATCTCGAAGTGTCAATTGCCAGGGTCTGGATTCGGCCACGGAACACCATGGATGGGATTATCTCGAAATCTCAATAGCCAGGGTTCCGGGGGTTGCCATGGGCGGTGCTATCTCGAAGCATCGATCGCCAGGAACCCTTGAGGATTGATGATGGGAGCAAGGAATCTGATACAGACCGTGTTGAAAAGCCAATCCTAGACTAGAACTAAAAAGAAAAAGAGAGAGAAAACTCTCCAAACAGAAAAAACTTTCTATCTCTCTCTTACAAAACGCACTGCGAACTGAGCCAGGGCTAAAATCATTTCAAGCACGGGTGCTTTAACCACGAAGTCCAATAAACCTTAGGTTAGTTCTTGTGGGCCTTAAAAACCTTTGCTAAAAGACTGAGGCTAAGGCTAGACAGATTTGGATCTTGATTGGTACTAGAGTATCTTTTAGGCCTATGGTCAGCATTCTAACCTAATCTATGCTCAAATAAAAAGGCACTTATCTAAAACCATTGAAAACTTCATGGTCTAGAACAAGGGTTGAAACCTTAAGTTTTTTTTTTTTTTGCTAAGGGACTAGCAAAAGCTAGGCATGGGGGTATGATGAGAACCTCATCATGAGCCATAACTAGCTCATTTTGACCCAATACAAAGGATAAAAGCTCCTACATATCTCAAGGAAAAGCTTAACTCAGAGAATTCTGAGTTTGAGAAGAAAACAAGTCATAAGGGGTAAAAGTGCAATTTTACCAGTATAATCTGCATACAGGGTAATTCAGGGCCCAAACATAGGTCAAAACAGCTTAATAAGAATAAAAGTGGGATGAGATGATCTAGCAAGGGCTACAGCACTTCCAAGGAACCAAATGATAATCTGTAACCCTAAAACAACCCACTTCAATTCACAAGGTTCGAGGCAAAGTAAAAATAGAATAAACCCTCTAAAATTCATAGAAAAATAATCTCTGGGGTTTAGAACCATCAATTTGGCCTTTAGAACCCATTTTGACCTACATTGAGAACCATGCCCAATTAATAACTTAATTTGGGTTTTTGCGCAAATTGACCGGTCAAACAAGGTTTAATATGAAAATAAAATTCACCATCAGATTCCTTAGGTCCTAATTAGTCATGAATAAAAACTTGAGCCTAAGAAGAAACCTCCTTGACCGACTTCACACTTTGGTCCTCATATATTTACTCTTTGGCCCTCAACTTTTGAACCCTCGCATTTTGGCCCCTAACTCTCCTTCGTTCTTTGCAAACAGGTCCCTCCTGCAAAACCCTGCCAGCACCATGCTCCGGCGACCTTGCGCGGAGCATGGCGCCGCGCAGGGTGAGGTGGAGGACCTAGCAAGTGTACCGGGGGTGCCCTGCGTCGTCAGCCGTCGCAGGAGCACCCCCATGGTCATTGTAGCCCCCCATACCGGCCGTGCGAACGCACGGACGGTATGGGTTCGTATTCCGACCATTCTCCGGCGAGGGAGACACGTCGTCTCCCTCCGCCTTCCTCCCTGCTTCAACCCTATAAATACCCCCCGCCGCTCCACCGACGAAGGCAGCCTGGACCTGACGGAGAAAACCCCCAGCTTTCTTCTCTTCTTTCTCCGGCAGACGCTCACCAGCTCCGGCGACTTCCTCCCCCTCCACCTCTTCGCTCTGCCGCACTACCAGCAGCAGAGACCTCCTCCCCTGCTCTTCCCGCGCCACGCCGCACCCAGCTGGCGCCTCTCCAGCCTTCTGCTCGCCGCCGCCCCTCTCCCTGAGCATCGTCTTCTCCGGCGACAGTCGATACGACTGTCGCCCTGTTCCTCCCCCTTCGTCCCTGCAGTTAAGTTAGACTTACTCCCCTTCTCCTCCTCTTTCTTTCCCCACTTCCCACCAAACACCCTCTACCGACCCTGTTCACCCTCATCCTCTCCGCCTCCGACCACCCTCCGGCGAGCCACTCCCATCACCTCAGCGACCCACACGGCTCGCCGACTACCGCAGAACCTCCGCCTCCTCACCCTGATCCTCTTCCGCCCCTCCACTTCCCACCAAACACCCTCTGCAGACCCACCGAACACACCCACTCCCTCGCTCACAGTTTGACCTAGGACGACCTGACAGCTCCATCTCGCCCCCTGCAGACCCCCTGACCACCTTCGCCGTGCCACGGCGAAGGTCCCCCGCCTGTCTGATCTGGCCGAGAGGCCGTGCTATTGGTTTCAGGTTCCAGGCCTTGACCGCCATTGGCGAGGAAGCTCGAAGCCTGCTCGAGGTTGCTCCAAGCCGAGATATCCCAGGTTGAAAAGCCACGGCCAGCGCGGAAGAGTCTCGCGCACACACCCTGGCCCTCAATTGGAGCTGTGCGCCTCAACAGCCGATGCAATTGGGAGCACCATCCCTGCTGCAGGCGTGAGAGAATTGGGGTGGGACATTTAGTCCCACCTCGGAATCTCTCGAAGGCGCGCGGATGCATAAAGGCAAAAACTGCCTTATGCTGTTTGCCTCAGTTACCACGGGGTGAGGTCCCTCTCACCCGACCCGACCCGACTCGGCCTCGTCCGTGACCACGCTCCGCGGACCTGGCCCGACCCGATTAGACTGACCTGCACTCCTCGCCCACCACGCACGCCGGTGGGCCTGGACCCGGGCCTGACCCGAACCCGATTACCCGGTAGCGCTCTGGGAGAGCTTCCGAAGAGTGATTTCAGAGAGAGAGATACGCGGGGGAGGGGGGTAGAGTAGGTTTTTGCCTTGACGAATAAACTCTGAAGTGTGCAGGCCAAAGAAGAAGAAGCAGACCCGCTGAAGAAGAAGGAGCTGCTGCACTGTAGCGAAGGCATTGTTAAGTCGTCTTAGCACTGGCGCAGACGACGGAAGGTCAGCAGCCAAAGAAGAAGAAGACCCGCTGAAGAAAAAGGAAGAGCAACGGCCATCGCGAAAGAAGAAAAAGAGAGGTCAAGGCAGGTGAAGACAAAGAAGAGGAAGATCTGAAGAAAGCAGAAGAAAAAGAAGAAGAAGAAGAAGAAGAAGAACAGGAAGAACCAAAGACAAAGAGGAAGATCTGAAGAAAGCAGAAGAAGAAAGCAGAAGAAGAAGAAGAAGAAGAAGAAGAACAAAGAACAGGAAGAACCAAAGACAAAGAGGAAGAAAGAAGAAAAGAAGAAGAAGCCAAATTTTCATCTCTCTCTCTCTCTTTATTTTTGTAATAGAACTTGTATATCTCTAGAATACAACTTGCTCCCTGAGTTCGACCTCGGGAACTCTTTTATTTTTCCGAGTAAAAAATTTTATATGAAAACGTTGGTAACAACCGGCTTTACTACAACGATATAACACAACCCGGTCAAACCCACGCCTATCACCAGGTAGTAGGCTATGAAGTGGAGCAAGGTTGAGCTAAGCTAAGCTAACTTAGCTAGTAGAGTAGTGGAGGAGTAGCTAGGGTTTGGATGAGGAGCTGAAGTTGGAGCTGCATGATCTTCCTAGAGCTAATAGTAGCTGAAGCAAAGTTGCTTAAGAACTCAGAAGCTAGCTTAGCTAGCTAGTTCTTTACTAGTAGCTAAGCTAAGCTAATCTGAGCTGGCTTTTTCTAGTCTGGAGCTTAGGTGAGCTGGAGTTGGTCCTCCCAAAGACTACCCAGCTAATTTAGATAGCTAGCTTAGGTCAAGTAGCTCAGCTCAACTTAGTTGAGCTGAGCTGAGTCCTCGGGAGCAGGAGTTGAGCTGGGTGATTACTTCTTCAACTGACTAGGTCTAGCTAATTGATGGCAGTAGCTAGTCCTAGCCAGCTTGAGCTTCCAGTGAATAGAGCTGGAGGAGCTGGAATGGAGTTGGGATCAACTGTCTTGAGCTAGTTTGAGTTGCCATCCAGCTGAGGTGAGCTGAATGAAGCTGAGGTGAACTAGCTTAAGCTACCATTCAGCTGAGATGAGCTGAATGGAGCTAAGGATGAGTTGATCCAGCTAGAATAAGCTAGGATCCAACTAGGATGAGTTAGATCTAGCTGTGATCCAGCTGATATGGACTTTCCCTTCATCTTCTGCCTTCTAGAGTACCAAGGCTTGTGGGATCTAACTATCTGCCTATCCCTGACACTCAGGTAAATGCATCAGAAACACAATAAAATGCAAATGCATGCCTATCCTAAGTAAATGCCTAAATGTAGCCCAAAAACTTGTTTGTGGGGTTAAAACCCTAAGAGCTTGATCTGTGTTAGGGCATAAGAATGATGATAACTGGCGTTTATCAATTGATGATAAGTCTGAGGATGGAGACTATGTGGATTCATCCAATTTGCGCCTGGCTCTTACTAGGGGGCTGTCGGTCATCATTTTACTATAGAGCCCTCGAGGAGTATGGGTTTCCCACATTAGGTAAGTGCCCAATTCTACAGTGTGGTTTGTGCTGGATCTTATGGCCCACTCAGAGACTGGCTCAAGCTTTGATCATGGGAAAAGGTGAAGGGACGAACCATTCACCCCAAGAATCGTGGGAACATAAGAAATTGAGCCTTTAAAACCTTGATTCACAAATTGATTTGATGCCCAAAAATTGATTAATCAAGAAACAAAATGCCCTAATATTGGAATCTTGACTCATGGAGGAGGCTCCAAGTGATTCCAGAGATGGCGACTACTCAAAGACAATAGCCTACTCAGAGCGTGGCTAGGTTTAATGCACCCCTGCCTACAGGATGAGTTCACACCTTATCTTTGAGGGATGTGCAGGCCTCTCCTTTTATGTTGGTGGGTATGGTTACAATTAACAAGCGGCTGATCTTTATTTTGCTTGAATTTGGTGCTTCCCATTCTTTTATATCTCTCGAGTTTGCCATAAAACATAAGAAGCCAGCTATCATATTAGATGAGCTTCTAGAAATTAAGTGTCCAACAAGACAGTTATTTCTCACCAAAACAGTCTATAGAGATTGTGTGGTTTACATCAGGGGGCTACAAGTTGTTAGGCTACCTAATGTAGTTTGAGATGGAGGACTTTGATGCCATTTTAGGAATGGATTGGTGACACACCATGCACACATCAATTGCTTCAAAAATAAGGTTATCTTCCCCATCTTGGAAGTGCCACAGTTTGGGTTTTTTGATTGAGTGGAGGACAAACCCATCAAGTGTATCTCGGCTTTGCAAGTTGCATGATTATTGATGAAAAGATGCAGTGACTACCTCACTTGTGTGCCAACAGCTCCAATAGAGAAGCTGTAATTAATTACCATGCTAGTGGTTTAGGAATATGAGAATGTCTTTCTATAGGATCTTCCTATACTTCCTTCAGATAATAAGATCAAGTTTGAGATCTCACTCATCCCCAGAATGAACTCGATATCGATCACCCCTTATCAGATAGCACCTTTGGAATTGTAGGAGTTGAAGGTACAACTTTAAGAGTTACTAGAGAAAGGTTTTATTAGGCCTAGTGCGTCACCTTGGGGAGCTTTAGTTCTATTTCTGAAGAAGAAGAATGGTACCTTACACTTTTGCATCGATTATCGTTAGCTAAATAATGTGACCATCAAGAACAGATACCCGCTCTCGTGCTTTGATGATTTGTTTGACTAACTGCATGGCGCTATGATATGTGAAACCCGCTTAAGGGTAAATCATATCATTGTAGCACAAGAATATGTGATCGCTAAAAATTGTGTTTCTGAACTTGTAATGGAATAAAATCATAGTAAACGAGAGTCCAGGTCATATCTTAGGAAAGATTTTGGCTGAGTTACTTCCTAACCAATCCTAAGTATGTAGAAATATTTTTGGTTTTTGGAGATATTTTTTTATTTTTTTTGGATCTTTCTATTAGATCAGGGCAATCTTGCCGATTTAACCCCTAGTGCAAAATGCATGACTAAACTAGATAAAATGATGTCCTAAATTTCTACTGATTTTTCCTAAGAATCTTGACTAGATAATGAAGTAATTGTAATTTATTTCATGTCAATCCAAGTGTATAAAAATTTACAAAATTTGGACAAGTCTAGAGAATCAGGTTTTGTTTTGGCTTTGACCCTTTGTTGATTCGTGAATTTTGTAAAATAATTGGAAATGATTTTTGCACCAAAATTTTGCAAAAATACTCATTAGTATTTAAGGTATTGAAAAAATTAGGTGATTTATGAAAGTGCAAAATAGTCAGGGTGAATTTTGAAAAGGGAACTTGTGAATTTATGAGAAAATACGATTGCTGCAAATTTGTAGAGAACACAGCACACACACATTATTTTTGGATTTTTGAGATAATGAAACAAGTAAACAGCTAACTAACCAGAAAAGATACTAGAGAGAGAGATGGAAACATAAATATGAATTTATTGCTCCTAATGAAAGAGTTCACAACTAAAAATAAACTAAGAAGAAGAAGAGGAAGAAGAGAATGAGAGTAAAGAAAAAGAAGTAGTCGTAGAGATGACAAAGACGAAGAAGCCTAAGATGGTTCAAGAAGGGTATTGCCTAAAGCCCTCGGAAGTAGAGGAAAGCTTCAAAGGATGTCTAGAGAGATGTCGAGGAAGAAGTCGAAAAAGATCCCAAAGAGGAAGAACTTGAGGTGGAAGGAGAGATAATGGAGAACCTAAGTAGCCAAGGGATTACCTAATAGTCTAAGGGACTTAAGGAGATTGTTAGAAGGTGGAAGAAGGTGGAGGATGGGGGACAACCTGAGAGGAAGAAGAAGGTGGCCGTGGAGGAGCTATAGAGGAGGAAGAAGCTAAGAAAGTAGAAGAAGATCTACGGAGGAAGAAGTATGGAGGAGAATTGTGTCTCGACAAAGAAGGCCAAGTGGTGTTTATATAGACCTAAGGGAAGAGGGTGGACATCTAAGGTGGCTTGGGAGGCAAGGTTTAGGTTTAGGTTTTTGGAAATTGGGATTAGGATAAGGATTATCTAAATAGGAAAATAGAAATCCTAATTGTCTTGGGAATAGGGTTTCTAGAATGTGGTGGATGATTATTAGGTTTAAATGGCCATGGGTTTTGGGTCTCTTGGAGGCTAAGGTGGCGCACAAGAATATGGAGGAGGGTTCATGTTGGGTCTTTAAGGAGGGGCTCTTGGGTCTTGCAATTAAGGCACTAAATCAAAGGCTTAGGATAAGGATTTGTTGATTGGAACTAAATGATTGAAATAGGAAATTAGGAGACCTAAGGAGGTGAAAACTAAAGGTTAATTGGAGGCTATTTTTGGTGTAGGATTAGAGTTTGGAAAGAGGTGTTGGACGGCCATAAATGAGCTTCTAGAATAGGATTCAATCACATCCTTAATTGTGTTCACATGAAGATTTGATTTGTAGCAATTTAAGGAATGTGATTGGATTGTAATTTATGGTGATTAATTGTCACATATTACAAATTAATTTGAAGAATATTTAAGACAAGTTTGGTATATAAAATTATGTGGCACATGTGGATAAGATGCAGGACCCCATAGTATGGATTAGGACAAAGAAGCTAGTGACACTGGAGTGTACGTTAGGTTTTTAGGACTAAATTTAGGATGGATCCTAGGGTTAGGGAAAATGTTTTGGGAGCTAAGTGGAGCTGGTTTAAGGTTAGGATTAGGTATTGGGATTAGAGTTTTGGGTGAGGCTGAAATAGGTAGGTTCTAACTAGGGTTAGGGCTAGAGTTTTTTATGGCTTGAAAAGATTCTTCTCCTCCCAATTGAAGCTCTGGGGACCTATATTCCTGCTTATTCTCGTCATGAACCTGAGTAAAGAATTCTTGCACATAGTAAGACCTCAAATTAGCACACAATAGGCACAAAATTATAGTTTTACCCTAGCATGCAAATATGCAATTATGTACATGATGACTTAAATCTAATGTAACTAACACTCAAAACCAGCAAAACTAAGGATGTTAACATATCATTATGCTCACTTATCATGGTACTATATTCTTGAAGGGTGGTTTGCGATCAAGCTACCATCAACTCAAGATCAAGGAGGCAGATGTATTAAAGACTACTTTTTGGATGCATTATGGACATTATAAGTTCCTAGTGATGCCATTCGAACTGATGAATGATCTAGTTGCATTCATGGATTTAATGAACCCAGATATTTCATTTGTATCTAGGTCACTTTGTCGTGGTGTTTATCGATGATGTTCTCATCTATTCTCGTGATGGACAACACAAGCAGCATCTCCACTTAGTTTTGGAGACCTTGAAGAAGCATAGGCTATATGCCAAGTTTAGCAAGTGCAAATTCTGGCTGCGTGAGGTGACCTTCTTAGGCCATGTGATATTAAGCATGGGGATTTCTGTTGATCCCTTCAAGATGGAAGTTGTGGTGAAGAGGGAGCAACTCGAAATAGTGACAAAAATATGTAGTTTCCTAGGGTTGGCTAGGTATTACTAGCGATTCATTCAAGGATTCTCATAAATCACCCTTTTGTTGACACAGAAGAATGCACCTTTTGTATGGACTAAGGATTGCGAAGGCAACTTTTAAATGCTCAAGGAGGAGTTAACGACGATTTCTGTTGTTACAATACCTAGCAGTGGTGGTGGATTGACAAAAACCCATTTTCGCGCATTTGAAAGTCGTCGGAAATCGTAGTATAATCGCGCAAAAACGTTCGTCAAAAATTGATTCTAAAGATAACGAGACTTGAGTCCCAGTTGTTCGTCTCTGGGAGGCATTGCTTTTACTTTTGAAATCGATCTTTTTGCCGCTCTACTTTATTTAGAATCGCATGCCGGTTCGTGATTATTACGTATTTACGTACGACATGCTTAGTTGCAAGAATATTAAGAGTTAGAAACAGGCAACATTAATCACGCAAAAGATAATAGCAATCATTAAGCTCATGGTGATTTCAAACAGATAGATATATATATATATGTGTGTGTGTGTGTTTTCATTCATTCATTTGGGAGTTGTTGCACAAGGAATCTAAAGGAAAGCTTGTACATAAATACTTGAAAATTAAATCTAGCTACCAGAAAATGATCGCATACAATAATCGATGAGGGGATTTTGCATTCATCATTGGGGGAGAAGTAATACTACACTACTAAGCAGTAAATAAAAGTAGTAAATATACGAAGAGCATAATCTAAATCTAGCAGAATGGAAGGGCATTCAGGGGTGGTCCCCGATGGCCTTTGAGTGTTTGAGAGAAGATGGAGGGGTGGCTAATGGAACTTAGGCCGATCCTTGGAGAGAGGTTGGGGAGCTGATCCAGCTTCCTGGCGTAGAGATGGTGGCCTCCATGGTGGTGCTCAACTCGTGGAGGTGGAGTGGAGATGGAAGTGGCTATTCTAAGTGGAATGGATGCCAAGGAAGTGAACGGGTGCAAATGGCCACCCAAGGGGTCATTTTATAGACCTAAGGGAGGCTCTCTAGAGAATCATGGAATTCTCTAGAGAGGCCTATGGTGGGAGCTCGTGGGAGAGTGAGAGAGGGTGGATGGTGGTTTTTAGATCCACCAAATGTGGATCTAAAAATTGAATGGCTCTTGGTTGCTATTTTTGGCAACCAAGGCAACCACACATGGTAGAGAGTTCTAGAGAACTCTAGGCTTGGTATTTTCGTGTGGATGGTGTGTGTGGGTGTGTATGGGTTGAAACTTAGGTGGCTAGGATGATTAGGTTAGGTTCTAGTGGGTATAGGTCAAGGTATGTCTCAAATTAGGGTTATAAACCCTAATTCACTAAGGTAAACTGCAATTAAACTTAATACAAGTTTAATTGGGTGTGTGAAAACTTAAATGAGAGTAAAAAAACTCAATTAATTTAGGTCTAGGTCAATTGGACTCTCACTGAGTCCAATTGGACAGTGTGTGCTGAGATCAGGGCTCAATTGGACTCAATGAGTCCAATTGAATAGGCTGATGGAGTTGACTAAGATCCAAGTCAATTAGGTTTAGTGAGGACCTAATTAGGTCCTTAGGGAGGTCTAGAGGTGATGTACTAGGGTTACGGCACCTTACTTTAGGTTCCTATGGGGTTGGAATTGGGTTTAGGGACCTAGAGATCCAAGATCAAGGCTTAAATCTCAAAACAGGAATTGGAGAGCAGTATCAGACGTCTAATAATATAATAAGACGTCTAATAATATAATAAGACGTATAATAATATAATCAGACGTCTTATACTCAAAAATCAGAAGTCCAGACTTGTTGTCTGGACGTCCAATCAGAGTCAGGAAGGATTTCGGGTTCTGTTTTGGGTATTCTGCAGAAATTGGACGTCTAACAAAGTGTCTGGACGTCCAATAACACTGCAGAAGTGGGTTTGAAGTGTGCGGGAGTTGGCTAAGGGTCCTGGACGTCCTAAAACTTATCTGGACGTCCAAAGAAGGGTTGGAACTAGGGTTTTAGGGCTTCCTAAGGTCTTGTGACCTAATCTAAGGGTGGCTAAGGCTTGTGGAAGTCTCTAGGCTATCCTAGGGCTAGGATGGACCTAAGCTCTTCACATTTTACTGCTTTATTTCTACTTAATAGAATAGAAAACCTTTAACCCCCTTACATTATTATTCCTACATCTAAACTAGGCCTTCTGCTCCAGCTCTGCTACAACTCCCGTTATTCCTGATCCAGCTTCAGATCCAGCTCCTGATCAGCTTATTCCCTGCAATCGACATAATGTACTTAATCAGCGCATTATAACATTATTTTATGCATAGCTAAAGGAAAGAGTAAAGATGCAGATAATGCGTATGCATGCATGAATAACCCTAACTTATGCTGAGTCCTAGCCTAATTTAGGTCAATTAAGACCTATGATTGCTGCGCAATCATGGATTCATGGTCTATATTGACGCACCTCACCAAGGTCTGGGTTGTGTGCTGATATAACATGGACATGTGGTCGCTTATGCTTCAAGGTAGTTGAAACCATATGAAAAGAATCACCTGAATCATGACCTAAAGTTGTTAGCCATAGTCTTCACCTTGAAGATCTAGTGACACTATTTGCATGGTAAGACCTTCGAGATCCACATTAACCACA
Source organism: Thalassia testudinum (assembly GCA_037157565.1). NCBI lineage: Eukaryota > Viridiplantae > Streptophyta > Magnoliopsida > Alismatales > Hydrocharitaceae > Thalassia > Thalassia testudinum. The sequence goes on from JAZHRO010000024.1 coordinate 98,403,672, forward strand.
AGAGCTTGAAGTATCTGTTTAATCAGAAGGAGTCGAATTTAAGGCATCGTTGTTGGATGGAACTTCTGAAGGACTATGATTGCTTTATTATCTACCATCCAGCGAAGTGCAACATAGTTGCTGATGCCCTTAGTAGGAAGCTGTTGGCAAGATTAGCAACACTTCAAGCACAAAGGTGGAACCAGATGATCCACGCAGCATACTTGAAGCAATAGAAAGTGGTTGGATATTTGGGGGAAATGACTGTCTTAAGGCGAATGTGCTCCAAGCTAATTGACCATATTATTAGCACACAAATGGATGACCTAGAGCTATAGACACTCCACGATTAGCTCCTTACACTCCATGATCAAGTCCTCATGAGAAATCTAGGAGACCTCACCTTCATAAATGGAGTATTCAGATGCTGTGGTAAGCTTTGCATTCCTTGAGATGGTGCATTGTGAAGATAACTATTGGTAGAAGCCTGCTGTAGCAGGCTCACTATCCACCCAGGGAACAACAAGATGTACCATGATTTAAAGAAAGGCTTTTGGTGGCATGGTATGAAAAAGAATGTAGTGAAGTTTGTGAGGCAGTGCTTAGTCTGTTAGTAGGTGAAGGTAGAACACCAGAGGTTCGCTAGTCAGTTGCTGCCTCTTTTGATACTGTAATGGAAGTAGAAGAGTGTCTCTCCATGGATTTTGTCACTGGACCACCATTGGAATAGAGAGGACACGACATGGTTTGGGTGATCGTCAATCAACTAATGAAGTTAGGATGATTCTTTCCAATCAAGATGACTTATGGGCCATCACAATTTGTGGGGTTGTATATTCAGGAGATTATGTGACTTAATGGTGTACCCAAGGAAATCATTTCAGACAGAGACACCGAGTTTACTTCCTAGTTCTAAGGAAGTTTCTAGCAAGCCTTAGGGACTTAGCTTAACCTCAGTAAGACATATTACCCATAGAGCGATGGGTAGTCAGAGTGGACAATTCGAACCTTGGAGGACCTATTATGGGTCTGTATTCTTGAATGGAAAGGCTCTTGGGAGGACCACCTTCCTTTAGTGGAATTCACTTACGATAATAACTATCATGCCAACATTGACATGGTCCCTTATGAGGCATTATATGGTCAGAAGTGTACGTCTCCCCTTTTTTAGGATGAAGATGAAGTAAAGTGGGAAGTAGGTCTCAAATTGATGTGCTAGAGGAAGGAGATTATTGAGCAAATCCAAAAGAAGCTCATCAGAACACAGAGCCAGTAGAAGAGTTATGCAGATCGTAAATGGTGAGATATCCAATTTAAGGTCGGTGACTTTGCTTTCCTTAGGGTATCACCTATGAAGAGCATATAGAGGTTTGGAGTGAAGGGAATGTTGGCACCAAGTGATAGATGTTAGTTTATCATCATTCTTGTGCCCTAAAACTGACCTAGCTCTTAGGGTTTTAACTTCGCAAACGTGTTTTCGGGCTGCATTTAGGCATTTAACTAGGATATGAATGCATTGCATTTTAGTTGTATTTTTAATGTGTTTACTTGAGTGTCAGGGATAGACAGAGAGTCAAATCCTACAGAACTTAGCACTCGGGAAGGTAGAAGATGAAGAAGAAGCTCCTTTCAGCTGGATTCCAGCTAGATCCAGCTCATCCCAATTGGATCCCAACTTATTCTAGCTGGATCAACTCATCCCTAGCTTCATTCAACTCATCTGAAGTAAATGGTACCTCTAACTAGTTCACCTTAACTCTATTCATCTCACCTTAGTTGGATGGCAGCTCAAACTAGCTTAAGTCAGTTGATCCCAGCTTCATTCCAGCGCCTTCAACTCAGAAGAGTTCACTGGAAGTTCAACTTGACTAGGACTAGCTACTAGCTAGACCTGGTCAGCAAAAGATGACCCTAACCAGCTCAGGCCAGCTCAAGTCCAGCTCCCGAAGACTCAACTCAACTCAGTTGAGCTACTTGACCTAAGCTAGCTACTCTAGCTAGCTCAGTAATCTCTGGGAAGATCAGACCCAGCTCACCTTAGCTCACATCAGCAAAAGCCAGCTCATCTCAACTTGGTTTAGCAGCTAGCAAAGAACTAGTAAGTTAAGCCAGCTAAGGTAGCTCTTTGTAGCTCTCTTCAGCAGCCACTAGCTCCAGTGCAGCTCAAGACAGCTTCCTCCATCTCATCACCTCCAAAACCCTAGCTCCCTCTTCCTCTCTACCCTACTCCCTACTAGCTAAGCTAGCTTAGGTTAGCTAGTCACCTCCTTGGCCACCAAAACCTAACCCTAAAACCCACTTAACTAGCTTCACCAACTAACCTTACCTAAGTCCACCTAAGCTACTACCACTCCACCTCAATCTTGGCACCAACCCTATATATCTCTTCGCCCCTCTCTACCACCAAAAGACACCACCAAGTTCCCTCCAAAACCACACAAAAATGGTGCCAACTTTTTCCCTCCAAAACCCTTGAAATCCAACCCTACACCTACCCCTTCAACCCATCTCCACCCTCCATCTTTTCCCTCCAAAATCAGCACCTTCTAGAAGGTATTTTTGGAGGGAAAACCAAGGTACGTCTTCGTTTCCCTCCCATTTTCCCTTCAAAAATATCCAATCACCCCTTCATTTCCCTCTAAAAAAATACCACAACCACCCCCTTCCCATCCTATAAATACCCTACCCTAAAACCACATAATTCCCATCTCCTCTCCATTAGTTAGGCTACATCTTCATCATTTAGATTAGGTTCCATCTTCATGCCAAGGAGGAAGAAGAAGAGAAGAAGATCAAGGGAGCACACACCTGCCCCCTTGGTGCATTCTTCCTCTCCTTTTCCCTTAACCATGCCAAAGGAGGAGATCTTCAACACTAAAGGGATGGCTAGGCAAGAGGAGAAGCAAGGTGGTTGACGCCCACCTTGGAGGAAAGCTTAGAGGAGTTATCATATTAGAAGCAAGGAAGCACTCTTCTCAAGCACAGGAGCTGCTGTGCTTGGAGCAAGGACCATTCCTTCTTCACCATCTCTGGAGGATTTTTCTTCATTTCTATTTTCTTTGTATTATTTAGTGTAGTGTTGGGAACACCATCATGAGCCCTAACTAGCCCATTTTGACTCAATGAAGAGAATAAAAGCTCCTACGTAACCAACATGAGGTCACAATTCACTGAATAACCTTTCTGAGAGAAAAGTAAGAAACAAGGGGTAAAAATGAAATTTACCATTGCAGTAGAACAACGGATTTTCTCAATGGCTAAACACAGGTCAAAAGGTTTTAAGAAGATAAAAAGTGGGTTGGATTTGACAAAAAAGGGTTTGTTTGTACCCTGTGAATTAAATGACTTCTTAAAACCCTAAAATAGACCCACTTGATTAACCAAAGTTCTGGTCAGGATAAAATTCGCCTAAACCCTCTAAAAATCATAGAAAAATATTCTCTAGGGTTTAGAACTTTCAATTTGGCCATTGGAACCCATTTTGACCTAGAATGGGATCTTAGACAGATATTTACCCTAAATTGGATTTTTGCATAAATTTCCCCGTAAAACATGGGAAAACCCAAAATTCAACTTCACCATTGGATTCCTTAGGTCCAAATTAGGTTTGTACAAAAATTTGGATCTAAGGGGAACTCATGTTGACCCACTTTGCAAATAGGTCCAGCCTGATTACATTTATACCCCTATCTTTCAAAAGATTTTGCAAAAGCCCCCCTAGCTTCTTCATTGTTCTTGCAATTAGGTCCCTCTACCATTATAGCGGAGGAATCTTACTCCGACGAGTTTTAGAAGGTGGTTTCTCCTTGATTTCTCAAAGAATCCCCTCAAAATTGGAAGGGAGATTCTTTGAGAAAACCCCTCCAATGTGAACCCAATTTGATGCCCTACTTGTTATCCAATCTCTCATGCGAACGCATGAGAGATTTGGGTCTCTTTTGAAGTTGCCACCTTCGGCGATCTTAACAACATTCCAAGCATAAATCCCCCTCCAGAGATCTATTTAAGGAGCCCCAAATCCAACCAACTCCTCCAAGCTTGAAATCGACCGGGAAACCCCCTCAAATTCTTCTCTCCTCCTCTGGCTGATTCGCTCATCAAGCTCCGGCGACCTTCCCTGATCTTCCTTATCGCCTGACCACAATACTAGTGGCAAGTTCTTTTTCCTTTCATTCGTCCATGTTGCGCAGCACCCGCCGACGCCATTGTCTCCCCTTCATCCTCACCGACCGTCCCTCCCTGAGCGCCTTCATCTCTGGCGTCGACAGTACGCGCTCGACGCCATCCTCGCCTTCCCTTCGTCCACTATCACCCTAGATAAGTCCCCTTCACCCTCTACTTCCTTTCCCTCTCTTTATTTCCCTAAACCAACCTTCGATGCCACTGACCACCATCACCTTCTCCACCTCCGGCAATACCTCCTACAAGGTGCTCCTGTCGCTCCGCACCTCCATCCACCTCGCCAACCACCCTACGACCTCCGCCTCAACTCCCTAATCATAACCCCTTACTCCATTGACTCCTTCGACCACCCAAAAGCACCCCCGAGCACACCCACACATACGCACACAGTGTGCCCTAGGCACGCTCGCACAGGCATCCCCACGACACGCCGACCATCGATGCACATTCACCGTGCCTCAGCGAAGCTTCCTGAGTAATTTAACATGGTCGTGAGGCCGTCTTGGTGATTTCAGGTGGTAGGCGTCATCCACCATTGGAGCAAAGCTTGAAGCTTGCTTGCAGTCGCTCCAGGCTTCACCAGCTCCAGGCCCGTGTCCTAGATTGCGTGGAACACCCTCGCGCACGACTCCAGGCGTTCAATTCTAGTTGAAGGTTGTGGCAGTTAAGAGAATTAGAGAACAGCTCTGCTGCGATGTAAACATAGATGTAAATAATTTTACACTACTTAAGATGTCTATTTATGCATGTTCTTAAGCATAGGATTGCATTGCATACTATAAATATTGCATAACATGCATCATCTTGCATTTAGAGTAGTTTGAATAAAATGGAGATTAATTGTCTCATTTTATGTTCATGGATAGGGTAAACTTTTTATCGGGGCCTCAGATCGAAGATCCAACCGTACAGATGTGATCAGGGCACCGATTGGAGTTCAACGACTCCAAGAGCGCCCTAATCAGACATCTGTAGCATCAGATAGAGACTAGGGAATCCTAGAAGATCAAGGGCCAAGATGGTGTGAATCCACACTTCAAACCACAAATTCGACCGCACGGATGGATTCGGATCGACGATCGCAGCCTAACGGTGTGAAAATCGACTCAATCCGACACCCGTGGCACCATCTACATCATCCAGAAGATGGACGGCCAAGATGGTGCCACGTGGCGCCATCTCGACCGCCCAATCATCCGCACGCACCGCTGAAGGCCTCCGCATCAGCCCTTCCCCACCGTTTTATCAAGATCCAACGGTTGTTACGCGCTCGCGCTTAAGTTAGGCGCTTGACACAAACGTGCCCATAGCGCGTTGGTCGAGTGCTCTAACACGAAGCGCAGGCGCATGTTCGATTCGCGCCGCGTTGCAATTGGAGCGGAAGCGTGCGCCCGATCAACCGCACGATCACGATCCAATGGCCACGCGCTCTCAATCAAGATGACGTGCCCACGCACGCCGCGCCTCATGCGGAATCACACGCGGGTGGGCGTACAGAGGAGGCGGGTGGAGGCGCGATCTAAGCCGTCTGATCTCACGATCGGATGGCTGAGATCAGCTGGATGTGCACGTGCATTACGTGTGAGGAGGTGAGCGGGCGTGCACGTGCCGCCCACGAAGGCCACGTTCGGACCTTTAGCGACGGTTTTATTTGTCACTAAAGGTCTTGAATTAATTTTTTAGAGTTGTAGTGACCAAATTGCCCCCACTCCTTGCAACTATAAAAGGAGACCCCCTCCATACGAAATTCTCATCCCTTTCTTCTCTTCTCTCCCTCTCCAAAGCTCAAGAGAAGCTTGTCCCACATCCGGGATGCTTCTCGCAAGATAAAGTCAATTTTTCGTCCCCTTTCGAAAGCGGATTCCACGACGACGACGACGTGCTGCCCCGTTCCCATTCTTCCTGCTTCGCCCTCCTTCGTCTTGCTTCGCCCTTCTTTGTCCAGGCATCGTCCCGTCCGGCTTGTCCTCCAAGTGACCGTCGAGGAGGATATCTCTCTCCCCATTCTTTTTACTGCTTTTTAGGATAGATTTGCTACTTTCTAGTGTAGAATTTTCCTGCTTTCTAGTGTAGCTGATTTCCCGCTTTCTAGTGTAATTCTTCTTTGGTTTTATTGTATAAACATTTTGAATTATTGAATGCATGTTTTCTCTCTCTCTCTAGTTTAGTTTGATTGTTATTATGACTTCATTGTAATTACATCGCCTCCCTTTTCAAGAAAAATTCTAAAAAAATATAATTGCGAATATAGATCGACGTAGCCTCCCTAAGTTCGACTTGGAATTTCTAGTCCGATATAAATTTTATTTGTTGAACACGAGTTCTTCACTTTCAAACTACAACGACAAGGTTTCAAAACCAAACACATTAGCGTAGCAACCCAACGTTCAACATTTTGGCGCCGTTGCTGGGGAGGCGACGCTTTTTGATTTTTTCTTCGCGTTTTCTAACTTACAAATCATTTACCTCACTTCTCTCCTTTCTTATTGTGATTGCAAGTACTCTTTTGAGACGAGCAAAAGAGGTAGATTTGAGTAGTGTGTTGTGAAAGGTTTTGTAAGTTATCCCCCACCTCCCACCCATTAGATTTCATTCCACCACATAATAACACAAACATCAATCAACCTAGGTGTTCTTATAAACTCTAAGATTAGATTATTTGTTGTTTGACACCCATACTCACCCCAACCTCCATATTAAAAATAAAAAAATAAAATAAAATAAAAAATCTCATAGAGTGTGTACCTCATCTTATTTTCAAATTCAATCGGTAAACTGATCTTTGGAGTCGGTACACACATCCAAACACATAATTGAGTAGAAATCAGATTAGGTAATCATTTATGTGCCTAATTAGGTGGTGCAACAGGCTAATTGTTTGAGTTGATTGGGCCGCACCACTTCAATTAAAATCAACTCATCAAGTAGCTGCCACTTAGGCTCAACTATTAGGGATTTACCAGGCACTCCACATTCTTTTAAGTTTTAAAGGAAAACATTTCCACTTGTGCTTTCAAAACCTGGTGTGCCAGCAAAACTTGTTTGAAAATTCCAAAAGTTGAATCCTAAAAGCTACTAAGTAAGATTTGAACTCTAAAATTCACCACATCAAAAGTAATCTTGCTTGAAAACCACGGTTGTGCACGCATTCACAAATCAATCAATCATTAAGGGCACAACCCATGTAAAGGGCCCATCACATTCCAAAACACATTCAAACCTAGCCCTAAATAAAATAGAGTAGACGTTGGCCTTAAGGATTTGACTCGCTCTTCAGAGCCTAGAACGAGATTATTTTCGATTAGTCTATTTCTACTATTCAATCTGATGTCTAGCTAGGGGAGCAGAATCAAACAATCGCGACTGGGGGGTACATTAGGAACCGGAGGCGCAAGCCGAAGGAAGAACCTTCTCCCCAGTCCCTCCTTCTAACTGGTTGGATTGAACAGACAGAAGTAGATCGAATCGTTTCTTTATCTCAAGACGGGTTTTGGGAGTCTGTAGGTCTTTAGGCTAGCCCACTTAAGGACGGGTTTGATTGCTTGTATTGTAGGGCACCTTCTTCCTCCCATCTCTCATGAATCCTTCCACATATTACACACATTCCCGCTCTTTCCCTCCTGTTTTGAATTATCCTCAGCTTGACGATTATCCCGACTCGTACTGTAATCAATCATCAGTTAGTTGGGATAACTCGGATTGGGGATACAGTTCCGGGCCTCCATGTTTAGGGTCTAACCCTGAACACTATGATTGTGATTTCTATCCTTCTCAGAGCCACATTGATTATAGATCGTCATGCTTTCATGAACAACCCAATTCGATCTACAATCTGGAAGGATACATTGATCCTTACCTATCCTCTGATTACACTGCCTTTAGGTCATCACCACCTTTTGAACAATCTGAAATGACCTATTATCAGGAAGGGTATAACGAATCTCGATTCGTTAATTCCCCTGCATTGATCCAAAACCCGCCCAACCTTGAACCAACTCATTTGGTTCAGAGTAACCAGGTTCAAGATAAGGTTCTGGCTAACTTAAGGAATATCATACAATATTTAGAAGTTTAGCCAATACCTTGCATTGAGAGATTGGAGCCCCTGATTGAAATGATTGATGATTTGAATAAGTATTTGTTGGATTGGTTCCAGGATGTTAAGGATAAGAATCCGGGTGAGTTTCTACTTGGGAAGTTAGCGAAATTGAGGATGAGATTTATGGTCGCTTTGATTCAATTGTGGGATGATTCCCAGGATGAACCCTCTTCAGGAGAGCCAATTTCAGAACCCACTCAGGCACTTTTTGGGGGGGACATGTGTTACGAGGCTGGCCAGATTGAATTAGAGCAACCAATTAAGGATGATCTGATTTTTTCACCTGAGATCCCTGAGCCAGGGTACGAGGAAACGTATGTCTCCATGGATCAGAAAGTGACATATGATTTTGAGACATACATTAATATGAATGTTGATTTCTTTGATTCTGATGGTAAAGATTCAAGTTGCGAAGTCTCACGTGAGTTTACAGAACACGATTTCTGTGAGACGATTGGGCCTAAGGAATCTGATAGATCATTTGATAGCCCAATAATTGAGGAAACTGATCTTATTGGGGCTCACATTACGGATCCAGAATCACATTTTCTGGAGGATTCAATTGAATGCCCTAGTTGTCAGTTACACCCCATTTAGCTTATCGATGATTCTATTTTTGAGATAATTAAACTCAAGTCGATTCTGATTCAGCCACATCATTTAGACTTGGAGATTTCAGAGGGGGTGATTAATATGCAAGAGGTCCTGGAATTTGACATTTCGAATGAGGAGGATAGGAGTTGGGAAATTTTGATTTGGGAAGCAAGTTCCGAAGGAAGTAGAAGACTGAGTCGAAGGGTTCCTATTCATCTGAAACCATCAAACTAGAACCCGTACGACATTTGTTTTGAGGATGTCGAATCCAAGCACACATTCAATGATTATCCTTTTGATTTTGAATTCTTTGTAACCTGACTTTTTAGTCTTGGGTTGCATCCTCATAAATGGCAGGCTCGACCCCACTTGCATACTGATTTTAGGTTTTGGGTAATTTTTATTCAGAACCTGAGATATTCTAAATTATGGGGTATGGGTCTGCACCACAATCTGGTCCACATTTGTGGACCTCTGCTGATAGGTCAGAGGTTTCTTATGTTTATTTTGATTCTGACCTGCACCTGTGAATTCTTTATTTCTCTTCTTTGTATAGTGTGCCTAGCTGAAGACACTAAATTCAGCACGTATGCAGTTTTTTTTTAGTTTTTATCTCAGAGCGGACCTGACATTCACGCAATTCAGGTGCTTTCTACTTTATTCCACTCTGTTTTATGTCTTTTTAATACAATAAGGACATTACATTAGATAGGCATAGGGGGTGGATATTCATCTCTGAATTTATTCGTCGGCTCCGTAGATTTGTTTTATTTTCTTTTATTAAAAAAAATTTTGGAATTAGGAAAGAGAACTTGGGTTTAAGAAAATTTTCAATCTTAGGAAATACTACATTATGATTTGAACACAAAGACCCTTCAAGTCTTTGGACTTAATCAGCCCGTGTATCCACTAAAATGTGGATTTATTTTTCGAGTTCTCGCTATCTTAATTCTGTCGTAATTGGAGTAAATAAGTTTGGGTGATAAGTACATGACTTACCAACCTGCCCTCTGATTTGAGGGAACTTTAAGCCTAAAGCATCTGCACACTATCTTGTCACTGACTCGTTGTTCGGCGATTTTAACGAAAATTGGGTAGCTAATGATCCTTCTAAGGTGATATGGCTGGCAAGTTATCGTGGGTAATAGTCCATAGGTAGGTTTTCTGGAGCCTAGTCACTGGACCTTTCTCTTTTTACTGCATTTAGGTAAATTTTAGACTAGGGAAGCCACCTATTTAAAAAGAGAAAAAGAAAATCAAAAAGAAAAGAAAATAAAAAAAGAAAAGGAGAAAAGAAAAAAAGAAAGAAGCCACACTTCGCCACACGAGTATGGCTGGCAAGTTGTCGGTGGTAACAGCTCATCGATCGGTTGTCGAGAACCTAGCTCAATAAATGCACTAAAAAATCCCAAAACACTTAGGAAGAAGCGGAAAAGTAGAATAAATCGGGGAGATATACACTGGATTCACCCTTGTGTTGACCCCATAAAAAATAAAAGTAGGGAGAAAGCTACCGGTTGTAAAGATACACCTTTAGGTAGAATTTTTTTTTAGGTCACCTAGAGGCGTAGAAATCCGAAGTCCGTTTTAAATGCCGGTCAATGAGTCTATCACATTCACAATAAGATGCTTAGAACTTAGGGTTCTCATCAAATCTTGGGTGAGTTGAATGGTAGTAGAAAACCACTCTTAAACCCTAAAACTTGAAAATCCAAAAAAAAATTAGAAAAGGGGAAAAAAGAGAAAAAGAAAATTTTCTTTGAATAAGGCGAGGGCTTGAGGTGGTCTGCATTTTGGCAGATACTCGGGCACTGTTGTGTCTTTGAAAGTTCAGATCCTAAGTGGACATTTTCTTAGTGATTGAAAATAACTCAAGCCCAAATAATCCAACTTTATTCTTTTATAAATAGCATATAGTTTTTGCTAGGGACTAGCAAAAGATAGGCATGGGGGTATGATGTAAACACGTTTACACTACTTAAGATGTCTATTTATGCATATTCTTATGCATAGGATTGCATTGCATACTATAAATATTGCATAATATGCATCATCTTGCATTTAGAGTAGTTTGAATAAAATAGAGGTTAATTGTCTCCTTTTATGTTCATGGACAGGGCAAACTTTTTATCGGGGCCTCGGATCGAAAATCCAACCGTACAGATGTGATCAGGGCACCGATTGGAGTTCAACGACTCCAAGATCGCCCTAATCAGACATCTGTAGCATCAGATAGAGATCAGGGAACCCTAGAAAATCAAGGGCCAAGATGGTGTGAATCCACACTTCAAACAACAAATTCAACCGCACGGATGGATTCGGATCGACGATCGCAGCCTAACGGTGTGAAAATCGGCTCAATCCGACACCCGTGGCACCATATACATCATCCAGAAGATGGACGGCCAAGATGGTGCCACGTGGCTCCATCTCGACCGCCCAATCGTCTGCACGCACCCGCTGAAGGCCTCCGCATCAGCCCTTCCCCGCCGTTGGATCAAGATCCAATGGCTGCGATGCGCCCGCCCTTAAGTTAGGCGCTCGACACAAACGCGCCCATAGCGCGTTGGTCGAGCGCTCTAACATGAAGTGCAGGCGTGCGTTCGATCTACGCCGCGTTGCAATTGGAGCGGAAGCGCGCGCCCAATCAACTGCACGATCGCGATCCAACGGCCACGCGGGCTCAATTAAGATGACTTGCCCACGCACGCCGCACCTCATGCGGAATCACACGCAGGCGGGCGCGCAGAGGAGGGGGCGGAGGCGCGATCTAAGCCGTCCGATCGCTGAGATCAGCTGGACGTGCACGTGAGTTACGCGCGAGGCGGTGAGCGGGCGCGCGTGCGCCGCCCATGAAGGTCACGTTCGGACCTTTAGCAACGGTTTTATCTGCGACCACGCCCCGAGAAGAAGGTGGCGCATCTAGTCCCGCCTCAGAAAGTTCTGAGGCGCAGCACCCGCATAAGTTGAATTCCTGCCAGTAGTTGTTTGCCTCTAAATCACGGGGTGAGGTCCCTCTCACCTGAACCGAACCGGCCTTATCCGCGACCACACCCTGCGGACCTAGTTGACCTGACCTGACTTGCACTCCTCGCCCACCATCGCACGCCGGTGGGCCTGGTCTCGGGTACGTACTCGACCTGATTACCCGATAACGTGTGGCTCTGGGAGAGCGGTTCCTAAGAGAGAAAAGAGAGGAGAATGTGCGCGGGTAGGGGGTAGGTTTTGCTGTAGGCTGAAGAGGAAGAGAAGCGAAGCTGAAGAAGAAGGAGAAGACAAGGACGCAGAGAAAGCTAAGGAGTTAAAGAAGCTAAGGGTCAAGGCAAGGTAAAGGAAGAAAGAAGGCAGCCAGCAGAGAAAGAAAAAGAAAGGAGCAGGAGTAGAAGAAGGAAGAAAGAAGAAGAGAAGGCAGAAGTCTAGGAAAGAGAAGAAAAGACAAAGAAGAAGAAGAGAGGAGAAGGCAGATGATGAGAACCTCATCATGAGCCATAACTAGCTCATTTTGACCCAATACAAAGGATAAAAGCTCCTACATAACTCAAGGAAAGGCTTAACTCAGAGAATTCTGAGTTTAAGGAGAAAACAAGTCATAAGGGGTAAAAATGCAATTTTACCAGTATAATATGCATACAGGGTAATTCAGGGCCCAAACACAGGTCAAAGCAACTTAATAAGAATAAAAGTGGGATGAAATGATCTAGCAATGGCTACAGCAATTCCAAGAAACTAAATGATAATCTGTAACCCTAAAACAACCCACTTCAATTCACGAGGTTCGAGGCAAAGTAAAAATAGAATAAACCCTCTAAAATTCATAGAAAAATAATCTCTAGGGCTTAGAACCTTCAATTTGGCCTTCAGAACCCATTTTGACCTACATTGAGAACCATGCCCAATTAATAACTTAATTTGGGTTTTCGCATAAATTGACCGGTCAAACAAGGTTTAATATAGAAATAAAATTCACCATCAGATTCCTTAGGTCCTAATCAGTCATGTATAAAAACTTGAGCCTAAGAAGAGACCTCCTTGACCAACTTTACACTTTGGTCCTCATATATTTACTTTTTGGCCCTCAACTTTTGAACCCTCGCATTTTGGCCCCTAACTCTCCTTCGTTCTTTGCAATCAGGTCCCCCCTACAAAACCTGCCAGCACCATGCTCCGGCGACCTTGCGCGGAGCATGGCGCCGCGCAGGGTGAGGGGGAGGACCTGGCAAGTAAACCGGGGGTGCCCTGCGTCGTCAGCCGTCGCAGGGACACCCCCTTGGTCGTTGTAACCCACCATACCGGCCGTGCGAACGCACGGACGGTATGGATTTTTGTTTCCGGCCATCCTCCGGCGAGGGAGACACGTCGTCTCCCTCAGCCTTCCTCCCTGTTTGATCCCTATAAATACCCCCCGTTGCTCCACCGACCGGGGCAGCTCGGGTCTGACGGAGAAAACCCCCAACTTTCCTCTCTTCTCTCTTCGGCAGACGCTCACCAGCTCCGGCGGTTCCTCCCCCTTCTCCTCTTCGCTCTGCCGCAATACCAGCAGCAGAGACTTCCTCCCCTGCTCTTCCCGCGCCACGCCGCACCCAGCTGGCGCCTCTCCGGCTCTCTGCTCGCCGCCGCCCCTTTCCCTGAGCATCGTCTTCTCCGGCGACAGTCGATACGACTGTCGCCCTGTTCCTCCCCCTTCGTCCCTGCAAGTAAGCTAGAACTACTCCCCTTCTTCTCCTCTTTCTTTCCCCGCCTTCAATTTATTCAATTAAGCCCTCGACCGACCCTGACCATCGTCACCCCCTTCGTCTCCGGCCACCCTCCGGCGAGATGCTCCCATCGCTCCACAGCCTCACACACCTCGCCGACCCTCACCGAACCTCCGCCTCATCACACTGAGCACCCCCCACCCCTTCACTGCCACTCCACACCTCCGTAACGCTTCCCCCAACAAACCCATCCTCTGACCCACAGTCCGACCTAGGGCAGCCCTTGCACGCCGCCCCACGCCTCGCCAACACCCACACGAGCTTCGCCGCACCCTGGCGAAGCTCCCGGCACTTTCTGATTAGGCCGAGAGGCCATTTTTCTGTGAACAGGCCACCCGACCTCCGCCGCCATTGCCGTGCAGAAGGAGCTGCTTCCGCCTGCAGCTACAGGCGCGCCACGCTCAGCGCCACGCCCAGATTCGACTCCCAGGCCTTGCGAGGCATTTCGACAAAACACCAGGCTTGCAGCTAAGGCAGAAGGCTTCGCGTGACGCCGCGATCTCCCGCTGCTTTCCCCGCTGCGGGCGCGCAATTGAGGTGGGACATTTAGTCCCACCTCGGAAAAGTCTGAAGAGGCGCAGCGATATAAGATGCAAAAGTGCTGGAGGCTTACTGCCTCAGCACACGGGGTGAGGTCCCCTTCACCCGCCCGGTTACCCGGTCTCGTCCGCGCTTACACCCCGCGGACCTGACCCGACCCGACCCGACTTAGACTGACCTGCACTCCTCGCCCACCACGCGTGCCGGTGGGCTTGGACCCGGGCACGACCCGTACCCGATTACCCGGCAGCTCTGGGAGAGCTTTCCCAAGAGTGGTTTCAGAGAGAGAGAGACGCGGGGGAGAGGGTAGAGTAGGTTTTGTCCTCTGACGTAAGCTCTGAAGTGTGCAGGAACAGGTGAAGAAGAAGGAAGCTGAGGAAGACACTGTAGCAACAGGCAGTTTAAGTCGTCTGATTTGGAAATCAGACGACGGCCTGAAGGGAAAAGAAGAAAGAAGGAGGGGCGACGTCCCTGACTAGAAAAAGAAAAGAAGGAAGAAGGAGATCTGAAGAAAGAAAGAAGAGCATCACCTCTGCAGAACAAAGAAGAAGAAGATCACCTCTGCAGAACAAAGAAGAAAGAAGGAGATCTGAAGAAAGAAAGAAGAGCATCACCTCTGCAGAACTAAGAAGAAGAAGATCTGAGACGAGGAGAAACAAAGAAAAAAAAAAAAAGACACCAAATTCTTTCTCTCTCTTTGTTTATTTTTGTAAAAGAAACATGTATATCTCTAGAATACAACTTGCTCCCTGAGTTCGACCTTGGGAACTCTTTTCCGAGTAAAAATTTATATATTTGAAATGATGGCAACAACTGGATATATTACAACGACATAACAATCAAACCCGGTTATCTCTCGAAGCCATCGTTATCAATTGGCGCTGCTGCCGGGGAGCAACGGCTATTCTAGAGGTAAACATCCCTGTTTCTTTTTAATTTCTGATAATCTCCTCTCTTTTGTGCAGAAAACTACAGGAAATCAAGAAGACAAGCAACCGCACAACAACCACTCCGAGGACAGGTAAATTTTTCCTCTCGCTATTAACCCCTAAAACTCAAAAGAAAGAAAAGAACAAGCAATATAGGGCTAACCTGTCTTCCATACTTAGTAACCATAAAAGTTGCATGTTTTCAACTCATTATTCCTGCACACTATTAAGGGTATTTAAGGGCTAACACATTCTTGCTTGAGCCCTAATTACCCAACAAAGAATTAACTAGACCAAGTAGAGCCAACCTTGGATCCAACACTAGGGATTTAGAGACACACTCCTTAAGCAAGAATTGAGAAAACCAAATGAAGTGTGCCCAAGCCCTTGTCTGAAAATACCTATTCAAAGAAAACCTAAAACAATTGGCTCTCTAAACACTTGAACCCTAAAAGAAAGGACCCAAAAAGCTCTCAAAGGAACAAGAGGTAAAGTTGACTCCTTGGGTCTACCAACCTTAAAATTAGGTCACTTTCTCACTCAAAATACCTAAGAGTTCAAGTGTAACTTTAAGCACCCTGATCTTAAGCTAAAATTGGTAGACTTAAGAGGTCAAGATCCCCATTCTGGTCTACCTGGACCCGCAGTGACAAGAGAGGACGGGTGGGGGAAACCCTGTAACCCGTGGGGACGCTCTACCGTGTAGGGGTCTTCGCGGGACTCTCCCTCTTTGGCTGCCCAGGTAATTCTCAGGTGGACGATCTTTCTGATCAAGGGGTCCATCTGCCCCGCACCTCTATAGTCACCCAACACATTTTTGGGTGCTTTGATTGAGTCCAGCACCTTCTAAACTTACCTCTTCCAACTATGCATGTACGGAAGGAGGTCTCTAAGACCACCCTTAAGACCTCCTTTAGGAATTCGCTCTCGTCAAGGCCAAGCCTCGACGCCCGTGTTTGTGCAGAAACACCCTCACATTATTCTCTCTTCTGATTCAGAACCAAGTTCTTCTTCTTCCCCCATCATGGCTCAGCCAGTTGAGGAAGAAAATAATCTGGAACACCAGCTCCAGCGACTCAATGACCTCTTCCAAAACTTCGTGCACCCACCACAGCGTCCTATGATGCGGGACCACTACAATCCTGCTGCGGTGGCCATTGAGCCTCGAGTCAGAATCCCGACTGGAGGACCTGATTCCGAACTAAAGCCCAACATGATTCATGCTATACCTAAATTCCATGGGCTTAATTCTGAAGATCCCTTCCAGCACATCAAACAGCTAAAGCATCTGGCCCACACTTTTGGATCAGATGCGCAAAATCGGGATATTCTTCTCATGAAGATGTTCTCCTTTTCTCTTATGGACAAGGCCGCCCATTGGTATCAAACTCAGACCCGGCCGATCAACACTTGGGAAGAACTTCAATCCGAGTTTTTGAAAAAGTTCTTTCCCGTTGGTCGGACCAACGCCTTGCGCCATCAGATTACACACTTCACTCAACAATCAGGAGAACCTCTCCATGAGGCATGGGATCGTTTTCAGGATCTCATGAGAAAGTGCCCCCATCACGGAGTTCCTAAATGGGAGGAAGTCCAATCTTTTTACCAGGGACTCCGTGAGGACATCCGCCTTTTCGTCAATGCAACTTGCGGAGGAAACATCATGGGTCAACATGAAGACACCGTATGGGAGATTCTCGAAAACATGTGCGAGAACTCCATCAACAATGACTCCATGGGATTATTCAACAGGACGAATACCCGCGCAGCGACGAATCTTAAGAGAGCACATGAGACGCAGGGCCTGTCCGCATCAGTCGACCTGGAATTAATGGCCAGTCGATTGGACAAGGTCTCAATCATTGAAAAGAAGGTGGATGAGCTGACTCAGCACTTGCAGCGAGCCACCTCCGCGCGTAACTCCTTTGCACAACCTCCTTCCACACAGGAGACTGTGCAAAACATCCTCCACCGATCTTCCCCTGGGATGGACCCATATCCATCCCCATCTGATTCTTGGATCGGAGGATCATCCGATCCTTTCTACACCAGCCGGGGGAACTCCATTCCCCCTTTCCCTGATTCTCAGGAGGTTCCTCAGACCTGCGAGGACCTCAACGCCTTCCAGAACGACCCATTCTCCAACACTTACAATCCTGGATGGCGAAACCATCCCAATTTTCAGTGGGCGGGAAATTCCCAAACCCAAAGACCACCTTTTCAGTCCCGCCCACAGCCCTCTCGTCATTACCAACCGCCTCAGCCTCGGCCCAACCCTACTTATCCATCAGGGCCAAATCAGGATCAAATGTCCCTAATCCTTCAGACTCTGGCTGACATTCAAAAAACGAATGCGGCTATTCAAAAACAGCACAAGGACGAGCTTACAGAAGTTAAAACTCAACTGACCCAGTTGGCAAATTCTCGCCAGCCAGGCACACTCCCTTCCCAACCTCTTCCTAACCCAAATAACGTGCCAACCCAGAAGCGCGTTATGAATCCAAATTTAGGCCACGCTCAATGGATTTATCAGGCCCCTACTGCGCCATCTCCAGACGAGATGGAAGCCTCAACTTCTTATGCGGGATTTCAGCAGCAGCCACCCCTCTTACCAAACCCAAACCAAAATCAGGCCGGATTAAATTCTGTAACAACACGTAGTGGTAAAACAACTCAAGACCCGCATTATCCAAACCACTCCAAGCCTGATAACCATGACCCTAGGATAGTTATCCAAGATACCGCTGTTCCGGATCCACAACCTGGACCTATCCTAGAAGAACCAACCAAGATCCCGTTTCCCGAGGCCCTGACCAAGGGAAAGAAGACCACCAAACCCGTGGCCCCTGAGGAGGACCTGGTCAAGCTCTTTGAGCAGGTCCACATAAACATCCCCTTGATGGATGCAATCCGCCACGTACCAGCTTACGCATGATTTCTAAAGAATATATGTACACCCCAGCGTAAGCCGCGAACCAAGGGAGGGAGCCCAATTGTTCTGTCAGAGCAAGCTAGCTCTGTAATCCTTAGTAGGCTCCCACCCAAGGCAAAAGATCCTGGGACTCCCCTGATTTCCTGTAAGATAGGTGGTACCCAATTTGATAGAGCATTGTTAGACTTGGGTGCATCCATAAACCTGATACCCACATCCTTACTTGACCATCTAGAAGAATCTGAGCTAAAACCAACCGAGGTGACATTACAATTAGCAGATCGATCTATAAAGTCACCAAAAGGGATTCTCGAGGATGTTATCGTAAGAGTGCGGGATTTCTATTTTCCAGTGGACTTTATAGTCTTAGATATGGATGCACCTGAGAACCCTAGGGATACACCAATCATTCTAGGGAGACCTTTCTTGGCTACTGCTAGAGCCAACATCAGCTGTGAGGAGGGCCAAATAGAGCTTAAGTTTGGAGATCAAACACTAAAAATTGATATATTTAAGGCCCAACAAGGAATTAATTGCGGCGTCATCGAACAAATTTGTGACATCAAGACTTTGGTTGATGAATCACACCTCCAGAATGACTCGATTATGCCTCATCAACCACAGAAGGATCTTGACCCACAAACAGAGGAGTCGAATCCAGATATGAACAACCCAGTAACTCCCACCCTTGAACCTCACATCTATACTGAACCACCCGCTGCTGCTGAAAACCCCATCCTCGAACTGAAACCCCTTCCTGCTCACTTGAAATACGTCTTTTTGGGTTCTAATCAGACCCTTCCAGTGATTATCAATTCCAACCTCAGTCCTGAACAGGAATCCCGTCTGATTGTTGTCCTCCAGCAACATCGCAGAGCCATCGGATGGACTCTCGATGATTTGACTGGAATAAGTCCCTCTTATTGTACTCATCATATCTATTCAGAAGAGGGCACACGACCTTCTCGTGAAATGCAGAGACGCTTAAACCCCAATCTGCAGGAGGTCGTGAAAAAGGAGATCATCAAGTGGTTAGATGCCGGGATCATCTACCCGATCTCCGATAGTCGTTGGGTGAGCCCAATTCAGGTCGTGCCCAAGAAGGCAGGACTCACCACTATAACGACTGAGACCGGAGAAATCATTCCTACCCGATTAGCCAACTCGTGGAGAGTCTGTATAGATTACCGCCGACTCAATTCCTCCACGAAGAAGGATCATTTCCCACTACCCTTCATTGATCAAATTCTCGAAAAACTTGCGGGAAATAGGTTCTTCTGCTTTCTTGACGGGTACTCCGGTTATAACCAGGTGGCAATCCATCCTGAGGACCAAGAAAAGACCACGTTCACCTGCCCCTTCGGAACATACGCCTTCCGAAGGATGCCTTTCGGTCTTTGCAATGCACCCGTTACTTTTCAGCGATGCATGCTTGCCATATTCTCAGATATGGTAGGTGATTATCTGGAAGTCTTCACGGATGACTTTTCAGTTTTCGGAGCATCATTCGACGATTGCCTCCAACACTTGGTCCAGATACTCAGGGGTTGCATCGATGTGAATTTGGTTCTTTCCTGGGAAAAGAGCCATTTCATGGTGCCTGAGGGAATTGTCCTGGGACACTCAATTTCGGAGAAAGGTATCCAAGTGGATCGAGCTAAGGTTAATCTGATTTCTCACCTTCCTATGCCTAGCTCGATCAGGGACATCCGTTCCTTTTTAGGGCATGTCGGTTTTTATCGACGATTTATCCCTGATTTTTCAAAAATCGCGCGCCCCCTGACCACTCTTCTCTCCAAGGATGTTCCTTTCGAAATTTCCAAGGAATGCACTCAAGCATTTGAAATCCTGCGTGACCGAGTCACCCAAGCCCCGATCCTACAGCCCCCTGATTGGTCTCAACCCTTTGAGATCATGTGCGATGCATCCGACTTTGCTGTAGGAGCGGTTTTGGGGCAGAAAATTGACAGGAAACCTGTGGCCATTTACTACGCCAGCAAAACACTCGATGAGGCTCAGCGTAACTATACGGTTACTGAGAAAGAGCTGCTAGCTGTAGTATTTGCCCTAGAAAAGCTCAGATCGTACCTTCTGGGTTCCCGTGTCATCATATACTCGGATCACTCAGCTGTGAGGCATCTCCTTGCAAAGAAGGACGCGAAACCTCGATTAATCCGATGGATCTTGCTGTTGCAAGAATTTGACCTTGAGATTCGCGACAAAGCGGGAAAGCAGAACGTGGTAGCTGATCACTTGTCCCGTCTTCCTTCTGAAATAATTGACCCTTCCGGACCCATCACTGAGCATTTTCCCGATGAGCACCTGCTGACTATTGGTACTAGCCTTCCATGGTTTGCTAATGTAGTAAATTACTTGGCATCCCATCAGATCCCGTCCGATTGGCCGAAGGCCAAGAAAGACAAATTACGCTCCGATGCCAAGTATTACATTTGGGAAGACCCGTACCTCTTCCGCATAGGTGTCGATCAGATCATCCGGAGATGTGTCCCGGAAGGGAAATTCAACAATATCCTCTCTTTCTGCCATGACCAGGCATGCGGTGGCCATTTTGCCGGGCATAAAACCGCATCAAAAGTCCTCCAGTGCGGCTTTTACTGGCCCACACTGTTCAAAGATGCATACAATCACTGCAAGGCATGCAGTCGTTGCCAGACTTTGGGCAACATGAGCCATCGCGACATGATGCCTATGCAACCGATTCTAGTATGCGAAATCTTTGATGTTTGGGGGATTGATTTTATGGGCCCCTTTCCTGTTTCGGATGGTTTCGAATACATTCTGTTGGCTGTGGACTACGTGTCCAAATGGATCGAAGCCATACTGACCCGAACCTGTGATCACAAAATCGTTCTCAAATTCATTCATCAACACATTTTCTCAAGGTTCGGGATTCCTCGTGCAATAATCAATGATGGGGGGACCCATTTCACAAATGCTCAGTTTAGGTCACTGATGACCAAATACGGGGTGTCTCACCGAATCTCTACTCCTTACCACCCCCAAACTAATGGTCTAGCTGAGCTGTCTAATCGGGAGATCAAGAAAATCCTGCAAGTCACTGTTCGACCTGACAGGAAGGACTGGTCGTCCCGACTTCCGGAAGCCTTGTGGGCCTATAGGACCGCCCACAAGACAAAATTGGGCATGTCTCCCTTTAGACTGGTGTATGGAAAGGCATGCCACCTTCCCGTAAAACTGGAGCATAAAGCCTATTGGGCAGTACGGAACTGTAATCTAGATCTTTCCAAGGCTGGGACCCACAGAAAACTCCAAATCAGCGAGATCGATGAATTACGCCTAGACGCGTACGAGAACTCGCAAATCTACAAGGAGCGGGTTAAAGCCTTCCACGACAAACACATCTCGAGAAAGATCTTTCATCCTGGTCAAAAGGTCCTACTCTTTGATGCCCGACTAAAACTCTTCCCAGGAAAACTGAGATCCAAGTGGGTCGGACCATATTTGGTCCGACAGGTTTTTGGAAATGGAGCAATCGAAATCAGTCCACTCAGCCACGATTCTGAACCTTTCATCGTGAACGGTCAGAGACTCAAGCCGTTCATTGATGTAACTTCTACTGATTTGGCTGAAGCATCTTATATCCTCTTTTCCCCTTGAGCTTATTGCACCCAGCCGATGGCGTAAAACTCAACGCTTAACGGGAGGCAGCCCGTCATTCTCTTTGAAAACCTAAAACTTGTTCTGACACCTTTTTGCACTTGAAGTTCACACTTTAAGACAGCCGACTCCACCTCAGGTGCGTGCATCTGAGATTAGAAATCGTTCGCAACAGTCACCCCGACCCATTCACTCATCCAAATTTCTGTCTTAAGGAATGAACTAAGTTAAATAAAAACCCCCTAGGTTACAATGAGGACATTGCAAATCTTAGGCATGGGGGGGGTATGAAAGTGCAAAACTTGTAAGAAAAGGTTTCAAACAAAGAAATTCACATATGCCAAAAACACCATAAAAATTAAGAAAAAAATTTCGAAAAAGAATAAAAGGAGAAGGAAATTTTGTGAAGGAGAAAAGAAACAAAATGAAAAAGGAGCACAAAATTATGAAAAAAGGTGATAGTCATTAGTAAGGAACTAAGGAATTAACCTAAGTTCTAGACCTCATTCAAGAAAATAACTGAAAAGTGCACAATGAGATTAGTAAGAATGCAAACCTTAGGCATTCTTGAATAGACTCTTAGTACCCATTAAGATCTGGACACTCCTCAAGAGGTTGAGGAAAATGAAAAGCTGAAGTATTAGGTCTAAGGCTTAGGGAGTATTTGGCCTCGTTAACTAATTTTTGGTTTACGGGACTCAGTAACCTAAGCACCCTAACCTCACACACAGCCTGGTTCAGTAAGCGTAAAAATCAGAATCACGCAGAAGCGTCGCAAAATTCTGAAAAGAACACCTAGAATAGGAGCGGCCGATCAACACAAGTTGATTTGGACGAGTTCCCAGCGCGGAGAGGCGGGAAATCCCCTCGAAGATGCGTAACAAAATATCATCTCCTCGGTGCTTGTCTCTTAGGATATTTACATATCCTACTGGGGGCATGTAAGCACTCTGCTGGTTCAGATTCCATGGATGGCATTATCTCGAAGTGTCAATTGCCAGGGTCTGGATTCGGCCACGGAACACCATGGATGGGATTATCTCAAAATCTCAATAGCCAGGGTTCCGGGGGTTGCCATGGGCGGTGCTATCTCGAAGCATCAATCGCCAGGAACCCTTGAGGATTGATGATGGGAGCAAGGAATCTGATACAGACCGTGTTGAAAAGCCAATCCTAGGCTAGAACTAAAAAGAAAAAGAGAGAGAAAACTCTCCAAACTGAAAAACTTTCTATCTCTCTCTTACAAAACGCACTGCGAACTGAGCTAGGGCTAAAATCATTTCAAGCACGGGTGCTTTAACCACAAAGTCCAATAAACCTTAGGTTAGTTCTTGTGGACTTTAAAAACCTTTGCTAAAGACTGAGGCTAAGGCTAGACAGATTTGGATCTTGATTGGTACTAGAGTACCTTTTAGGCCTATGGTCAGCATTCTAACCTAATCTATGCTCAAATAAAAAAGGCACTTATCTAAAACTATTAAAAACTTCATGGTCTAGAGCAAGGGTTGAAACCTTAAGTTTTTGCTAAGGGACTAGCAAAGGCTAGGCATGGGGGTATGATGAGAACCTCATCATGAGCCATAACTAGCTCATTTTGACCTAATACAAAGGATAAAAGCTCCTACATAACTCAAGGAAAGGCTTAACTCAGAGAATTCTGAGTTTAAGGAGAAAACAAGTCATAAGGGGTAAAAATGCAATTTTACCAGTATAATCTGCATACAGGGTAATTCAGGGCCCAAACATAGGTCAAAGCAACTTAATAAGAATAAAAGTGGGATGAGATGATCTAGCAAGGGCTACAGCAATTCCAAGAAACTAAATGATAATCTGTAACCCTAAAACAACCCACTTCAATTCACGAGGTTCGAGGCAAAGTAAAAATAGAATAAACCCTCTAAAATTCATAGAAAAATAATTTCTAGGGTTTAGAACCTTCAATTTGGCCTTCAGAACCCCTTTTGACCTACATTGAGAACCATGCCCAATTAATAACTTAATTTGGGTTTTCGCATAAATTGACCGGTCAAACAAGGTTTAATATAGAAATGAAATTCACGATCAGATTCCTTAGGTCCTAATTAGTCATGTATAAAAACTTGAGCCTAAGAAGAAACCTCCTTGACCAACTTTACACTTTGGTCCTCATATATTTACTTTTTGGCCCTCAACTTTTGAACCCTCGCATTTTGGCCCCTAACTCTCCTTCGTTCTTTGCGTTCAGGTCCCCCCTGCAAAACCTGCCAACACCATGCTCCGGCGACCTTGCGCGGAGCATGGCGCCGCGCAGGGTGAGGGGGAGAGCCTGGCAAGTAAACCGGGGGTGCCCTGCTGATGAGAACCTCATCATGAGCCATAACTAGCTCATTTTGACCCAATACAAAGGATAAAAGCTCCTACATATCTCAAGGAAAAGCTTAACTCAGAGAATTCTGAGTTTGAGAAGAAAACAAGTCATAAGGGGTAAAAGTGCAATTTTACCAGTATAATCTGCATACAGGGTAATTCAGGGCCCAAACATAGGTCAAAACAGCTTAATAAGAATAAAAGTGGGATGAGATGATCTAGCAAGGGCTACAGCACTTCCAAGGAACCAAATGATAATCTGTAACCCTAAAACAACCCACTTCAATTCACAAGGTTCGAGGCAAAGTAAAAATAGAATAAACCCTCTAAAATTCATAGAAAAATAATCTCTAGGGTTTAGAACCTTCAATTTGGCCTTTAGAACCCATTTTGACCTACATTGAGAACCATGCCCAATTAATAACTTAATTTGGGTTTTTGCGCAAATTGACCGGTCAAACAAGGTTTAATATGAAAATAAAATTCACCATCAGATTCCTTAGGTCCTAATTAGTCATGTATAAAAACTTGAGCCTAAGAAGAAACCTCCTTGACCGACTTCACACTTTGGTCCTCATATATTTACTCTTTGGCCCTCAACTTTTGAACCCTCGCATTTTGGCCCCTAACTCTCCTTCGTTCTTTGCAATCAGGTCCCTCCTGCAAAACCCTGCCAGCACCATGCTCCGGCGACCTTGCGCGGAGCATGGCGCCGGGCAGGGTGAGGTGGGGGACCTGGCAAGTGTACCGGGGGTGCCCTGCGTCGTCAGCCGTCGCAGGAGCACCCCCCTGGACATTGTAGGCCACCATACCGGCCGTGCGAACGCACGGACGGTATGGGTTCATGTTCCGACCACTCTCCGGCGAGGGAGACACGTCGTCTCCCTCCGCCTTCCTCCCTGCTTCATCCCTATAAATACCCCCCGCCGCTCCACCGACGAGGGCAGCCTGGATCTGACGGAGAAAACCCCCAGCTTTCTTCTCTTCTTTCTCCGGCAGACGCTCACCAGCTCCGGCGACTTCCTCCCCCTCCACCTCTTCGCTCTGCCGCACTACCAGCAGCAGAGACTTCCTCCCCTGTTCTTCCCGCGCCACGCCGCACCCAGCTGGCGCCTCTCCAGCCCTCTGCTCGCCGCCGCCCCTCTCCCTGAGCATCGTCTTCTCCGGCGACAGTCGATACGACTGTCGCCCTGTTCCTCCCCCTTCGTCCCTGCAAGTAAGTTAGACCTACTCCCCTTCTTCTCCTCTTTCTTTCCCCGCTTTCAATTTAGTCAATTAAACCCTCGACCGCTCCTGTTCACCCTCATCCTCTCCGCCTCCGACCACCCTCCGGCGAGCCGCGCCCATCACCTCAGCGACCCACACGGCTCGCCGACCACCGCAGAACCTCCGCCTCCTCACCCTGATCCTCTTCCGCCCCTCCACTTCCCACCAAACACCCTCTGCAGATCCACCGAACACACCCACTTCTTCGCTCACAGTTTGACCTAGGACGACCTGTTAGCTCCATCTCGCCCCCTGCAGACCCCCTGACCACCTTCGCCGTGCCACGGCGAAGGTCCCCCGCCTGTCTGATTTGGCCGAGAGGCCGTTCTATTGATTTCAGGTTCCAGGCCTTGACCGCCATTGGCGAGGAAGCTCGAAGCTTGCTTGAGGTTGCTCCAAGCCTAGATATCCCAGGTTGAAGACCTAGGCTGCGCGAAAGAGTCTTGCGCACACACCCTGGCCCTCAATTGGAGTTGCGAGCCTCAACAGCTGTTGCAATTGGAAGCACCATCCCTACAGCAGGCGTGAGAGAAAAGGGGTGCGCGGATAGTCCCACCTCGGGAATTTCTGAAGCCACACACCCACATAAGTTGCAAAAGTGCCACCATCTGTTTGCCTCAGTTACCACGGGGTGAGGTCCCTCTCACCCGACTCGACCCGACTCGGCCTCGTCCGTGACCACGCTCCGCGGACCTGGCCCGACCCGATTAGACTGACCTGCACTCCTCGCCCACCACGCACGCCGGTGGGCCTGGACCCGGGCCTGACCCGAACCCGATTACCCGGTAGCGCTCTGGGAGAGCTTCCGAAGAGTGATTTCAGAGAGAGAGATACGCGGGGGAGGGGGGTAGAGTAGGTTTTTGCCTCTTGACAAAAAAAACTCTGAAGTGTGCAGGCCAAAGAAGAAGAAGCAGACCCGCTGAAGAAGAAGGAGCTGCTGCACTGTAGCGAAGGCATCGTTAAGTCGTCTCAGCACCGGGGCAGACGACGGAAGGTCAGCAGCCAGAGCAGGAAAGAAGACAGGCTGAAGAAGAAGGAAGAGCAACGGCCATCGCGAAAGAAGAAGAAGAGAGGTCAAGGCAGGTGAAGACAAAGAAGAAGAAGAAATGAAGAGAAGCAAGAAGCAAGAAAAGAAGAAGAAGATCTGAAGAAAAAGAAAGAAAGAAAACAAGGAAGAACAGAAGACAGAAGAAAGCAGAAGAAGAAGAAGAAGAAGAACAGGAAGAACAAAAGCCAAAGAGGAGATAAGACAAAGAGGAAGAAAGAAGAAGAAGAAGCCAAATTTTCATCTCTCTCTCTCTCTCTCTCTTTATTTTTGTAATAGAACTTGTATATCTCTAGAATACAACTTGCTCCCTGAGTTCGACCTCGGGAACTCTTTTATTTTTCCGAGTAAAAAATTTTTATATGAAACGTTGGTAACAACCGGCTTTACTACAACGTTATAACAGAACCGACGTTTCACCTGCGTCGTCAGCCGTCGCAGGGACACCCCCTGGTCGCTGTAGCCCACCATACCGGCCGTGCGAACGCACGGACGGTATGGGTTTCCATCTCTGGCGTCCTCCGGCGAGGGAGACACGTCGTCTCCCTCCGCCTTCCTCCCTGTTTTGATCCCTATAAATACCCCCCGTCGCTCCACCGACCTCGGCAGCTCGGATCTGATGGAGAAAACCCCCAACTTTCCTCTCCTCTCACTCCGGCAGACGCCCACCAGCTCCGGCGGTTCTTCCTCCTCCTCTTCGCTCTGCCGCAATACCAGCAGCAGAAACTTCCTCCCCTGCTCTTCCCGCGCCACGCCGTACCCAACTGGCGCCTCTCCGGCTCTCTGCTCGCCGCCGCCCCTTCCCCTGGGCATCTTCTTCTCCGGCGACAGTCGATACGACTGTCGCCCTGCCCCGGCCCCTTTCGTCTCCGTAGCTAGGTCAGAACTCCTCCCCATCTCCCCCTCTTTCTTTTCCTCACTGTCTTTTATTTGATTAAACCCTCGACCGCTCCTGTTCACCCTCACCTTCTCCGCCTCCGGCCATCCTCCGGCGAGCCGCTCCCATCACCTCAGCAACCCACACGGCTCGCCGACCACCGCAGAACCTCCGCCTCCTCATCCTGATCAACCCCCGCCCTTCCACTTCCCCCACATCACCCTCTGCAACCCCACCGAACAAACCCATCTTCCGACCCACAGTCCGACCTAGGGCAGCCCCTGCACGGCGCCCCACGCCTCGCCACCACCCACACGAGCTTCGCCGCACTCTGGCGAAGCTCCCGGCACCTTCTGATTAGGCCGAGAGGCCGTTTTGCTGTGAACAGGCCACCCGACCTCCGCCGCCATTGCCGTGCAGAAGGAGCTGCTTCCGCCTGCAGCTGCAGGTGCCCCACGCCCAGATTCGACTCCCAGACCTTGCGAGGCGTTTCGACAAAGCATCAGGCTCGCAGCTGGGGCGAAGGCCTCGCGTGAAGCCGCGATCGCCCGCTGCTTTCTCCGCTGCGGGCGCTCAATTAGGGTGGGACATTTAGTCCCACCTCGGAAAAGTCTGAAGAGGCGCAGCGGTATAAGGCGCAAAAGTGCTGGAGGCTTACTGCCTCAGCACACGGGGTGAGGTCCCCTACACCCGCCCGGTTACCCGGTCTCGTCCGCGCTCACGCCCCGCGGACCTGACCCGACCCGACTTAGACTGACCTGCACTCCTCGCCCACCACACACGCCGGTGGGCCTGGACCCGGGCGCGACCCGTACCCGACTACCCGGCAGCTCTGGGAGAGCTTTCCCAAGAGAGGATTCTGAGAGAGAGAGACGCGGGGGGGGGGAAGGGTAGAGTAGGTTTTGTCCTCTGACATAAACTCTGAAGTGTGCAGGCACAGGTGAAGAAGAAGGCCCGCGGAAGAAGAAGGAAGCTGAGGGAGACACTGTAGCAACAAGCGGCTTAAGTCGTCTGATTGGAAAATCAGACGACGTCCTGAAGGGAAAAGAAGAAAGAAGGAGATCTGAAGAACAACAGAAGAAGGCGAGGCAGAGGAGAACACAAAAGAACAAGGGAAGAACTGAAAGAAGAGAAGCACGAGAAGAAGATCTGAAGAAAGGAAAAGAAGAAGAACAGGACCGCTCTGCAGAAGAAAAAGGAAGAGTAGGAACAGCTGAAAGAAAGAAGAAGAGCATCACCACTGCAGATAAAGAAGATAACAGAAGATCTGAGACGAGGAGAAGCAAAGAGAAAAGAAGAAAAGACAACAAATTCTTTCTCTCTCTCTTTCTTTATTTTTGTAAAAGAAACTTGTACCCCTAGAATACAACTTGCTCCCTGAGTTCGACCTCGGGAACTCTTTTATTTTCCGAGTAAAAAAAAAAATTATATATTTGAAATGATGGCAATAACTGGCTATACTACAACGCTATAACAATAAAACCTGGTTATATCTGTCTCTATCAGTAGGTCTCAAATTAGGGTTATAAACCCTAATTCGCTAAGGTAAAGTGCAATTAAACTTAATACAAGTTTAATTGGGTGTGTGAAAACTTAATTGAGAGTAAAAAAACTCAATTAAGTCAGGTCTAGGTCAATTTGACTCTCACTGAGTCCAATTGGACAGTGTGCGCTGAGATCAGGTCTCAATTAGACTCAATGAGTCCGACCCGAACCTGTGATCACAAAATCGTTCTCAAATTCATTCATCAACACATTTTCTCAAGGTTCGGGATTCCTCGTGCAATAATCTCTGATGGGGGGACCCATTTCACAAATGCTCAGTTTAGGTCACTGATGACCAAATACGGGGTGTCTCACCGAATCTCTACTCCTTACCACCCCCAAACTAATGGTCTAGCTGAGCTGTCCAATCGGGAGATCAAGAAAATCCTGCAAGTCACTGTTCGACCTGACAGGAAGGACTGGTCGTCCCGACTTCCGGAAGCACTGTGGGCCTATAGGACCGCCCACAAAACCCAATTAGGCATGTCTCCCTTTAGGCTGGTGTACGGAAAGGCATGCCACCTTCCCGTCGAACTGGAGCATAAAGCCTATTGGGCAGTACGGAACTGTAATCTAGATCTTTCCAAGGGTGGGACCCACAGAAAACTCCAAATCAGCGAGATCGATGAATTACGCATAGACGCGTACGAGAACTCGCAAATCTACAAGGAGCGGGTTAAAGCCTTCCACGACAAACACATCTCGAGAAAGATCTTTCATCCTGGTCAAAAGGTCCTACTCTTTGATACCCGACTCAAACTCTTCCCAGGAAAACTGAGATCTAAGTGGGTCGGACCATATTTGGTCCGACAGGTTTTTGGAAATGGAGCAATCGAAATCAGTCCACTCAGCCACGATTCTGAACCTTTCATCGTGAACGGGCAGAGACTCAAGCCGTTCATAGATGTAACTTCTACTGATTTGGCTGAGGCATCTTATATCCTCCTTTCCCCTTGAGCTTATTGCGCCCAGCCGATGGCGTAAAACTCAGCGCTTAACGAGAGGCAGCCCGTCATTCTCTTTGAAAACCTGAAACTTGTTCTAACACCTTTTAGCACTCGAAGTTCACCCTTGTAGACAGCCGACCCCAACTCAGATGCTTGCATCTGGGATTTGAAATCGTCCGCAAAAATTCAACCCGACCCATCCACTCATCCAAATTTCTGTCTTAAGGAATGAACTAAGACCCCCTAGGTTACAATGAGGACATTGCAAATCTTAGGCATGGGGGGGTATGAAAGTGCAAAACTTGTAAGAAAAGGTTTCAAACAAAAAATTCACATATGCCAAAAACACCATAAAAATTAAAAAAATTTTCGAAAAAGAATAAGAGGAAAAGAGGAGAAGGAAATTTTGTGAAGGAGAAGAGAAACAAAATGAAAAAGGAGCACAAAATTATAAGAAAAGGTGATAGTCATTAGTAAGGAACTAAGGAATTAACCTAAGTTCAAGACCTCATTCAAGAGAATAACTGAAAAGTGCATAATGAGATTAGTAAGAACGCAAACCTTAGGCATTCTTGAATAGACTCTTAGTACCCATTAAGATTTGGACACTCCTCAAGAGGTTGAGGAAAATGAAAAGCTGAAGTATTAGGTCTAAGGCTTAGGGAGTATTCGGCCTCGTTAACTAATTTTTGGTTTACGGGACTCAGTAACCTAAGCACCCTAACCTCACACACAGCCTGGTTCACTAAGCGTAAAAATCAGAATCACGCAGAAGCGTCGCAAAATTCTGAAAGGAACACCTAGAATAGGAGCAGCCGATCAACACAAGTTGATTTGGACGAGTTCCCAGCGCGGAGAGGCGGGAAATCCCCTCGAAGATGCGTAACAAAATATCATCTCCTCGGTGCTTGTCTCTTAGGATATTTACATATCCTACTGGGGGCATGTAAGCACTCTGCTGGTTCAGATTCCATGGATGGCATTATCTCGAAGTGTCAATTGCCAGGGTCTGGATTCGGCCACGGAACACCATGGATGGGATTATCTCGAAATCTCAATAGCCAGGGTTCCGGGGGTTGCCATGGGCGGTGCTATCTCGAAACATCGATCGCCAGGAACCCTTGAGGATTGATGATGGGAGCAAGGAATCTGATACAGACCGTGTTGAAAAGCCAATCCTAGGCTAGAACTAAAAAGAAAAAGAGAGAGAAAAATCTCCAAACAGAAAAACTTTCTATCTCTCTCTTACAAAATGCATTGCGAACTGAGCCAGGGCTAAAATCATTTCAAGCACGGGTGCTTTAACCACAAAGTCCAATAAACCTTAGGTTAGTTCTTGTGGACCTTAAAAACCTTTGCTAAAGACTGAGGCTAAGGCTAGACAGATTTGGATCTTGATTGGTACTAGAGTACCTTTTAGGCCTATGGTCAGCATTCTAACCTAATCTATGCTCAAATAAAAAAGGCACTTATCTAAAACTATTAAAAACTTCATGGTCTAGAACAAGGGTTGAAACCTTAAGTTTTTGCTAAGGGACTAGCAAAAGCTAGGCATGGGGGTATGATGAGAACCTCATCATGAGCCATAACTAGCTCATTTTGACCCAATACAAAGGATAAAAGCTCCTACATAACTCAAGGAAAGGCTTAACTCAGAGAATTCTGAGTTTAAGGAGAAAACAAGTCATAAGGGGTAAAAATGCAATTTTACCAGTATAATCTGCATACAGGGTAATTCAGGGCCCAAACATAGGTCAAAGCAACTTAATAAGAATAAAAGTGGGATGAGATGATCTAGCAAGGGCTACAGCAATTCCAAGAAACTAAATGATAATCTGTAACCCTAAAACAACCCACTTCAATTCACGAGGTTCGAGGCAAAGTAAAAATAGAATAAACCCTCTAAAATTCATAGAAAAATAATTTCTAGGGTTTAGAACCTTCAATTTGGCCTTCAGAACCCATTTTGACCTACATTGAGAATCATGCCCAATTAATAACTTAATTTGGGTTTTCGCATAAATTAACCGGTCAAACAAGGTTTAATATAGAAATAAAATTCACCATCAGATTCCTTAGGTCCTAATCAGTCATGTATAAAAACTTGAGCCTAAGAAGAGACCTCCTTGACCAACTTTACACTTTGGTCCTCATATATTTACTTTTTGGCCCTCAACTTTTGAACCCTCGCATTTTGGCCCCTAACTCTCCTTCGTTCTTTGCAATCAGGTCCCCCCTGCAAAACCTGCCAGCACCATGCTCCGGCGACCTTGCGCGGAGCATGGCGCCGCGCAGGGTGAGGGGGAGGACTTGGCAAGTAAACCGGGGGTGCCCTGCGTCGTCAGCCGTCGCAGGGACACCCCCTTGGTCGTTGTAACCCACCATACCGGCCGTGCGAACGCACGGACGGTATGGGTTTTTGTTTCCGGCCATCCTCCGGCGAGGGAGACACGTCGTCTCCCTCAGCCTTCCTCCCTGTTTGATCCCTATAAATACCCCCCGTTGCTCCACCGACCGGGGCAGCTCGGGTCTGACGGAGAAAACCCCCAACTTTCCTCTCTTCTCTCTCCGGCAGACGCTCACCAGCTCCGGCGGTTCCTCCCCCTTCTCCTCTTCGCTCTGCCGCAATACCTGCAGCAGAGACTTCCTCCCCTGCTCTTCCCGCGCCACGCCGCACCCAGCTGGCGCCTCTCCGGCTCTCTGCTCGCCGCCGCCCCTTTCCCTGAGCATCGTCTTCTCCGGCGACAGTCGATACGACTGTCGCCCTGTTCCTCCCCCTTCGTCCCTGCAAGTAAGCTAGAACTACTCCCCTTCTTCTCCTCTTTCTTTCCCCGCCTTCAATTTATTCAATTAAGCCCTCGACCGACCCTGACCATCGTCACCCCCTTCGTCTCCGGCCACCCTCCGGCGAGATGCTCCCATCGCTCCACAGCCTCACACACCTCGCCGACCCTCACCGAACCTCCGCCTCATCACACTGAGCACCCCCCACCCCTTCACTGCCACTCCACACCTCCGTAACGCTTCCCCCAACAAACCCATCCTCCGACCCACAGTCCGACCTAGGGCAGCCCTTGCACGCCGCCCCACGCCTCGCCAACACCCACACGAGCTTCGCCGCACCCTGGCGAAGCTCCCGGCACTTTCTGATTAGGCCGAGAGGCCATTTTTCTGTGAACAGGCCACCCGACCTCCGCCACCATTGCCGTGCAGAAGGAGCTGCTTCCGCCTGCAGCTACAGGCGCGCCACGCTCAGCGCCACGCCCAGATTCGACTCCCAGGCCTTGCGAGGCGTTTCGACAAAACACCAGGCTCGCAGCTAAGGCAGAAGGCTTCGCGTGACGCCGCGATCTCCCGCTGCTTTCCCCGCTGCGGGCGCGCAATTGAGGTGGGACATTTAGTCCCACCTCGGAAAAGTCTGAAGAGGCGCAGCGATATAAGATGCAAAAGTGCTGGAGGCTTACTGCCTCAGCACACGTGGTGAGGTCCCCTTCACCCGCCCGGTTACCCGGTCTCGTCCGCGCTCACACCCCGCAGACCTGACCCGACTTAGACTGACCTGCACTCCTCGCCCACCACGCGCGCCGGTGGGCCTGGACCCGGGCACGACCCATACCCGATTACCTGGCAGCTCTGGGAGAGCTTTCCCAAGAGTGGTTTCAGAGAGAGAGAGACGCGGGGGAGAGGGTAGAGTAGGTTTTGTCCTCTGACGTAAGCTCTGAAGTGTGCAGGAACAGGTGAAGAAGAAGGAAGCTGAGGAAGACACTGTAGCAACAGGCAGTTTAAGTCGTCTGATTTGGAAATCAGACGACGGCCTGAAGGGAAAAGAAGAAAGAAGGAGGGGCGACGTCCCTGACTGGAAAAAGAAAAGAAGGAAGAAGGAGATCTGAAGAAAGAAAGAAGAGCATCACCTCTGCAGAACAAAGAAGAAGAAGATCACCTCTGCAGAACAAAGAAGAAAGAAGGAGATCTGAAGAAAGAAAGAAGAGCATCACCTCTGCAGAACTAAGAAGAAGAAGATCTGAGACGAGGAGAAACAAAGAGAAAAAAAAAAAGACACCAAATTCTTTCTCTCTCTTTGTTTATTTTTGTAAAAGAAACATGTATATCTCTAGAATACAACTTGCTCCCTGAGTTCGACCTTGGGAACTCTTTTCCGAGTAAAAATTTATATATTTGAAATGATGGCAACAACTGGCTATATTACAACGACATAACAATCAAACTCGGTTATCTCTAGAAGCCATCGTTATCAGCAGAGAAAGCCAAAGACAAAGAGAAAGAAGAAGAGCCGCAGAAATTGAAGGTAGAGAAAGAAGAAATCAGAGAGCACTGTAGCATCATCAATTTAAATCATCCAAATTTTTATTCGTATACATTGAGTTCTTTAGCATTTTGTGCTCTACATTTATTCCTATATTTTTGCACTGTTATATTGATATTATTGAATATTCTTCTATATTCTGAATTGTGATCTTGATTTCTAGACACCAATTTACTTCCTGTGTTCGACCTCGGACTTTGAATTCGAGTAATAAAATAATATTTATTTTGAATGCTTTTTCGACTATATTACAACGTGATATTCTTAAAACCCAATTCAGCGAACACAAACTTGTAGTTTCTCTTTTACTTTTAAGAAATATGTAACTACTTGTCATCAACTCTACTAGTAATACAAAGTTGTTTATTGCCTTCAATTTCATGCTTTCTAGCTTAGTGTGTCTTTCATGTTGCTATTAGTTTACTAGTTCGTCACACCCCTTCTCTTCTAATTACCCTAGGCACACTTGCCTAGGGTGAGCTTAGAGGAGAAGGCTTCACCTTTGTCACATAGGGTTAGTTGTAGCATAATTCATCTTCTCATCAATTCCGATTATTTCCAAAACTATAAAAACAAACCAAACAAAAATCACAAAAATATATTTGTTGATTTAAGAAGCAAAAGAGAGAACCCATTCTTTGTGACTAACAAATTAGCCTCCTTGGACGCCCTAGATATTCCATTATCTAGGTATTATAAATGTAAAAGTTTGCGGATTTACGCATTGCAACAATACTAGTTACATCATTTAACAATCCACGTATTTCTCGCACCACCAAGATTTATGGGCCCCTTTGAAATTTTGGAGCAAGTTGGGCTTATCGTATACGAGCTTGCCTTTCCACCTCGTTAGTCAGCATACGTGACGTGTTTCATATCTCGAGATTGTGGAAGTACACCAAAGACCTGAATCATGTTCTCAGCTTTGGCAATGTGGGGATTGAGGGGGACTTGACATATTAGGAGCATCCGGTGTAGATCTTGGATTAAGTGGTTCGAAACTTGTGAAATAAAGAAGTCCCTCTGGTAAAGGTGTGTTGGAGTCAAAAATACGAGGCAACTTGGGAGTTTGAGGTGAAAATGAAGGAGAAATACTTAGAGATCTTCACTAGTGAGTTCATAACCACCTAGTTTGTTTCTCTTTAAGGTTGTTATACCTTCGTTAATTGTTATGGACTTAATAATGGCTTTATTTCTCCTTTGCCTATAACATTGTTCAAGTTTTGGAGGCAAAATTCTATTTAAGTTTGTTATATTTTTCATGCCCCAAAATATGGGTTTTAAGTCATTTCAAAGGCGATTGCGTCGTTTCAAACCCATTAGTATTCATTGGGGTTGGTCGAGTCAAAACACCTTGTAAAACATGAAAAACACATGTTTTTGAAAAAACCTTGATCAAATTTTCCAAAATGGGTCATGTTTGGTACCATTAGATTTCTCTTGTTATAAGCTTTCCAATGGTTCTTATTTAGTGTAATTTGATGTGTTTAGCTTAAGTTATGCTCAAAACAAGACAAACGAGTTTGAGGCGTAATTAAACTAGCACCCAGGGGGTACTTTTGTCAAAATCTAGGATTTCCCAATCCCAATCCAAGTTAGTAGACTATTTAAGACCTAAATTAGGGTTTTGGGCCATTTTCCCTCCACAAACTACACACACCTCTAAAGAGAAGAAATAAAAGAAAAGAAAAGAGAGGAGAGAGAAAGAGACCAAGAAGAAGAGAGAGGGAGAGGAGTGCGGACGCATAAGCATGCATGAGCACGTGTGAGCAGTGTACACAATGTGCATGCAAATAGAGGAGCGAGGTGTGGGAGAGAGGGATTTGCATGATGCATCGCACATTGGGTGTAGTGGGGCAGGATCTTGAGAGTGTAGAATGTGCGAATCGTGCGCTACCACATGGCAACGGTAGTTCACGCAGTCAATTCATGACTAGTTCACTTGAACTGGCTTGATTTAAGGTTTCTCGTGTATTTTGAGTGGTTCAGGGCATTCCTGAACTTCATTTTTCGATTAACGTTATGGATTGATCAATTAACGTTGATCAACCCATGTTTAATCTATCAACTCGTAATTTAATCTATCAAAATACGTGATTTCACATCTTTTTAAAAGTTTGAAGGATTGATAGATCAATATAAATTTTGATCCATCAATCTACATAAAAATAGTTAATCTAGAGTAGTTTTGAACGACCAAGAATATTTTAGAAATTGAAACTCATTTTCATGAAGCATTAACCCCTTAGATGCAAAATGCTTAAAGACGAATTTTAGTGCAAAAAACCTTCCTTTTTAGCACTTTATTACCAATTTTCAAGCTAATTTTACTATAATCCAAGTCGTGGGTTCATCTCTTAGTATACATGCAGTTTAAACCCAAAAACACCAAATTATCCATATGTAGTTCTCTTAACCCAATGCCCATGCAAAATTAGATCATCCAATTAAACTAGAAACCACACTTACCATGTCAAAACTCCATAACACACCAAGAGAGGGTAAGGAGGAGAAGTTATGCCCTATCTTAATAGTATTATTGGTTAAACTGCCCTTTGATCACCTTCTTCCTACCAATGTAGCTCTAGATCCCCTCCAATTGCTTTCTTTCTTCCTTAATCCAAACTTCTTGTAGTTCCTACACCAAAATGTACAAGAGTTCACTATCACTCACCCAAATTCGGTGAGGAAAATCATCTTTAAAACATCCCCTATCCAAAAACTTAGCTTGCATACCCAAAAACCCAACATCCACTACCAATTTCATGAGTTAATCTTCTGTAATGGATGTATCTTACCTTGATTTGTAGTTTTTTGGAGAGTACTTAGGTCTCCTCCTCTAGATCACTAGGCTCTCTCTGCAATTCTTCCCCTCGAGAGCTCCTTTGTAATAGTGGGGGAAGACTGAAAAAAGAATTAGACAATAAGGAAGAACTTTTTTTTTGTAAATCAAGTGAGTTAGATCTTGTGGGTCCTTTAGGAAAACACTTGAGAGACACAACTTTGTACACCATTGTTTACACAACTTATGTCTTTTTCCATGTTAGCATGACATGCCATGCCACGTTCACATGACATGTCTGCCACATTATGTGACACATCATGTTCTATGACCTCCCTTTATAGTAATGGGCCATGTCAGTCATGACACATCATGTATGAGTCGCATCAACATGACATGGTATGTTCCATGTAGGACCTTGTGTCCAAATTTGTGTGCAAAACTATGTACATATATTATTGTTCGATTCTTTGTGGGGTTTTATTAGAAAAAGACTTGGTATATATCGGTGTGTACACTGGTTTGTATACCTACCCTTTATTAGAGAGGGGTGTCATGTCCCATGAAATTGTCATGTGCCAGAACGGTGTCATGCGCCCCTCTCTAATGGTGTATAAATTGGTGTACACACCGGTGTACACCAATCATCGCCCATTTTATTTGTTGGAAAATTTTCTTAGATAACCATTCCATTTACAAAACTTTAACTCCATCTTACCAAGATTGAAGGATTGTTAGTTTTAAGCCTCTCAAGGCCTTGTTTTCTTAAGTTTTTGCCCTACAACTTCTACTTCTTTTATTTTTAGTCTCCAATATCACTAATATCACCTAAATTGTGTTTTGTCCCTTAAGTATGATATCTAAACCTAGGTACCCAATCCTTTTAAACTTTAATAAAGTGCTAAATGGGACTTAGAAGAATACCTCTCAATTCCCGCATCATGAGATTAAGCCTTCTATAGTTTTGTCATATGTAGGTGATGGTAACACCATCATCCTTCATAATTAGCCTAATTTTGACTAAGTTCTAAGTTTAAATTCATCTTAATAACCAACAAAAGGGCATAATTCAATCAGGATTGAAGAAAGAGGAATTAATAAAAGTGGAGGTTAATTCTGTTGTTTTAAGAGACAATTATAACTGCAGAATAGCTAAGGGGTGAATATATGATTAATTAAAGGTCAAACAAGCCTAAAAATACAAACTAGTGAGCTTAGACTGATCAATCTAGGGTTTCATTGAATTATCAAGTCAAATAATGATTAATTAACCCTAATTTGGCCTTACTTAAATTAATAAAGTTTAGGTGAAAATAAATGTAATCTAAATCCTCTAAAAGGCATATAAAAATATTATATGAGGATTAGAACAATTAATTTGCTAATCGAAACCCATATTGACCTAAAATAGAGATTTAGGCAGGTTTTTGATACATTTTGGGTCTAAACATAAATTGAGCATGCAAACATCGCCAAAACCCAAACTTGAAGTACCATTAAATTTCTTAGACCTAAATTAGGCTACCATAAAAGTTTGAGTTCATTTGAACTCCATCTTCACCCAGTTTGCAATTTAGACTTTGAAACCTCATTTCCTTACAATGCCCCCCTAAGTTTCTAAAATACTTGCAAAAATACCGCTGTCAACACCTTGCTCATCTTCACGCACTGCAGCGACCCACCTTAGACCCCAACTTTGACCATGAAATTCTTGCGATCTTGTTCACGAAACCTCACCAAACTTGAAGGAATCATCCAGCTTACAACCCTGCGTGGATTCACGAGCTTCACGCACACGTTTAATGCCTCCATCAACGCTGCCATCATCGCCAGCGTCAACCTCCAAATCTAGCCATCATTCCACACCATCTCTGGTGTTTTCATCATGCCACGAGGATCTATAAATGAAATAACCCTTTCCAAGGACTGTTTGGAGTTTCCGGAAAAGCTAGGGGCGTGAACGAAAATTTTGACCCCCTTGAGTTCGGATGTGTGGGCCTTGTAGGAATAAGAGAGGATAGCGGGGAAGTTCTTGCAATTTTTCCCTCTCTCTCTCTCTTCCCACTCACACACCCACGCACACACACACACGCACACTTGCCTCTCCCTCATCGAAACCGTAACCTACTCCCTCTACTTAAAGCCCACGCCACCCCTCTCCACCATCATACCCTCACCACCACCTCCACCTCCTTCCCTTGTCTGTCGGTG
Organism: Thalassia testudinum; assembly: GCA_037157565.1. Lineage (NCBI taxonomy): Eukaryota > Viridiplantae > Streptophyta > Magnoliopsida > Alismatales > Hydrocharitaceae > Thalassia > Thalassia testudinum. The sequence goes on from JAZHRO010000024.1 coordinate 98,442,663, forward strand.
AGCACCAACAGCCTTCTGTCTCTACTTGCAGCCGCATGTGGAGGAGAGGAGATCGCGAGAGGAGGAGAAGGAGAGGGGGAGAGAGTGTCAGCGAGGAAGAGGGAGGGCGTGGAAGGGAGAAGAGAGAGCTCGGGGGCACTCGAGCGTGCGTAGCCGGAGGAGCTCGAGCAGGAGAGCTCACACACAGGGGAGATGCAGTTGCAACCGCGAGGAGCTCAGAGGTGCGAGAACCTTTGAGGAGTCTGGGGGTGCGAGTGGGAGGAGGTGCGACTGGAGTGCAGCTGCGGGAGCTCGAGAAGGAGCTCGTGGTAGAGAGGAGGACACTGAAGGAGGGTCCTCGACCTCCTGCAACTGCTGGAGTTACTGCTGCAGGCGCTGCGAGTGGAGCTCATGAGAAGGAGGACCATGTGAGGAAGTTTCTGCGTACTGGATTTTTCTAGTATCAGACATTTGGAGCAGCATTGGACGTCCAGAGCTGAGGTCGGACGTCTGAAAATTCGCGGAGTGCCGAGGTATGAGTCCTGAACGCTCATGCATACACGTACGTGAGGTACGTAGCGTTGTGTTGTCCTGGTTTTAAACCTGCGAACGTATGCGCAGGTATAGGTCTTGGAAAGGCGCGCAAGCACTCGCTTCGAGGTGCTTTAGGACGTCTGAACGTCTCTACAGACGTTTGATAGTCATATTGGATGTTCGGGCGCACTAACAAGCATCTGGAAAGACCCAGGACAGTTGTAAAGGGGTTCCAGATGTCCGCCAGCAATGCAGGAACACAAGGTGAGTTACTGATGTAGTTTAAGACATCTGGGTCTATTCCCAGACGTCTGATTTTGGTTTGTGTGCACGTTTTGGCTCGTTCGGGGCTTAAACGGAGTCGGATTTACGCGAACGAAATACCATTGTTTTCCGCTCAAGTTTCTCTACGTGTTAGTATCAATTATATACTGCTTTGAACTCGTCTGATGTGACTTAGTCACTGGTATAGGTCTCCAACCTGTAGCGTGTTCAGGACCCACGGAGATGATAGGACCTACGGTTCTAGCCCCCATTCGTCCCGTATTTTCCGGTGGAGTGGTTTACTTTAATATTAAGATTTAAATAAATAAAGTGCATGTTTAGAATAACTTGATTGAACCCTAGGATGTGAAATGAACCCTAGGGCAGAAGCGAATAAACATTGCTTGAGCTACACTGTTTACTTTGAGATACTTGTTAAACCCTAATTGCTAGAAATTGTATGGATAGATGATGTGATATTTCTTCAGTTGTAAAAACACGAGTTGCCTGTTATATGAATGAGAATCAGAAGATGAACAACGAGATATGCATGTTGAGAAATGAAATGAAACATATACGAGCATGAACCCTACGGGGAATTAGGAGAACTCCTGTATACGGAAAGAATCCTGTAAGTAGACGGGAAGTAACGTCTCTTGTGTACACAATACCAAGGAGAGCAACTGTCCCTTTAGTGTAGAGGGTAGCTAGCTGCCCCTTTGGGTTGAGACCTGGGGTTAGGACTAGTCACTCTACACCAACTCCTATTTGGCTCTCCCGTACATGGTACCGAGGCGAGCTACTTAGTGTAGAGAGGGAGCTAACCGCTCCACGGGGCCCGGGGTTAGGACTAGCCACCTTACACCGACTCTTGTTAGGCCCACTAGACAAACCGGGATAGTTGGACGAGGGTACGCGGACTGTGGCGGGGCGAGACCCCTGTTCTGAGAAGGCAAGGCCCTGTGCTGTTCCGTGCTATACTTCTAAGCGTACTTGCTAGTGGAAACGACTGACCGCATGCCAGTGCAGGGTAGCTACCCGTGCGCTTATAGCGTGTGCCGTAGTCACCGCTATGTCGCAACCGTGACCTCGAGGTGGTTGATCGGGTATAGGACTACCACGGGGGACTCTTCCAGCCAGGAGAGCACCACATGTACATCCTACATCACGGGAAAGACTGCAATCAAGATCGTTCCCTTGAGGGACAGACAAGATCAAGAAATGACTGAATCCTTAAGAGAATAAACAAATCAAAACCACTTAGTTGAGCTAAAAGGAAATGAATAATTAATTAGTTGCTTGTCTTTTGTTAATTGCATGTAAATGGTTTAACCACCCCTCTACTCAGCGTTAGCTGACCATGTTTTTTGTAACCTTGTTCAGGTCAGGGAGTTGAGCAGCCAGCACCACCGACTGCAGAGGGAGCTGGGCCCAGTCGAGCCCAGCCTTAGCTGTTGTTACCTTTTTGTTTCCGAGCTTTCTGTTGTTGTAATGAGTACCTTGATATATGTAATACTATTTCTGTTACCTTCCTGTTCTACTTTCTGCTGTTGTAGTTGTAATGGCATGTATTATTGTGAAACTTTTCGTTATGTTTCCTTTACTGTCTACTTATTTATTTTTTGCCTAGTTACATTGCATGTGTGGTTGTTGAATATTTTCTACTTTTGGTTATTTTTCGTTGGACGACTAGGTCTTAGGATTAGTCGAGGTGAGCCGATCTCGGGTTTGGTAGGGATTTAGGATCGGGTCGTAACAATAAATCTCCGCCGTGTCCCTATGAGTTGGGGGTGCTTAAATTTGGCGTGCAACCCCTTCCTCTTCTCCTTCTTCAAGCCGCCATTGATGGGTACCTTGGAGCTCCTCAACTTCGTCCTCCATCGCTCTATCGTTGAAATTGATAGAGGGCTTTGTCTCCTCTTGTATTCGCTGATCTCCCCACCAAAGGAAATGGTCTTCTACCCCCTCATCGCTCCAATATTCCTCGTCGTCCTCTTCTTCTTCACGGTCGGCGTCCCCTCCAGTCGCCCTCCTCGTCTTCCTTGTCATCCTTTAGGTAGTCCCTTATCTTCCTCATCCTCAGTAGAATAGTTTAGGTTCTTTTAATGCAAGAATGAACACCTCTACCACCCTCCTTTGCACCATCTTCCTTGTCTCCAACGTGAGTCTATTGGTTGCTTCGGTGACCTTCAACCTGGCATCCACACATCCTCACCGTCCATCAACCCTTCGACCACCTTTGCGAGGCCATAACAAACAAAACCTCTCAACTTATTGAGGGGTTCGATGCCCTCAACTCTTCGCTGGACACCACCTAAGCCGCCCGTTCCCCTCGACTCTGGCATACCTCCATCGACCTCTTCGCATGAAATCGACCACGCCATCAAATTCCTCGACTTCAGGCGAAGCTTCTTGGCCATTTGCCTAAGGCTGAGGCCTTCTCCCATGCCCAGCCGGTCATCGCTGCCACCGTCATCTCCTCCGACACTGTCCACCACCATCTACCATCCTCGCAATCGTGAAGCTTCGCAAGAAGCTTCGTTACTCTCTGAGGAAGCTTTGCACCGCTGCCACACACCCTGAGGACCTCCGACACTCGCTGGAGTTCCTCGTCGAAGACCCCCTGCTGGAGTTTCAACATAGGAGAAGGCCTTAAGGCCTGTTGCTTGCTGGCAAGGGCTGAAGTGAAAAAGAAATCAAACTGTAGGGACCTAATCGTAGGATCTTGGGGACCAAAACACGAGCAAATCAATCTTTCTAAGGACTAATTTGCAATGCCCACTGATTTGGTTTATAGTTTGATTCTAAATGAGGTTTTTTATTGATAGAACTTCAAAACTTTATTGCTAATTTTTATTTAGTGCCTAATCGGATGAATACTTGAGTATTTATTTTAATTGAGCATTAAATAACTAGTTATTCCATGTAATTGAGTTTGGATTTAGTATCTTTATTCGTAGAATCAAGTGCAATTTTTGAACTTGTTCATTTTAAAAGCTCGCATTTAACACAAGTTCAATTGTAATTAATCTAGATAATGATATTTGCATATTAGCTTATTTTTTGAGATGACGTCGGAATACTGATGTTTTAAATTTATAAATTGTAAGTGTTGACATGCTTTTATTGTCTATATTACGATGCATTCCATTTTTAAAATCACGGTAGAAGCATGCTCAATAGTTGGACTAATCCCCAAATTAATATTATTAATATCCAGATCTCACACCAGGTATCCAACAAAAGGCCTCTAAGAACATCTATTTAATTAAGGTGCATGCAATCCTATGTAACTTCCCTATGGCATTGTTTATTTGTAAGGGTTAAGTTGTTTATGTTAAGTTTGGATCTTTTAAATCCTGTATTATAGCAATCTTGGGATTATCTAATTCTGGAGGAGGATGAGATGAATTTATCACAGGATTGCATGAGAGAACATTTACACTTATCCCTCCAAATACCTTATGATTTGACTCATATTTACCCTCAGTATAAAATCTTCACAATCCTATATTTATCCCACAATCTCATTCTTATAAAATTAATCCCTCAAAATAAATAGTACCTACAACTCTAGTGGAGCTATACTATGTGCTCTTCACTAAATCGTGCATCTTAAAGACACACTTCTACGAGATGTTCGGGTTCTCAGTTGCCCAAACTCGGTCACTAGCATGTCCTATAGGTTTTGCAATAGCATTTTTATAGCATCTCACTCGCAATCTGGACTCTGATTTGGATGCTTAGTGGTGGTGTATTCCAAGTAGACCAACGACCTCCAAATTGGACCTGTTGTTTTCCTTTACGTGTTTTAAAGTGCATACTTTTTCTGCATTTAATTATTATTGCAATCAATCCTTTTATATTATACTACCAACGTCACCATCAATACGAAACCGTCAACCAAAAATCCACCATCTTTACCTCACGGCAAGGACAGTGATTTGGCTTGAATGAACCTTCTAAGTACCATCTGGTTCACAGAATTATCCCTAATTCTTCATTTAGGGTGCATTTATAAGGATTTTGAGAAATAAGTGATGAAATAAAACTCTTTTAATGTCTAATTTTCTTATTGGAGTTGTGGAGGAATAAGTTGTAATTATGCTATGTTTGGAGGAATAGTGTTGTTTGGTAAAGAGAATAAAAAGGGGTAATAGAGGGTGATGTGATGTATTTTTGGGAAATAATATTGTTGTTATAATATTTGAATGTGACCAAAATACCCTTAGTGCAATTTGGTGTATCTTAGGTAATTTTGAATGATTTGTGTCTATGGGAAAATTGGATAGGAATGCAATGATTGTTAGCAATATAAATCGGTTGGAAGCGTTAATGTGACCAACTATGGGGGTTTGTTAAATTTTAAGAATTAACATCTAAGTTAAATATAAAATAAGTTAAATTAGAATTAACATCTAATTTGAGTAAAGTTTTTTATTACTGTTGGTATGAATTATTCGTATTGTTTTAAATATAAAATAAGTAACCCGTAATTTGTGATGTTAACTTCGTATACGATTTGATGGGTAGTTCAGTAATATTGGAAGATAAGAAATTGGATGCATTAGCATAATGCGTTTATATTCGAATCGAATATGATGTTACGTGATTGTTGATTATTACGTCGAAGTAGTGAAATATTAAAAACAACGGCGCATGCTGCTAAGTTGTACAACTTTCAAACTTATTTTATTAAACCGGTTAGATCGTAGAAGTATATGGACCTTCGTTAGTTTGAAAGCCAATATTGGAGCGATTATAATTTTGAAATAGAAAGTGAAAGTTTATCAATTCAAGAGAAATGAATGTATACACATAAATAAAATATATTGACATTGATGTAATAAATTACAAAAGTCGTCTTAAACATGTATATAGCTTGTATGCCAGAACTTAAATTGGACTTGTGTCATATGTACATTTCCTAAATAAACAAAATGACATGGATGGGATATGATCGTATCATTAACATCCATTACACGCGAGGGATTATGTCGTCACTGGACAGCAATCATATTTGGTGGGTCTTCTGGGAGACGTATATATCTTGCATGTGCTATTATATCCAAACTTGCAATTAAAAATTTAATATTAAAGCGAACACTACGAAGAAAATTCTATTGCTTCTTTAAAATGAGAGATGTGAATGGAGGTAGTTGAATGAAATGAAGGCATAGTTGACGCCTCTGGCTCTCCCTTCACATGCACATAGGATCAAAATGAATTTGTAATTTAGCTTAGGTAATGGACATTATTATCGTCACATACGTGGGTTCAAAGAGTCATACATATAAGAGGTTACCAAAAGAGGTATTTGAAGTGAAAATTGGATCTGCAATCTAACATACTAGAGGAATCCCAAATTCAGGTGTACTAAAAATAAAATTAGTGAGATATTGAAACTAATAGTAAAATCATGATGGAAAATTGCAAGAAGAACATAATAGGAGCAAAGACATACAACGATAACCAAAAAATCATATAACTAGGAATCTAGATCAACCAAACACAATCTTGGCATATATATGGATTTTTGTTGGATCGGAAAAAGCCGGAGACATGAAAGAGATGATAACGTAAACATCAAAATGTGACAACAAAACGCAGTAAGGTAAAATCGAATTGCAAAGTTCATAAGAAATGAACATCAAATTATTTTATTGTATAACCAACGTCAAGGGACAAGGTAAGAAAATAACAGGAAACCAATGGATCGTGCGGGTATATTTCTAAAGAAGTAAAGTTGCCTGAAGATATATTAGCAACTGGAATTGTATTCGTATACCGAAGTTTGGAAATCTACGAAAATGAAAATATACGATATACAAAAATTTATAGAATTCAGAAGCAAACAATACAAAAATAATGTATAAACAATTGAAGATGATTGTGGAGTTCAAAATCACCTAATGAGTTGGGGTCAGTAAGTATGGGCATCCATGTTAATACCTCCATTGATCAAATGTGAGATTGGGGTTGCCAATACCTGCACATCCATGCCAACATAGGAAGTGATCAAATAACACATTAAAGATGGTCAAGTAGGGTCATCCTCAGTAGGTAACTTACATGTCGCTTGCTTTTGTTAGGACTTCTGTCTTTATACAACTCCTCATTTGTAAATATGTCTGGTTATCATCATTGCCAGAAAGGTTTGTTGCCAATAAGAAAGAAACCACCTATTAGGAAAACATGCATAGTATAACAAATAGTAAGAAGTTTGTAAATGTACCATGAGAAATGTAACAGAAGCCAAATATAAATAAAAGTTCTCCTTACATTAAACTAGGTCCCAACCAAAACCTACTAGATAAAGGAAGTTAAATCTCGTCAATGACCATGTCCAATTTACCACACCAAGTTTGGAAAATGGGAATGAAAATAAGGTATGAAGACTTAGGAAATTATAAGAAAGATGCATCTGTCCCATATTTCTTGCAAGGGTTTCATCTTGCATAGTTGTGTTCACTTCAAGTTCCTCCTCCAATTCTTCAACCCTCTATTTCAACATATCAACTTTAGCTTCCGATGTATGAAGGTTCGATTCCAAAACATGGTAATCCATCAATTTGTTGTTGAGTGTGGATTTCATTTCAGAGAGGGATTTTTGGAGGTGTTGAATGTAATCCTCGGTAGATTTTTGTAGGTATTTATATTCCTTCTCCAACTTCTTATAGAGGAATAGTAGAAAGTGAAACTCTACCCTTAATGAGTGGAATGTATAGATATGAGTCATAGCCAAGTTCTTGTAATTGCACCCCTGTAAATTTATGGTACGATAAATCTTCGTTAATAAGGCATTGTAATACTGTAAATTACGATGACAATGTATATCTTTGTTTACTCACTGCATCTTCATGAGGGCATACGTAGAACAGTCAATCACGAATGGACAATTCATTGCGGTCATTTTCGTGATCGTTTCTGTCAAACACCAAGACACAATTCTCTGAGCATAGACATTGTCGACCATGGTACCAACAATGGTAACTGCTTCAGGAGGTCTCTCCATACCTGCAATATTGCTGAATAGAAATGCATTTGTAAATTGGAAAGATGAAAAGATATGATGGTAAAATGTAACGACATAGTACTAATAGCAAAGTTCAGGGCTTATAAGTAGCGGTTATGACCAACAAATAAAGGAAACTAGGAGAACATAATTTTAAATAAGATATAGTCATGCTGCAAGGCCAAACTATCAGAATATGACCGTTACATGGACGGTCTTTACGTCCCAATCAACGGCGTTGATGGTACGCATCCCACTAGTGCAATTTGGTCACGTATGAATTTGTCCCCTCTAACTTCATCAACATCAACTCCATGACCTATTTCGGTGTCACCCACATCTTCCAAATCTTCTAGACTATCCACAAAGAACAAATCATCGATTGCGAAATGTTGGATAAAATTCTGTATGATGCATGCAGCCATGACAATACATCTCTGCGTTCTGAAAGAGGAGAATGACCTCTTGTCTAGAAGACTAAATCGCTTTTTAAGAATCCCAAACACTCTTTCCACCACCTGTCTCAACTGACCATGGTGATGGCTATATAATTGCTTCTCATTCTGGTAGGCACATCCTCTATATTCCTATAGGTGGTAGGAGACACCGCGAAAGGGTGCTAGAAACCTCTCAGTGTTGGCGTATCCTAGATCACCTAAGTATCTCTTACCAGAGGGGACTCTGAAATCACTAGTAGTTAACGTCCATTGCAGTACTCGCATATTTGCAGCCGATCCTTCAAACTTGGTTGCAACAAATACAAATTCCAGATCAAAACCAATGACCATAATTACATTCTGATTGGTGTAACCCTTTCTGTTTCTAAACCTAGCTTGGTCAGATGCTTTCACCATCACATGTACATGGCAACCATTAATGGCACCAATTACTTTTTAGATGTGTTTAACTCGAGATCAAATAGTGTATAAAAACACTAAAATTGCAAATAATACAAATCTTCTTAGATCGGATGGTTGATTAGAGACTCATCATGGCTCCTAATTATCAATAATTAACTAGTTTCCCTAGTTAATTAATTAAAAATACATTAATTGCAGGGTTAATTATACTATAGAGGTAAAATCACTAAGGACTTGCAAAATAAGTTAAAAATACTAAATTAAATATCAATTAATTATAATAATAATAATTTAATTAATAATTTAGACTCAAAATAATAATAAGTGGCTATATAAAAAGTATTTCATTTAACTTAATCAATTTAAAGACCTAAGTATGTAATTAACTTATTTAATTATATCATTTAAATAAATATAGCTAAAAAGGGAAAAAATCTAATTTCAAGGCATAAATATAACATTTATCTAATTTATAATAATATATAAAAAGTTGAAAAAGAAATAAATTAAAATAAACCTTAAAACTCATTATTTACATTTAGGTTCTTATCTTTCATTTCAATTGAGTCATTTTATTTCATTTAGGTCCTATATTTACAAAAATACCCCCATATGTGCCGTCTTCTTCAACCCTTCTTCAATTTCAGATGGTCCATGACCTTCAATGTCCATACCTCTTGATCACCGTCAATCCCACGTCGTAAATCATTCACCATTGCTATTCGACCTTATCTCACCTGCTTCTCATCTGACGAACCAGATGGGCCATGAATCCTAATTAACCTAGGTGATTAAGCTCACCAGCTCTGGAGATGATGCCGGTGAGTACAATGAACCTAGCCATTAAACCGTCTAGATGCAGACCCCCTGACCTTCATCCACACCTATAAATAGCCCTCACCATCTCCGATTTCGACTATCGACTCCCTTACCTCTTCCCTCATCGTAGTCGACGATAGGCTATTCGTCTCAAGCTCCAATGTCTTCCTACCACCGTTCTCGAGCGCTACCGCCGAGGAGCGTTGCCTCTCTTACCCCCTCTTCCTCTCCTTCGCCCTGCCAACAACATTGGAGTGCCCAACAGCTTTGATTCCCCTCCATTTCGATCGGTCGGAGTTTCTCTCCTCACCAAAGTCTGATTTCGATCTTGTTTCTGCCTTACCAACGACAGATTCCCTCACCTCCTTCGTCAGGTAAGTAGTCTAACTTCTTAGGAGTAGGATTATCTAGGATTTAGGCAAGTAATCGTAGGAGTAGGAGTAGGTCAATTGCAACCTTGCTGGACCTTCTTTCATGATTTCATTCACTTGATCACCTTCTTAACTCTTCCACGATCACAATTCACCTTCTTCCTCCTTAATTCTATCACCTAAATGCCTAAGCCACTACACACTCACCGGAGTACCTCCACTGATTATGGCAAAGGTTTCTGGCCTAATCCACACCCAATGAGGGTCCTCCATCACCTTAGCATCACTTCAGGGCCCTATTTCACTCTTTAATTTGATTTATTACGCCTTATCACAGAAATGCCTAATTCCATATCAACTTTTGAGCTTGCTGTTAATGGTGAGCTTAGAAGAGTTGATCCATCTAATCACACACTCATACACCATCACCAAGTCATTCTAAGCATTTCCCCACTCAATTGAGTGAGAGGGCGAATCTTGTGTTCAGGCGAACTCAAGATTCACTCATTCTGTATTCATTGATAAATTTATTATTTTGTTCATCATTTGCTTTAATTGAGACATTCTTGAGATTCGTTGTGACCTCAAGAGTCTTTCAAGATCATTATTGATCCGTTTAATGGAGATCTAATCCCTAGTTGCAAATTTTTGCCTTCGCCGGAGCTCCAACGACCTCAATTTGAATCTCAACCTTCCAAAGTCCTTAAGAAGCTCCAGTTAGACTTGTGTTGAGTAGAGGATCAATTTCCACTAATTGAACCTGTGTTTTAATGTCAATTGCTCCATGTTGGTCACCGTCTCCCTCAGGTCTGATAGAGACAAGGAAAGTTATTCATTGAGTTTGACAGTGTGGGAAAAGGTTCATAAGCATGAGTACAATCTATAGAATCTATAGGTGTTCTTATTTAGGATTGAAAGTCCTTGATTTGTTCTGACGAATAACCAATCGAACAAACTCCAGCGATGAGCTCAATGTCACTTACAGAGTGTTCAAAACACAATTTTGAGTCGTGTAATCAATTCCTTAGATGGAAATTAGCCTATCTGGGTAGTTTATTTGATTTGAGAAACTTTAATTTGGAAAGTCAAATTTTGGGGTTTAGAAGTCAACCATGGATCGATTACGAGGTTTTAGGGTTTGAATTCCAGATTTGTGGATTGTAATGAGTTTCGAGTGTGATTGTGGATCTTCTAGAATTGAATTAAGAAGTTTTTATCAAGATTTAAGGTAGTTTCTATGATCTGTACAGTTTGGGTTCAAATTGGAACCCAACACTGTTCCTTGTGTTTCTGTTGAGATTTGGAGTCAATCCCTGCCCAGATCAGTTCCATTTAACCTTTTAAATCAATCTGGGTTGTTAGATATGAACCTATTCTATCCGTTGAACTGATTCATATTGAAATCAGGGTTCTATAGTTTGGGATCAGAGCTTTGAAGCCTCTAGAGCTTTTGAAGCTTTCTCTGATTCTCAAACTCTCCCAAATCTGTGGAATGCATCACTGAAGCCACCCAGATCCTTAATTGAGGGTATTATTTCCTCTCTGCAGGTCAATTGACGTGAATTTCCTCTTATGAGCTTGTTTCCAGCCATGGCTACAGAGCCATATTCAAACTCTGAATCCATGGACTAATCGTGGTTCAATTATCAAATTGGTGATCAAATTAGAAACTAGATGCCAATAGCTTTTGATCGAGCTATTATATGCTTGATTTGGTCCGGTGAGTTGCTGGCAATCACCATTTAAAGTTGCTGGCCAGAACACGTTGCTGAAGGAGGAAATGCTGGAGATAGCGCCACCTCGGAAAGGGAAGGTGTCGCACCTTAGTATAAAAGGAATTTGCGAACCCAGCACTTCAATCATCAAGAGCTAGGCGCGAAATACCTATATGCCTTTTGACCATCTATTGAGCACATGCGAGTGTATGTGTGCGTGGGCTCGGGTGGGCGTGAGCTCGGTGGGTTGTGATGGGCTTGGTATTGTGCACATTTAAATGATTAAAATCCACTTAAATAAACTAGGCCTGGGCTTGAGTAGGGTCTGGTGCTACCCCCTTGTGGGTGCTATGTATCTCCGAAAGGCCTAGCCCGCCTATAACCAAATTTTTGGTTGAGCGTTAAAAAAAAAGATGGGTTAAGGGTTAAAATTTGTCTAAGTGTGGAACAAGAGTGCATAGTAAACGTGAGGAGCTGAGAGTAAAGGAAAAATGAAAGAGAGGAAAAGGCTAAGAGTTGAGAGAAGAGAGTGAAGGAAAAGAGAAGAGAGAGAGTGAGTTAAATGAAGAAGAAATAAAGAGAGAAGGAGATGTCTGGTAAACTAATTGGAAGTCTAATTTTGACTTTTAAGTCGTTTAATTTCTTAAAGAGACGTCTGATTGAACGCTGAAGAGAGAGAAATGAAATGCTTGAGCTTTAATTGTATACAAGGCATTCATGTTGTATTATAATTTCTTTTATGTCTTACTTTGTAAGCACTTGATGTAATAATCATTTCTTTTTGCTATTCATTGTAAAAATCTTTCATGTACTTTTTTTTTCATTAATGGAATAGTTTCATGTTTTCATGTTCAATTTTATACACAATTATTCATGTGCCTAACATAATTTGTAATTATTGTAGTAATTAGTTATTTGTTAACTTAAATAATAAAAATGGTGAATTAAGCTACATTTATGCCTCCTAGTGAACGATTTGGACTTAACCAGTTAAAAGAAATAAAATAAAAATGTTAGGTTAGCTTGACCCTATATTACAATTAATAACTTAACAATTCAAGTTAACCTAAGTCCATTCTTTATGCAATTAATTAAGACTAATAACTTTAATTAACTGTGTTGAGAAAAGACGCATCAATGGTACCTTGAAATAAGGGTAGAAGTTATGTTTTGTTGCAATCTTCTCAGGAATTGGGCATCCAATTGAGGTTGGTGGATGAAATCCTTTTTTAGGGCAATAATAACTTTTAAGCTTTCATTGAAGTAATGACTTATGGTCTCCTCAGAGTGCTAAAAATGTTCCATGACATGGCGATTGGATCCTCCATGGCCCAAAATGGATGAAACAATAGCGACTTGCTCCCTCATTGTAGTGTTTCTTGTATCTGTTAGCAATTGTCGATCCGAGAGGGTATCCGCCAGAGCATGGAAACATTCCTTTGATAGTCTGAATTCATCATAACATCTAGATGGGTGACCGGCAACTATATCATGAATCCATAGATGACCTGTCATAGGGTTCGTGTTTCTTGGCATCCTTGGGATGTGCTTGAGATCTTCAGGATATTGCATTGGTAAAGGTAAAATCATTTCTACCATTGCCATTTCCTTATCCCCAGAACTGCTTGAGTAGTCATCAATCCTCGAGGGGTCCATCCTGGAAAAAATGAAATCCATTTTCAATTTTGAGAAAATTGAAATTACTCGACTTATAGAAGGATGTGTTACCATGGAAGATTTTCAAAGAGGATTACAATGTCAACCAAGTTGAAGCGACCTCACTTAACTTCATCAGGAAAACCATACAGAATATAGCCATAAGGAAACCATACATGATAGTAGAAATAGGAAATAGACACTAGGAAATACATAACATGAAAGTAGTTCCATATAACGACATGGAATACAACCAGTTTAGACTAAAGTAGCAAATAGTAATTGCCACCCTACTTCAAATTACAGGTTCTCAGATAGTTAAGGATCCATGATTTCTTTGATTAGGAGGTATTGTGGGAAGGGCTTCCCCCGTATGGATCGATGAAAGATTGGTTCCACCATATCCCAAGATTCAGGGGAAGATGCTACAACGAGGTTTTTGGTCTCACCCCAAATCCAACCTTCCATTTGAAGTAGCTGATTGATAAGGTGGTACATATGCTTGATTCTCTTCCACCTATTACGAAATACAAGCATTCCCAAGTTGATGCTATTTAGGTTGTTGAAGTGAATAGCCACTTCTCTCCATCCATTCCTACTCAATTTGTCTTCCATCCAATCACCATTTAGTTGTTCCCATTGAATGAGGCTCAGAAAAATGGTATCATCTAGCTTAGACTAAGCAAATGGGGGTGGCCTCATCTTACTTTTCAAAGAAGTAGATAACAACAAATCACATAATTTCAGACAATATTCAGATAACCTAGATATCATGACACTAACGTAATGAGTTCATATATTACATGCCAACATAAAAGGAAACTACCAGAATGACCAACATCACATAAACCATTAACTACAGCATGCATAAATTACAGCTATTGACAACCAATAGCAGAAGGAACCGTAAACCATCTTAACATCCAGCTGACCAAACTCGACAACCCATCAAAGGCCATAGTCATTCCCAAGATACTTTCTTAGCCAGGCAGTTAGGGCATCCTTGTGTTCCAGTATCTGCTGGAATACAACCCTCTGGGCTTTCACTGTGAGCAGATCCGCTAATGTGACTAGATCATCTGCTTCTATCATTGGCAACTTCTCTCTCACCAAAGTCAAGCACTCATTTATATCCTTTGAGATGTCTGGCCTCCTAGGCTTGGAGATATGGTAATCAACTATTTTCTTCAAAAGTGTGTTAGTCTTAGCCACTTGTTCTAACGTTGTAGTTGTAGTTGGTGGTGGATCTTGTATTGGAGGAGGAGAGGGGTTTCGAATTGGAGTAGGCCTAACTTGTTCATTTGGAATGAAGCTTGATCAGTATGGGCCAGCACCACTGAAAGAAGTGAATCCCATGTTTTGGAAATTGGGAGCGGACGACTGGTAGGAAAGTAGTCTTGGCCAATTCCGTATGATTAGGAAGCAAGATTGAATGCTCCATCTCCAAAATTAAGGTTTGGAATGTGTGTGGGTGCTGTGACATCTTGATATGAAGTCACAGAGGTGAAGAATGATGCCCTTAATGTGTTTTGCGTGGCCGTTTGAGAGGGGCCACGAGAATGCTCTTGTTCTTCCTCCTCAACTTGAGATGACATAGCAAATTCTCCCGTGGCGATGTCACGCCCGATTATGATGTTGACATCATTATAATGAGGGAAGGCACGATCCCTCAATTTCTGCAGCTCCTTAAGTAGCTATTAGGAAACATAACGAAATAAAAAGAATTTAGTATCCGCAAACAGAATCCTATGAAGGTCATGGACTATCAATGATAAATCCACAAATTAGGCTACTACCTCTGCCCATACATCAGGAATTGGTGCGACAAGGACATTGCTAATAGGGTCTAAACCCCATCCACTCTTGTTGAGTAGTGTGTGGTAAAGTCGGAACTCCATCTTCAAGGTCTTCCATCGATGGAGGATCTGGTTGTGATCATAGTCTAGGTGAGACACAACATTATACTTATGGTCTATTTCTTTCCAATCATGTTTAGTGGAGGACCCTTTCTTCTAGTCCCCCTTATTGTAATGATCTAATAAGATTCGCATAAGGATTGCATCTCGCTCAAGTTCCCAATTTTACACTCGATTATTTGACGAGCTTAGTTGACCTTGACTACCATCATTCTACATGAAATAAAATATATTGCATGACATAAGTCATCAACAGGTTAAATCAAATAAATTTAATGTGTTAAATTAATAGACTAATTTGTTTACATTAAGTATGTGACTATAATGTCAAGTACTACAAATAGGTATTGCTGAAATTGTGATGGTTGATAAGTTCCCGAATGAAATTCCAAAAATTGACTACGGGAATTAGTAGAACAACCAACAATAAAGACATGAAGTACTAAGATTCAATTACCGATAACTATGTAGTTGATACATTTAAATTTCAATTTCATTTGATGATGGTAATATGCTTACTCCGAATAAAGATAGAGTTTTGATACTCGTGAACAAAATAAAGCTTATATTGTCGGAATGAAGTAAATGTAAGCGAAGGATTAACTTCAAAGTTAACCCACATATACTGAAAGTAAGGAAATCAAGAGACCATTGAAATGTTCTTCCAACCATGAACTCAAAGAAAGACCCATTAAAACGAACCTACACTTCAATCAAATTCAGCCATCCATTATAAATACCCTTCACAATTAAAGAAATCATAGTTTTGATCTTGAGCAAGGCCCTAAGAAGTGCACGCTGGTACAATATTATAAGCAAATGAAACACACCTACCTTGAAAATATTTATAGAGGACTACAAAAAAACTATCATCAAGTACCATTACCAACAATGATAAGCTAATCAACAAGAATAAGAAGCCACCATCAAAATAGAATACAACAAAAAACAAGCAAGTCATATGTACAGGATTCAGGTTTTGTGCTTTCCAAAAATAAACATGCAAATACCCACGTTTTTGCTATAATTGTGATAGATGATAAGTTCCTGAATGACATTCCAAAAATTGTCTACGAGAATTAGTAGAACAACTAAAAATAAAGACATGAAGTAATAAGACTCAATTTTTGATAACTCTGTAGTTGATACATTTAAATTTCACTATCATTTGATGGTGGTGATATGCCTTCTCTGAGTAAAGATAGGGTTTTTAAACTCGAAAATAAAATAAAATTCAGATTATCAAAATGAAGTAAATGTAAGGGGTGGGTTAACTTCAAAGTTAACCCACAAATACCGAAAGCAACAACCAAGTATGGGAATCAAGGGACCATGGAAATGTTCTTCCAATCATGAACTCAGATAAAGACCCATTAAAACGAACCTACAGTTCAATTAAATTCAACCATCCATTATAAATACCCTTCACAATTAAAGAAATCATACTTTTTATCTTCAGCAAGGTCCGAAGAAGTGCTTGTTGATACAATATCATAAGCAAATGGAACACACCTACCATGAAAATATTTACGGAGAATTACAATAAACTATCAACAAGTACCATTACCAACAATGACAAGCTAATCAACAAGAACAAGAAGCCACCATCAAAATAGAATACAGCCAAAAACAAACAAGCCATGTATACAGAATTCAGGTTTTGTGCTTTCCAATGAAAATCCAAAGACCATATAGATCATTACGTTGCCTACTACAAAGAAATCAAGTTGTCTATCAACAGTAAAAAATAGTACGATTTTCCATTTAAATAAAAAATCATTGGGTTGTCCGTTGTAAATCAGTTACTTCCATTATAGAAACCTACATCAAAGAATAGCATTGGATACAACTATCTGGGTGTGCGACTTAGATCATAGCTTAAAATGAACTGCAAGTTCAACAAAGAATAGCTTGCTGAACACCAACAAAGAAATTGGTTCATTGAGTGAAAGCAAGTAATTATTGTCTCAAGCAAATATATCTCATGTCATTTCCATTGTTGAAAATTTATTTGAGATGTCCATACGTAAACATCTTCGCAGTAAAAGTCATCGGATTTGTGGATACGAAAGCTCCAAACTTAGACAAGTTAGCAATTGCTGCTATAAGAACCACATGCATCTAGACCAATAAACATAAATGGTGTTCAATTTGCAAACCATTTCACGTCCGAAGTAGGATGCAATATCCTTCGAAGATAACCAAAATCAAAACAACAAACAAGTAGGTTGATGTACCCATCCTTGCTTAACCAACAAAAACAGTTCGCAAGTCGAAATCGGGATCAAAAGCAGAAGAGAGGACACCACAAAAGGGTTGCGTTCTAACCCAACTCATACCAATCATGTAAGACTGACCTTCCACTTAATAAAAGCACTATAAAATGCACACCACCTACCTATGGTGTGCAGTAAATTTCCTCTGCATTAACGTAATTGAAACCTGTATTCGCTACATTAAACCCTCCTTCCATGCGTGCTTAACAGGGTCAACCAAACCAGAAGCCATAAATCCCAATAAGCCGTAGAACCAGAATAACATGATAAAATTTAGATCGTAACTTCTTAAACATAAGAAGGCTAATTTCGAGGCAACGACCACTGATATTAGATTGCGCATAATACAATCTATAGTGAAAAGAGAAATTAATATATGATAACACGATCTACACACCTCAGTTTTAACAAATAAAAACAAATTCGAAGCACGATATCATGCTGCAAAGCTCAGAACATGGATTCATAGGAGCTTATCAATCATCAATTTACTACTTCGCAGATTTATAAAACCACCGATAACACTGCAACGGTGATCAACTAGCTAATTTAGCAAGACACGTTAAAACAGGAAGCTCCATCAATCACCCAAGATAACAACAACAACTTCATCATGATGTGGATCAATTAAATCTTGGGTATCACTTAAAAACAAGAAGATTTATGGCCAAGCACTTTACCTTCCAATTGCCTTTCGTGTGAGCTCCTTGTGAACACACTTCAACCGATCGAGCAGCAACAACTTCTCGATCAGAGTTACTTCACCTTCATGAAACACATACAAACACCGTGTTACATCCATAAATAACATAAAAATTAATAAACCATAAGAAGACCTAACTTACCCTCCTCCTCCTCTAAGAACAACTCAACACAACCCACAGGATGCCATTAAGCACCCATAGCACCAATTTATAGGAGGACATCGACCTAATCCTCCTACAGATCTCAAGCCACTTTTCCATACCAATCCTCCCACAAGAAGACGAGCAGGGGCTCAGGGGGATCATCGTATTAAAGAACCTAATCCCACGATAGAGGTGTGGGAAGCAGAGGAGAAGGCATCAGGGAAACCCAACAAGGAAAACACAGATACAAAGGTGCTTCACGGCAACAAGAAAATAGGGAAAGAAAGAAGTAATGACATGCATAAAAGGTGGATATTAAAAGCCATGCGAATCAATCGAT
The DNA here is from genome assembly GCA_037157565.1 of Thalassia testudinum. Taxonomy (NCBI): domain Eukaryota; kingdom Viridiplantae; phylum Streptophyta; class Magnoliopsida; order Alismatales; family Hydrocharitaceae; genus Thalassia; species Thalassia testudinum. The sequence goes on from JAZHRO010000024.1 coordinate 98,461,256, forward strand.
GATTCGGGTGAAGACCAGAGACCTACAACCACCGATGTAAATGTCCTCAGTAGGCTTTGATGAAATCAGCATTGCAAATGATAGAAGGCACTTGAGTAAAGGATAACATGACGATATCCATCAATGCCGTGCCAGTAGATCATAAAGAAACCTCCAATAAAATGAACGAAAGATACGTTTGAATTAGGCTGCAATGTCACCCAATCGCTCACAAGACGATGAAATCATTTGCATAAACCCCTCGAGCCAAAATCGAGCAAAACATGAATCGTTACGACAATCTAATTAGGAAACCCTAACTTTAAAAAAAAAAAAAAAGGAAATCAGCGATTAAATCATGAGTTGTACTTGATTAAAGCACTACTAATATCGTATCTTCAAGATTGCAAGAAAGCAAGCATTAAAGGACCCCAAGAATAGTGCAAGTAAGATGGCAGCAGCCATCGAGGGATCGCATCGAAATGGGGAGGACGAAGGGCCTCAGAATGAGGTGTAGCGGAATAGAAGTGCGGGTTTACCCTAATTCCACCCCGAGGGTGGAATAGAAAGCCACCGGCTTAAGTGGGCCTTGTTCGACCCTTTCCTCAACTGAGTCTTTTAGGCCTAAACATGGAATTGTCCATGTTATTCCACAAATCAAGCACACCCTTAGGGATTTTTATTTTGAAATCATTTTATGCTAGAATTGCACTTTTTCCAAGAAATTATATAATTCCTCTTATTAATTTTACTTGACCTTTCTTTTTAATTAATTTTCTCCATATTCCACTAAATAAACAACTCGAGTAGAATAAAACTTCCTAATTCTAGAAAGAGATAATTCAGGATAACTTATCCTAAGCTTGATGCGGGATAAATTATCTTGTAGGTTAACCCTCGACATCTCATCTCATAGAAACAAAGCAAGTCGTAGTTATCTCATTGCACAAATAGGACACCTCTTTATATTATCCCACTTCATGCCAAATAGTTATAGGTTAACCCAATATTATAATCTCTTTAACCTCTTAATAGAAATGTCAGATAACCTCTCTAAAAATTTTTATCTCACATAATTCTATCACTTATCCCAAATTAAACCTTAAGGCTTTGTTTGGATGTGATAAAACACAGTAGGGTGAGGTTAATGTGAAATAAGTTGAGCAGGATATTTATTTGGGTGGTGGAGTAAATGGTGAGATAAGTGAGAGATAAAATGATTGGTGTAATATTAGTGGATATTTGTTTAATATTAAAAGTAGGAATGGAGGATGCTAGTGGATATTTATTTAGGATAGGAGTAGGGAAATGTTCGTTCTAACGTACATCCCCCGCTCAACAAAATACACCGATAGATTTTGATTTTCAACTTGTGTGTTTTGATTTTTCATTGATTGGAAAGTAAAATTTATTAGTTGAAAACGAAAATGCATTGGTGTATTTTCATTTTCAACTAATTTTTTACCCATAAAAATGTTTTTACCTATTTAAAGTGATTTTTCACCTTTCGATTTAGGGTTTAGAATTTAGAATCCTAAATTCTAAACCCTAAATCGAAAGGTGAAAAATCAATTTTTATAGGTAAAACCAATTTTTATAAACTCTAAACCTTAAATCTTAAGCTCTAAATCCTAAATCCTAAACCTAAAACCCACATATGAAAATCGTTTTCCACTTTTTAAGTGAAAATTTATTTTCCAATAGTAGAAAGTTAAAATACATCAATATATTTTGATTTTTCAACTGGCGTATTTTCAATTTTAACTGCTGTATTTTGATTTTCAACTAATGTATTTAGATTGTCAACCAATGTGTTTCGGTAGAAAATTAAAATACACTGATATTTCTTTTAGTGGGAGACACATTGCAAAATACCTATCTTTACTTTTTGACATTTATTTATTGTTAAAAATCAAAGTGAAAATTATTTTAATTTAATAAAAAAACCTTTGGAAAACTCAAAAATAGACTTAAGGTAAGTAGCATCGACGAGTACAAACAAGAGGGATTCATAGTCGTAAACTCTTCGGGTCCTTCGGTTCTCCATCATTTTATTTTCGTATATAAACTTATCATAAAGAGCAATGGTTTATTGAGGTGGAAAACATCAAAGTGGAAGCAGATGTTGACATTCGTCCAATCTACCGATGGAGTCAAAATAGAGTCACGGTCCCCCCTCGGTGGCGGGGCCCCCTGCTGGGGTTAGGGAGGCGAGGAAAAATACTTCAATTTTACCTTCGAAGAATCATTTCTTTGTCATAAATGCTACCAGAGTTAAATTCCATGAGTTTTAAATGAACGCCTTATAAAAGACAATTTATCGACATCCTACGTCCCACGTGTTATTTGGCCAACCAACTCTTGAGTTCTCCACTGACTTGTGATAAGGGGACAGACTTGATTTAAGGAATACCAACAGAATCCGCACGCTTAATTAATAATATTCCAGGTAATTTCAAGAGTGAATCTCAATCTGCCACTATCGTGCCAAAGTCAAAACCCCAGTCAGGGAAAAGTCAGGACTACGCATAAATCTTATTTACAATGAAATGTAATATTTTTCTTATTTTGTTGAATGAAACTATCTTGAAACCATAAAATTATATTAAGATATAGATAATGGTAAGAAATAAAATAATTCATGCCAAAGTTTATACACCTTTAAAAGAACTGATATTATTGGTGATATTTATTATATTATATTGATATTATTAAAAAATAATGAAATATCATTGATAATATTTAATTTAAAATTAAAATATTAAACAATTATCGATAATATTTCAAATGTCATTGATAATATTTAATTTAAAATTAAATATTACATGTGATATTTGAAATATTACTAGTGATCAAAATTAAAATATAATCGATGTAATTTTGTTTAAAATTTAAATATTATTTATTCATAACTAAATATAAATGGTATAATTTAATTCAAGAAAGAGCTTGCTACTTTTGGGTAACTATCCTGATAACATACATTTGTGTTAAAATATACTATAACATGATTAAGCTAGATGCAAGGAGATGAGAAAATATAAATATCATTGAGAAAATTGAAACAAATCAAAATTAGCACTTTCATGCTAACCATTTGCTACATTAAAGAGAAAGTAGATGTAATAAGTTTTATAATTAATAAGAGGATCCAAACTAAATTACATCCACCCTGAAAGGGTGAAAATTAAAGCAAGAAGAAGGTTTAGATAACTGATTGACTTATACTTAATGTATTCTTCATTTTTATCGTGGATAGTTGCAGTCAAATTTTTCCTTCGAAGAAAATTTTCTTGTAGACAAGCATATATAGATGTAGTTATCTCAAAATAAGCACTTAATGTTTATTTGTTATTATGAGCATGTTCTTGTATGTGTTATGCAACTATGAATCGATTTTCAGCATATTTTCTTTATCAAAGGGTAAGAATTGAACACATTAGTAACCACTACTATACAGGATTTCCTCAAGAGCCATTAAAAAAGCGCTTCCCTCAACATGGATTAATTCCACCGTCTTCAATCATATAAACCATTAAAAAGCACGTCCCTCAGCATGGATTAATTCCACCATCTACAATCACATGGGCCTGTTGTTTTAAGTGGGCGTATTCTTTGTTTGGGCTTTTCAAGGTCAGGAGAACTCAAAATCGAAAATTGGGCTTCTAATCTGACATTGGGCAATCCCACCTGGGAGGTGAAGGGAGTTAACTCCTCAAAATGATTCCATTTTTTGCCTCTTAATTCCCTTAGCCCTAATCCCCATCCCACCCCTACCACAATCTCTTATCCCAGCCATTATTTTCAATGTGATTCTCTTCCCTCTCTTAATGTGCCCTATCTACGCTGGTGGAGAGCACTTCTTCTCTGACAATGTTAGTAATGAGGGAAGAAAGTTTTGATTATCAAGCTAAGGCTCACGAAACCTTCAGCCTAGGTAGAGGTAGGCCTAGAGCTTAGAACCTCGCAAAGGAGACCTAGCCATATGGGTCGAGCACAAGTAGCTAACACAACCATTTGACTTCCGCCAGGTGGATCCCCAAGTGAGCCTCCACTCAAGTTTTCTAGGCAAGATGGGGAGTCACCCAAGTGCCTTGCTAGGATTCGCTGGATAAGAGTCAAAGCCTCTTGGGTGGTATCCTCACTCAAGTCACTTAGCTTGTATTACGACCCGGTTCCCGAATCCCTACAGAATCCGAGACCGGCTCGCCTCGACTAATCCCAAGACCCAGTCGTCCAACAAGAAATAACCGGAAAGCAGGAAAATAAACCACATTCACAAATGCAATATAACTAAACAGTAAAAGCGTACAAGCAGTAAGGAAAGTAAAAGCTGTCAGTTCAGTACATACCACAACAACAACAGGAAAGTAGAATAAAAGCAATAGTAGTTCAGTACATACCACCACCCTCCAGAAAGCTAGGGAGGAAGGGCAAGCCGGTAAACAATGGGTCCTATCCACTCTAGGACCTCAAAGGGCCCCACAAACCTCGGAGCAAGCTTCCCCTTCACCTTGAAACACTGTAGGCCCTTCATGGGCGAAACGCGAAGAAAGACGTGATCCCCAATCTCGAATTGCACCTCTCTGCGTTTCCGATCAGCATAACCCTTCTGCCTGCTCCTGATAGTGCGGAGTTGTCTGTAGATCTGCTCTATCACCTCCTGACTCTGCCGGATCAACCTGGGGCCAACCTCCCATTTGGTCCCCACCTCAACCTAACTCAAGGGCGCAGTACACCTCCGTCCGTATAGAGTCTCGTAAGGTGCTATGCCGATGCTTGAATGATAACTGTTATTATATGCAAACTCTGCCAGGGGTAAATGCTCCTCCCAAGAGCCTTTCCAGTCCAGAACATAGGTGCACAAAAGGTCCTCAGGTGTCTGTATAGTGCACTCTGACTGTTTGTCCGCCTGGGGGTGGTACGCGGTACTGAACCTGAACCGTGTCCCCAAAGCTTGCTGAAATTCAGCCTAAAACTGGAAGTAAAACGAGTATCCCGGTCGGATACAATCTCACGCAGAACTCCGTGTAGGCGTACCACATAGCGAATGTACCTCTCTGCCAACTGTGCTGGTCCCAAGTTGATTCGAATTGGTAGGAAATGTGCCGTCTTCGTCAATCTGTCCACTATCACCTGGATTGCATCGTGTCCTCGCTGGGTAACGGGTAGACCCACCACCAAGTCCATGGTGATGCTCTCCTACTTCCACTCTGGCACAGGAAGTAGCTGCAACGGCTCCACAGGCCTCTGGTGCTCGGCCTTCACTTGCTGGCACAACAAACACTGCTGCACGAACTCACCCACATCCCACTTCATCCCTCTCCACCAAAAGTCGCGCCTTAGATCATGATACATCTTTATGTTCCTGGGATGTATGGTGAATCTGGACCCGTGCGCTTCCGTTAGGAGCTCTCTCAACAACTCCTTGTCCCTGGGAATGCACAAACGTCCCCTTATGCGCAGCACTTCGTCTGTAAAAGAAAAGTCTCCTAGGTCCCCTGACAGCACTCTGTCTCGCAACGTCTGTAAGTACGAATTTGTCATCTGTCCTGCGATGATGCGGTCTATTAGCTCTGGTCCGTTTGTCGTGTCACTGTCACTGTCCCACAATACCCCTGTGACTCTCGGGGTCGCCAACTGCCCAACTTCTCCATAAGTCTCCAACTCTGTGCTTGTAGACTGGCCAATTGGGCGGGCACCTTCCAGCTCAAGGCGTCAGCCACCACGTTGGCCTTCCCCAGATGGTAGGAGATGCTGCAGTCATAATCCTTTAGGAGCTCTAACCAACGTCTTTGTCTCATGTTTAGCTCATTCAGGTCAAACAAGTACTTGAGGCTTTTATGATCTGTGAAAATCTCAAAGGTCTCACCAAAAAGGTAGTGCCTCCATGTCTTCAGTGCGAAGACAATAGTTGCCAGCTCTAAGTCATGGGTAGGGTAGCTATGCTCATAGGGCTTCAGTTGCCGCGAAGCGTAAGCGACAATGTGACCCCGCTACATGAGCACACCCCCTAACCCCTGCAACGAAGTGTCCGTGTAGACCATAAAATCGCCACTGCTGTCTGGGATGGTAAGCACAGGAGCTGAAGTCAGTCTCTCCAACTCCTGAAAACATGCCTCACAAGCATCTGTCTAGGCAAAGGTCACGTCCTTCTGAGTCAACTGAGTCATAGGATGCGCAATCTGCGAGAATCCCCTGATAAACCGTCGATAGTATCCTGCCAGTCCTAAAAAGCTACGTATCTCTGTCACTGTACGTGGCCTCTCTCACCTGAGTACGACTCAACCTTGGCTGGATCCACAGCCAAATCATCCCTTGAGATCACATGGCCTAAGAAAGTCACTTACCTCAACCAAAACTCACACTTGCTGTACTTGGCATACAGCCTGCGTCGTCTCAAAGTGTCCAGAATCATCCGTAGATGCTGTCCATGCTGTGCCTGATCTCGTGAGTAAACGAGCACGTTGTCGATGAATACCACCACAAATTGATCCAGATACGGTCTGAAAACATGGTTCATCAAATCCATAAAAGCAACGCGGGCGTTGGTCAGCCCAAACGGCATGACCAAAAACTCGTACTGTCCATACCGGGTGCGGAAAGCTATCTTGGAGATGTCGATCTCCTTGATCCTCAACTGGTGGTAGCTTGACCTCAAATCTATCCTGGAGAATACTGTGACATCTCGTAACTGGTCAAAAAGGTCGTCAATCCTTGACAGTGGATACTTATTCTTGATGGTGACCCTATTCAACTGTCTGTAGTCAACACAAAGCCGTAGGGTACCATCCTTCTTCACAAACAACACCGGGGCTCCCCACGGGGATACACTGGGCGTCACAAAGCCCTTCTCCAACAGGTCCTGTAGTTGTGACTTGAGCTCTCGCAGCTCGAGTGGTGCCATCCCGTACGGTGCAGTAGAAATGGGGTTGGTCCCCGGTACTAGTGAGATCTCAAACTCGATCTCACGCTTGGGCGGTAGTCCTAGCAGCTCCTCTGGAAACACGTTGGGGTACTCACAAACCATCGGAATGCTCTGAAAGTCAGCCATGGGACTGGGCTCTGCCACCACACAGGCTAGAAAGCCCTCACACCCTTGGCTCAAAAGCTTCGCTGCCTGAAACGCAGATATGCACCTGAAACCTCTGTCCACTGGCTGTCCATGAAACTTAAAGGAAGACATCTCCAGTATGGAGAAGATGATCTTCCTACCGAAATAGTCCACCAAGGCGTGGTAGGCGGACAGCCAATCCATCTTCAGAATCATGCAAAAATCCTCCTTCGGTATCACAATCAGGTCAGCGGGGAGGCGGTGTCCCCCTATACTGACCTCAGTCCGGGTAGACCTCCTCAGTTACAAATAGCTGGTCACCTAGGCCTTTGATCACAAATAGATCCTTTAACAGTACGTTGTCCTGTCCTAAACTGACGGCAAAACTCGCAGCGAAAAAAGAGTGTGTGGTGCCGGAATAAAAAAGCACGTAAACTAATCTGTTGGAAATGGTAACCATACCTACCACTACTGAACCGGAAGCCCTGGCGTCTCTGTGTGTTAGGGTGTTGATATGCCCCTCAGCCTTCAGTGCAGAAGAAGCAGCCACACTCTGGGTCGGGCGAGCAGTCGCTGGTCGATACCCTCCTCGTGACTGCTGCCCTTCCCCACGCGCCTGGGGACCACGACCACCAGCTCGGCCTTCAGCGCTTGGTGCGGGGAGCATCTGCTGTGCTCCAGCCCTAGATGGGTAGTTCCTCTTGATGTGGCCCGGCTGGCCACACTGGTAGCAGAGGGGAACTCGACTCCCTCCCTCGGTAGGTCCCTGCTGATGGCGGGGCGGGGGTATAGTGCTGACAGCTGGCCTATGTCAGGGGCCCCCAAAGGCCATTGACGGCCCTGCAAAATGAGATGGCTCTCCTACGGGTGCTGCATGCCTCCTCTCTAGTCGGCCTTAAGAGTACTCTGGCTGATAGGGCCTCTTCCGCCCGCTGTTGGTGTCTCGCGCGGCCAGGTTGGTCTCCTCGTACGTCATGGCTGCCTCCATCACTCTCGAGAAGGTAGGCAGCTTCAGGGGTTTGACATACCCTCGAATAGTAGGCCAGAGCCCCTTAGTGAACCTCCACAGGCGCTCCTCCTTTGTAGCTACGGCTGTCGAAGCAAAACGTGACAGCTCCAGGAAGCACATGCGATACGTGCTAACAGTCATCGTCCCCTCGCAGAGAGTGTGGAACTCCCGCCTCCTCTGGTCCTGGCAAGTCTGCGGGAAGTACTGCTCGCAGAAGAGGGTAACGAATTGGTCCCATGTTGGCTCTCCCCTCTCCTGGCCTCTGACTGCCCTCCACCACTTGTGTGCCACACTCTCTAGGTGGTATGTGGCAAAGGTGTTATAACCCGGGGCATCAAGCGTCGTTTAAGACATCTGGGAAGTGGTCCAGACGTCTGGAAGCCTTCCCAGACGTCTGGAGTTAAATTTTTTCGGTGTACGGGTTCGCATCTGCGTGCATGCACGCGCAGACTGAACCTGCCGCCCTCCTTCTCTTTCCTCCCTCCCTGCAGACAGCTTTTTCTCTCTCTCTCTCTCCCCTCGGCAGCTTACAAATACACCTCTCTCTCCCTCACCCTCACTCCACCGCCTTCTTCTTCTTCTTCCCCCTATCAGCGAGAGAGCGAGCGGGTGAGAGCGACAGCAGCGGCTGCTGCGAGTGTGTGGGGAGGAGGGGTTGTTGCGAGAGGGAGAGGGAGCTCGACCGCGAGGGTGCGAGCTCGGCGGGGCAGCCAGAGCAGACCGGCGGGTGCGCAGCAAGCGTGTGGTGCCGCGGAGGAGTTGCTGCAGCTCATGCAGCAGGTGGGCGCGGCGCGGCACGGCCGTGCGCTGCGGGAGGAGGGTGAGGAGGTCCTGATTCTGGGAAAATTTCCCAGAATCAAACGTCTGGACTTACGACCAGACGACGCAGGAGACGTCTGGAGGAAGGTCCAGACGTCCGAAAGGTACGTTATTTTTACCCTCTACTTCTTCCGTGTGTACGGCCATGCAGCCGTTCCGCCGAAGTCTTCTGCACCCTTTCGTGTTGAGAACGGGCGTGTGTGTGTGCAGGACTTGTTCGGGAAGGTGCACAGGCACGCCATCCCACACAGATCGGACGTTTGGGCACAGCACCAGACGACGGAGAGGGTCTCCAGACGTCCGGAGTGACAGTTGGACGTCTGGAAACTAAGTCCAGACGGTTCAGCGAGCCCGTGCTTGGAAGTGTCAGGGTGCGGTGGGGGCAGTGGAGGACCACCCCCTCCCCCTCCTACTCGTCCGGTGCTGTGGCAGTCTCTCTGTCCCACCGAGGACTCCCCCTCCATGTCCTCAAGGAGAGGTGCTTGTGGAGGCTCATGGAGCTCCTCTTGCACTATGTCTCTGATCAGTTGAGCGAGGTCCTGGGCCTGAATGCCCAAGAGAAGTGGCGGGTCAACTGGCACCTCAGGCCCAGCACGTCCGCTCCTCCGACCTCATCCATGGTCGCGTCTGCGGCCCACCTTGAGAACTCCCCGATGAGGCATCTCCTGTAAGGAGACGTGGAAGACAGAACAAAAGAGGTCAACTCTAATGAACTTCTACGAAAAGGGACTCAGAACAAATGTCAAGCGATATGTTGTGGTGGTTACCCTTGTTACATGCACGTGAATGGTTATTCTTAAGCTAGTTGGTTCATTTCTCAGGACGACCTTACTCTGATACCATCTTGTTACGACCCAGTTCCTAAATCCCTGCAGGACTCGAGACCAGCTCGTCTCGATTAATCCCACGACCCAGTCGTCCAACAAGAAATAATCGAAAAGTATGAAAATAAATCACATTCACATATGCAATGTAACTAAACAGTAAAAACGTATAAGTAGTAAGGAAAGTAAAAGCTGCTAATTCAGTACATACCACAACAACAACAGGAAAGTAGAACAAAAGCAACAGTTGCAGGAACAGTAACAAAAAGTTCGAAACTCACTATAGCAGAAAAGAGAGTACAACAAAAGTACTGAAAACTACGGCTGGGCTCGACTGGGCCCAGCACTTTCTGCAGCCGGTAGCTCGAGCTGCTCAACTCCTGGACCTGAACAGTGTTATGAAAAGACGGAGTCAGCGAATGCTGAGTAAAGTGGTAACCATACCATCTGACGCAGTAAAAGTAGCAGGTATATTTATCTTTTCAAGTTATTTTAGTTTTCAGGTAATTCCTTTTTCACCCCTTTTTATCATCTTTCAGATTTTTCTTGATCTCGCATGTTCCTTGTGGGAACGATCTTGATTGCAGTCTTTTTCGAAGAGTAGAAGGTACACGCGGTGCTCTCCTGGTTGGGAGAGTCCCCCGTGGTAGTCCTACACCTAATCAACCACCCCGAGGTCACTATCAAGATGTAGTGGTGACTATGGTACACGTGATAAACGCACGGGTAGCTACCCCGCACTGGCACGCGGTTAGTCGTTTTCGCTAGCGGGTACGCTCAAAGTACAGCATAGAATAGTACAGGGCCTAGCCCTCTCAGAAACAGGGGTCTAGCCCCTCAGAACCAAACAGGGCTCTCGCTCCTCCACAGTCCGCGCACCCTCGTCTAACTAGCTTGATTTGCCCAAAGGACCTAATAAGTCGGTGTAGGGTGGCTACCTGAACCCTGGGCCCCATGGGGTAGCTAGCTCCCTCCCTACACTAATAGCTCGCCTCGATACCGTGTACACGAGGGCCAACAGAAGTCGGTGTAGAGTAGCCAATCTAACCCCAGGTCCCAACCCAAGGGCGGCTAGCTCCGCTTTACACTAAAAGGGGACAGTCGCTCTCCTTGCTATCACATACTCAAGGGCCAGCACACTTCTCGTCCACATTCCAGGCCTTTCCATCTAACCACAGGAGTTCTACTCCTAACTCCCCGTAGGGTTCATGCTCATGGTCACCATTTTATTCCATTCCAGGTTTCATAATTCACAATTCAGTTCTTGTTTATACATAGGCAGCTCGTATTTTCATAATTTAACACATGCAACAAGTGATATCACAAGTAACTGTTTAGTTATCTCAGGTAGCTCATATTCTAACAGGCAGCTCGTATTTATTTACAGACAGTGGCTAACAGGTCAGCTCATTCATATATACACAATTTCAATTACGCAAATAATTTATTCAACCATTTCTTATCCTAGGGTTCATGCCACATCCTAGGTTTCCAGTTGTCTAATTTTCATAGATGCATTGATATTTAATAGGTATAACAGGGGTGGACTACTTTACCAGACAAACCGGGAGTACTGGGGTCTCGAACTGCAGGCCCACATGCCTCTGTAAGCCCCAGACACGCAACAGGTCGAAGTCCTATACCAAAGAACACATCACAATGGAAGGTTCAGAATAGTGTATAAATGCTTCTAATACATAGAGAAACTCACAGGAAAATCACAAATATTTCGTTTGCGTAAAACAGATCCCGATCGAACCCTAAACGGGTCAAAAATGTGTCTGCAGACCCAAATCAGACGTCTGGAAATAAGTCCAGACGTCTTAAAAGTCACAAAGACTCACCTCAAGCTCCTGCAGCAACCTCAGACGTCTAGGACCCCCCGCAACCGTTTGAAAATAGTTCCAGACGTCTGACCAGTACTCCAATCATTTGGGAACTCCTCCGGTTGTCTGGTAAGTTGTCCAGATATTTGAAAGTACGTGTAAGGGTGTTCCGCGCACCTTCGCAAAGCTGCTCCTACGCACGACAGAGCAGCAACCCACTTTAGCCTAAACAGAATCATCTGCGATGTGGCCTGCATGGCCATAACCGTGAGGAAGACATACCTTCACAATACAAATGCTTTTAGACGTCTGGTGTTGACACCAGACGTCCAGCCGGTCGTCTGGAAGGCACTTTGGATGTCTGATACTAGAAAAATTCCAGTATCAGACACGCTCTTGAGCTTCTCGCCGCCTTCCGTCGCGCCTCCCCTCTCTCCGTCGCAGCTCCAGCTACTGCGGTGGTCGAGGACGACTCTCTAATGCCCTCCTCCTCCCGCACGTGCCGCGGTGGCCTTATGAGCCTCCGACGAGCTTCCACGAAGCTCTCGACCTCGGCCCTCTCCTCCTCCTCACGCACGCTCCTCCTCACTCTCGCACTCTCTCTCGCGCGCCCTTGCTCATGGCAGTGGAGTGGGGGTGTGGTGGTAGTGGTGGAGTGAAGAGGAGAGGAAGGGGGGTGGTGTTTTATAAGGTCGGATTAGGGTTCTATAGGGGGAGGGAGGAGGAAAGAGAAAAAGGAGAGACGAGGTCTACGTGCCATCCGCACGTAGAATGCAGAAGCGTACAAAAATTTAATTTCCAGACGTCTGGGAAAGGGTTCAGACGTCTGGATAGACGTCTGACTGACACTCTAGATGTCTTAAAAGGTTAAAAATAGGATGGGTCTTTACATCTTGCTTAGTTAGACCACCCACCTAGCCCGTTAAGCATCGGGGCGACGAGGGAGCTAGATGAGGTGACAAAGTAAACCAATGGTGGGAGTAGCGAAGTATTAGCATTGCAGTATGCTTGTCCAAGCCCCCCTTTTTTGATCTTTTTTGTCTATTTTGTCCTTTTGTTATGACTTGCACACCAAGCATAATGTACAACATGCTTTGCAGCACCTATGCAAAGGCTACCATTTCGATGGCGGGACATGCTTGAAAAAGGTTCATGATCAAGTGTAGGTTGTCCCTCCAACTTTTGCGCACATTGTATGCTCCCTCTCGAGGAGGTAGCCTGATGAGGTGTGGCTCATCATAACTAAAATGCACAAGTTAAGCTGGAAACTAGGTTAAACACTATATTATTAACATGATTAAAGAGTTAAGTGTGGAAATTAAGGAAAAATACCTAAAACACCAAATTGGTGTTAAAATGCACAATTAGGTCAATTAATAAGATATTCTATTCACAAATATGAATTGATGATCCACTTGCAAATTAAATACATGTTTGAGTTTAAAAGTACAAATCAAAGGTTGAATCAACTTCTTAAATATTCAATTGAACTTCAATACAAATCTCCTAGCATTTGGACATCAATAGGACCCTGTATTCATTAGATTACATTTAGGTCCTCATGCATAACATTTTATTCATGCATAAAACATCCAGGGACTTCTTTGAAAATCACAGGGACCTTTCTGCAAGCTTAAAGGGATCTGTTGGTTATGAATTTTCTCATTTATGGGTTCTTATGCAAAATCTTCACCGTTTCACCTTTGTGGGCCTTTATGCAAAATACCCAACACACCTGCTTCGCACCTGATCACTGTTCATTAGCGACAAACATGACCCATCTGGGTCATTGTTCCTTTGATCCATCGATCTGACGGTGGATGTCAATCCATCCTACGGTTGCCTTTGCACGGAGGATCATAGCAGACCTTAGATCCCAACCTATGTGCATCTTTGATATAAAACTTCTCGCACTCCTTGTGTGCTCATCCAACCCTTGAAGCCCTAATTGTCTAATTGCACCTAACGGTGATTAGAATCACTCGCGCACTTACATAGGGAAGTTCCTTGAGCTTGCATGCGTCAATCGCCTCCCTACTACATCTCTTGAGACGATTCCTTCATCCCCTCCAATTCCTCTCCTCACTCAGACCTCTACTCCATTGTTGCAGCAGTGGAGCTCCACTTCCTTCGACATCTCCTTGCCGCTAAGGATCTTGTAACTCCCTAGGGTGACTCTGAACTCCATTAGCAAGCTTTCTCTCTGCTGGAGCTCCTCCCCCATTTGTCGCTGCAACCACCAACTGCAGATCCTCTTCCAGGTCCCATTCTTCTACTTAGTTAGGTTTTAATACTTTCTAAGTTAGTTGTAGTGTCTATTAGTGTAGTGTAGATCAGTTAGGTGTAGTTTAGATAGTGAATTCAATGATTGATTAGTGTAGATTAGGAGTAGTTTAGTTTAGATTTGATTCCGCCCTCTCTGATCAATTTAGATCAGAGAGGTGTTTTTCCACCTCCATTTTGATCATAAATCTCCCTCTTCACTCCACAACTCACATTCACTCACTTGCTACGCACTTTAGTCATCAATCACCCATTCATAAGAGCATTTAGCAGATCTGAAGCTCATTAGCTTTTAGATCTGTTAAAGTGCTCAAAACCAAGTTGAGGGCATTCCATTCAACCCAAACAATCACAAATGCCCTCTAGCTGGTTTGAGTTGGCTAGATTTGGATGATTATTGTGAATTTGGTTTTGATGAGTGATTAAGTAGATTTCTAATCAATTGCAACTTAAATGGATTTAATCATCAAAATTGAGTTTCTCTGAGTTCAAGTGAATGTATTGCAATGGTTTTAAATCCACTTGATCAAATTTTTCAAAATTTTTGCACCTAATTTTCCAGATCAATACCTGAGTTTTTGAATCACTTGGATAGTGAATGCCAAGGAAATCAGTGGTACAGGTTAGAGGCATTTGCAATGATCGAAATATTTTTCGAGGATCACTTAGACCTCCTGAACACCGATTAACGGTGTTCAAGGATATCAAGTGATCAGATGACTCACTGATCCAAAGTGATAGCCTAATTAGGGCAACATTGTTTCTTGACTCAAAATGATTACAATTTGATGATTTAGAGATGCTTGGTGATTGAAAAGGGCTTAATGTAGATCTGGGAGTGATTTTAAGTAGATTCACATGCGTAATTTAGTCTCTTAACTTTATGTTGTCTTTAGCATAAGGTAGAGGTTAGATTAGACTTTTTAAAGTTGTAAGGTTATCAATTGATTTTGATTGGGTTTCAAATGATTTCCAGGTCTTATTTGAAAGGTTTGCATAACTGAGAATTAAATTTCAATGTTTAAGTCTGATTTGAATTAGATCATATCAACAGTAGCAGCCACTATTCTAATGTTTGAACAGGTTGATTCGTCGATTTTACTCCCTGATTTCAAGTGATTTGATGAAGAAATTGATTTTCTGGGATTAATTGCCCTTAGATTTGATTTCCCATATCTTAGGATGCTTTTATGAGCCTCAGATTAGGCCTATTAGGTCTGAAATTCCAGCTACAACAACAGCATTGGCTGCTGAGGTTAGCAGCAATAGCAGTTCTGCTACAGAGGCAGGAGTAGCAAGTTAGCTAGAGTTCTGAGTGGATTTTGAGCTGGGACTTGGGAGATGAATTGAGCTATTTGTTGTATGAAATGTTAGAAGCATTCATGAACAAGTTTTGGGCTTCAAATTTAATTTGAAAAGATTGAATCAATGTTTTAATTTGTTGTCAGCAGCATGTAAGTTGGCCTAACTATCCAATACTGAGATTTAATGAAATTTGAGACGAAAATCATATTTTATGGTTCAAACATGTTGTTTGTATTGTGCAGGACATGTTTAGATGTTTACCTCATATTTCCAGCCTTTAGATTTGAATTTGATGGCTTAAGTTGCATTGTTTCACATTCATTTTAGCCTGATTTGTATGAGATTGAAAATACATAAAAAAATTTAAAAAATTATAAAAAAATAAAGTAAACCTGTCTTGAGTAAGATCATGTATTTCTTTAAGCATATGCAAAGTATTTCGAATCTCCGACTTGGTAGAACATACCAGCCAACGGCTCAGTATACTTTGAAACTTAATAAAAGAGCTTAATCTTAAAACACCAAAAAGAGTCTCTTCTTCTCTCATCTCACCCTTTCTCCTTCTTCTCTTACCTCTATAGAATATATAAATGCCATAAAAATCCAAAAATACCCAAAAATAATTAAAACACCATATACATTGTATTTATACTTGTAAATATAACTTAATCCTAAGCTATATGTAAATATTGGAATACATGTAAATAATGTACATAAATAACTTATAATTGCATTATATATATTTAATTAAGTATTTGGGATGGTTTACTTTATATATAACCTTATTATATAATTATTATTAATTTATATTAGTGTAAATGTGTATAATACTAAGTAATTATAAATAACTATGTACATATCTATAACCATATCTATTACCATACATACATATTTGAGTAATTATTATATATTGTATGATACCTATATATTAATTTATTTATGTATATATTGTAGGTAATTAAGTTACTAAATTAATTTGGTAAATTATTAAGTTAAAATAAAATAAATTAGTAAATTAAGTTATTATTGAAGTAATTTATACTGTACATTTATATATATTAATTTTAAATATTTTCAACCTATTTATAATATATTTATACTGTAAAAAAATATTTATAACTAAATTTTGTGTATATCTATTTAAAACGTGTATATAAATGTACATAAATTAAAATAAATGTTCTAAAATAAATTAAAAATGTGTAATAAATACCTTATTATATAAATTACCTAATTATTAAGTCAATTGTATCATTAATTCAATAATTTATACATTAATTAAGAATTTAAATGCTAATTTAATGTGTATAAACCCCTAACTTTAACTAATTTGTATATATAATTAAATAACTTACAATCTTAAATTATTTATACAATTAAGTAGTCATATATAAGGGATTTCTAATTATATAATTTATTTGAGATTTGAAATTAATTAAGGCCCTCAAATTGAGGCCTAAAACTCCATCCAGAATACGTGGTGTCGCTGCACAGTGCTTAATTGAATACCGAAAGAAAGTCCCACATCGTTTATCTACGAAGCACCGCCACCATATAAATTGAAAGTCATGTGTTAGCGCTTCAGTCGATAGCATACAATGCACCCTTATAATCATACCCTCTCCTCTCTCTCTTGAGCATCTATATAAGTATATGATGAAAAGAATATGGGCCGAGAGCCTGTGTGTATGGTGCTAGGCCTATTGGGCCTATAGTGGGCCTTTTTGGGGTGTTATGTATCCCATAAAAAGCTGATGAGAGGGGAGATGGGAATGGTTGTGCAATGATCTTGATCCAACGGCTAAAAAGCCTCCGCACCGTGTGCCTCTTTGCAACTCAAGGGAGAGCCCAGCGCAGTGGTTGAGCGCCCTCTGTGGATCAAGGGGAGCGGGTTTGAGACCCGTGAATGCCCCAAATCAGAAATTGGGCGCATAGCCAGTGCATAGCCAACGCAAGCACGCACGCGCATAGCTAGCGCAGTGTTAGCGCACGAGCGTGAGCGTGCGACTAGGGGTGCATGATGCGTGGGCCAGTTGCGGGTGGGCGCGTGCTCGGTTGGCGTAGCCTACAGCGACGCCCTAGCTGGACCTACAGCGATGCTTATAGCCATCGATAATTATTCGCATGCCAGCAAGACCAGCTGTGGGCGTGAGCGGGCGTGAGCTGCCTACAGCGACACAGCGACGACTTGGAGGTCACTAATGGTCCCATGCCTATTCTAGCCTCTTTTCATCTACTATAAAAGGACCAACACCCCCTCCCTTCCAAGCCATCTCTACCTACTCTACTCCCACCTACTCCCAAGCTCTAGCAAGCCTACCAATGCTCTGTTAGAGCTTGTTCTCAAGCTCCCAAGGTGCCTATTAGTGTAACGGAACTCTGCCCCACCAAATACTCCTCCAGCTTTCTATCCCCATTCATAGGTCGCCTTGGAGCCGTCCTCCCACCTTAATTCCGGTAGCAGATCATCTTCGCCTTCTCACCTCCATTCCGGAGCTACGTTAAGGCTTTCCTTTACCCGACGTCCTCCCGCTTCTCACCTCCGTTAGCCTGCTTCCCAACTTCTTTATCCAAGCTACCGCTAGGCATTGTCGTCTTGTCGAACAACCACTTCGGGAGATTTCTTCTCACCTCCCTCTCTTTTTATGTTTTCTATATTATTGTAATTGACATTCATGCAATATATCATATTCAATTCTATCTTTCTCTTGTGATTGATTGTTATTTTATTTCAAAAATAAAAAAAATAACAAAACCCTAAAACACCAAAAATAAACAAATCGCAGCGTGATTTTCATACGAAGTAAACGTCGCCTCCCTGTGTTCGACCCAGGACTCCCTTTGAGTTTTGGTTTAAATTATATTTGATCACGAGTTTTGCAACTACAATGACGGGTTACTCGTAACCCCGATTTCAAACATGCGAAACCCATGCGATCATTTTGGCGCCGTTGCCAGGGAGGCAACGAAATTTACTTTATTATTTTCTGTGCTTCTTTGCATTTACATAGCACTGACCTCGCTTGTCTTTGATCTACTGTCTTGCAGGTACCCTATCATGGAGATCCAAGTGCGGTAGATCAGAGTAAAGTACAGGTAGAGTGCTTTGTAAGTCTTCCCTACACTTCCCCACCCACTAGTTCATTCCACCACACTAATAACTCAAATCCAAATCAACTTAGGTACTTTTTATAAACTCTAGGATAGATTTGATTGTTTGTTTGCCACCTTCACTCATCTCACCCCCGCATATATAAAAAAAAAGAAAAAAATATACTCTTCTCTTGTGGGATTTTTTGAAAGCTACACACTTAACACCCACAACTTCTCACCCTAAGGTGCACAATCACATAGATTCTACCACTTAACCGAGATCTGACCTGTGGACCTGGTACACTTAACACACAAATAAGTGAGTAGAAATCTGATTAAGTTAAGACTTTTTGTGTGCCTTAATCAAGTGGTGCAATAGGCCAATTGCTTGAACTGTTTGGGCTACACCATTCAATCTAAAATCGATCCATCAAGTAGCTTGGCACTTAGGGTCCATTCTTAGGGCTGAACCAGGCACTCCACATTATTTTTTATTTTTAAAGGAACATATCATCACCCGTGCTTTCAAGACTTGGAGTGTTCCATTAAACTTTGATTGAACCAACCTAAGAATTAAAAACTAAAAGCTACTATACAAGGTTAAATCCTAAAAGACACATCATCAAATAACCTTGTTTGCAAACCCTGGTTGTGCATGCACACACATTTCAACTGATCATTAAGTGCACAACCCATCTAAAAGGTCCATCACATTCCAAGAGCATAATCATCGCAAGCCTAATTAAAATTGAGTAGATGTTGGCCTTAAGAATTGATTCGCTCTTTGGGACTCAGACTGAGATTTTCTTCTATTAATCTGCTTTTGCTTGTCCATCTGATGTCTAGCTAGGGGAGTAGCATCGAACGACCGCAGTTGGAGGGTACACTAGGAACCGGAGGCGTAAGCCAAAGGAAGAACCTTCTCCCCAGTCCCTCCTTCTAATTGGTTGGATTGACCGGATAAAAGTAGACCAAATCATTTATAATCTCAAGATGGGTCCTGAAAGTCTGTAAGTCTTTAGGGTACCCACATAAGGATAGGCTTGGTTGATTGTATTGCAGGGCTCCTTTCTTTCTTCTGATTTCCCTCATATTCTACCTTGTATCCTTCCACACCTTTCACACATTTCCAATCCTACCCTCCTACCACCACTTATCCCCAAGATGATTACTATCCCGACTTGACTTGTAATTACCCATCCTCTAGCCAGGATAACTTTGATTGGGGATATGAATTCGGACCTCAGTGTCCAGGGCCTAACCCTGGACAACAAGACTATGATTACTATCATTCCCAGTGCTACAATGATTATAGATCTCGATCCTTTGATGATCAAACCAACCTGATCTACAATCAGGAAGGATATGATGATTATAACACCTACCCTCCCCAGTATTCCACTGAATATAGGTCACCACCATTCTTTGAACAACCTGAGATGACCTACTATCAGGGAGGAACCCAAGAACCTCGACATCTTGACTCCCCTAGATTTAACCCAAACCCACCCAAACCTGAATCGAACTTGTTGGTTCAGGTGGACTAGATCCAGGATAGGGTGTTGGCTAATTTGAGGAACACTATATAATCATTTAAAGCTCAGCCAACACCATGCACTAAAGCATTGGTGCCTATGATCAAAATGATTGATGAACTTAATAGTTGTTTATTGGATTTGCTCCAAAATGTTAAGGATAGGGGATTGGGTGAGTTTCTACTTGGGAAGTTGTCAAAGTTGAGGATGAAATTTGTGGTTGCACTAATCAAATCTTGGGTTGATTCTCAAGATGAACCTTCTTTAGGAGGGCCAATGTCTGAACTCGCTCAGGCGCCTGTCGGGGGGATACATATTTGGAGATTAGAGATGACCAGATTGGTCTAGAGCAACCCTTTGAGGATGAACTGTTTGATTCACTCGAGATCCCCAAGCCAGGAAATGAAGAAAAATGTCTCCTTGGATCATGAAATGATATATGATTT